>LR738714.1:526863951-526911574 GCA_902687465.1 Secale cereale | reverse complement strand
GTAGATGATGGGTTGCTAGAGTGACAGAAGCTTAAAGGATCTGGGAGAAGTGTCATGTACTCGATGTTCACATAACACCACAAGAGGAAAGACAACATATATCTCATCAAAATATCGAGGACATGGGAGAAGTCTTGCTATAAATAGTCATGTGAATTTGGTATTCGTTCGATATTTTGATGAGATGTATGTTGTCCTTCCTCTAGTGGTGTTATGTGAACGTCGACTACATGACACTTCACCATTGTTTGGGCCTAGAGGAAGGCATTGGGAAGTAATAAGTAGATGATGGGTTGCTAGAGTGACAGAAGCTTAAACCCTAGTTTATGCGTTGCTTCGTAAGGGGCTGATTTGGATCCATATGTTTCATGCTATGGTTAGGTTTACCTTAATACTTCTTTTGTAGTTGCGGATGCTTGCAATAGGGGTTAATCATAAGTGGGATGCTTGTCCAAGGAAGGGCCTTACCCAAGCACTGATCCACCCACATATCAAATTATCAAAGTAACGAACGCGAATCATATGAGCGTGATGAAAACGAGCTTGATGATAATTCTCATGTGTCCTCGGGAGCGCTTTCCTTTATATACGAGTTTGTCCAGGCTTTTCCTTTGCTACAAAAGGGATTGGGCCACCTTGATGCACCTTGTTTACTTTTGGTACTTGTTACCCGTTACGAATTACCTTATCACAAAACTATCTGTTGCCAATAATTTCAGTGCTTGCAGAGAATACCTTACTGAAAACCGCTTGTCATTTCCTTCTGCTTCTTGTTGGGTTCGACACTCTTACTTATCGAAAGGAATACGATAGATCATGTATACTTGTGTGTCATCAAGACTATTTTCTGGCGCCATTGCCGGGGAGTGAAGCGCCTTTGGTAAGGAAAAATTTATATAGTGTGCTGAAATTTACTGTCACTTGTTACTATGGAACATAATCCTTCGAGGGGCTTGTTCGGGGTATGTTCACCCCGACCAGTAGAGCAAAGAGTTGCTCCTCAACCTACTGAACCTACTGAAAATGTTTACTTTGAAATTCCTTCGGGTATGATAGAGAAACTGCTAGCTAATCCTTTTACAGGAGATGGAACATTGCACCCCGATTTGCATCTAATCTATGTGGATGAAGTTTGTGGATTATTTAAGCTTGCAGGTATGCCCGAGGACGTTATCAAGAAGAAGGTATTCCCTTTATCTTTGAAGGGAAAGGCATTGACATGGTTTAGTCTAGGTGATGATATGGGATCATGGAACTACAACCGATTGAAATTGGAATTTCATCAGAAGTTTTATCCTATGCAGCTGGTTCATCGTGATCATAATTATATATATAATTTTTGGCCTCATGAAGGAGAAAGTATCGCTCAAGCTTGGGGGAGGCTTAAGTCAATGTTATATTCATGCCCCAATCATGAGCTGTCAAGAGAAATTATTATTCAAAAAAATTATGCTCAGCTTTCTCTCAATAATCGCTCCATGCTCGATACTTCTTGTATTGGTTCTTTTATGATGAAGACTATTGAATTCAAATGGGATTTATTGGAAAGAATTAAATGCAACTA
Source organism: Secale cereale (assembly GCA_902687465.1). Taxonomy (NCBI): domain Eukaryota; kingdom Viridiplantae; phylum Streptophyta; class Magnoliopsida; order Poales; family Poaceae; genus Secale; species Secale cereale. The sequence goes on along the minus strand of LR738714.1, from coordinate 526,910,010 downwards.
TGAAGATTGGGAACTCGACGAAGGCAAGAAGTCAGCTATAACACCTAAGTTTGATTGTGTTAAATCTTTTATGGATACCGATGTTTTCCGTGAATTTAGCACTAAATATGGACTTGACTCTGAGATAGTAGCTTCCTTCTGTGAATCATTTGCTACTCATGTTGATCTCCCTAAGGAGAAGTGGTTTAAATATCATCCTCCCATTGAAGTAAAAGTAGTTGAACCTACAAAAGTTGAAGAAAAGACTATCACTTATAATGTTGATCCTATTGTTCCTACCGCTTATATTGAGAAACCACCCTTCCCAGCTAGAATAAAAGATCATGCTAAAGCTTCAACTGTGATCAACAAAAGTCATGCTAGAACACCTACACCCCCTGAGAAAATTAAAGTTGAACCTAGTATTGCTATGGTTAAGGATCTCTTGGTTGATATAAGTGTGATGATCATCATTATTAGAGCATCGTCCCATGTGAGGAAAGGCTAAATAAAGAAAGCCCCTCCAAAAAAATTAAAACAAAATGAAGGAAAGGCCAAAGAAAAAAAAAGGTCCAAAAAAAGAAAAAGAAAAAAGAAAAGGAAAAATGGACAATCGCTACTATCTTTTTTTCCACACTTGTGCTTCAAAGTATCACCATGTTCTTCATTGTAGAGAGTCTCATGCTTAGTCACTTTCATATACTAGTGGGAATTTTCGTTATAGAACTTGGCTTGTATATTCCAACGATGGGCTTCCTCAAATGCCCTAGGTCTTTGTGAGCAAGCAAGTTGGATGCACACCCACTAGTTTCTTTTGTCGAGCTTTCATTCATATTTAGCTGTAGTGCATCTGTTGCATGGCAAGCCCTACTCACTCACATTGATATCTATTGATGGGCAGCTCCATAGCCCGTTGATACGCCTAGTTGATGTGAGACTATCTTCCTCTCTTTTTGTCTTCTCAACAACCACCTCTATTCCACCCATAGTGCTATGTCCATGGCTCACGCTCAAGTATTGCATGAAAGTTGAAAGCTTTGAAAAGATAGAGTATGAAAACAAGCGTTTGGCTGAATCGGGGTTGTGCATGATATGAATATTTTGTGTGATAACGAGGGAGCATAGCCAAACTATATGATTTTGTAGGGATAACTTTCTTTAGCCATAGTATTTTGAAAAGACGTGATTGCTTTGCTAGCATGCTTGAAGTATTATTATTTCTTATGTCAATATAGACTTTTATCTTGAATCTTTCAGATCTGAACATTCATGCCACAATTAAGAGAACTACATTAAAAATTATGTTGGTTAGCATTCCACATCAAAAATTCTATTTTTATCATTTACCTACTCGAGGACGAGCAGGAATTAAGCTTGGGGATGTTGACACGTCTCCAACGTATCTATAATTTTTTATTGTTCCATGCTACTATATTATCCTTCTAGGATGTCTTATGGGCTTTTATATACACTTTCATATGATTTTTGGGACTAACCTACTAACCCAGAGCACAGTGTCAGTTTCTGTTTTTCTCCTGTTTTAGGGTTTTACAGAAAAGGAATATCAAACGGAGTCCAATTGACGTGCCAATTTTTGATGATTTTTTCTCGGCTAAAAGAAGCCCCCGAAGTAAAAGAGTTGGGCCAGGAGAGCCACGGGCTGCCCACGAGGGTGAGGGGCGCGCCCTCCTACCTCGTCGACAGCCCAAAAGCCCCCCTGACGTGCGACCTACGCCAAAAATTCCTATAAATACTGAAACCTTTGGAAATTAACCTAGATCGGGAGTTCCGCCGCCGAAAGCCTCTGTAGCCACCGAAAACCAATCTAGACCCTATTCCGACACCCTGACGGAGGGGGGAATCCTCACCGGTGGCCATCTTCATCATCCCGACGCTCTCCATGATGAGGGGAGAGTAGTTCACCCTCGGGGCCGAGGGTATGTACCAGTAGCTATGTGTTTGATCGATCTCTCTCTCTCTCTCTCTCTCTCTCTCTCTCTCTCTCTCTCGTGTTCTTGAGATGGCACGATCTTGATGTATCACGAGCTTTTCTATTATAGTTGGATCTTATGATGCTTCTCCCCCTCTACTCTCTTGTAATGGATTGAGTTTTTCGTTTGAACTTATCTTATCGGATTGAGTCTTTATGGATTTGAGAACACTTGATGTATGTCTTGCATGTGTTTATCTGTGGTGACAATGGGATATCATGTGATCCACTTGATGTATGTTTTGGTGATGAACTTGCGGGTTCCGTGACCTTGGGTATCTATGCATAGGGGTTGACACAAGTTTTCGTCTTGACTCTCCGGTAGAAACTTTGGGGCACTCTTTGAAGTACTTTGTGTTGGTTGAATAGATGTTTCTGAGATTGTGTGATGCATATCGTATAATCATGCCCACGGATACTTGAGGTGACAATGGAGTATCTAGGTGACATTAGGGTTTTGGTTGATTTGTGTCTTAAGGTGTTATTCTAGTACGAACTCTATGATAGATTGAACGTCACTATGGACTCTTGATTAGATCGATCAGAAAGGATAACTTTGAGGTGGTTTCGTACCCAACCATAATCTCTTCGTTTGTTCTCCGCTATTAGTGACTTTGGAGTGACTCTTTGTTGCATGTTGAGGGCTAGTAACATGATCCAATTATGTGATCCTTGTTGAGAGAACTTGCACTAGTGAAAGTATGAACCCTAGGCCTTGCCTACTATCATTGAAACACTGTTTATGCTCACTTTTACCACTTGGTACCTTGCTGTTTTTATATTTCCAGTTTACAAAAACCTATATCTACCATCCATATTGCACTTGTATCACCATCTCTTCGCCGAACTAGTGCACCTATACAATTTACCATTGTATTGGGTGTGTTGGGGACACAAGAGAGTCTTTGTTATTTGGTTGCAGGGTTGTTTGAGAGAGACCATCTTCATCCTATGCCTCCCACGGATTGTTAAACCTTAGGTCATCCACTTGAGGGAAATTTGCTACTGTCCTACAAACCTCTGCACTTGGAGGCCCAACAACGTCTACAAGAAGAAGGTTGCGTAGTAGACATCAAGCTCTTTTCTGGCGCCGTTGCCGGAGAGGTTAGTGCTTGAAGGTATATCTTTAGATCTTGCAATCGAATCCTTCAGTTTCTTGTTTGACCACTAGTTTAGTTTATAAAAGAAAACTTCAAAAAATGGAATTAAGGTTACCTCATATGCTTCTTCTTTTTAATATCTTCCGTGAAAATTATGGAAAGGAAAATTGTTCTCAAGTACTAGATGAATAATTACATAGAATGCTTGGGACTAGAGACTTGAATTATGAGCATGCTTGCAATGTTGTTAGTATGAATCCTTTGAATATCCATGGTACTAATGATGATTGCACTAGTCATGATGAAAATATCTCATATAAGCATGTTGATTTCTGTGGAGTGCATAGAGTTTGCAAGTACATACCAAATAGGGAAGATAGATTTTGCAAGAGGCATAAGTATTTAGAAACTAAATGGTTGCTACAGAGGCTAGATGATTGTGCTGAAAATTTAAAATATCTTTGCCATCCTTGTGAACTTTGTAATGAACGTGATCATTTGAATCCCCAATGTGAATTGTTTCATGATCGAATCGTGTACAAAAATTGTGATAACTCGATATCCCTTGCACATCATAATGAACTTAGTTTTCTTGTGGGTTATGAAGAAATGAAACGTTTAACTAAGGATCTTCCAGAATTTGTCCTTGATAAAGTTCTTGATTTTGATCTGGAGGAAATTTATATGTATTGTGCTGTGAATTGCATTGAAAATCTTTATATTGGCAATTACATAAAGTCAACAAAACAAATAGGAGATGAAGATAATACTAATCAAAGGGAAGAGATTTCCCAATATCCTCCTATTCTTTCTTATGATGAATCAGGTAACGAGGAGGAGCCTTCTATTCTACCAATCTCATTTATAAGGAGCTCCAAAAGGAAGATTAAACCCATACCAAATGTGAAGAAGAAAAAGAAAAGACGGAGAAGCAAAGACAAAAAGGTATCCCTTCCAAATGATCTTGCTTCCATTACTCATTGTGATGATAATAATCGCTATGCTATCGGTGCTATCCATACTATTAATGATGAGAGTGATTATGCCTATGATATATAAAGGCCCAAGCTTGGGGATGCTATGTTTCATTAGAATGGTATATTTGAGAGTTTATTTTCTGTAATTAATGTTTGTCCCAAGCTTGGGGATGCTACGCTTGATGAAGATGATCTTTTTAGCCTCCCAAGTCTTGATATGCAAATCTATTATGATGAAAGCATGCCTCCTATTTATGATGATTATTGTGATGACACTTATGCTATAAAAAGTAGTGACGATTATATTTATCAAACTTGTCATGATTATGATTACCCTTTTTCTGAACATTACTCGTTTAATGTGGAAACAATCTATAGTATCCAAGTCTCTTATGATACTCCCACTATTCCGAATGAGAATTTTTTTGCTTATGTGGAGAGTAGTAAAATTTCTATGCAAGTAGGTCATGAAAAGAATGATTTATGTGCTGGTTATATTGTTGAATTCATCCATGATGCTACTGAAAATTATTATGAGGGAGGAACATATGCTTGTAGGAATTGCAATAATATCAAGTTTCCTCTCTATGTGCTTAAAGTTTTGAAGTTATGTTTGTTTTGCCTTCCTATGATAGTTAATTATTGTCCCCATAAGCTGTTTGATCACAAAATCCCTATTCATAGGAAGTGGGTTAGACTTAAATGTTCTAGTCATATTCTTCATGATGCTCTCTTTATGTTTCAATTCTTATCATTTATGCGAGCATCATTGAAATCATCATGCCTAGCTAGGGGCGTTAAACGATAGCGCTTGTTGGGAGGCAACCCAACTTTATTTTAGTTTAGTTGTTTTTGCTTCTGTTTAGGAATAAATTTTGCATCTAGCTTCTTTTTAGATGTGGCTTTGTGTTTTAATTAGTATTTGTGCCAAGTAAAACCTTTGGGAAGACTTGTGTGAAGTTTATATGATCTTGCTGTGAAAAACAGAATCGTTAGTGCTCGCTAGAATGGTCATCAGATTTTACTGGAGCGTGCTATTTAGTTGATTCTTTTTGCAGATGATTAATAGACAAATTCCTCACGTTGAACAATTTAGTTTGAATTTTTTGGAGTTACAGAAATATGCGAAACCTGCAGATTACTACAGACTGTTCTGTTTTTGATAGATTCTGTTTTTCGTGTGTTGTTTGCTTATTTCAATGCATCTATGAGTAGTATTGGGAAGTATGAATCATAGAGAAGTTGGAATACAGTAGGTTTAACACCAATATGAACAAAGAATGAGTTCCTTACAGTACCTTTGAGTAGTGGTTTGTTTTCTTATACCAACGGAGCTCATGAGATTTTTGTCTAAGTTTTGTGTTGTGAAGTTTTCAAGTTTTGAGTATTGCTTTGATGGACCATGGAACAAAGAGTGGCAAGAGCCTAAGCTTGGGGATGCCCATCGCACCCCAAGGTAAAATTCAAGGACAACCAAAAGCCTAAGCATGGGGATGCCTGTAACGACCCGGATTTAAGAAAATCCAAGTCTCTGTGCCTACTGTGCTATCCCTGGATAATAGCTAGAACACACAGTAACAAGAATGAATACCAGTAAAACATACATCATTTTACTACAACGGTAGATCCAGAATTAAAGAAATAAATACCGTAGGCATAGCTCAATGCTGGCACATCATACAGCGGAATAATACGTAGTTGCTAAGTTAGGGCTCCATCAACGCCACTGGGCTCGTTGAGTGTAGACCATAACCCTATCGTCTCTTAATTTGTCGAGATCTGCACATGACAGGTGCAGATGAGTACGTGGAATGTACTCGCACGTTGCAAAGGAAAGTTTTAACAGAATATGTATATATGCAGGGTAAGTATTGGTGAAGGTTTCCTTTGCGTAAAGCCACTTTTTGTCCTATACTACATTTTTGCAAACTTCTTTTGAAGTAAAATAATTTTTTGTATAAAAGGTTAGAGTGAGACTTTGGATATACGCACAAAAGTTCATTCTCCAATTTTAGTAAAACATTTATATAGTTGAAGTGAAACACAATCACTGTGCTCAGTCCTCAACCAACCCTTAAAATAGAATTTTAGAAAAGAGAGGGGAGATTCTTCTTCAGTCCAAGTCTTCAGTTGCTCAAAATTGCCCGTAACCGAGGGCACGGCTAATCGATTAGGTTTAACCCTCCGCAGAGGTCGTACACGTTCCCCACATGACACAACCAACCCCATTTATCATTACACACTTCGGTGTACTACTAGGAGAAGATTGTGACAAAGCCTTTCCGTAACAGCCCCCTAAACCTGACCAAGCCGCCCGCAACTTAGGCAATGAAAGCCCCTCTCCGATGGCGGTCCTGAGGTAAGGGTTTCCCGTTAGTACTAAGCTAAGACAGAGCCCATAGTAGCATGTGGCTGTACTGGAAGCTACAACAAACTGTACTTGGAAGATCTCATTTCCCTAGACGGCGGTCCCCACCAAAAACTTGTGTGCAAGACCCCAGTCGGGGGCATTCACTGCAAGACCCCGATGGGCGCAATCACTTGTAGACGCTCCCGTCAATACCATTCCGCCCAAAGAGTAGAAATAAAATAATATATAGTTTTTGTTTTTTCAAAAGTTTTCACAAAACGTTGCCTCATAAGATGGCAAGTCTATTTGTTTAAAACTAGTTTGATTTTCAACCCACCCATTTATGCAAGCGCGGCCAAGCATGGTAGTAAGTCTTGAACCTAAGGATCTAGCTAGTAATAATACTTTGCAAAACTTTTGTAAAACATGCATAGTATTAAATGTAAAGAGTTATGCATAATATAAAAATATAGGTCAGGGCATGATCAAATTGCAACTTGCCTGTGTCTTGAAGTTGAAATATTCTACTCTTAGTTGTCTCTTCTTCTCCTTACGATATATCTAGCGATATAAGAAAATAATTCAACACACAACAAATCCAATTGAAGATCCAAATAAAAGATACAAATACAAATTCTTTAGTTTTTACTATTACTAAGCTAGTTACTATGGCGTGGTAGGGTTGAGATAGGATCGAGTTGGTTGACTGAAAATATGACATAAATCATATTCTGAGGTTGGATCAAGTTGATACAAGTTAGGATGAAGCTCGACTATAAAATCGGTTGGGTCGAGAGTATGTGAAATGTCACTGGGTTTGACCATATGGATATTTAAGAGATATTCCCCGCTTGGATTGGATACTAAATTAACCAATAAGATTCAGGATGATCGCCTTGAGAAGATTGAATTATTCCATGGTTAAATTAATAAAGGAAAGGAATATGACTAAATGAAACTGAAACTAAGATTTGAAGTCAAAGTAGGGTCTTAACATGGTGGTAAAAATATGGTAAGTGTCCCAACAGAAAGGTATGGTCATATGGATACTTTTTGATGAAGGATTCATCTCCAAATAAATTGTAGAATAAGAGGTATACTAAATATACTCAAATTCACATAATAAATTTGAGTTGAATTCAAATTTACCAAAACTGAAATATTTTGCTTTTATGAAAAACTACATGTTCCAACGAGTCCAGGGATATAAAATTTGTCGAATTCGGACTTACGGTCTAGGAGATACGATTTTTTCGAAGTTTGAATATTTTCTGAAAATGTATTACGGGATTTACAGAAACCTCACCTGAGTTGGTCGCCGGCGATGAGGAAGATGGTGGTTCGGGCGTGCTCCGGCGAATTAGGAGTGGCGGACGGTGAAGCCCACGACGCGGAGAAGAAGGTGATGTCGCCGGAGACGACCAATTCATCCTCGAGAAGCCGTGTGAACCCACTGGAGTTCGCCGGAGCTTCGTGTTGGATGTGCTCGTCGCTGTTCTGTGAACTCCGGCTGCGGATTCGAGAGGTTCAAGGGGTCATGGAGGTGCGCACGAGCATACACATCCGGAGAAAGAAATTGGAGGGACGAGGGGCTCACCACAGGCAATGCTAACTTCGTTGGATGTGGCAGCGGAGGGTCAACTCCAGCGAGCAATTGCTCGCGGAGGAGGGCGATTAGGAGAGGGGTTTCGGTCCTTAGATAGAGCAGGGTTGGGTGCGGTCCTCGGGATCAATTTATAGTGGCCAAGGAAGCCGGTACGGGGAGATCAAGGGAGCTCAAGGTGGCTTTTAATGGCTATTTGTGCATGTACGTTTCACAGATCCATTCGACGAATTAAAGCAGTAATGCTGAGTTTTTATTCCCTGAATGGATTCGTAATAATGTCCTCCGCATTTTTCGTGTAGACGTCAAAGTTAAACGGGCAAGGAATTAATAGGGAGGAGAGAATGAAGAGGTGTGAAGCCATGGGTGGAGGTTCTGTTCTTGTGTGAACCAGGGAACGGAGGAAGAAGAAGAAGGCCAGCGCCTGATATGGGCCTTAGTGGGAATTTTGGCCCAAGAGCACAAAGGAAAGAGAAGAAAAACAAAAGACAGAAGACATAGATGGGCTGAGATAAGGAGGTTTAGAACAGAATGTAGTTAACTGCAGAATAAATAAAAAAATGTAAGCGTACAAAAAAAGTTTATTTAAAACAGCAAATAGAAATGTTTAAGTTAACCTAAATAATAATTAGAGTTCGGAAAAAAAATCTTAAGAATTTAACAAAATTAATTTTGTCCACAACTACTATTAACGCTATATGGACATAATTGAATTACTCAAAATTTCAATTTAGTGCTATACAAATTCATAAAAAATGATAATTGTGCCATATTAAATATTGCCATTTTTTTGGAGAAGTCACATTATCTCCTCTCATTTAATTTAAATAATTTGGAAATATGTAAATAGCATTAAAACTCCAAATAAGATCAAATTCAAATGGCACTCCAAAAATTCATGGAACTTCACATAAAGTATTCTTCCACCACATTTTGAGAAAGTCATTTTATTCTCACTCTTTTTTTTTATTTGTGGTTTCAAAATATTTCATAGGAGTCCAAAACAAAGAAATCCCATTCGATTTTTTTTAACAAGTCTCAAAAAGTTTTTTTCCTTTACATGACAATCACAACAACTCACTCAATCATAACTTTTTATTAACATTCCAAAATTTGGAAATTTTTGGGATGTTACAAACTACCACCCTTAAAAGAAATCTCGTCCTCGAGATTTGCAAAGGTTAGCAAGAAGTAGGTTAGGGTTTGGTGTCTTGGGTTACTTTCCCAGGGTTTGGTCATATCATCTGCAGGTTTGCGGTTTTTCCTTTTGCTTCATGTCTTGAGGTAATGTCTTATGTTACGGTTCTCCAACATGCCCTAGTTTGAGACTCTTGCCATCATTCTTGAGTCTTCACCGATTAGTAAGTTGAGCTAATTATCCTTCGAGGGTGCTCGAGTGCTACCACCCTTAAAAACAAACTTGTGATGATTCCGCTGCTTCTACATTCCTCGATGGTTCTTCATCAAGCTCATTTGTAGGAACTGAGCGTTTCCACAAAAGAAATGTCCTGCTCAATATCTACAATTTCCAGAACTATCTATCGAAACTCTCATGGCGGTCGATAGCTTCTGATGGAACTCTTTGAAGATCTTCGTGTTTCTTTCTCATCGTCCAATCTACGTTAGGCACGGCTACCTGTCTATAAGGGTAATACGCCTTACCATTCTATGGTTTCAGGCTTGCGCATCGACACTCCACTATGGTTTCAAATCTCTCCGACTTACCCATCAACATACAAAAGTATATAATAAGAGTCTTCGGTATGGGGGCCAATCCATCCCGTACTCGAATCATTACTTCATATGCCGACAGGTGAATCATGTATTCTAACACTCGGTCTTTCTCACTCCTCTTAAAGAGGTCTTCACCTGCAAAGCTAATAAAACGTCTATGGGTGGCGTTAATCCTACTCAAGTCATGGTATAACTTGCTGTCGTAAAATTTCCTCACATCTTCACTTGGTTTCTCCAGATCATGTATGACAATATGAGATTGAGTTTTGAAACTTCTTTAATTCTTCCCAAGTAATTGCCCTTGGAATGCATCAATGGCTATAAGCCTCTTACACCATGTGTCAGTCTCTCGGATGAAATACTAGGAAGCATAATCCATCTTCTTAGTTGGATTTACTTTGATTCTTCCATTATTCCTATATCCAGAATCCACTCTTGTACTTCTAAATGTGTCACTTGTCCCATCAAAATAATTCCTTCCATCTTTGGGTTTAAGGTTTGGTCAGAGAAGAGGATAGAGTTTAGAAAAAGAGAGATGGATACACACACAACAACCAATAAACAACACATATCTTAATGTTTATAATACTCGTTTTCTACGATTTCGTCATAGGGTCTTCATTTCTTTGGTTCTTTAAAGTCTTCAGTGTGTGACGCTTCACCCGTAGAAAGGTATTCTATTACATCTTCCATCTTCCGTAATTAACACCTCTCGAGGTTGAATAAATAATACAACCAACAGAGTTTGTATCCTAAAATCGCAAGTTTTTTTTTTCAAAAAAAATAAATCAAACAACTCAAATGACAACAAAATCAAATCAATGGCGAAGAACTCCAACAAAAATCCAAATTTCACTCATAGATTTCAAACAAACAATTCCTATGGTACCTTCATCCACATGATTTCTCATGGTTGGGCACACTACTCGCACTCTTTCGTTTATTTCACAACTCTCATGGTGAGCTTGTATACTATTAGAATTATGTGGGATATTCCATGATAGGGTAAATCTTCAACTTGTTCATAGCCATCTTAGTATTGAGTGTCTTCGGTTCTTCTCAACCTCTTGGATGTAAACTTTAGTACTGGAGACGCCTTTGTTCTAGCATCATTTCATTAAAGTAACCTTTAGGCTCTTGAAAATCCATATCAGTGTTAAGGTCATAGAAGTCTATAGGTTGCCATCTAAGTTTTTTGAAAGAAGACGAGATCTTAGTAAGGAAAATAAGAGGATACAAGAATGCTATTAATACTACAGAAAATATAAGTTGTTCCTATCAAGGTCTTCCTATTTCTAAGCCATTTTCTAGGGTCACGTCCTACAGTCAACGTATGCTCCGATACCATTTTGTAACGACCCGGATTTAAGAAAATCCAAGTCTCTGTGCTTACTGTGCTATCCCTGGATCATAGCTAGCACACACAGTAACAAGAATGAATATCAGTAAAACATACATCATTTTACTACAACGGTAGATCCAGAATTAAAGAAATACATACCGTAGGCATAGCTCAATGCTGGCACGTCATACAGCGGAATAATACGTAGTCGCTAAGTTAGGGCTCCATCAACGCCACTGGGCTCGTTGAGTGTAGACCATAACCCTATCATCTCTTAATTTGTCGAGATCTGCACATGACAGGTGCAGATGAGTACGTGGAATGTACTCGCAAGTTGCAAAGGAAAGTTTTAACAGAATATGTATATATGCAGGGTAAGTATTGGTGAAGGTTTCCTTTGCGTAAAGCCAATTTTTGTCCTATACTACATTTTTGCAAACTTCTTTTGAAGTAAAATAATTTTTTGTATAAAAGGTTAGAGTGAGACTTTGGATATACGCACCAAAGTTCATTCTCCAATTTTAGTGAAACATTTATATAGTTGAAGTGAAACACAATCACTGTGCTCAGTCCTCAACCAACCCTTAAAATAGAATTTTAGAAAAGAGAGGGGAGATTCTTCTTCAGTCCAAGTCTTCAGTTGCTCAAAATTGCCCGTAACCGAGGGCACGGCTAATCGATTAGGTTTAACCCTCTGCAGAAGTCGTACACGTTCCCCACATGACACAACCAACCCCGTTTATCATTACACACTTCGGTGTATGACTAGGAGAAGATTGTGACAAAGCCTTTCCGTAACAGCCCCCTATACCTGACCAAGCCGCCCGCAACTTAGGCAATGAAAGCCCCTCTCCGATGGCGGTCCTGAGGTAAGGGTTTCCCGTTAGTACTAAGCTAAGCCAGAGCCCATAGTAGCATGTGGCTGTACTGGAAGCTACATCAAACTGTACTTGGAAGATCTCATTTCCCTGGACGGCGGTCCCCACCAAAAACCTGTGTGCAAGACCCCAGTCGGGCGCATTCACTGCAAGACCCCGATGGGCGCAATCACTTGTAGACGCTCCCGTCAATACCATTCCGCCCAAAGAGTAGAAATAAAATAATATATAGTTTTTGTTTTTTTTTAAGTTTTCACAAAACGTTGCCTCATAAGATGGCAAGTCTATTTGTTTAAAACTAGTTTGATTTTCAACCCACCCATTTATGCAAGCGCGGCCAAGCATGGTAGTAAGTCTTGAACCTAAGGATCTAGCTAGTAATAATACTTTGCAAAACTTTTGTAAAACATGCATAGTATTAAATGTAAAGAGTTATGCATAATATAAAAATATAGGTCAGGGCATGATCAAATTGCAACTTGCCTGTGTCTTGAAGTTGAAATATTCTACTCTTAGTCGTCTCTTCTTCTCCTTACGATATATCTAGCGATATAAGAAAATAATTCAACACACAACAAATCCAATTGAAGATCCAAATAAAAGATACAAATACAAATTCTTTAGTTTTTACTATTACTAAGCTAGTTACTATGGCGTGGTAGGGTTGAGATAGGATCGAGTTGGTTGACTGAAAATATGACATAAATCATATTCTGAGGTTGGATCAAGTTGATACAAGTTAGGATGAAGCTCGACTATAAAATCGGTTGGGTCGAGAGTATGTGAAATGTCACTGGGTTTGACCATATGGATATTTAAGAGATATTCCCCACTTGGATTGGATACTAAATTAACCAATAAGATTCAGGATGATCGCCTTGAGAAGATTGAATTATTCCATGGTTAAATTAATAAAGGAAAGGAATATAACTAAATGAAACTGAAACTAAGATTTGAAGTCAAAGTAGGGTCTTAACATGGTGGTAAAAATATGGTAAGTGTCCCAACAGAAAGGTATGGTCATATGGATACTTTTTGATGAAGGATTCATCTCCAAATAAATTGTAGAATAAGAGGTATACTAAATATACTCAAATTCACATAATAAATTTGAGTTGAATTCAAATTTACCAAAACTGAAATATTTTGCTTTTATGAAAAACTACATGTTCCAACGAGTCCGGGGATATAAAATTTGTCGAATTCGGACTTACGGTCTAGGAGATACGATTTTTTCGAAGTTTGAATATTTTCTGAAAATGTATTACGGGATTTACAGAAACCTCACCGGAGTTGGTCGCCGGCGATGAGGAAGATGGTGGTTCGGGCGTGCTCTGACGAATTAGGAGTGGCGGACGGTGAAGCCCACGACGCGGAGAAGGAGGTGATGTCGCCGGAGACGACCAATTCATCCTCGGGAAGCCGTGTGAACCCACTGGAGTTCGCCGGAGCTTCGTGTTGGATGTGCTCGTCGCTGTTCTGTGAACTCCGGCTGCGGATTCGAGAGGTTCAAGGGGTCATGGAGGTGCGCACGAGCATACACATCCGGAGAAAGAAATTGGAGGGACGAGGGGCTCACCACAGGCAATGCTAACTTCGTTGGATGTGGCAGCGGAGGGTCAACTCCAGCGAGCAATTGCTCGCGGAGGAGGGCGATTAGGAGAGGGGTTTCGTTCCTGAGATAGAGCAGGGTTGGGTGCGGTCCTTGGGATCAATTTATAGTGGCCAAGGAAGCCGGTACGGGGAGATCAAGGGAGCTCAAGGTGGCTTTTAATGGCTATTTGTGCATGTACGTTTCACAGATCCATTCGACGAATTAAAGCAGTAATGCTGAGTTTTTATTCCCTGAATGGATTCGTAATAATGTCCTCCGCATTTTTCGTGTAGACGTCAAAGTTAAACGGGCAAGGAATTAATAGGGAGGAGAGAATGAAGAGGTGTGAAGCCATGGGTGGAGGTTCTGTTCTTGCGTGAACCAGGGAACGGAGGAAGAAGAAGAAGGCCAGCGCCTGATATGGGCCTTAGTGGGAATTTTGGCCCAAGAGCACAAAGGAAAGAGAAGAAAAACAAAAGACAGAAGACATAGATGGGCTGAGATAAGGAGGTTTAGAACAGAATGTAGTTAACTGCAGAATAAATAAATAAATGTAAGCGTACAAAAAAAGTTTATTTAAAACAACAAATAGAAATGTTTAAGTTAACCTAAATAATAATTAGAGTCCGGAAAAAAATCTTAAGAATTTAACAAAATTAATTTTGTCCACAACTACTATTAACGCTATATGGACATAATTGAATTACTCAAAATTTCAATTTAGTGCTATACAAATTCATAAAAAATGATAATTGTGCGGTCCTTAGATAGAGCAGGGTTGGGTGCGGTCCTCGGGATCAATTTATAGTGGCCAAGGAAGCCGGTACGGGGAGATCAAGGGAGCTCAAGGTGGCTTTTAATGGCTATTTGTGCATGTACGTTTCACAGATCCATTCGACGAATTAAAGCAGTAATGCTGAGTTTTTATTCCCTGAATGGATTCATAATAATGTCCTCCGCATTTTTCGTGTAGACGTCAAAGTTAAACGGGCAAGGAATTAACAGGGAGGAGAGAATGAAGAGGTGTGAAGCCATGGGTGGAGGTTATGTTCTTGCGTGAACCAGGGAACGGAGGAAGAAGAAGAAGGCTAGCGCCTGGTATGGGCCTTAGTGGGAATTTTGGCCCAAGAGCACAAAGGAAAGAGAAGAAAAACAAAAGACAGAAGACATAGATGGGCTGAGATAAGGAGGTTTAGAACAGAATGTAGTTAACTACAGAATAAATAAATAAATGTATGAAGGAAATATGCCCTAGAGGCAATAATAAAGATGTTATTTGTATTTCCTTATATCATGATAAATGTCTTTTATTCATGCTAGAATTGTATTAACCGGAAACTTAGTACATGTGTGGATACATAGACAAAACAGTATGTCCCTAGTATGCCTCTACTAGACTAGCTCATTGATCAAAGATGGTTATGTTTCCTAGCCATAGACATGAGTTGTCATTTGATCAACGGGATCACATCATTAGGAGAATGATGTGATGGACAAGACCCATCCGTTAGCATAGCACTATGATCGTTTAGTTTTACTGCTATTGCTTTCTTCATGACTTATACATGTTCCTATGACTATGAGATTATGCAACTCCCGAATACCGTAGGAACACCTTGTGTGCTATCAAACGTCACAATGTAACTGGGTGATCATAAAGATGCTCTACAGGTGTCTCCGAAAGTATTTGTGGTGTTGGCATAGATCAAGATTAGGATTTGTCACTCCGAGTGTCGGAGAGGTATCTCTGGGCCCTCTCGGTAACACACATCACAATAAGCCTTGCAAGCAAAAGACTAATGAGTTAGTCATGAGATGATGTGTTACGGAACGAGTAAAGAGACTTGCCGGTAACGAGATTGAACTAGGTATAGAGATACCGACGATCGAATCTCGGGCAAGTAACATACCGATGACAAAAGGAACAACGTATGTTGTTATGCGGTTTTGACCGATAAAAGATCTTCGTAGAATATGTAGGAGCCAATATGAACATCCAGGTTCCGCTATTGGTTATTGACCGGAGATGAGTCTCGGTCATGTCTACATAGTTCTCGAACCCGTTGGGTCCGCACGCTTAACGTTTGATGACGATCGGTATTATGAGTTTATGAGTATTGATGTACCGAAGGTTGTTCAGAGTCCCGGATGAGATCACGGACATGACGAGGAGTCTCGGAATGTCTGAGACATAAAGATTGAGATATTGGACGACTATATTCGGACACCGGAAGTGTTCCGGAAAAGTTCCGGATTTATCGGGAATGCCGGAGGGGGTTACCGGAACCCCCTACGAGAGGGGATGGTCCATAGTGGACCTAAAGGGAAAGAGAGAGGCAGCCCATAGGGCTGGCCGGCGCCCCACCTAGGGTTCCTATTTGGACTAGGATTGGGGGGGCGCCACCTCTCCTATTCCTTTCCCTCTTCCTTCTTTTGGTGAATCCTACTAGGAATAGGATTGCAATCCTATTCCTAGTAGGAGTACACTCCCTAGCCGCACCAGGAAGGGCCGGCCGGCCTCCCTCCCTTGCTCCTTTATATATGGGGGCAGGGGGCACCCAAAGACACACAAGTTGAATTGTTTTAGCCGTGTGCGGTGCCCCCCTCCACAGAATCACACCTAAACTGTCGCAGAGCTTAGGCGAAGCCCTGCGCCGGTGAACACATCATATCCGTCACCACGCTGTTGTGCTGACGAAACTCTCCCGTGAAGCTCAACTGGATCAAGAGCTCGTGGGACGTCATCAAGCTGAACGTGTGCTGAACGCGGAGGTGCCGTACGTTCGGTGCTTGATCGGTTGGATCGCGAAGAAGTTCGACAACATCAACCGCGTCACTTGACGCTTCTGCTCCCGGTCTACGAGGGTACGTAGACACACTCTCCCCTCTCGTTGCTATGCATCTAGTAGATAGATCTTGCGTGATCGTAGGAAATTTTTAAAATACTACGTTCCCCAACAGTGTCATCATGAGCTAGGTCTATGCGTAGATGATATGCACGAGTAGAACACAATGAGTTGTGGGCGATACTAGTCATACTGCTTACCAACATGTCATACTTTGCTTCGGCGGTATTGTGAGATGAAGCGGCCCGGACCGACATTACGCGTACGCTCACGCGAGACTGGTTTCACCGTTACGAGCACTCGTTGCTTAAAGGTGACTGGCGGGTGTGTGTCTCTCTCACTTTAGCTGAATCAAGTGTGGCTACGCCCGGTCCTTGTGAAGGTTAAAACAGCACATACTTGACGAAACATCGTTGTGGTTTTGTATGCGTAGGTAAGAACGGTTCTTGCTAAGCCCGTAGCAGCCACGTAAAAGTTGCAACAACAAAGTAGAGGACGTCTAACTTGTTTTTGCAGGGCATGTTGTGATGTGATATGGTCAAGACATGATGAGTTATACGTTTTTTGTATGAGATGATCATGTTTTGTAAAGTTATCGGCAACTGACAGGAGCCATATGGTTGTCGCTTTATTGTATGAAATGCAATCGCCATGTAATTGCTTTACTTTATCACAAGCGGTAGCGATAGTCATAGAAGCAATAGTTGGCGAGACGACAACGATGCTACGATAGAGATCAAGGTGTCGCGCCGATGACGAAGGTGATCATGACGGTGCTTTGGAGATGGAGATCAAAAGCACAAGATGATGATGGCCATATCATGTCACATATTTTGATTGCATGTGATGTTTATCTTATTATGCTTCTTATTTTGCTTAGATCGACGGTAGCATTATAAGATGATCCCTTACTAAATTTCAAGGTATAAGTGTTCTCCCTGAGTATGCACCGTTGCGAAAGTTCGTCGTGCCGAGACACCACATGATGATCGGGTGTGATAAGCTCTACGTTCAAATACAACGGGTGTAAGCCAGTTTTGCACACGCAGAATACTCGGGTTAAACTTGACGAGCCTAGCATATGCAGATATGGCCTCGGAACACTGGAGACCGAAAGGTCGAGCGTGAATCATATAGTAGATATGATCAACATAAGATGTTCACCATTGAAACTACTCCATCTCACGTGATGATCGGACATGGTTTAGTTGACTTGGATCACGTGATTATTTAGATGACCAGAGGGATGTCTATCTAAGTGGGAGTTCTTTAAATTAATATGATTAAATTGAACTTTAATTTATCATGAACTTAGTCCTGGTAGTATTAGCATATCTATGTTGTAGATCAATAGCTCGCAATGTTGCTCCCCGTTTATTTTTAGATATGTTCCTAGAGAAAACTAAGTTGAAAGATGTTAGTAGCAATGATGCGGAATTGTTCCATGATCTGAGGATTATCCTCATTGCTGCACAGAAGAATTATGTCCTTGATGCACCGCTAGGTGACAGACCTATTGCAGGAGCAGATGTAGACGTTATGAACGTTTTGACAAAAGCTCGATATGATGACTACTTGATAGTTTAGTGCACCATACTTTACGGCTTATAACCGGGACTTCAAAAACGTTTTGAAACGCCACGGAGCATATGAGATGTTCCAAGAGTTGAAATTAGTATTTCATACTCATGCCCGTGTCGAGAGGTATAAGACCTCTGACAATAATTTGCCTACAAGATGGAGGAGAATAGCTCAACCAGTGAGCATGTGCTCAGATTGTCTGGGTAGTACAATTGCTTGAATCAAGTGGGAGTTAATCTTCCATATAAGATAGTAATTGACAAAGTTCTCTAGACACTATCACCAAGTTAGTAGAACTTCGTGATGAACTATAATATGCAAGGGATGACGAAAGTAATTCCCAAGCTCTTCGCGATGCTGAAATCGGCGAAGGTAGAAATCAAGAAAGAGCATCAAGTGTTGATGGTTAACAAGACCACTTGTTTCAAGTAAAGGGCAAAGTGATAGAAGGGGAACTTCAAGAAGAATGACAAGCAAGTTGTCACTCCCGTGAAGAAACCCAAAGCTAAACTCAAGCCTGAAACTAAGTGCTTCTACTGCAAAGGAAATGGTCACTAGAAGTGGAACTGCCCTAGATATTTGGCGGATAAGAAGGATGGCAAAGTGAACAAAGGTATATTTGATATACAGATTATTGATGTGTATTTTACTAAGTGTTCATAGCAACCCCTCGGTATTTGATATTGGTTCAGTTGCTAAAGAGTAGTAACTCGAAATGGGAGTTGCATAATGAACAGAAACTAGTTAAAGGATGAAGTGACGATGTGTATTGGAAGCAGTTCCAAGATTGATATGATCATCATCGCACACTCCCTATACTTTCGGGATTAGTGTTGAACCTAAATAAGTGTTATTTGGTGTTTGTGTTGAACATGAATATGATTTGATCATGTTTATTGCAATACGGTTATTCATGTAAGTTAGAGAATAATTGTTGTTCTGTTTACATGAAAAAAAAACCTTCTATGGTCATACACCCAATGAAAATAGTTTGTTGGATCTCGATCGTGTGATACACATATTCATAATATTGAAGCCAAAAGATGCAAGGTTAATAATGATAGTGCAACTTATTTGTGGCACTGCCGTTTAGGTCATATTGGTGTAAAGCACATGAAGAAACTCCATAGTGATGGAATTTTGGAATCACTTGATTATGAATCACTTGGTGCTTGCGAACCATGCCTCATGGGCAAGATGACTAATACTCCGTTCTCCGGAACTATGGAGCGAGCAACAAATTTGTTGGAAATCATACATACTGATGTATGTGGGCCAATGAGTGTTGAAGCTCGCGGCGGGTATCGTTATTTTCTGACCTTCACTGATGATTTGAGCAGATATGTGTATATCTACTTAATGAAGCACAAGTCTGAAACATTTGAAAAGTTCAAAGAATTTCAGAGTGAAGTGGAGAATCATCTTAACAGAAAATAAGAGTTTCTACGATATGATCGTAGAGGTAAAATATTTGAGTTAGCGAGTTTGGCCTTCAGTAAAAACAATGTGAAATAGTTTCACAACTCACGCCACATGGAACACCATAGTATAATGGTGTGTCCGAACGTCGTAACCGTACTTTATTAGATATGCTGCGATCGATGATGTCTCTTACCGATCTACCACTATCGCTTTTGGGGTTATGCATTAGAGACAGCTACATTCACGTTAAATAGGGCACCATCTAAATCCGTAGAGATGACACCGTATGAACTGTGGTTTGACGAGAAACCTAAGCTATCATTTCTTTAAGTTTGGCACTGCGATGCTTATGTGAAAAAGTTTCAACATGATAAGCTCGAACCCAAATCGGAGAAGTAAATCTTCATAGGATACCCAAAAAGAAACTGTTGGGTACACCTTCTATCACAGATCCTAAGGCAAGGTCTTTGTTGCTAAGAGTGGATCCTTTCTAGAGAAGGAGTTTCTCTCGAAAGAAGTGAGTGGGAGGAAAGTAGAACTTGATGAGGTAATTGTACCTTCTCCTGAATTGGAAAGTAGTACATCACAGAAAATTGTTCCAGTGATACCTACACCAATTAGTGAGGAAGCTAATGATGATGATCATGAAACTTCAGATCAAGTTTCTGCTGAACGTCGTAGATCAACCAGAGTACGTTCCGCACCAGAGTGGTACGGCAACCCAGTTCTGGAAGTCATGTTACTAGACCATGATGAACCTACGAGCTATGAGGAAGCGATGATGAGCCCAGATTCCGCTAAATGGCTTGAGGCCATGAAATCTGAGATGGGATCCATGTATGAGAACAAAGTGTGGACTTTGGTTGACTTGCCCGATGATCGGCAGGCCATCGAAAATAAATGGATCTTCAAGAGGAAGACCGACGCTAACGGTAATGTTACTGTTTACAAAGCTCGACTTGTTGCGAAAGGTTTTCGACAAGTTCAAGGAGTTGACTACGATGAGACTTTCTCACCCGTAGCGATGCTTAAGTCTGTCCGAATCATGTTAGCAATTGCCACATTTTATGAAATCTGGCAAATGGATAACAAAACTGCATTCTTTAATAGATTTATTAAAGAAAATTGTATATGATGCAACCCGAAGGTTTTGTCAATCCTAAAGGTGCTAACAAAATGTGCAAGCTCCAGCGATCCATCTATGGACTGGTGCAAGCATCTCGGAGTTGGAATATACGCTTTGATAAGTTGATCAAAGCATATAGATTTATACAGACTTGCGGTGAAGCCTGTATTTACAAGAAGTGAGTGGGAGCACTACAACCTTTCTGGTAAGTATATGTGAATGACATATTGTCGATCGGAAATGATGTAGAATTTTCTGGAAAGCATAAAGGAGTGTTTGAAAGGAGTTTTTTCAAAGAAAGACCTTGGTGAAGCTGCTTACATATTGGGCATCAAGATCTATAGAGATAGATCAAGACGCTTGATAAGACTTTCGATGTATACATACCTTGATAAGATTTTGAAGTAGTTCAAAATGGATCAATCAAAGAAGGAGTTCTTGCCTGACTTGTAAGGTGTGAAGTTGAGTAAGACTCAAAGCCAGACCACGGCAGAAAAATATAGAGAGAATGAAAGTCATTCCCTATGCCTCAGCCATAGGTTCTATAAAGTATGCCATGCTGTGTACAAAACACGTTGTGTACCTTGCCATGAGTTTGACAGGGAGGTACAATAGTGATCCAGGAGTAGATCACTGTACAGCGGTCAAAATTATCCTTAGTAATTGGATGACTAAGGAAATGTTTCTCGATTATGGAGGTGATAAAGAATTCGTCGTAAAGGGTTACGCCGATGCAAGCTTTGACACTAAATCCAGATGACTCTAAGTATCAATCTTGATGCGTATTGATAGTGGGAGCAATTAGCTAGAGTAGCTCCATGCAGAGCATTGTAGACATAGAAATTTGCGAAATACATACGGATCTGAATGTGACAGACCCGTTGACTAAACTTCTCTCACAAGCAAAACATGATCACACCTTATTACTCTTGGGTATTAATCACATAGCGATGTGAACTAGATTATTGACTCTAGTAAACCCTTTGGGTGTTGGTCACATGGTGATGTGAACTATGGGTGTTATTCACATAACGATGTGAATTATCGATATTAAATCATATGGCGATGTGAGCTAGATTATTGACTCTAGTTCAAGTGGGAGACTGAAGGAAATATGCCCTAGAGGCAATAATAAAGATGTTATTTGTATTTACTTATATCATGATAAATGTCTTTTATTCATGCTAGAATTGTATTAACCGGAAACTTAGTACATGTGTGGATACATAGACAAAACAGTATGTCCCTAGTATGCCTCTACTAGACTAGCTCATTGATCAAAGATGGTTATGTTTCCTAGCCATAGACATGAGTTGTCATTTGATCAATGGGATCACATCATTAGGAGAATGATGTGATGGACAAGACCCATCCGTTAGCATAGCACTATGATCGTTTAGTTTTACTGCTATTGCTTTCTTCATGACTTATACATGTTCCTATGACTATGAGATTATGCAACTCCCGAATACCGTAGGAACACCTTGTGTGCTATCAAACATCACAACGTAACTGGGCGATCATAAGGATGCTCTACAGGTGTCTCCGAAAGTATTTGTGGTGTTGGCATAGATCAAGATTAGGATTTGTCACTCCGAGTGTCGGAGAGGTATCTCTGGGCCCTCTCGGTAACACACATCACAATAAGCCTTGCAAGCAAAAGACTAGTGAGTTAGTCATGAGATGATGTGTTACGGAATGAGTAAAGAGACTTGCCGGTAACGAGATTGAACTAGGTATAGAGATACCGACGATCGAATCTCGGGCAAGTAACATACCGATGACAAAAGGAACAACGTATGTTGTTATGCGGTTTTGACCGATAAAAGATCTTCGTAGAATATGTAGGAGCCAATATGAACATCTAGGTTCCGCTATTGGTTATTGACCGGAGATGAGTCTCGGTCATGTCTACATAGTTCTCGAACCCGTTGGGTCCGCACGCTTAACGTTTGATGATGATCGGTATTATGAGTTTATGAGTACTGATGTACCGAAGGTAGTTCGGAGTCCCGGATGAGATCACGGACATGACGAGGAGTCTCGGAATGTACGAGACATAAAGATTGATATATTGGACGACTATATTCGAACACCGAAAGTGTTCCGGAAAAGTTTCGGATTTATCGGGAATGCCGGAGGGGGTTACCGGAACCCCCTACGAGAGGGGATGGTCCATAGTGGACCTAAAGGGAAAGAGAGAGGCAGCCCATAGGGCTGGCCGGCGCCCCACCTAGGGTTCCTATTTGGACTAGGATTGGGGGGGGGGGGGCGCCACCTCTCCTATTCCTTTCCCTCTTCCTTCTTTTGGTGAATCCTACTAGGAATAGGATTGCAATCCTATTCCTAGTAGGAGTCCACTCCCTAGCCGCACCAGGAAGGGCCGGCCGGCCTCCCTCCCTTGCTCCTTTATATACGGGGGCAAGGGGCACCCAAAGACACACAAGTTGAATTGTTTTAGCCGTGTGCGGTGCCCCCCTCCACAGAATCACACCTCGGTCATACTGTCGCGGAGCTTAGGCGAAGCCCTGCGCCGGTGAACACATCATATCCGTCACCACGCCGTCGTGCTGACGAAACTCTCCCGTGAAGCTCAACTGGATCAAGAGCTCGTGGGACGTCATCAAGCTGAACGTGTGCTGAACGCGGAGGTGCCGTACGTTCGGTGCTTGATCGGTTGGACCGCGAAGAAGTTCGACAACATCAACCGCGTCACTTGACGCTTCTGCTCCCGGTCTACGAGGGTACGTAGACACACTCTCCCCTCTCGTTGCTATGCATCTAGTAGATAGATCTTGCGTGATCGTAGGAAAATTTTAAAATACTACGTTCCCCAGCAATGTAAGCGTACAAAAAAAGTTTATTTAAAACAGCAAATAGAAATGTTTAAGTTAACCTAAATAATAATTAGAGTTCAGAAAAAAATCTTAAGAATTTAACAAAATTAATTTTGTCCACAACTACTATTAACGCTATATGGACATAATTGAATTACTCAAAATTTCAATTTAGTGCTATACAAATTCATAACAAATGATAATTCTGCCATATTAAATATTGCCATTTTTTTTGGAGAAGTCACATTATCTCCTCTCATTTAATTTAAATAATTTGGAAATATGTAAATAGCATTAAAACTCCAAATAAGATCCAATTCAAATGGCACTCCAAAAATTCATGGAACTTCACATAAAGTATTCTTCCACCACATTTTGAGAAAGTCATTTTATTCTCACTCTTTTTTTTTATTTGTGGTTTCAAAATATTTCATAGGAGTCCAAAACAAAGAAATCCCATTCGATTTTTTTTAACAAGTCTCAAAAAGTTTTTTTTCCTTTACATGACAATCACAACAACTCACTCAATCATAACTTTTTATTAACATTCCAAAATTTGGAAAATTTTGGGATGTTATAATGCCCCGGAAGACATCCCCTCTTTCGTCTTCATCCATCGGTAATTGTACTCGAAGCTATATTTTTATTCACCACATGATATGTGTTTTGCTTGGAGCGTCAATTTAGTTTATTTTGTTTTGCTTGCTGTTTGAATAATATCCCAAGATCTGAAGTTCTTAAATGTTAGAGAGTCTTCACATAGTTATATAATTACTCAACTACTCATTGATCTTCACTTATATCTTTCGGAGTAGTTTGTTGTTTGCTCTAGTGCTTCATTTATATCTGTTAGAGCACGGCGTTGGTTTTATTTTGAAGAAATAAATGAACTCTCATGCTTCACTTATATCTATTTGAGTGTCTATTAAAACAGCATGGTAATGTGTTTAGGCTATAAAATTAGTCTTCACATGATAGACATCCAATATAAATGTAGTAAAAACTTTCACACTTAGTGCATTGAATATGATGAGAAGTTGGATGCTTGATAATTGTTTTGAGATATGAGGATAGTGATATTAGAGTCATGCTAGTGGAGTTATTATGAAATTGAGAAATGCTTGTGTTAAGGTTAGTGATTCCCGTAGCATGCACATATGGTGAACCGCTATGTGACGAAGTTAGAGCATGAGGTATTTGTAAAGTGTCAACCTTTGTGTGGAGGTCGGGGGCGCGCGATGGTTAACTCCTACCAACCTCCCCCCTAGGATAATGCATTGATTGCTTTGTTTTGATGACTCGTAGATTTTTGTAATAAGTATATGAGTTCTTATGACTAATGTTGAGTCCATGGATTATACTCACTCTCACCCTTCCACCATTGCTAGCCTCTCTTGTACCGCGCAACTTTCGCCGGTGCCATAAACCCACTGCATATCCTTTCTCAAAATAGCCACCATATTATTCCTCAAAACAGCCACCATACCTACCTATCATGGCATTTCCATAGCCATTCCGAGATATATTGCCATGCAACTTTCCACCATTCCATTCATATGACATGCATCATATTGTCATATTGCCATGCATGATCATGTAGTTGACATCGTATTTGTGGCAAAGCTACCATGCATAATTTTCATACATGTCACTCTTGTTTCATTGCACATCCTGGCACACCGCCGGAGGCATTCATATAGAGTCATACTTTGTTCTAGTATCGAGTTGTAATATCGAGTTGTATATCAATATAAGTGTGATGATCATCATTATTAGAGCATTGTCCCATGTGAGGAAAGGCTAAATAAAGAAAGCCCCTCCAAAAAAAGAAAAAAATGAAGGAAAGGCCAAAGAAAAAAAAGGTCCAAAAAAGAAAAAGAAAAGGGACAATTGCTACTATCTTTTTTTCCACACTTGTGCTTCAAAGTAGCACCGTGTTCTTCATTGTAGAGAGTCTCATGCTTAGTCACTTTCATATACTAGTGGGGATTTTCCTTATAGAACTTGGCTTGTATATTCCAACGATGGGCTTCCTCAAATGCATTAGGTCTTCGTAAGCAAGCAAGTTGGATGCATACCCACTAGTTTCTTTTGTTGAGCTCTCATTCATATTTAGCTCTAGTGCATACGTTGCATGGAAATCCCTACTCACTCACATTGATATCTATTGATGGGCATCTCCATAGCTCGTTGATACGCCTAGTTGATGTGAGACTATCTTCCTCTCCTTTTGTCTTCTCGACAACAACCTCTATTCCACCCATAGTGCTATGTCCATGCCTCACGCTCATATATTGCGTGAAAGTTGAAAGGTTTGAAAAGATAGAGTATGAAAACAAGTGCTAGGCTGAAACGGGGTTGTGCATGATATGAATATTTTGTGTGATAACGAGGGAGCTTAGCCAAACTATATGATTTTGTAGGGATAACTTTCTTTAGCCATAGTATTTTGAAAAGACGTGATTGCTTTGCTAGTATGCTTGATGTATTATTATTCCTTATGTCAATATAGACTTTTATCTTGAATCTTTCAGATCTGAACATGCATGCCACAATTAAGAGAACTACATTGAAAATTATGTTGGTTAGCATTCCACATCAAAAAAATTGTTTTTATCATTTACCTACTCGAGGACGAACATGAATTAAGCTTGGGGATGCTGATATGTCTCCAATGTATCTATAATTTTTGATTGTTCCATGCTACTATATTATCCTTCTAGGATGTCTTATGGGCTTTTATATACACATTTATATGATTTTTGGGACTAACCTATTAACCCAGAGCCCAGTGCCAGTTTCTGTTTTTCTCCCGTTTTAGGGTTTTACAGAAAAGGAATATCAAACGGAGTCCAATTGACGTGCCAATTTTTGATAATTTTTTCTGGACCAAAAGAAGCCCCCGAAGTAAAAGAGTTGGTCCAAGAGAGCCACGGGCTGGCCACGAGGGTGGGGGGCACGCCCTGGGTAGGGGGGCACGCCCTCCTACCTCGTGGACAGCCCAGAAGCCCCCCTGACGTGGGACCTATGCCAAAAATTCCTATAAATACTAAAACCTTCGGAAATTAACTTAGATCGGGAGTTCCGCCGCAGAAAGCCTCTGTAGCCACCGAAAACCAATCTAGACCCCGTTCCGGCACCCTGCCGGAGGGGGGAATCCTCTCAGGTGGCCATCTTCATCATCACGGCGCTCTCCATGACGAGGGGGGAGTAGTTCATCCTCGGGGCTGAGGGTATGTACCAGTAGCTATGTGTTTGATCTCTCTCTCTCTCTCTCTCTCTCTCTCTCTCTCTCGTGTTTTTGAGATGGCACGATCTTGATGTATCGCGAGCTTTGCTATTATAGTTGGATCTTATGATGCTTCTCCCCCTCTACTCTCTTGTAATGGATTGAGTTTTCCCTTTGAAGTTATCTTATCGGACTGAGTCTTTAAAGATTTCAGAACACTTGATGTATGTCTTGCACGTGTTTATCTATGGTGACAATGGGATATCATGTGATCCACTTGATGTATGTTTTGGTGATCAACTTGTGGGTTCCGTGACCTTGGGAATCTATGCATAGGGGTTGGCACACATTTTCGTCTTGACTCTCCAGCAGAAACTTTGGGGCACTCTTGGAAGTACTTTGTGTTGGTTGAATAGATGTTTCTGAGATTGTGTGATGCATATCGTATAATCATGCCCACGGATACTTGAGGTGACAATGGAGTATCTAGGTGACATTAGGGTTTTGGTTGATTTGTGTCTTAAGGTGTTATTCTAGTACGAACTCTATGATAGATTGAACGTCACTACGGACTCTTGATTAGATCGATCAGAAAGGATAACGTTGAGATGGTTTCGTACCCTACCATAATCTCTTCGTTTGTTCTCCACTATTAGTGACTTTCGAGTGACTCTTTGTTGCATGTTGAGGGCTAGTAATATGATCCAATTATGTTATCCTTGTTGAGAGAACTTGCACTAGTGAAAGTATGAACCCTAGGCCTTGCCTACTATCATTGCAACACCGTTTATGCTCACTTTTACCACTTGCTACCTTGTTGTTTTTATATTTTCAATTTACAAAAACCTATATCTACCATCCATATTGCACTTGTATCACCATCTCTTCGCCAAACTTGTGCACCTATACAATTTACCATTGTATTGGGTGTGTTGGGGACACAAGAGACTCTTTGTTATTTGGTTGCAGGGTTGTTTGAGAGAGACCATCTTCATCATACGCCTCCCATGGATTGATAAACCTTAGGTCATCCACTTGAGGGAAATTTGCCACCGTCCTACAAACATCTGCACTTGGAGGCCCAACAACGTCTACAAGAAGAAGGTTGTGTAGTAGACATCAGGGTGCTAGTGCGAGTGCAATACCTCATTCTTTATACGAAGAAATTATGCATGATATTGCACCTGCTGAGATAAAAGATATTGATGTTACTATTAAGCTTGCCAATAGAGATACTATTTTTACCAATTGGGATTGTTAGAGATGTTGAAGTCTTGTGTGGGAAAGTTAAATACCCTACTGATTTTCTTGTTCTTGGTTCCCCACAAGATGACTTTTGTCCCATGATATTTGGTAGACCCTTCTTGAATACTATTAATGCTAGGATAGACTGCGAAAAGGATATTGTTACTGTTGTTTTAGGGGATATGTCTTATGACTTTAATTTTGCTAAATTTCGTAGACAACCCCATGATAAAGAATTGCCTAGTAAAGATGAAATTATTGGTCTGGCTTCTATTGCCATGCCTCCTAATGATCCTTTAGAACAATATTTGCTTGACTATGAAAATGATATGTTTATGAATGAAAGAAGGGAAATAGATGAAGTATTCTTTAAACAGTTACCTATTTTGAAGCACAACTTGCCTGTTGAAATTCTAGGGGATCCTCCTCCACCCAAGGGTGATCCCGTGTTTGCGCTCAACCCATTATCTGATACTCTTAAGTATGCTTATCTTGATGAAAAGAAGATATATCCTGTTATTATTAGTGCTAACCTTTCAGAGCAAGAAGAAGAGAAATTATTGAAAACTCTGAAGAAGCACCGTGCTGCTATTGGATATACTCTTGATGATCTTAAGGGAATTAGTCCCACTCTATGCCAACACAAAATGAAATTGGAGAAAGACGCTAAACCGGTTGTTGATCACCAACGACGGTTAAATCCTAAGATGAAAGAAGTGGTAAGGAAAGAAATACTAAAGCTTCTAGAGGCAGGTATAATTTATCATGTTGCTGATAGTCAGTGGGTAAGTCCTGTCCATTGTGTCCCTAAGAAGGGAGGTATTACTGTTGTTCCTAATGATAAAGATGAATTGATCCCACAAAGAATTGTTACAGGCTATAGAATGGTAATTGATTTTCGCAAACTAAATAAAGCTACTAAAAAGGATCACTACCCCTTACCTTTTATTGATCAAATTCTAGAAAGATTATCCAAACATACACATTTTTGCTTTCTAGATGGTTATTCTGGTTTCTCTCAAATACCTGTGTCAAAAGAGGATCAAGAAAAGACCACTTTTACTTGCCCTTTCGGTACCTTTGCTTATAGACGTATGCCTTTTGGTTTATGTAATGCACCTGCTACCTTTCAAAGATGTATGACTGCTATATTCTCTGACTTTTGTGAAAAGATTGTTGAGGTTTTCATTGATGATTTTTCCGTGTATGGAACTTCTTTTGATGATTGCTTAAGCAACCTTGATCGAGTTTTGCAGAGATGTGAAGAAACCAATCTTGTCTTGAATTGGGAGAAGTGCCACTTCATGGTTAATGAAGGTATTGTCTTGGGGCATAAAATTTCTGAAAGAGGTATTAAAGTTGATAAAGCTAAAGTTAATTTTATTGAAAAGATGTCGTGTCCTAAGGACATTAAAGGTATAAGAAGTTTCCTTGGCCATGCCGATTTTTATAGGAAGTTCATTAAAGACTTCTCAAAAAAAATCTAGGCCTCTGACTAATCTCTTAAAAAAAGATGTTCCATTTCTCTTTGATGATGATTGTGTATAAGCATTTGAGATACTTAAGAAAGCATTGATTTCTGCAGCTATAGTTCAGCCACCTGATTGGAATTTACCCTTTGAAATTATGTGTGATGGTAGTGATTACGTTGTAGGTGCTGTTCTAGGACAAAGAGTTGATAAGAAATTAAATGTTGTCCAATATGCTAGTAAAAATCTAGACAGTGCCCAGAGAAATTATGCTACTACTGAAAGAGAATTTTTAGCAGTTATATTTGCTTGTGATAAGTTCAGGCCATATATTGTTGATTCTAAAGTAACTGTTCACACTGATCATGCTGCTATTAAATACCTCAAGGAAAATAAAGATGCTAAACCTAGACTTACTAGATGGGTTCCCTTGCTACAAGAATTAGATTTACATATTATTGATAGAAAGGGAGCTGAGAACTCCGTTGTAGACAACTTTTCTAGGTTAGAGAATATTCTTGATGACCCACTACCTATAGATGATAGCTTCCCTGATGAACAATTAGTTGTCATAAATACTTATCGTACTGCTCCATGGTATGCTGATTTTGCCAATTACATTGTTTCTAAATTCATACCACCTAGTTTCACATATGAGCAAAAGAAAAAGTTTTTCTATGATTTAAGACATTACTTCTGGGATGACCCACACCTTTATAAAGGAGTAGATGGTGTTATTAGACGTTGTGTACCTGAGCATGAACAGGAACAGATCCTACGCAAGTGTCACTCCGAGGCTTATGAAGGACACCATGCTGGAGATAGAACTGCACATAAGGTATTGCAATCCGATTTTTATTGGCCTACTCTTTCTAAAGATGCCCATAAGTTTGTCTTGTCTTGCGATGAATGTCAAAGAATTGGAAATATTAGTAGACGTCAAGAAATGCCTATGAACTATTCACTTGTTATTGAACCATTTGATGTTTGGGGCTTGGATTATATGGGACCATTTCCTTCCACTAATGGGTATACACATATTTTAGTTGATGTTGATTACGTTACTAAGTGGGTAGAAGCTATTCCAACTAGTAGTGTTGATCATAACACCTCTATTAAGATGCTTAAAGAAGTTATTTTTCCGAGGTTTGGAGTCCCTAGATATTTAATGACTGGCAGTGGTTCACATTTTATTCATGGTGCTTTTCGTAAAATGCTTGCTAAGTATGATGTTAATCATAGAATTGCATCCCCATACCTCCCACAGTCTAGTGGTCAAGTAGAACTGAGTAATAGAGAGCTAAAATTAATTTTGCAAAAGACCGTTAATAGATCTAGAAAGAATTGGTCCAAGAAACTTGATGATGCATTATGGGCCTATAGAACTGCATATAAAAATCCTATGGGTATGTCTTCGTATAAAATGGTTTATGGAAAAGCATGTTACTTACCTCTCGAACTAGAACATAATGCATATTGGGCCATTAAAGAGCTCAATTATGATTTCAAACTTGCTGGTGAGAAGAGACTATTTGACATTAGCTCACTTGATGAGTGGAGAACCCAGGCTTATGAAAATGCCAAATTGTTTAAAGAAAAAGTTATAAGATGGCATGAAAAAAGGATAGAAAAATGTGAGTTTAATTTAGGTGACTATGTTTTGCTATACAACTCTCGTTTAAGATTTTTTGCAAGAAAACTCCTCTCTAAATGGGAAGGTCCTTACGTTATAGAGGAGGTCTATCGTTCTGGTGCCATAAAAACCAACAACTTCGAAGGCACAAATCCAAAGGTGGTGAACGGTCAAAGAATCAAACATTATATCTCAGGTAATCCCATAAATGTTGAAACAAATGTCATTGGAATTGTAACACCGAAGGAATACATAAGGGACACTTTCCAGAACATTTCAGACTCCGAAAAGGAATAGGTATGTGGTACGGTAAGTAAACCGACTCCAAAACCATTCTAATAGCAAATTTTCTCCGTTTTGGAATATTTAAGAAAATAGGAAAATAAGAAGTAGTCCGAAAGGGACACGAGGCATCCACGAGGGTGGAGGGCGCGCCCTACCCCCTGGGCATGCCCCCTCCCTCGTGGGCACCTCGTGTGCCCTCCGGACTCCGTTTTCTTTCACGATACTTCTTTTGGTCGGTAAAAATTCATTATATAATCTCCCGAAGGTTTTGACCACCGCACCACGTGAATATCTCATGCTTTTGTTTCGAGATGTTTTCTGCCAGAGTTGTCAAGGACAGGCATCATGTCGTCCCCCTCCTCCAACAACGCGGGCGATAATGCTTGGCTAATGAAGATAGAGCTAAAGAGAGAAGAACCCGGGGAGATCAACAAGGACAATAGGATCAAGAAGGCCACGGAGGATCGAGCGCCGGTAGCAGAATAAGAAGACATCCTTCAACCTCATTACAATCTTCTTACCCCTACTGAAATTGAAGCATTCAAGATGATTGAAATAGTTTGGGTGTAGAACAAGTATCTCACTCATGAAAATATTCTGTTGCAAGAGCATATCATGGCACTCAAGGGCATTATTCATAAGTTGGAGCATCTCCTACGCTCGATGTTGGACGACAACTCTACATCATCAACAACTCCATCACCACCAAAGGAGAACTGAGTATCATGTATGGTAACTCTCTTGGCAACTGCCAAGCTTGGGGGAGGTGCCCCGGTATCGTATCACCATCACACCCCTATCTTTACCTTTTTTCTTAGTTTGATCCTTTCGATTATATCTTGATCTAGTAGAATAAAGTTTAGTATGATCTAGTTTTGAGCTTTGCTTTATGATCCTTCTATGTAACCGAGTCCGTGAGCTATATATAATAAAGAATAGTTTTGAGTCATGGGCTTGATTATGTTACTATGATCTTGAGGGAATAAAGAAAGAATAAGAAGAATTAAAGAGAGCATATTGATCTTATGGAGAGTAATGACTTCACATATAAAAGAGTATGATGAATAAAAGTTGTTGAGATTTGACAAACATAGTTTTGGTCGTCGTTGCAATTAATAGGAAGTAATAAAGAAAGAGAGGTTTTCACATATAAATATACTATCTTGGACATCTTTTATAATTGTGAGCACTCAATAAAATATGACATGCTAAAAAGTTTATGTTGGACAAGGAAGACAATGTAATGGGTTATGTTTTCTTACATCCAAAATAAATTATATTGTGATGGATCATCCAACATGTTGAGCTTGCATTTCCCCCTCATGCTAGCCAAATTCTTTGCACCAAGTAGAGATACTACTTGCGCTTCCAAATATCTTTAAACCTAGTTTTGCCATGAGAGTCCACCATATCTACCTATGGATTGAGTAAGATCCTTCAAGTAAGTTGTCATTGTTGCAAGCAATAAAATTGCTCTTTAAATATGTATGATCTATTAGTGTGGAGAAAATAAGATTTATACGATCTTGTGATATGGAAGCAATAAAAGCGACGGACTGCATAATAAAGGTACCTATCACAAGTGGCAATATAAAGTGGCGTTCTTTCGCATTAAGATTTGATACATCTCCAACGTATCTATAATGTTTTATTGTTCCATGCTATTATTTATGATGTTTTGGATGTTTAATGGGCTTTGCTATACAATCTTATATTATTTTTGGGACTAACCTACTAACCCAAAGGCCCAGTCCAAATTGCTGTTTTTTGCCTGTTTTAGGGTTTTACATAAAAGGAATATCAAACGGAGTCCAAACGGAATGAAACCTTTGGGAGAGATATTTTTGGAGCAAAATACGCACAGGAGACTTGAGAACCACGGAGTAAGGGCTGACGTGGCGTCCACGAGGGTGGGGCGCCCCCCTATAGGGCGCGCCCCTGCCTCGTGGGCACCCCGTTGGTACGTCTCCAACATATCTATAATTTTTGATTGTTCCATTCTATTATATTATCCTTCTAGGATGTCTTATGGGCTTTTATGCCACAAGCTTGGGGATGTTATGTTTGATGAAGATGATATGTTTAGTCCCCCAAGTTTTGATGAGCAATTTATTATGATGAAAGCATGCCTCCTATTTATGATGATTATATTGATGAAAGTGGATTTGGAGAGGTCGTGACTTTATTTAGTGATGAATCCACTATTTCGGAAGAGGTTCCAATTGATTATGAGAACAAAGTTGCTATCTATGATGATTATTGTGATGACTTGTGTGCTATTAAGAATAATAATAACCATGAAACTTGTCATCATTATTTTAGTTTTCAATTGGATTATGTTTCACATGATAGTTATTTTGTTGAGTTTGCTCCCGCTACTATGAATGACAAGAATTTTGCTTATGTGTAGAGTAGTAAAATTTCTATGCAAGTAGATCATGAAAATAACGCTTTATGTGCTGGTTATATTGTTGAATTTATTCATGATGCTACTGAAAATTATTATGAGAGAGGATCATATGCTTGTAGGAATTGCAATAGTATCAAGTTTCCACTCTATGTGCTTAAAGTTTTGAAGCTATGCTTGTTTTGCTTTCCTATGCTAGTTGATTATTGTTCCCATAAGTTGTTTGCTCACAAAATCCCTATGCATAGGAAGTGGGTTAAACTTCAATATGCTAGTCACACCCTTCATGATGCTCTCTTTATGTTTCAATTCTTATCTTTTATGCGAGCATCATTGAAATCATCATGCCTAGCTAGGGGCGTTAAACGATAGCGCTTGTTGGGAGGCAACCCAACTTTATTTTAGTTTCTTTGTTTTTGCTTCTGTTTAGGACTAAATATTGCATCTAGATTCTGTTTAGATGTGGTTTTGTGTTTTGTTTAGTGTTTGTGCCAAGTAGAACCTTTGGGCAGTCTTGTGTGAAGTTTATGTGATCTTGCTGTGAAAAACAAAATCGTTAGAGCTCGCTAAAGTGGTCGTCAGATTTTACTCGAGCGTGCTATTTAGTTGATTATTTTTGCAGATGATTAATAGACAAATTCCACAAATTTACCAATTAATTTGAATTTTTTGGAGTTCCAAAAGTAGGCGAAACCTGCAGATTACTACAAACGGTTCTGTTTTTGACAGATTCTGTTTTTTGTGTGTTGTTTGCTTATTTCAATGCATCTATGAGTAGTATTGGGAAGTATGAACCATAGAGAAGTTGTAATACAGTAGGTTTAACACCAATATAAACAAATAATGCGTTCATTACAGTACCTTTGAGTAGTGGTTTGTTTTCTTATACTAACGGAGCTCACGAGATTTTTGTCTAAGTTTTGTGTTGTGAAGTTTTCAAGTTTTGAGTATTGCTTTGATGGACCATGGAACAAAGAGTGGCAAGAGACTAAGCTTGTTGATGCCCATGGCACCCCAAGGTAAAATTCAAGGACAGCCAAAAGCCTAAGCTTGGGGATGCCCCGGGAAGGCATCCCCTCTTTCGTCTTCATCCATCGGTAACTATACTCAGAGCTATATTTTTATATACCACATGATATGTGTTTTGCTTGGAGCGTCAATTTAGTTTATTTTGTTTTGCTTGCTGTTTGAATAATATCCCAAGATCTGAAATTCTTAAACGTTAGAGAGTCTTCACATAGTTACATAATTATTCAACTACTCATTGATCTTCACTTATATCTTTGGGAGTAGTTTGTTGTTTGCTCTAGTGCCTCACTTATATCTTTTAGAGCATGGCGGTGGTTTTATTTTGAAGATATAGATGAACTCTCATGCTTCACTTATATCCTTTTGAGAGTCCATTAGAACAGCATGGTAATGTGCTTTGGCTAAAAAAACTAGCCTTCACATGATAGACATCCAATATCAATGTAGTAAACACTTTCACACTAACTGCATTGAATTTGATGAGAAGTTGGATGCTTGATAATTGTTTCAAGATATGAGGATAGTGATATTAGAGTCATGCTAATGGAGTTATTATGAAATTGAGAAATGCTTATGTTAAGGTTAGTGATTCCCATAGCATGCACGTATGGTGAACCGCTATGTGACGAAGTTAGAGAATGAGGTATTTGTGAAGTGTCATCCTTTGTGTGGAGGTCGGGGGCGCGCGATGGTTAACTCCTACCAACCTCCCCCCTAGGAGCATGCGTTGATTGCTCCGTTTTGATGACTCGTAGATTATTGCAATAAGTATATGCGTTCTTTATATGACTAATGTTGATTCCATGGATTATACGCCGAAGCCCAGCCGAGCCAGGCCCGGCGCGCCGCCGCCTTCCCAGCCAGCGCCAACGCCGTGGTCGAGCCGGACTGCTGTCACTGCCGCCTTTTGCCCCTTCCCCAAGCCTCCTAGCCCCCCCTATATATACAGCCCTCCCCCCTCTGCCGCACACCGCCCCGCCGCCTCGCAGCCGCCGCCGCAAGCAGCCGCAACGCCGCGAGCCAGCCGCCCCGCAGCCTCGCAGCCGCACGCCGCCACCGCCGTTGCTGCTGCCCACCGCTGCCGCCACCGCTCGCCGCAGCCCTCCGCCCGCCGGTCGTCGACGAGGTAGCCTCCCGGTTTTTCTCTTAAGAAGACCGTCGGTTTTTTTAAGAACCCTAGTCGGTTTTTTAGATCGATTTTTCTATTTTTTGGTTTAGTTAATTAGTAAACGTTCACCCGTTCGTTCGTTCTAACGAACGAGTTCGTTGTTGAGTTTCAGCTGACGAACATTCGTTCGTTAAGCTGTTTTAGTTTTCTTTTCGTAGTTTATTTTCCGATCGCGATCTCTGATCCGATCTTCGTTTTAGTTTAACTTTTCGCTCATTTATTGGAATCAGGTGATTCAAGCGCCTGGAGTTTCATCTCGAAATTCTCTTTCCGTTTAATCTAGTCACTCAAGCGTTTGCCTCTTCCAAATTTTGACTTTGGTCCAGATTGGTTCGGTAGTTGTTTCTCTTTCGCCGTTTGTCTTTTGTTGCTTTTTCTTTTGCCGCTTCTTTTGCAAACCGGAGTTCTTAAGTTGAACTTCCTGGTTAGATCTCTTATTTGAGTTTTACCCGTGCATTAGTTAAGTACTTATTGTGTGCTTGTTTGTTTGCGATAGAGTACCCGGAGTGCGCCGCTTGCTATTTTGAATCTCTAGGTTTTGCGGATCATCAGCAAGGCAAGTAACACTTTGATCATACTTTCCAATTACCCAGTTTTCACTGTATTAGTCAAACCCTCACACATTGCATGAGTAGGATCTTTTAACTTGTGGGTCTGGGAAGTAGATTGAGTTAGTACCTATTACCTGCATTTTCATTCAAACCTTTGGGAGTTACTTCTACGTTTGTTGTTAGGCCATGCTATGCTCATAGACGTGGATTGGGTGAGTGTATCCATGACAGATATGAGTTCGTTAATTAATGGTTCAACTTAAGGTGGCAACATTAACACACATCAGGGTGGATTGAGGCACCTGGGTATTCCAGTGATTGCCTGTTTTTCTTTTGGACCGCCACCCAGGCTCAAAGGGATCATGAGATTATTCATACTAGAAACTTCCGTGTGCAGCCACATGCCAATATGGGCTCTGGCATAGTTGAGTAAGTTGTGGGAAACCTTTCCATGATGGGCTAGCAGATGTAGAGGGATTGTAGGTATACCGGCCTATCTATCTGGTTAAGGGGACCTCTTTGGAAAGACTGTGTCTCGGTCATCCGTTTCTCAAACACCATGCAGTGCGAGGAACCAAATGGAGGCGATCGAGTCTTGTGGGGAAAAGTGCACAAACCTCTGCAGAGTGTACAAACTGATCATGATTAGCCGTGTCCCCGGTTACGGACGTCTTGAGTATCTAGTATCTGGATATCCTGTGAATCTCATCATGTTACTATAATTAATATTGTTGGGTTTAATGATGATTTATTAATTGGGGTTGAGAGGATGTCTATCTTCTCAACGATGTTTCAATTACCATGATTGTTAATTAAAATCTATTCCTTTGAAGTAGGGAAAAATTGGCTTTACGCAAAAACTGTAACCATAGAGCTTTCCACCAGCCATATTGCATATAGTATAGCTTTACTTTTGTTACTCTCTATGTGTTATTTTGCCAGCATATTCCATGTGCTGACCCGTTTTTGGGCTGCAACGTTCATGTTGCAGACTTTTCAGATGACGAGTAAGGTGCCTTATAGGTCGTGGTTCTATACTCAGTGATGCCGTTGGAGTTGATGGACTCACTTATCTTCCAAGCCTTCCGCTGTTATCGTGTTAGATGGCCTTAAGCCATTTTTATTGTAATAAGTTCATCATTGGAACTATCGATGTAATAAGTGTGTGGTTCCTACTCTGTTATAAATCCTTCAAGTATTGTGCGTGCCAGCATTACTGATCCAGGGATGACACTGATGCACAGAGATCAGACAGTTTGAGGTCTGGTCGCTACAAGATGGTATCAGAGCACACGCTGACTGTAGGACACGACCACTAAGTTAAAGCCCTAGAGCACTATTCACTCTTCTCTTTTTTGACTCCTCATCTTTTCTACTCTTTTAGGATGGTGGATGCAAAGAACAAGTTCACTCAACCTGATGAAGATACACCATTTGGACGACACCTGAAGGAAGTCACCACATATCTAAACATTGGACTACCAAGTTTCACCGGAACCTACAACGCCACTCTACCTGAGGAGGAGCGTTGGTTGATTCAAGCTCAAGTTCCAGGAAGGACGTTCAAGCCCGTCACCACACTCATAGCATTTTCTTTTAATGCGCCTACATGGAGCCTAGGCAAGAGCATGGCAGCCCACATCGCTATGGGAAGGATTGGAGAAGTCTATAAGCAGGAGCTAAAAGACACCATCTATCAAATTTGTGGACGCCGAGATGAGAATTGGGATATGATCAGCACCCAGAAGGATAGATCCATTGCAGCCTTCATCCAGGAGTTGAACCATCACAGTCGTCGCCAGGAGCACCAGATGTGTGCAGGGATGATAGATTTGAAGAAAGCACTAAATAGAAACTTGGAGTTAGTAGAGGAACTCAAGTCTACGCACGACGGATACGAGGAGGAGATGCTAATACTTGTGGAGAAGAATGATGACTTGACACGAAAGTTAGGGATACTCATGGGAGAAGAAGAAGAGGAAGAAGAACCCAAAGAGATTCCACCGGAAGACTACATCATCATTGATGACATGGATTCTGTCAGGGATATTACTAGCAGGTATAAACCGGCTAGGGAAAACCGGATTGTGATAACTTAGTAGAGGTTACGGCCCATGAAGGCTTAGGGCCCATGTGTAAAGTTTACGGTTTGTAAACCGTCCTATCATGTAACTTGAGACACAAGGAAGAAAGAGTAGAGACCGAGGCGGACACAATTATGAGCCGGCCTCGGGACTCTGTAAACCAGACCGGGCGTTGCCTCCTGTATAAAGGGATGACCCGGCGACGGTTCAAGGACAGGCAACAACCCGTCAAGACAGAGGCAAGCAATCCGCTCCCTGTTCATCGACGCCCAAGCAATACCAAACCAAACTAGACGTAGGCTTTTACCTTCATCGAAGGGGCCGAACTAGTATAAACCCTCTGTGTCCTTTGTGTGCTTTTAACCTCTTCAAGCTAACCCGTGCGATGGTTCCATCACTAAGTCCGTTAAATCGGACATCTGACGTGCTAATTCCAGGACAGTTGGCGCCCACCGTGGGGCCCCCGCACGATGGTTTCGAGTTCTTGAAGGGCAGCTGCGAAGGACTCAAGGGCTACGCGGTCGGCCGGATGACCAAGAGTCGCCGCGGCCGGATCTACATCGACGACGCAGGCTGGGGCCCGGAGGCCGATTCAATCGAATACGGGTACCGGGTTCCCTTCGGCGACATCCACGTCTTCATCGGCAAGATTGGTGAACCGGGACCTGAGCCGGACATCTTCTCCGACATCATCGAGCCGGCTCAGCGTGCGAGATCGGCCCGGATTCAGCCTGCCATGAAGCACGTTTTCGTAGGAGCAATACATGGAGTCCAAGCCGAGGACGGATCGGATTCTGGTGGCGAGACGGTTGTCTATTCCGATGATGAATCCTATCCGGAGAGACAGAGTCCTTGTATCTGTTGCGGGACGGCCGGTCTGAGGGTACGTCCGACGAGGATAGTATTCCGGACCCCTTTGATCTGCCAAACCGGGTGGCTGTCTTTATGGCCAGATCACAACCTACGCCGCAGCCCACGGTGACCGGGGCATTCACAGCCGGGCCAGGGGGAGCGGCCAAGCTCTCTCACCCGCTGACGCTCTATCAGCCTTAGTAGAGGAGTTGACAACACGGGCAGTAGCAGTGGTGGCTCCAGCTGACAAGGCGCAGCACGATGCAGAAATCCTTCAGCTGAAGGGCCGGATCGAACAAGCTAGAGAGAATTTAAATGCAGAGAAAGCTATGATAGCAACAAGGCAGGCGGAGCTGGATTCTCAGGATTTCCAGCTCAGGATGGAGCAGGCCTCTGCGCAGGGAGTACGGAATAGAAGGTATCAGTCTCGTCTACCGCCAGTCTATGAGGCGATGAATCTCTTTGGAACGCCAGGAACGGGAGCCAGCAATAATCCAGAGGTAAACCGAAGGGGAGCCCCAGTGACAGGAAAACCGGTTCAGCAGCCCACTGCGGAGCAAGATCGGCGGATTATGCCCACGCCTCACATCCCCACTCCTCCGGGCCACTACTCAAACCCCCTGGATAACATTGTCGCCGCCACTTCATGCCTGGCCGCTTTACCCATTGAGGGGACATCCCCTGTGGCGATGGAAGCACGCAGGGTCAAAGATCTACTCAACACAGCGTAGACACAGCAGCAGGCATACTCCTACAGCAGGGAGAGACTTCACTCAACACCCCGCCACAGCCGGAGTTATACTAGGCATTGGGATGAACCGGAGGTGTCCAGTAGTGAACGGAGGCGACACCGTCACAGACAGGATGATCCGGTGGGCGCAGAGGCGCAAGCCCAGGAGGCGGTAAACCGGGCCAGACCTGCGGCCCGCGAGGATATCCGCCAAACAACGCCGGTTCACACAACCACAGCAGAGACGGGAGGCACGACGAGTTCCTTTGGGGTGCAGTGTCTCATTCCCGCTTTACGAAGCGTAAGGTTACCCAAGGATTTCAAGGGTCCACGTAAGGTGCCTAATTAGACAGCAGATTTGGCTCCGGAGGCTTGGATTGAGAGCTATGAGATGGCTATGGAGATGCTGGATGTGGATGAAGCCGCGTGCACGAAGTACTTTACCATGATGCTTGAGGGTACAGCCCGGACCTGGTTAAAGGGCTTACCGCCTAATTCCATCGGATCATGGGGTGAGTTGCGCCGCCAGTTTATTAAAAATTTCAAGGACACGTGCAAACAGCCGATGTCAGTGGTGGACCTAGCGGCATGTATACAAGGAGAGCAGGAGCCTACGAGTGCATGGGTGCGGCCAGTGTCAGAAATCTTGCATTCTTTGAATGGCATCAGCCCTAGTACGGCGATAGTAACACTGGAAAACAATTGCCGGTTTGAGTCTCTGAAGTTGAAGCTGGGACGGCTCAAACGGGATTGTAATGACATGGGAACTCTCATGAGCGCTTTGGTAAAGTATGGGGACTTCGACAACACTAAGTATCCAGAAGCAGATGGAGATAAATCCGGAAAACAAATAAACCTGGTAAACCGGTGCAGGCTAATCCGGTCGGAACAAGTTTCAACGACAAGCGAAAGGCAGAAGGTGGTTCTGATTTTGTGGCCAATACCAAAGTTCAAGGAAGCTTTCAGCGTAATAAGGGTAAACTGCCTCCACAAATCGGCGGAGGGTTCATTAATTGGGAGCGACAATTGAACGAGCCATGCCCGAAACATGGCACAGAGGAACGTCCAGCTAAACATACCTGGGGAGAATGCCGGGTCATGATGGAGGCCATGAACCGGGCCAGATCCAACAACGGACCACCAGGCGACGGTTCAGGCCCCGGGTTTCATGGTCCGGGTC
Source organism: Secale cereale (assembly GCA_902687465.1). Lineage (NCBI taxonomy): Eukaryota > Viridiplantae > Streptophyta > Magnoliopsida > Poales > Poaceae > Secale > Secale cereale. The sequence goes on along the minus strand of LR738714.1, from coordinate 526,868,789 downwards.
ATCAGGGTAATGGCTCCGGATCAGGATATCATGGCAACAACAATGGTTACAATAACCAAGGCAATCATCCGTATGGTCAGGGCGGTTACAATAGCGAAGGCAACCATCAGTATGGTCAGGGCGGTTACAATAGCCAAAACAACCAACAGCAGGGCCAGGGTAATCACAACAATCAGGGCAATCAGCAGCGTCAGCAGCAGCAGCAATCCGGATATCAAAGTAATCCGAAGGAGCTGAGTAGTGGACAATATCATGTGTTCACTACGAGTTTGTGCGAACGAGATCAAAAAGTCTTAAAGCGGGCGGTCCACACGGTTGAACCGGCAACACCACGATTCCTGCGCTGGTCGGAACAACCCATTGTGTGGAGCAGAGAAGATCACCCGCCGTGAGTTGATAATCCGGGCCAATTGGCCTTAGTAGTGGCACCACGGGTGGGTGGCTACAAATTCACTAAGGTTCTCATGGACGGCGGCAGCAGCATCAATATCTTATATTACGAGACTTTCCGTCGCATGGGGCTGACGGATAAGAAGCTAAGGCAGTCAAACACGGTATTCCATGGGGTAGTGCCAGGTAAATCAGCTTACCCAGTTGGGAAAATTGATCTAGAAGTTACCTTTGGAGATGAACAGGATTCCAGGTCAGAGATGATAACCTTTGAAGTTGTAAAGATCCGAAGCCCATATCATGCCCTGTTCGGACGGCCGGTTTATGCCAAGTTTATGGCTAGATCGTGTTATGTTCATCTGCAGCTCAAGATGCCGGGTCACAAGGGAACCATCACGGTTCATGGAAGTCGCAAGATTGCATTGGAGTGCGAAGAAGGAGACGCTGCTTATGCGGAGGCAGTATGTGCTACGGAGGAATTGAAGTTTTACAAAGACAATGTTGATCCGGCAGATATGTCCCCGTTGAAGAAGCCAACTACAGAGCATGATCCGGCGTTGAAGTTCAAATCCGCGGAGGAAACCAAGCAAGTCGATTTTGTGCCAGGTGACTCATCCAAGCAGTTCACTATCAGCGCTAACCTTGATCCTAAATAGGAAAGCGCGCTCATCGACTTCATCCGTGAGAACCGGTATATCTTTGCATGGAAACCTTCTGACATGCCAGGTATACCGAGGGAACTCGCTGAGCACAGTCTAAATATTGATCCGAAGTTTAAACCGGTCAAGCAGTATCTGCGCCGCTTCAACGAAGAAAGGCGCAAGGCTATAGGTGAAGAAGTGGCTAGGCTTTTGGCTGCAGGGTTCATAGTTGAAGTATTTCACCCGGAGTGGTTGGCTAATCCGGTGCTGGTGCTAAAGAAAAATAGAAAGTGGAGGATGTGTGTGGATTACACAGACCTAAACAAAGCTTGTCCAACCGATCCTTTTGCTCTCCCTCGTATTGATCAGATCATTGATGCTACGGCGGGATGTGAGCGGCTAAGTTTTTTGGATGCATATTCAGGATATCATCAGATCAAGATGGCAGTTAAGGACCAGGAGAACACAGCCTTCATAACTCCTTTTGGTGCTTTTTGCTATGTGTCTATGCCCTTTGGGCTCAAGAGTGCCCAAGCAACTTATCAGCGTTGCGTGCAGAACTGTCTTAAGGGGCAGATAGGGAAAAATGTTCATGCCTATGTGCATGACATCGTAGTGAAGTCAAGGAAGGAGGAGACATTGATAGAGGACCTCAAGGAAACCTTTGATAACCTTCGAGCCTATAAAATGATGCTTAATCCGGAGAAGTGTGCTTTTGGGGTTCCGACGGGCAAGCTCCTTGGATTCTTGGTGTCCAACAGAGGAATAGAGGCCAATCCGGAAAAGATCAAGGCAATCACGTCCCTGACTAAACCGGCTTGTATCAATGATGTTCAGCGTATCGCCGGCCGGATTACAGCGTTGAGCCGATTCATCAGCCGTCTGGGGAGAAGGCAATCCCGCTTTATCAGATGCTGAAAAAGACAGACCGATTTATATGGAGTGATGAGGCAAACGCTGCGTTTGAGGATTTGAAGCGGTAACTGGCAGAGCCACCGGTCCTTGCTGCCCCTGTTGATAAGTAGCCGTTGTTGTTATACGTCGCCACCAATGCACGGGCAGTCAGTGTGGCAATCGTGGTCGAGCGCAAAGAAGCAGGAAAGGAGTATCCGGTTCAACGTCCGGTTTATTATGTCAGTGAGGTTCTCATTGAATCCAAACAAAGATACCCGCATTGGCAGAAGCTGGTATATGGTGTATTCATGGCAAACCGAAAGTTGAAACATTATTTCCAAGGCCACCCAATAACTGTTGTCAGCTCAGCTCCATTGGGGGATATAATCCAGAATAGGGAAGCCACTGGCGGAGTGGCGAAGTGGGCCATTGAGCTTAGCCCACACGGATTAAAGTATGTGCCACGCACCGCTATCAAATCCCAAGCATTGGTGGATTTCATCAATGATTGGACAGAACTGCAAGCACCAGAGGAGAAGCCGGATCTTACATACTGGACTATTCACTTTGACGGTTCAAGGCAATTAGAAGGCTCGGGGGCTGGAGTTGTGTTAACTTCCCCGCGAGGTGACAAGTTTTGTTATGTCCTCCGTCTAATGTTTCCTTGTACTAACAATGCAGCAGAATATGAGGCATTGCTTCATGGCCTGCGGATGGCTAAGGAGATGAACTTGAGCCGGGTCAAGTGTTTTGGTGATTCCGATTTAGTGGCACGACAAGTATCCGGCAAGTGGGATTCTAAAGACCCTCTCATGGCAGCTTACAGACGAGAAGTTGAAGCAGTCGCAGGATATTTCAAAGGATATCAGGTGGATCACATAGACCGGCGAAAAAATGAAGCGGCCGATGCTCTAAGCCGGCTGGGTTCTCAACGTAAACCGGTGCCACCGAATACTTTTTTGGATGAGTTACACAGTCCATCAGTTCAGGTACCGTCGGAGGAAGATCTGGCCGTTACTGATCCGGAAGCGCAGCTAGTTGCGGCACTTCATGTTATTCCGGATTGGACACTCCCTTACTTGGCATATCTAAGCCGTGGAGAGTTGCCAGATGATGAGATTGAAGCAAGGCAGATAATCCGGCGATCAAAATCCATGACAATTGTAAACGGAGAACTTCACCATCGCAGTGTTTCTGGAGCATTTCAGCGGTGTGTATCATCCGAGGAAGGCTGTGACATCCTTCGAGAGATTCATGAAGGGGATTGTGGTCATCACGCCGGTTCAAAATCATTGGTGGCTAAAGCTTTTCGACATGGGTTCTATTGGCTGACAGCCCATGCTGATGCGGAGGATCTAGTCCGGAAGTGTGATGCGTGCCAGAAATTTTCACGGCGTGCTCTTGTTCCGGCACAAGAGTTGCGGATGATACTGATTACTTGGCCGTTTGCGACTTGGGGGCTTGATATGGTTGGACCTTTTAAACGATCCCAAGATCAAAAAACTCATCTGCTGGTTGCTATGGATAAGTTTACAAAGTGGATTGAAGCAGAGCCTGTGAGCAAGTGTGATGCGGCAACAGCGGTTAAATTCATCAAAAAGGTAATTTTCTGGTTTGGTTTTCCACACAGCATCATCACAGACAATGGCACCAATTTATCTAAAGGAGAGATGGAAGAGTTTTGTCAGCGGGAGCCGGGAGCATATTCGCCTAGATGTGTCTTCGGTAGCTCACCCTCAATCCAATGGTCAAGCTGAAAGGGCCAATCAAGAGATTTTGCGAGGTATCAAGCCCCGGCTCATGACTCCTTTGCAAAGGACGCCAGGGTGCTGGGTTGAGGAATTACCCTCTGTCCTTTGGAGCATCAACACTACACCGAACAGATCCACAGGTTACACACCTTTCTTCATGGTGTATGGTGCTGAAGCGGTTCTTCCAAGCGATATCCGCCATGATTCACCACGAGTGACGGCTTATGTTGAAGCGGCCAATGAACAGGCAAGACAGGACAGTTTGGACCGGCTAGATGAAGAGCGTGACATAGCAACACGATCCGCAATTTATCAGCAGGACTTGCGCAGATATCACAGCCGCCGGGTCAAAACCTGGACGTTTCAGGAGGGAGATTTGGTACTCCGGCTCATCCAAGACCAAACAGATATGCACAAGCTATCCCCGCCTTGGGAAGGGCCCTTTGTGGTCAGCAAGAATCTACACAACGGTTCATATTACCTGGTGGACGTTCGAGAACACAAGGACTCACGGACATCAGAAGAAGAGACAAAGAGGCCGTGGAACATCGCTCTCCTGCGGCCCTACTACACCTGAGCCATGAGCTCTGCTGTATTCTATGTATATATTATGATTAATGAATAAACCGGCACCCTTGGTAAACCGGAGGATCAGCCTTTTTTTTCTAAGTATACGTCCTGTGAAATTATTTCAGGTATTTTGAACATATTATTTTATGCAGAAAGGACCAAACTAGCGAGCTACAGATCATATATGAATCCTCGACAAAGTCTTTTCTGGTCCGATCTACATAATGTTCTTGTCCTTAGGGATCCACCTTTGATGGCAGATGTAATATTACTGTCCCTTGGTGGGCCAAATCCCTTTGATGGCAAAAGAAAATTTCTTGTCCTTAGGGATCCACCTTTGATGGCAGATGTAACATTCATGTCCCTTGGTGGGCCAAATCCCTTTGATGGCAAAAGAAAAGTTCTTGTCCTTAGGGATCCACCTTTGATGGCAGATGTAACATTCCTGTCCCTTGGTGGGCCAAATCCCTTTGATGGCAAAAGAAAAGTTCTTGTCCCTAGGGAACCTTCCTTTGATGGCAGATGTAATATTCATGTCCCTTGGTTGATCATTCCCTTTGATGGCAAAAGAAAATAAACCTGTTCTTGTCCC
>LR738714.1:526823299-526863941 GCA_902687465.1 Secale cereale | reverse complement strand
ATCAGCCTTTTTTTTCTAAGTATACGTCCTGTGAAATTATTTCAGGTATTTTGAACATATTATTTTATGCAGAAAGGACCAAACTAGCGAGCTACAGATCATATATGAATCCTCGACAAAGTCTTTTCTGGTCCGATCTACATAATGTTCTTGTCCTTAGGGATCCACCTTTGATGGCAGATGTAATATTACTGTCCCTTGGTGGGCCAAATCCCTTTGATGGCAAAAGAAAATTTCTTGTCCTTAGGGATCCACCTTTGATGGCAGATGTAACATTCCTGTCCCTTGGTGGGCCAAATCCCTTTGATGGCAAAAGAAAAGTTCTTGTCCCTAGGGAACCTTCCTTTGATGGCAGATGTAATATTCATGTCCCTTGGTTGATCATTCCCTTTGATGGCAAAAGAAAATAAACCTGTTCTTGTCCCTAGGGAACCTTCCTTTGATGGCAGATGTAATATTCATGTCCCTTGGTTGATCATTCCCTTTGATGGCAAAAGAAAATTTGTTCTTGTCCCTAGGGCACTTCCTTTGATGGCAGATGTAATATTCCTGTCCCTTGGAAGATACATACCCTTTGATGGCAAAAGAAAAATTCTTGTCCCTGGGAATACATCCTTTGATTGCAGATGCAATATTTCCTGTCCCTTGGAGCACGTCCTTTGATGGGAAAAGAGTACATCCTTTGATGGCAAAGTTCTTGTCCCTAGGAGTACTGTTAGTTATAGCCCTTTGGGTCGCACCCTTTGATTGGCACATAGGGAGCCTGGCAGCTCGCAAAAAGCCTCGACTACATGGTCTTATTTGCAAACTTGTGTTTTGGTGTTGTGATTTTTCATGTGTTTTTTATGGGTTTTTTGATCCGGAGCTGGACAACTTCAAAGTTGACCACATATTTTCAAAAGTCTGGACACAGCGCTCCAGCATTGTTTAAACCGATAGTTCCTTTAAACCCGGAATAATTATTGGGTCTATCCCAACAGAGCCAAGAGCTTCCTCAGAAACTGCAAGGTTCGCCGGATTAAGGATATCAAGTATACTTAATCAAAGGTATGAAGTTCTTTTTGGTATAACACAGATACTCATTTGATATACATGAGAACGATTTAATCGGTCCGACGGTAAAACCGCTAGGACATCTTTTTAGTGTTATCTATGCAGATACAGATAGTATAAAAGATAAACCATAGCAGACAAAGGATTCAATTTGGCAGACGCCAAAGCAAAGTTGGGACATCCGGATTAAAACAGCAATGTTTCGAGCTATCCTATTACAAGGCACAGCAAGCCTGAACGGATTAAAGCTTTTCTCGACAAAAGAGTACAGCAGCTATAAAATTAGATTCGGCGGCTTATGCTTCTTCCTGCTGCGAAGGCTGAGGATCGGCCTGTTCCGGAGCTTCTTCGTCTTCTTGAAGCGGCTGAAAGTCGGGAACGCGCCAATCGATTTTTGATAAAGCACGGAAGTACATCTCTTCAGTAATGAGATCGGACGGATCAACATCTAGGGCGAAAGTGTGGGGGCGCACTGGTGGGATTAGATTTTCGGTATCATAAACCGGCCGATCCACCCGCTCATTCTTTAAATCATACGCCGGATGATACCTGGTCAAGTCCGATTCAACAGCAAGTTTGCTGGCAAGAGGACGCATTTCCTTAGTCAAAGCATGAAGATCTTTGCCAGAGAAGGCTGACCCATCTTCCTTGGTGCTGGGGTACCCATTCATGGCTTCTTCCGGAACAAAGTCCGGAACCCACGCTTTGGCTCTGGTCAGCGCTACAAGAGAACTGGCTCGAGCAGCAGACTTCTTCACCTCTTCCAAGCGTACAGGCAAGATAGAAAGCTTCTCCAGAGTACCTTGGCTAGTGGTGGGGGCCGGTTTATTAAAAGACATCACACTTATAATCCTTTGAGCGCCGGAATACAGCTGCTCAACCAGAGTATAAGAGGCCTTGAGTTTCTTCCGGAGGTCATCCCCAAGATGGGTGACGCGTCGCCCTGCATATGGTTATCATAGTTAAGCCGGAACGGACTAAAGATTGCAGAGATGAAAACACATGCAAGTAAAGTATTTACCAAAGATGGCAGAAGTCATAAGATCTATTTGCCGCTTTAAACCGGTCAGCTCTTGTGTCACCGGGTTAAGAGCCTCCTCGGCATCCTTAGCTCTTTTTTCAAGAGCATTCTTCTGCACTTCCCAGGTTGTCCGCTCCGCTTCAAAATATTTCTTCAATTGCTCAGCAGTGGTTAAGCTCAGCGCCAAATCTTTTTTGGCCTTGTCGGCCGCAGATTCAGTTTCAGCAAGTCTATTCCGAAGCTCAGTTATTTCTTCAGCCCTCCGGGTCAAGTCAGCCTGCAAAGAAAATCAAGAGGAATAAATGACAGTTCAGACAAGTCTCAAGCACATAACCAAGTTATCCACTTGACACTTGTGGGCTAATGAGCAGTTGAAGTATCAAAGGAAGACAACTAAAGATAAAGTCTCAAGCACATAAGCAAGTTATCTACTTGACACTTGGGGGCTAATGGGCAGTTGAAGTATTGCAAGAGAGATCCAGACAAGTCCCACGCACATAAAACGAGTTATGCCCCTGGCACTTGGGGGCTAATTTAAGATCATTGGCACACATTTGAAAGTACCGGTTCATCGTCAACAAAGATAAACCGGAACTTGGGGGCTACCATGACATAGACAGAAATACAAAGAAAGCAAAAGCAAAAGACAAGTAAGATACCTCGTATTTGTCCTTCATCATATTGACCAAGCCCGCTTCATAGTCCCGACTGGTATGAAGCCGGTTCAAATACCCGGAATAAAGCTCCTGGGCACTCAGCTCGGCATAACTGGACAAATCTGTACTCCACTTGCCCTTTTCTTGCTGGAGTTTCTCCGCTTTAGCAGTATGCTTGGCTAAAACAATAGGCTCAGCAGGAGCGGTAAAACCTGTACCGGTTATTTGAATATCCGAAGAAGAGGCAGCGGTCGGTTGTGGAGTAGCAGTACGAGGCGGGCTAGCAGGAGCCGGGCTATTCCGAGGAGGGCTAGCCCGGACAGGATTCGCCGGTTCAAGAACATCTTCAGCATTGGTACCTTGAGGAGCAGCAGTGCAATCATGATCCATGGGAGCAAGATCGTCAAGCTGAATCGTAGGTTCGTTTTCCGGAGCGATGGCCTCGTCCGGATCAGCTACCGGATCATCAGTAGCAGTCTCAGCAGCCGTTTTGCTGGACTTTGCCTTTTTGCTAGGCTTGGGTTTACTGAAAGGAATTGAAAAAGAAATCAGAGTCATAAAGGCAAAGCACAAAGGTAAACCGGATGAGCTAAAGGACTTACCCAGGGACAGTTTTCAGAATCGGGACCTGTGTGGCGGTTGACTCGCCAGAAGATGATAAAGGTGTCTCCTGATAATTAGGATCAGACGGTTTAAGTGGTTTGCGTATAAGTCCGGCCTTGGGATGAAGAAGAGTTGGAGAAAGTAAAACCTCAGAGCGGCGCCTCCGAGCCGGAGTAAGAGATATTCCAGAAGACTCGACCACATGGCTACTATGGCGTGTGGTCCGGCGGGCTTCGTGTTGTTGTTTCTTCAAAAGAAAATTGGGGTCCATTTGAGCGTAAGGATGAGAAAAAGGGTACCGCCGAGATGCCTTACGAATCTTGGGCACCGACGGTTCAGAATCTGAAGAAAGAAGGATTACCTCAGTTTCGGCCGCTTTATCAGCTTCAGCCAAATCCTGTGAAAAGACACTATTAATACAAATCTGGATAAAAGAGACCAAAGCATATCAGGATCAACTCATACCTCAGAATCCGGATCATCTTCTTCAACATGTGAACCGGAGCCAGCAGCCGCCTTTTTCTTCTTGACAGCAAAGGTTTTCCGGCGCGGCTGTTTGCCTGATTTATCATGAGGTTTCCTTTTCCAAAAAGGATCGTCAGCTTGTGTAGAAGATGAGAGATAAATGGAAGATAACTTAAACGGACGGATTAAAAGTAAACAGAAGAGATTAAGGCTTACTGCTGGCAGTTTATTCTTCTTATAATATGGAGCCAATCCGGTTTGGCTACATTCCTCCAAAGAGATATTGAGCATCTTCTTAGCAGATTCAATAACATCCTTCCCAGGAAGTATTATGTTGGTATGGCGTTGAGGATCATCCGGTTTACCGGTATACTGACACATCAAACCGGAGCGCCGGATCAGAGGAAGGATACTCCAAGCGAGCCAACAACGTACGAATTCAACTCCAATCAATCTGTTGGCCATAAAGGCTTTGAGTTTGGCAAGCTGAGGGGCGAACCGGGGCCGTTCTGAGGAACTAAGACGTTGCGGCAGTGGATGATCTTCACGAAGACGATGTTCGCGATAACCCGGCAGTGGGTTCTCCCCTTCAGGTGAAGTATCTGGGCAATAGAACCAAGATTGGTTCCAATCCTTGGGGTGTGTATGGAGAGCAGCGTGAGGAAAGACCGCATCGCTTCTCTTTTGGATACTAACCCCGCCCAGTTCTTGATGAGGTCCGGCAGTAACTCAGTTCGCCGGTTCAAGTGGAAGAAATCCCGGAACAATTCAACTGATGGCTCCTCTTGAAGGTACACCTCGGAGAAAACTTGGAAATTGCAGATGTTTGATACGGAGTTTGGACCTATGTCCTGAGGATGAAGCTGACAAGCGGCAAGCACGTCCCGGAAGAACTTTGAACCGGGAGGACTAAAGCCCCGGGCTATATGATCAAAGAAAACAATAACTTCTCCTTCTTTGGGAGTAGGGGGCATTCATTTCCAGGGGCCCGCCATTTCAGAACTGCTTGAGGGCCCAGAGTGCCAATTGCAGTAGCATTAGCTAAATCTTCTTCTGTAATGACGGAAGGGACCCAGTTGCAAGAAACGAACTGCTTGGCAGACATATTAGCAGAAGGAAAGTGCTGAAAAAGTGAAGTATAAAATCCGGATTATTCAAGTAACAGAAGCATAAACCGGATCATATATTCAAAATTACATCGACAGTTTAGACAAGGGACTAATGGCATTGACAACCCGGAAGCAAGTGGGAAACGAGCTGTTACCGGTTTATGATAACAAAAAAGAAGAAGCTAAACCGTCGGGTTCATGGTTGATGCGTTGCAGAAGCAGTATATTATTGGCTAAACCGGCGAATGTCTTACAGATCTATCAAGACGAAGAAATAGGTTTCTACAAGAAGCTAAGGTAAAACAGATCTGAGCGGTAAGAAAAAAGATGAAATTTACATAGATCTATCACCGAGGAACAGCAGAGGACTTTCTATAGAGTAAACGAATCTAAGGGCGAACTTAGAAATATGAATCTAAGCATAAAGTTGCGGAGCAGGAGTAAAGTTTCAAAGCTAATCTAAGGTTGAATCTACTACGGGCATGGCGTATGGGATGAACAGACAGAGCTTCGAGGTATCATGGCAGAATCAATGGAGAAACCCTAAGTTACAGATCTGCAGCGAGGGAAAAGGAATACTTGAGAATGGAAGAGATGGCGGCGGAGTAATCTGGACGCGGTTCAGGTTGATGCAACGGCCTGGTCGACGATGGCGACGAGCTCGAGAACAGCGGAGAAGTTTCGGGCGATGGAGGAAGAAGATGAGCGGAAGGAAGAAAGGCAGAGATGCGGCGGTATTTATAAAGGTTGAAAGACGAAACGGCAAGCGCGGGATTTGAGGAAGTCAGAGATTGGATAAAGATTCTCCTGACGCCTCGATTTTCGGGATGGCCTTTAAACAAAGGTAACAAGCAGCTATGCGCAATAAATGCGGAAGTGATGTCACGATCGAATCAAATGATTTCCAGGGATGATGTCATAGCCGGTTTACAAAACAGAGAAGATACAGGAAGGAAGTTTATGCAAGGTTTAGAAGACTGACATGAACAAGTTCAAGTCATTCTGGGGCCTAATGTCAGGGATATTACTAGCAGGTATAAACCGGCTAGGGAAAACCGGATTGTGATAACTTAGTAGAGGTTACGGCCCATGAAGGCTTAGGGCCCATGTGTAAAGTTTACGGTTTGTAAACCGTCCTATCATGTAACTTGAGACACAAGGAAGAAAGAGTAGAGACCGAGGCGGACACAATTATGAGCCGGCCTCGGGACTCTGTAAACCATACCGGGCGTTGCCTCCTATATAAAGGGCCGACCCGGCGACGGTTCAAGGACAGGCAACAACCCGTCGAGACAGAGGCAAGCAATCCGCTCCCTGTTCATCGACGCCCAAGCAATACCAAACCAAACTAGACGTAGGCTTTTACCTTCATCGAAGGGGCCGAACTAGTATAAACCCTCTGTGTCCTTTGTGTGCTTTTAACCTCTTCAAGCTAACCCGTGCGATGGTTCCATCACTAAGTCCGTTAAATCGGACATCTGCCGTGCTAATTCCAGGATAGATTCGGAACCCGATGATAGCAAAGACGAAGACTATTTAGATGAAGGTGGAGAAGATATCATGGAATCCTCTGTCGATCAAATTTTTTAGAAGACCTTCCCATGACTAGTAGTTTTTCCACTTAGAAGACTTAGACCACTTTTGTAACGATTAGATCCGTGTAAGCCCTTGTTTCAAATTGATTTTGGTGTGATGAATTGTGTGTTTGCCTCATGTGCATATGGGTAGTGATTTTCCCTTAGACCTCAATTATGTTCTAATCTCTTCCCTCTACACCCATAAGATGCCTCCAAGACGTGAGCCCGGATTTGAGTTTCCCCCTGAGCTCACCCAGTTGATCCAGCAGCAGAACACCCTGATGCAATTACTTGTCCAGAATACTCAGAACAACAACAACAACAACAACCCTCCACCACCACCACCCGTGGACAACCTGACACGTTTCTTAAGGTTGCAACCACCAGTGTTTGCTAGCAGCATCGAACCAATAGTCGCTGACGACTGGCTGCGCAAAATTGGAATGGATTTGACCACTGCTAACCGCTCAGATGCTGAGAAGGTGCGTTTTGCCGCACTCCAGTTGTCTGGACCAGCCGCAGCATGGTGGGAGAATTACACAGCCACTTTTCCCATAGCCAATGTGACTTGGGATCAGTTTCAGCAAGCTTTTCGTACCGCCCATGTCTCAACTGGAGCTATGAGTATGAAGAAGCAGGAGTTTCGCAATTTGCGCCAAGGCAACCGTACTGTGGCTCAGTACGTGGATGAGTTTAGTACCCTATCTCGTTATGCCCCAGATGATGTGGCCACAGATGCCGCTAAGCAGGAGAGATTCATGGAAGGGCTGAATGATGAGATGAGTGTACAGTTGATGGTGGCCACTTTCAATAACTACCAGGAGCTGGTTGACCGCGCCCTAATGATTGAAAGGAAGCACCAACAGATTGAAAGTCGCAAGAGGAAGTATGGACAAGGAAAGTATAATTCTGGAGCTTAGCAGAAGCCTCGTTTTACCCCTAAAATGGTAGGACAATTCCAACATACCCATGGAGGAGGTAGCTCGCACAATCATAATGGCCCCAAGAATGGAAATGGAAATGGAGCAAGTAGTAACCAGAGCCGCCCTACACCATCCACACCCACCAAGAAGGATTTCAGCCATGTCACCTGTTACAAGTGCGGGAAGAATGGACATTATGCCAATGAATGCCCAGAAACTAAGAATGGGAACGGCAATGGAAGCGCCGCAAAGAAGCCCAACCCATTCAATAAAGGACAAGTGAACCATGTGACTGTGGAGGAGGTAGAAGAGCAACCAGATGCTGTCGTCGATAAGTTTTTGGTTAAGACATTTACCGCAATAGTTCTTTTCGATACTGGTGCATCGCATTCATATATTTCAAGGGGATTCGTAAATATACATAGGATGTCCACCCGAGTTCTTAAGACCCCCATGTTAGTAAGTTCACCTGGAGCAGAGTATATGGCACACCAAGGATGTTTTTAGACGCCATTGATCATAGGACGACATACTTTCCCCTCCGACCTAATAGTTTTGGAGTCACAAGGATTGGATGTGATATTAGGTATGGATTGGCTATCGAAGTATGGACGTAACATTGAATGTGCTAGTAAGTCAATTTTGCTCACCTGTAGGATCAAAAGTAGGTCTAGAGGGGGGGTGATTAGACTACTTGACAATATAAAAAATCTGCCTTTAGATCATGCAATGTTTTTGGCAGTTTCACAATTAAGATCAAATCAAGTATCACCCTACACATGCAATTCTAGAGTATATGCAGCGGAAAGTAAATTGCACATGTAAAAGAGAGGTGGAGAAGATCAAACGCAGTTTGGTGATACGGAGATTTTTGTCGTGGTTCCGATAGGTGGTGCTATCGTACATCCACGTTGATGGAGACTTCAACCCACGGAGGGTAACGGCTGCGCGAGTCCACGGAGGGCTCCACCCACGAAGGGTCCACGAAGAAGCAACCTTGTCTATTCCATCACGGCCTACGCCCACGGGGGACTAGCCTTACTCGGGGTAGATCTTCACGAAGTAGGCGATCTCCTTGCCCTTACAAACTTCTTGGTTCAACTCCACATCTCAAAGACGGAGGCTCCCAAGCGACACCTAACCAATCTAGGAGGCACCACCCCCCAAAAGGTAATAGACGGTGTTGATGATGATGAACTCCTTGCTCTTGTGCTTCAGATGATAATCTCCCCAACACTCAACTCTCCTCACTGATATGGCTGTGGTGGAAGAAAGATTTGAGTGGAAAGCAACTTGGGAAGGCTAGAAATCAAGTTTCATATGGTAGGAATGGAATGACTTGATCTCAACACAAGGGTAGGTGGTTCACTTCTCAGAAAGTGTATGGTAGAAGTGGTGGTACTTTCTGATGGCTCTCCTCACGAATGAAGAGGGGGTGGAGGGGTATATATAGCCTCCACACAAAATCCAACCGTTACACACACATTTGACCAATCTCGGTCAGACCGAAGTGAAAACTCGGTCAGACCGAAAGTTCAAATATAGTGAACGTTGGGATTTTCGGTGGGACCGAAAATACCATCTCGGTGGGACCGAAGTGAGTCAAAGGTTAGGGTTTGCCATCTCGGTGAGACCGAAAATATAAACTCGGATATTCCGAATTGATGTCAACTGATCACAGAAGGTTGGCAGCCCTTTTTCGGTGAGACCGAAACTCAGAATCGGTTTGACCGAGAAGCTAGGGTTTGGAGAAACAACTGAAGTGGTTCATCTCGGTGGGACTGAGTTGGAGAAATCGGTGTGACCGAGATGTTAGGGTTTGTAGGAATAACTTCATCTCGGTGGGACAGAGTTGGTTTGACCGAGATTACTTATGGGTGTGTGTTAAGTAGTGAATAGTGCTGATAGTTGAGGGAGTTAGATCACCAAGCACTTGAGCAACAAGAACATTAACACAACCTCATCCCCTTTTAATAGTATTGGCTTTTCCTATGGACTCAATGTGATCTTTGATCACTAAACCAGAAATGGAGTCTTGAGCTTTTGCCAATGCTTGTCTTAGCATTTTGAGGGGTCCACTTCTTCAGACATTTCCATACCCATATCATCGAACTTTTCTGAAATGATTCTCAAGTAAATATTAGTTCAATGATATATATGTTGTTATTAATTACCAAAACCACCCGGGGATTAGTTGCACTTTCAATCTCCCCCTTTTTGGTAATTGATGACAACATATAGATCAAAGCTTCGACAAAAGATATAATCAAAGAATAATATCGTCGCTTTGAGAAGTATGTGATAAACAAGAGCTCCCCCTAAATTTGTGCATTATTTGAAATTTGCGTTTGAATGCAAATGCACAATCGATTAGGATTATGGGTCACTCTTCCATGTCACATACATCTTGGTGGAGCGCACAAAATGATAAGAATGAGTAACATGCACTCAATCACCAAGACAAGAGTAAATAGCCATACAATAATGAATAGCATATGATAAGCAATAAGCACACATTAAAGCATAGTATGACTAAGCACTCATTAAGGTAGCATCAAATGTAGTAGCAAGCACACATAAAGTATCAGGAACCAAAAGAAACCAATGTATCTCAAGGAAAAACCGGCAAAAGAACGAAAAGACGAAAGAGCGTTCTCTCTCTCGAAGCCCTATGATCTATAACAATTTCTCCCCCTTTGGCAACAAGTTACCAAAAAGTTCGAAAAGGTATAGAGCTAAGCGTCACTGCGGGCTCTGCTGGCGGCTCCCGTCTGGGTAGATGTCGGTGTAGAGATAGCTGTGTCTGCGAAGACCTCTGCTGATGTCTGCGGTGGAGGAGTGGATGCTGGAGCTGGAGGAACTGCTGGAGCTGTAGCTGGTGCTGAAGTGGTAGCCCTGGAGTCTGTCACTGGGATAGCTGCAGATCTAGATCCTCTGGGAACCTGAGCAGTCTGGCGATGAGAGTCCTGGACTAGATCATCCTGCATAAGCTCTGCTCTCTCCTGCCTAGTCTCCTCCATGTCTGCCTCAAGCTTGTTGACAGACACCTGAATCTCAGTCAGCTTCACGTCCAGAGCGTGGATCTTGTCCTCGACAATCCTCTCAAGGCTCTCCTGAGATTGCTCAATGCTGGCCAGGCGTTGTTCAATCCTTTGGGTAGCTTCAAGAATTTGTTCTCCAAAGCTCTTTGGCTTAGCTACTGCTGCTGCTGCCTCTTTGTCAGCTTTAGCCTTCTTTGCAGCTTCGATTTTGGCTTGTCCTTCAACTGAGGTAGGATCCTCTTCATCCATCACAACTACGTTGTCCTCATGCTCTGGCTGCAGTGGCAATTGCTTCCTATCCAACATGAATTTGCCCGTGCCAAACTTGGCGTTGATGAGCATCTGTATCTGCGGTGCAAACCCACACGACCTCTTCTGGTCAGCTGCAGTCCTCTTAATGGTCTCTACCATCAAGTCCATCACCTTAAAAGGTGCCTTCTCATCGAGAATGTGCAGCATGTTGATAGAATAGCCTCGTATCATCCGGTGGTCACCTGACTTAGGCATCAATGTATGCCTTAGAATAGTGTTAGTGGTGGTCAGACCTGCCTGGAGATAGTACACTGAGCCAAGCTTCCATCCTTCCAAATCAGCAGCTGGGATCTCCTTGTACATATTCTTCATGGAATCATGACTCTTCTTAGGAATCCCATAGACATCAATGTCGTCCTCTCTCTGCACTGGAGCGTTCAGAAGTTCTGCCCATTCTTCAACAGTCGAAGAAAACCGTTGACCTTCAGTCATCCAGGTGATCTTGCCATCAGGATAGAAGTGGGCTGTGGCATAGAACTGCATGATCATCTCGTCATTCCAAGCTGTCAGCTCTTGACCCACAAAGTCAGCAACTCCACATGCAGTAAAGCTCTCATGCACATGGGGAAAGAAGTCCCGGTGCTCTTCACTGTCAATGTACTCCCAGTCAACATACCTGGTGTCAGCAACAATGGGCTTCTTATCCATTAGCACGGTCTCATAGAAATCCTGCTGCTCTCTGGTGTGGAATCTAGGGTCCACAGCAGTCCTTCTCCTTACGGCATATGGATCAGACTGTCTCCATAGCCTGAGACCTTTGTCCTTCCTTGCCTTCATGTCCTCAGCTTGAGGATGAGCATCATTGTGGAGTGGCAACTTGGGACGGAGCTTAAGCAACACATGCTCTTCATCTGATTCAGACGGTGGCATCTCACCTTTGTTCTTCTCAGAAGCTGGAATGCTTCTGGTTGTTCTCTTGGGCTTGGCTGGAGCTGCCTTGGATGGAGCAGGCTTCTTGGGCTTAGAGGAGGCTTGAGCCCGAATAGCATCACCCATGAACTTAGCTTTCTGAGGAGGAGGCTGGGGTGCTTCTTCTTCTTCTTCTTCTTCTGCAGCATCAACTTGAGGTTCAGCATAAACAACCCTCTTCCTTTTGGAAGTCTTCTTCACCTTGCTTGGAGCAGGCTCTTCCAAGTTGAGCTTCTTAGCGACTGCTGACTGCTTCACTTTGCTTGTGCCTTTCCTTGGCTGCTGCCCTTGGTGCTCTTTGGCAACCACATTCCTCTTGGGCTTGGAGGTGACTTCCTCAGCAACAAAGTCGGAGTCCTCATCATCAGAAGTTCTCTTCTTCCTGGTTCTCGTTGCTGCAGGAGGCAGACCACTAGGGGTGCTCCTCTCACCATCATCACTAGAGCTGCTTGCAGGACTTGTATCTGCCTCTGGAATTTCAGCAAACGGTGATTCAGACCTGTTCTGGCTGTCACTGACATTTGACATGGCTGAAAAACCTGTGAAGAGATAAGGTATAGGCAGAGTAGAAGAGTTATCACAACTGCAGAAGTTTTTGAAAAAAAATTGAGTTCAAAACTTAGTTTTGAGTTTTCACAGAATGTATTTCGGTCAAACCGATTTCAGGTTTCGGTGCAACCGAAGTGCTCAACAGAAACCTACACACCACTTTCGGTCAGACCGAAATGGGTTTCGGTCCTACCGAAAACTTAGGGTTTCACTGAAACTTCTTTTCGGTCGTTCCGATTGGCACAACTCGGTTAAACCGAACTATGCAGTGCAATGGCCAGAGGCCAAATCGGTCATTCCGATTTTCAAAATCGGCTTCACCGAGATGCATTCCGTGGAAACCTAAACCTAAGAATTTTCCTCGAAACTAGAAGATCTGAACTATTGTATGGGGAACATATCAAACATGGATTGAATCATGGCAACCTATCGTGCAAGAATCAGAAGTGGAGCACGAAAAGGGATCGGGACACACCCTAACTTGGTGGTGTCCCTCTACGGCGGCAACGGTGGAGATGATTACCGTTGACGGCGGCGGAGACCTGCGGTGAGGGCGCACAGGTGACGAAGGCGACGATCCGTAGACCAAGGCGGCGGCAGCAGGGGTCTTGGGGGCGAACGGTTTGAAGAAAGAAATCGCGCGCAGCCCCTCAGGTATATATAACCCCGTGCTGTCGGTGGGACCGAGTTGAAAAACTCGGTGTCACCGAGATGTATATCTGCTTTGCAGTTACACATATCGGTCAGACCGAGAGTTTGAACTCGGTTTCACCGAGATGAAACCTAGATCAGTCTAAGCGTTTCGGTTGGACCGATATTGAGAAACCGGTCAGACCGAAATGGACTTAGAAGGTTTTGGAAGTCAGCCTTAGATGAGTCGGTGGTTCCGAGTGCTCCTCACTCGGACTGTCCGAAAAAGACTTGTTCAAAGTTGTGATATGAGCATGAATAGAGTTTTGAGACAAGAAAGCATAGATAGCTAGGGAAGGTGCTTAGGCATTCTTGTCCATCCATTTGGCCAGAAAAAGAAACCAAAACAATCAAAACAACAAATGGATGTCCTTGAATGGATAAAATCATGCATTCAACATGCTCACACAATAAGATAGCAACTGAAATATGTGTCAAACATGCACAACCAATCACTCTAGCTACTAGCACACAATTTGTCGATGACTAGGTCATCTATATATGAGTATATTGACTTAGGAGTCAAATGAGAACATTTGATCATAGGTCATACTCATCGTTTAAGCACAAGTGGGGTTACCACTTTTACATAAAGCATTTATGTGTTCACATCATTTGAAGATGCTTTAGCTCAATTTTTAGAGCAAAGCTCCCCCTAGATGTGAGAACCCCTTTTAAAGGGTCAAACTAACCTTGGGTTGTCGTAGAAGACTTCATGTAGATGTTGAAGATGTGGATGCTCAATGTTGATGTAGATCATCATGAGTTAGGAGCAATCCTTTGGATTAGGGCACTTTCAATACCTACATGGGTTAGTCCCACAAGGAACAAACAAGAATATCCATAGACATAGAGTGAAGTACACAAAAGATGATGTCCATGAACGCAATGATTACCTTGTCCCTTGACTTACCAACAAGAGGGTTTGTGACTCCATGAACAAGTGCATGATGTGGAAGTTGATTGCACAAGTTCTTGCCAAATTGAATATGAGTGAAGTTTGTTGGCGGAGTCACCCTCAAGAACCTACTAGTTCTTCTTCTTTGGGATCCACATCATCTTGATGGGAATCCTTGGTGTTGTAGTTGAGCTTGACGAAGTAGAACTTGATGTGTCCTTGGGAACCCACTTGACCATGGCTTGAGGTGCTTCAATGAATGCATCAATCTCCTCTTGAAGCTTGTCCTTGGCCTTTAGCTTGTGGTCTTGTGGTGGAAGGTCATCTTGAGCTTGTTCCACATTGGAAGAAGTAGGATCATACTTCTCCTTTTGTGAGACAAACTGTGGAGTAGGGTATTGACCTTCTTCCCACTCAACACCTTCGGCGTTGAACTTTCGCTCAAAACCAATCCCTTGATTCTTCCGGTGTCTTCCTTGTTTCCGAACAATCTCCTCAAAGTTCTTGCTTCCGGCAAGACTCTTGTAGACACCTTTCTCTATGATTTCCTTCAATAACTATTTTCTTGCTCAAGTGTAACTTGGCTTGAAACATTGTTAGTGGAATCAAGAGAACTACTAGAAGCAACAATATTGGATTTAACATTGTTATTGTTACTACTAGAGGAAGAATTTTTCTTATGCTTGTCATGCTTAGTCTTAATAGGTGGCAAGAAATTAGACAAGAGAAGTCGTTTGGCAAGATATGAAGAACTCTTCTTTCGAAGATCGTCATTGATCGCTTTTAGAAACTCATGTTCTTGCTCTAGAGTGAGCTTCTCGAAGCGTAGCTTCTCATGAGATCTTAGGAGCTCTCTATGATCTTCTTGAGTTGTTTCATGAGCTAACTTAAGAGTGTTTAGTTCTTTAGTTAGACGCTCAATCTCCTTCATAGCATTGTCATTCGACTCTTCTCGACTATAAAGACTACTAGCATTTTCATCATTACTAAGCTCACTAGATTTATCATGCAAGAGCTCATCTTCACCAAGCAAGTCATCCTCATCACTATCAAAGTCAACGAATTCAGGGTGTGTTACCTTGGGGCCTTTAGCCATGAAGCATCTTCCAATTCCCTCATTTGGTGAATCAAATAAGTCGTAGGAGTTGGAGTTGGAGGATACGAGTGCAAGTCCGGCAACACCTTCATCTTGACTATAGTCGGAGTCGGAGTGATAGCTTCCATCGGATTGATTGTCGGAGTCGGAGCCGGAGACCCATTCACCTACATGAGCTTGATGTCTTCTTCTTGTGTAGCTCCTTGATGACTTGTCTTTCCTCTCCGAATCCTTGCTTCTCCGAGAGGGTCTTCGTTCATAACGATCATCTCTACTCCTTCTCTCTCTCCGAGGTGACTCATCTCTTGCTCTTCTTCTTGGAGATTCTTCTCTTCTCTTGTGGGGAGCCGTACACTCATTTGAGAAGTGTCCGGGTCTTCCACAATTGTAGCAGTTTCGATCACGACTAGAAGATCTCTTTTCATCATATGATCTAGACTTTGAGCTTCTTTCTTTGCCTCTATTCTTGTAGAACTTGTTGAAGTTCTTAACCATTAGGCTTATCTCTTCATTGGAAATTTGCTTGTCACTTGAGGTAGTAGGAGCATCACTTGTAGCTTTGTAAGCACCACTTGACTTGTTGTGAAGCTCTTCCTTATCCTTAAGTGTCATCTCATGAGCAACAATTCTTCCAATGACTTCAGTTGGCTTGAGAGTCTTGTAGTTTGGCATCATTTGGATCAAAGTGCACACGGTGTCATACTTTCCATCCAAAGCTCTGAGAATCTTCTTAATGATGAATCGGTCGGTCATTTCTTCGCTTCCTAAGCCGGCAATCTCATTTGTGATGAGAGCAAGCCTAGAGTACATTTCAGCGACTCCTTCACCATCCTTCATCTTGAACTTGTCAAGTTGACCTTGAAGAATATCTAGCTTTGATTCCTTCACAGATTCAGTACCTTCGTGCATTTCAACCAAAGTATCCCAAATCTCTTTAGCATTCTCAAGACGGCTGATTTTGTTGAATTCTTCGGGACACAAAGCATTGAAGAGAATGTCACAAGCTTGAGCATTGTTTTGCAACATCTTCAACTCTTCGGGTGTAGCTTCGCGATCCGGAACTTTTCCTTCTTCAAAGAAATCACCTTGCATACCAACACAAATAATGCCCCATGCGGCTGGGTTATGACCAAGAATATGCATTTTCATTTTATGCTTCCAACTAGCAAATTTTGTACCATCAAAGTAAGGACCTCTACGATAATTACCCTCACTAGACGCCATACTCTCCTAGGTTGTGAAACCAAGCTTATGGAGTCCAATGCAATGGAAACCAAGGCAATGGAGACCAAAGCTCTGATACCACTTGTACGATCGCAAGTAGGTCTAGAGGGGGGGTGATTAGACTACTTGACAATATAAAAAATCTGCCTTTAGATCATGCAATGTTTTTGGCAGTTTCACAATTAAGATCAAATCAAGTATCACCCTACACATGCAATTCTAGAGTATATGCAGCGGAAAGTAAATTGCACATGTAAAAGAGAGGTGGAGAAGATCAAACGCAGTTTGGTGACACGGAGATTTTTGTCGTGGTTCCGATAGGTGGTGCTATCGTACATCCACGTTGATGGAGACTTCAACCCACGGAGGGTAACGGCTGCGCGAGTCCACGGAGGGCTCCACCCACGAAGGGTCCACGAAGAAGCAACCTTGTCTATTCCATCACGGCCTACGCCCACGGAGGACTAGCCTTACTCGGGGTAGATCTTCACGAAGTAGGCGATCTCCTTGCCCTTACAAACTTCTTGGTTCAACTCCACATCTCAAAGACGGAGGCTCCCAAGCGACACCTAACCAATCTAGGAGGCACCACCCCCCAAAAGGTAATAGACGGTGTTGATGATGATGAACTCCTTGCTCTTGTGCTTCAGATGATAATCTCCCCAACACTCAACTCTCCTCACTGATATGGCTGTGGTGGAAGAAAGATTTGAGTGGAAGGCAACTTGGGAAGGCTAGAAATCAAGTTTCATATGGTAGGAATGGAATGACTTGATCTCAACACAAGGGTAGGTGGTTCACTTCTCAGAAAGTGTATGGTAGAAGTGGTGGTACTTTCTGATGGCTCTCCTCACGAATGAAGAGGGGGTGGAGGGGTATATATAGCCTCCACACAAAATCCAACCGTTACACACACATTTGACCAATTCTCGGTGAGACCGAAGTGAAAACTCGGTCAGACCGAAAGTTCAAATATGGTGAACGTTGGGATTTTCGGTGGGACCGAAAATACCATCTCGGTGTGTCCGAAGTGAGTCAAAGGTTAGGGTTTGCCATCTCGGTGTGACCGAAAACAACAACTCGGATATTCCGAAATGCTGTCAATTGGTTACAGAAGGTTGGCAGACCATTTTCGGTGAGACCGAAACTCAGAATCGGATGGACCGAAAAATTAGGGTTTGGGGAAATAACTGAAGTGGTTCATCTCGGTAGGACTGAGTTTGCAGAATCGGTTTGTCCGAGATTACTTATGAGTGTGTTGTAAAGTGAAGAGTGCTGATAGTTGAGGGAGCTAGATCACCAAGCACTTGAGCAACAAGAACATTAACACAACCTCATCCCCTTTTAATAGTATTGGCTTTTCCTATGGACTCAATGTGATCTTTGATCACTAAACCAAAAATGGAGTCTTGAGCTTTTGCCAATGCTTGTCTTAGCATTTTGAGGGGTCCACTTCTTCAGACATTTCCATACCCATATCATCGAACTTTTCTGAAATGATTCTCAAGTAAATATTAGTTCAATGATATATATGTTGTTATTAATTACCAAAACCACCCGGGGATTAGTTGCACTTTCATCACCACCCCGGAGGGAAAAAGGATTAAGTATGTATCTAAGCATTCGCCTATAAGGACTCAAGTAACATCTCTCACGGGAGTTGTTCAGGAGGAAGTACCAGTAGTGAAGGTTTATCCGGATGTGTTTCCAGAGGAGTTACCTGGCATGCCACCAGATAGAGATATAGAGTTTTTGATTGAACTTTTGCCACGCACCGGGCCAATTTCTAAGAGACCATATAGGATGCCCGCAAAGGATTTGGAGGAGATTAAGAAACAGATTAAGGAGTTACTGGATAAAGGATGCATACGCCCAAGTTCTTCGCCTTGGGGTTCGCCAGTACTTCTAGTGGAGAAGAAGGATGGATCGTTAAGAATGGTTGTTGATTACCGAGGGCTGAACCAAGGAACGATCAAGAACAAGTACCCATTGCCGATGATCAATGATCTGTTTGATAGATTGCAAGGAGCTAAGGTATTTTCCAAGATCGATCTACGATCAGGGTACCACCAATTGAAGATCCGAGAGCAGGATATACCTAAGACGGCCTTTACCACCAGGTACGGGTTGTATGAGTATACTGTTATGTCTTTTGGTCTGACTAACACACCAGCATACTTTATGAACCTGATGAACAAGGTGTTTATGGAGTATTTGGATAATTTCGTCGTGGTGTTCATAGATGATATATTGATCTTCTCTAAGGATGAAGAGGAGCATGCAGAGCATTTGCGTTTGGTATTGGAGAAGCTCAGAGAACATTAGTTATATGCCAAGTTTAGCAAATGTGAGTTTTGGTTGAAGGAAGTCGGATTTATCGGACACGTTACATCTGGAGAAGGAATAGCAGTAGATCCCGCCAAGGTGGACACTATGACCCATTGGGAAGCACCAACAACAGTTGGAGAGATCCGGAGTTTTCTTGGACTTGCAGGATACTACCGGAGATTTATTGAGAATTTCTCGAGGATTGCAAAGCCAATGACGGAGTTGTTAAAAAAGGACACCAAGTTCAGTTGGACAGAAGAATGTGAGGCCAGTTTCCAGGAATTAAAGAAAAGGTTGGTCTCATCCCCTGTGTTGATTCCGCCAGATCAACATAAGGATTATGAGGTGTACTGCGACGCTTCACGTCGAGGACTTGGAGCAGTTCTTATGCAGGAAGGAAGAGTTGTTTCGTATGCTTCACGACAGCTAAAACCTCATGAGTTGAACTATGCCACCCACGATTTGGAGTTAGCAGCCGTAGTGCATGCATTGAAGACGTGGAGACATTTTCTCATTGGAAACCATTGTGAAGTATATACGGATCACAAGAGTTTGAAGTATATATTCACTCAAAAGGAGCTGAATCTCTGGCAAAGGAGATGGCTGGAAGTCATTAAGGATTACGACATGAGATTGCATTATCATCCCGGAAAGGCTAACGTAGTAGCCGATGCGCTAAGCCGTAAGAGCCATGTCAATACCCTATTGACGGAGGAATTTCCAAAGGAGTTAGCCGAGGACTTACGAGAACTACGTTTGGAGATTGTTCCGAGAGGCTATGTAGCAACACTGGAGATCCAGTCTACCCTGATGGATAAAATCAGAGAAGCTCAGAAAACTGACGAGGAGGTTGCCTCTATAAAGGAGAGGATGAGCGAAGGAATAGCTAAAGGTTTTCGTGAGGATGAACACGACACCTTATGGTTTGAGGACCGCATTTATGTGCCAAATGACCCGGAGATCAGGAAGTTGATTCTACAGGAGGCCCATGATTAACCATACTCGATTCACCCAAGAAATACTAAGATGTATTTGGATTTGAAGGACATTTTCTGGTGGACCGGTATGAAGAAAGATATTGCAGAGTATGTAGCAGTTTGTGATGTATGTCAGAGAGTGAAGGCAGAGCATCAGAAGCCGGCAGGATTGTTACAACCATTGCCAATACTCGAATGGAAGTGGGATAAGCTAGGTATGGATTTTATTACGGGATTACCCAGAACTCGTTCCGGCTATGACTCGATTTGGGTCATAGTCGGTCGTTTAACAAAGGTAGCTCATTTCATCCCCGTAAAGACTACTTATACCAGTGCAAAGTTGGCAAAGATATACATGACCCGAATTGTATGTCTGCATGGAGTTCCGAGGAGCATCGTATCAGATAGAGGAACCCAGTTTACCTCAAAGTTCTGGAATCGGTTACATGAAACATTGGGTACCAGACTAGAGTTTAGCACAGCTTTTCACCCGCAGACAGATGGACAGACTGAAAGAGTCAATCAGATTTTGGAGGATATGCTGAGAGCCTGTGCACTAGATTATGGATCTAGTTGGGACGACAATTTGCCGTATGCCGAATTTTCTTACAACAACAGTTATCAATCCAGTTTGAAGATGGCCCCTTTCGAAGTGTTATACGGAAGGAGATGTAGGACTCCGTTGTCGTGGGATGAAGTTGGAGACCGCAAGCTGTTCGGGCCAGATTTGATCAAGGAATCAGAGCAGAAGGTGAAGTTGATTCGCGATAGGCTCAAGATAGCCCAGTCCAGGCAGAAGAGCTACGTGGATTCAAAACGCAAAGAGATAGTTTACGAGGTCGGAGACAGAGTTTATCTTCGAGTATCTCCACTTCGAGGAGTTAAACGTTTTGGAGTTAAGGGAAAACTAGCGCCCCGTTTTGTAGGACCCTATAAGATTATGGAACGTATGGGGGAAGTAGCCTACAAGTTGGAACTGTCCGAAGGATTGTCAGGAGTTCACGACGTATTCCACATTTCCCAGTTGAAGAAATGCCACGCAGAGATGACCGAGATACCGTTGAGGGATACAGTGCCATTGGAAGCTATTCAGTTGGATAGCGATTTGACCTATGAAGAGAAACCAGTCAAGATTCTTGAGTATGCCAGTCGAGTTACCCGCAGCATGGTTATCAAGTTTTGCAAAGTTCAGTGGAGTCTCCACATCGAGGAGGAAGCCACCTGGGAAAGTGAGGAAGACCTGCAGAAGGACCACCCTCACCTATTTTCTAGCCAACCCGAATCTCGAGGGCAAGATTCATCTTAAGGGGGGTAGGTTTGTAACATCCCAAATTTTCAATTTGGAATGTTATACATTAGATCATCATGCATATCATATTTTCTTGCTTTGGTGATCCAAGAAAATCCTAAGCAACTCAAGGACCCTCGGAGAGAGTTGGGGATTTCAATATTTTCATATTTGAGATTTCTCAAATTTTGAAAATAGGATCATTTGATTTTATTTATTTTATCTTCAAGTATTTCTAGAATAAAAATATGAGAGAGGGAGTAAAATGACTCTCCCAAAAATAAAGAAATACAGACGATTTAATAAAAAAATCAAATAAGTTTTATTTGGAGTTTTATTTGAATTAGGAAAAATTGCATGTTTTCAAAAATGCATTTTAGTGCCAAGAAAATGTTCATCTTGTTCTAAATATTCCATTTAGACGGTGAAAATTTGTTTTGGCAATTTTAGATTTTTATTTCTTTTTCTAGAGTTTTTCTTTCTTCGTAGGTGTAATTAGAAAAAAAAGAGGGGGACCCGACCCGACTGGGCCAAAGCCCAGCCGAGCCAGGCCCAGCGCCCCGCCGCCTTCCCCACCAGCGTCGACGCCGTGGCCGAGTCGGACTGCTGCCACCGCCGCCTTTTGCCCCTTCCCCAAGCCTCCTAGCCCCCCTATATATATACATCCCTCCCTCCTCTCCCGCACACCACCCTCGCCGCCTCGCAGCCGCCGCAACGCCGCGAGCCAGCCGCCTCGCCGCCGCACGCCGCCTCGCTGCCGCCGCCGCTGGTGCTGCCCACCGCCGCCACCACCGCCCGCCGCAGCCCGCCGCCCGCCGGTCGTCGACGAGGTAGCCGCCCGGTTTTTCTCTTAAGAAGACCATCGGTTTTTTTAAGAACCCTAGTCGGTTTTTTTTAGATCGGTTTTTCTGTTTTTTTTTCTTTTCGGTTTAGTTAATTAGTAAACGTTCACCCGTTTGTTCGTTCTAACGAACGAGTTTGTTGTTGAGTTTCAGCTGACGAACATTCGTTCGTTAAGCTGTTTTAGTTTTCTCTTCGTAGTTTATCTTCGTTTTAGTTTAACTTTTCGTTCGTTTATCGGAATCAGGTGATTCAAGCTCCTGGAGTTTCATCTCGAAATTCTCTTTCCGTTTAACCCAATCACTCAAGCGTTTGCCTCTGCTAAATTTGGACTTTGGTCCAGATTGGTTCGGTAGTTGTTTCTCTTTCGCCGTTTGTCTTTCGTTGCTTTTTCTTTTGATGTTTCTTTTGCAAACCGGAGTTCTTAAGTTGAACTTTCTGGTTAGATCTCTTATTTGAGTTTTACCAATGCATTAGTTAAGTACTTATTGTGTGCTTGTTTGTTTGCGATAGAGTACCCGAAGTGCGCCGCTTGCTATTTTGAATCTCTAGGTTTTGCGGATCATCAGCAAGGCAAGTAACACTTTGATCATACTTTCCAATTACCCAGTTTTCATTGCATTAGTCAAACCCTCACACATTGCATGAGTAGGATCTTTTAACTTGTGGGTCTGGGAAGTAGATTGAGGTAGTACCTATTACCTGCATTGTCATTCAAAACTTTATGAGTTACTTCTACGTTTGCTGTTAGGCCAGGCTATGCTCGTAGACGTGGATTGGGTGAGTGTATCCATGACAGATGTGAGTTTGTTAATTAATGGTTCAACATAAGGTGGCAACTTTAACACACATCTGGGTGGATTGAGGCACCTGGGTATTCCAGTGATTGCCTGTTTTTCTTTTGGACCGCCACCCAGGCTCAAAGGGATCATAAGATTATACATACTAGAAACTTCCGTGTGCAGCCACATGCCAATATGGGCTCTGGCATAGTTGAGTAAGTTGTGGGAAACCTTTCCATGATGGGCTAGCAGATGTAGAGGGATTGTAGGTGTACCGGCCTATCTATCTGGTTAAGGGGACCTCTTCGGAAAGAACGTGTCTCGGTCATCCGTTTCTCAAACACCATGCAGTGCGAGGAACCAAACGGAGGCGATCGAGTCTTGTGGGGAAAAGTGCACAAACCTCT
The DNA here is from genome assembly GCA_902687465.1 of Secale cereale. NCBI lineage: Eukaryota > Viridiplantae > Streptophyta > Magnoliopsida > Poales > Poaceae > Secale > Secale cereale. The sequence continues at coordinate 526,841,193 of LR738714.1, read as the reverse complement.
GCAGAGTGTACAAACTGATCATGATTAGCCGTGTCCCCGGTTATGGACGTCTTGAGTATCTAGTATCTGGATATCCTGTGAATCTCATCATGTTACTCTAATTAATATTGTTGGGTTTAATGATGATTTATTAATTGGGGTTGAAAGGATGTCTATCTTCTCAACGATGTTTCAATTACCATGATAGTTAATTAAAATATATTCCTTTGAAGTAGGGAAAAATTGGCTTTACGCAAAAACTGTAACCATAGAGCTTTCCACCAGCCATATTGCATATAGTATAGCTTTACTTTTGTTACTCTCTATGTGTTATTTTGCCAGCATATTCCATGTGCTGGCCCGTTTTCGGGCTGGAACGTTCATGTTGCAGACTTTTCAGACGACGAGTAAGGTGCCTTATAGGTCGTGGTTCTCTACTCAGTGATGCTATTGGAGTTGATGGACTCACTTATCTTCCAAGCCTTCCGTTGTTATCATGTTAGATGGCCTTAAGCCATTTTTATTGTAAAAAGTTCATCGTTGGAACTATCGATGTAATAAGTGTGTGGTTGCTACTCTGTTATAAATCCTTCAAGTACTGTGCGTGTCAGCATTACTGATCCAGGGATGACACTGATGCACAGAGATCGGACTGTTTGAGGTCTGGTCGCTACAATGTGAGACTATCTTCCTCTCTTTTTGTCTTCTCCACAACCACCTCTATTCCACCCATAGTGCTATGTCCATGGCTCACACTCCTGTATTGTGTGAAAGTTGAAAGGTTTGAAGAGATAGAGTATGAAAACAAATGCTTGGCTGAAATCGGGGTGGTGCGTGATATGAATATTTTGTGTGATAACGAGGGAGCATAGCCAAACTATATGATTTTGTAGGAATAACTTTCTTTAGCCATAGTATTTTGAAAAGACGTGATTGCTTTGCTAGTATGCTTGAAGTATTATTATTTCTTATGTCAATATAGACTTTTATCTTGAATCTTTCAGATCTGAACATTCATGCCACAATTAAGAGAATTACATTGAAAAACTATGTTGGTTAGCATTCCACATCAAAAATTCTGTTTTTATCATTTATCTACTCGGGGACGAGCAGGAATTAAGCTTGGGGATGCTGATACGTCTCCAACGTATCTATAATTTTTGATTGTTCCATGCTATTATATTATCCTTCTAGGATGTCTTATGGGCTTTTATATACACTTTTATATGATTTTTGGGACTAACCTATTAACCCAGAGCCCAGTGCCAGTTTCTGTCTTTCTCCAGTTTTAGGGTTTTACAGAAAAGGAATATCAAACGGAGTCCGATTGACATACAGATTTTTTATGATTTTTTCCGGACCAAAAGAAGCCCTGGAAGTAAAAGAGTTGGGCCAGGAGAGCCACGGGCTGGCCACGAGGGTGGGGGGGGCGCGCCCTGGGCAGGGGGGCGCTTTCCTACCTCGTGGACAGCCCAGAAGCCCCCTGACATGGGACCTACGCCAAAAATTCCTATAAATACTGAAACCTTCGGAAATTAACCTAGATCGGGAGTTCCGCCGCCCAAAGCCTCTGTAGCCACCGAAAACCAATCTAGACCCCGTTCTGGCACCCTGCCGGAGGGGGGAACCCTCACCGGTGGCCATCTTCATCATCCCGGCGCTCTCCATGACGAGGAGGGACTAGTCCACCCTCGGGGCTGAGGATATGTACCAGTAGCTATATGTTTGATCTCTCTCTCTCTCTCTCTCGTGTTCTTGAGATGGCACGATCTTGATGTATCGCGAGCTTTGTTATTCTAGTTGGATCTTATGATGCTTCTCCCCCTCTACTCTCTTGTAATGGATTGAGTTTTCCCTTTGAAGTTATCTTATCGAATTGAGTCTTTAAGGATTTGAGAACACTTGATGTATGTCTTGCACGTGTTTATCTATGGTGACAATGGGATATCATGTGATCGACTTGATGTATGTTTTGGTGATCAACTTGCGGGTTTCGTGACCTTGGGAATCTATGCATAGGGGTTGGCACACGTTTTCGTCTTGACTTTCCGGTAGAAACTTTGGGGCACTCTTTGAAGTTCTATGTGTTGGTTGAATAGATGTTTCTGAGATTGTGTGATGCATATCGTATAATCATGCCCACGGATACTTGAGGTGACATTGGAGTATCTAGGTGACATTAGGGTTTTGATTGATCTGTGTCTTAAGGTGTTATTCTAGTACGAACTCTATGATAGATTGAACGTTACTACGGACTCTTGAATAGATGGATCAGAAAGGATAGCTTTGAGGTGGTTTCGTACCCTACCATAATCTCTCCGTTTGTTCTCCGCTATTATTGACTTTGGAGTGACTCTTTGTTGCATGTTGAGGGCTAGTAATATGATCCAATTATGTTATCCTGTTGAGAGAACTTACACTAGTGAAAGTATGAACCCTAGGCCTTGTTTCCTATCATTGCAACACCGTTTATGCTCACGTTTACCACTTGCTACCTTGTTGTTTTTATATGTCCAGTTTACAAAAACCTATATCTACCATCCATATTGCACTTGTATCACCATCTCTTCGCCGAACTAGTGCACCTATACAATTTACCATTGTATTGGGTGTGTTGGGGACACAAGAGACTCTTTGTTATTTGGTTGCAGGGTTGCTTGAGAGAGACCATCTTCATCCTACGCCTCCCACAGATTGATAAACCTTAGGTTATCCACTTGAGGGAAATTTGCTACTGTCCTACAAACCTCTGCACTTGGAGACCCAACAACGTCCACAAGAAGAAGGTTGTGTAGTGGACATCACCCGTCTGGCCCCCGGTGCCCTCCTTCCTCCTATATATACCTACGTACCCGAAACTATCAGACGAACAGAGAAAACCCTAGTTCCACCGCCGCAACCTTCTATTCCCGTGAGATCCCATCTTGGGGCCTGTTCCGGAGCTCCGCCGGAGGGGGTATCTTCCACGGAGTGCTTCTACGTATCACAAAAGAGGGGATGCCTTCCCGGGGCATCCCCGAGCTTAGTCTTTTTATTGTCCTTGAATTTTACTTGGGGTGCCTTGGGCATCCCCAAGCTTAGGCCCTTTCTACTCTTTGCTCCATAGTCCATCAAAGCAATACTCAAAACTTGAAAACTTCACAACACAAAACTTAGACAAAAATCTTGTGAGCTTCGTTAGTATAAGAAAACAAAACACTACTCAAAGGTACTGTAATGAATTCATTCTTTGTTTATATTGGTGTTAAACCTACTGTATTCCAACTTCTCTATGGTTCATACCTCCCAATATTACTCATAGATGCATTGAAATAAGCAAACAACACACGAAAAACAGAATCTGTCAAAAACAGAACAGTCTGTAGTAATCTGCAGGTTTCACATACTTCTGTAACTCCAAAAAATTCGAACTAAATTGGTAAACGTGAGTAATTTGTCTATTAATCATCTGCAAAAATAATCAACTAAATAGCACGCTCCAGTAAAATCTGGCGACCATTCTAGCGAGCGCTAACGATTCTGTTTTCCATAGCAAGATCACATAAACTTCACACAAGTCTTCCCAAAGGTTCTACTTGGCACAAACACTAAACAAAACATGAAACCACATCTAAGCAGAAGCTAGATACAATATTTATTCCATAACAGCAGCAAAAACAAAAGATATAAAATTGGGTTGCCTCCCAACAAGCGCTATCGTTTTACGCCCCTAGCTAGGCACGATACAAGGATAGATCTAGGTATTGCCATCTTTGGAAGGCAATCCATAAGTGGCTCTCATGATAGATTCATATGGTAATTTTATTTTCTTTCTAGGAAAGTGTTCCATGCCCTCCCTTAATGGAAATTAGAATTTAATATTTCCTTCCTTCATATCAATAATTGCACCAATCGTTCTAAGGAAAGGTCTACCAAGAATAATAGGACATGAAGGATTGCAATCTATTTCAAGAACAATGAAATCTACGGGCACATAATTCCTATTGGCAACAATAAGAACATCATTAATCCTTCCCATGGGTTTCTTAATAGTGGAATCCGCAAGATGCAAATTTAAAGAACAATCATCAAGCTCGTGGAACCCTAGAAAATCACACAAAGTTTTTGGGATAGTGGAGACACTTGCACCCAAATCACATAAAGTATACTCCCTCCGTTCCAAAATATTTGTCTTTCTATGCATTTCAAATGGACTACAACATACGGATGTATATAGACATATTTTAGAGTGTAGATTCACTCATTTTGCTCCGTATATAGTCATTTGTTGAAATCTCTAGAAAGACAAATATTTAGGAACGGAGGGAGTAGAATTCATGATCTTTTATTTTTATTTTAATAGTAGGTTACCACTCATCATAAAGCTTTCTAGGGATAGAAACTTCCAACTCAAGTTTTTCATCATAAGATTACATCAAAGCATCAACTATGTGTTTGGTGAAAGCTTTATTTTGACTATAAGCATGCGGAGAATTTAGTACGGATTGCAACAAGGAAATACAATCAATCAAAGAGCAATTATCATAATTGAATTCCTTGAAATCCAAAGTAGTGGGTTTATCACTATGAAAAGTTTTAACCTCTTCACTCCCAATTTTAACAGTTTTAGCATCAAGACCTAAAAACTCTGAATCATTGGGACACCTTAAAGCAGAATCATCTCCAATCCTATCTTCATCAAGATTTATGCTAGAAAACAAGGATCTAATAGGAGACACATCAGTAACTTTTAGATCTTCATCTTTATTTTCATGATAGCTAGAATAACACGCTTTAATATAATTCTCTCTTTTAGCACGCATCCTAGCGGTTCTTTCTTTGCATTCATCAATGGAAATTCTCATGGCTTTGAGAGACTCATTGATATCATGCTTAGGTGGGATAAATCTAAGTTTCAAAGAATCAACATCAAGAGTAATTCTATCCACACTTCTAGCCAATTCATCAATCTTAAGCAATTTCTCTTCAAGCATAGCATTGAAATTCTTTTGCGGGATCATAAACTCCTTAACACTAGTTTCAAATTCAGAAGGCATCTTTCCATAAGAGTTGTTGTTGGAATTACCATAATTATTAGAGGAATTACTAGGAAAAGGCCTAGGATTAAAATTCCCTCTATAAGCATTGTTACCAAAATTATTCCTACCAACAAAATTCACATCCAAAGATTCATTACTATTTTCAATCAAAGTGGACAAAGGCATATCATTAGGATCAGAAGAAGCACTTTTAGCAGCAAACAATTTCATAAGTTCATCCATCTTTCCACTCAAAACACTAATTTCTTCAATAGCATGCACTTTTTTACTAGTAGATCTTTCGGTGTGCCATTGAGAATAATTAACCATAATATTATCTAGGAGTTTGGTAGCTTCTCCTATGGTAGTTTCCATGAAAGTGCCTCCTGCGGCCGAATCTAAAAGATTTCTAGAAGCAAAATTCAAGCCAGCGTAAAAGTTCTGAATAATCATCCATAGATTCAAACCATGTGTAGGGCAATTACGTATCATTAGTTTCATTCTCTCCCAAGCTTGTGCAACATGCTCATGATCTAGTTGCTTAAAGTTCATAATATCATTTCTAAGGGAGATGATCTTAGCATGAGGGAAATACTTAGAGATAAAAGCATATTTGCACTTATTCCACGAATCAATACTATTTCTAGGCAAAGAGGAAAACCAAGTTTTAGCACGATCTCTAAGTGAAAACGGAAATAACTTCAATTTATAAATATCGTTATATGTATCCCTTTTCTTTTGCATATCACACAAATCAACAAAGTTGTTTAGATGGGTAGCGGCATCTTCACTAGCAAGGCCGGAGAATTGATCTTTCATGACAAGATTCAACAAAGCAGCATTGATCTCACAAGATTCACCATCGGTAATAGGAGCAATCGGAGTGCTAATAAAATCATTATTGTTGGTATTGGAGAAGTCACACAATTTGGTATTGTTCTAAGCCATAGTGACAAGCAAGCAATCCAACACACACAAGCAAACAAGAAGCAAGCGAACGATAAACACACAGTAGAAGAAGGGCAAATAAAACGGCAAGGGTGAAGTGGGGGAGAGGAAAACGAGAGGCAAAAAATGTAATGCGAAGGATAAGGGTTTGTGATAGGTACTTGGTATATGATTTTTGCGCAAGCCTCCCCGGCAACAACGCCAGAAATTCTTCTTGCTACTTCTCGAGCTTGCGTTGTATTCCCTCGAAGCGGAAAGGGAGATGCAGCACAGTAGTGTAAGTATTTCCCTCGGTTTTTGAGAACCAAGGTATCAATCCAGTAGGAGACCATGCGCGAGTCCCTCGCACCTGCACAAACAAATAAGAACTTCGCAGCCAACGCGATAAGGGGTTGTCAATCCCTTTACGGTCACTTACGAAAGTGAGATCTGATAGAGATGATAGTTTATATTTTTGGTATTTTTGTTTATAAGAACAGAAAGTAAAAGCGGAGAAAAGTAAAGGTAGATGTAGATTGATATTTTGAGAATAGACCCGGGGGCCATAGTGTTCTCTAGTGGCTTCTCTCATGATAGCGATATTCTACGGCGGGTAAACAAATTATTGTCGAGCAATTGATAGAAAAGTGAATAATTATGAGACTATCTAGGCATGATCATTGTATATAGGCATCATGTCCGAGACAAGTAGACCGACTCCTGCCTGCATCTACTACTATTACTCCACACATCGACCGCTATACAGCATGCATCTAGTGTATTGAGTTCATAAGAACAGAGTAACGCCTTAAGCAAGATGACATGATGTAGAGGGATAAACTCAAGCAAGATGATATAAACCCATCTTTTTATCCTCGGTGGCAACAATACAATGCGTGCCTTTCTGCCCCTACTGTCACTGGGAAAGGACACCGCAAGATTGAACCCAAAGCCAAGCACTTCTCCCATTGCAAGAACTATAGATCTAGTAGGCCAAACCAAACCAATAATTCGTAGAGACTTGCAAGGATATTATGAGCACACATAAAGAGTTCAGAAAAGAACCAAATATTTCTCATAGATAATCTTGATCATAAACTCACAATTCATCGGATCTCGACAAACACACCACAAAAAGAGATTACATCGAATAGATCTCCTCGAAGACCGAGGAGAACTTTGTATTGAGATCCAGAGAGAGAGAAGAAGCCATCTAGATACAAGCTATGGACCCGAAGGTGTGTGGTAAACTACTCACAACTCATGGTGAGGGCGATGATGATGATGTAGAAGCACTCCGTGATGGATCCCCCCTCCAGCGGAGCTCCGGAACAGGCTCCAAGATGGGATCTCACGGGAACAGAAGGTTACGGCGGTGGAACTAGGGTTTTCTCTCCTCTTCTGATGGTTTCGGGGTACGTATGCTTATATAGGAGGAAGGAGGACACTGGGGGACTCACGAGGGACCCACGAGGCAGGGGGCGCGCCCTTGGCAGGGGGCGCGCCCCCCACCCTCTTGGCACCTCGTGGCCCCTACTCCGTGGTTCTCAAGTCTCTCGTGCATGATTTTCTCCAAAAATATCTCTCCCGAAGGTTTCATTCCGTTTGGACTCCGTTTGATATCCCTTTTCTGTAAAACCCTAAAACAGGCAAAAGACAACAATCTAGACTGGGCCTTTGGGTTAGTAGGTTATTCCCAAAAATAATATAAAAGTGTATGACAGAGCCCATTAAACATCCAAAACATCATAAATAATAGCATGGAACAATAAAAAATTATACATACGTTGGAGACATATCAGTTTACCTTAATACTTCTTTTGTAGTTGTGGATGCTTGCAATAGGGGTTAATCATAAGTGGGATGCGTGTCCAAGGAAGGTCAGTACCCAAGCACCGGTCCACCCACATATCAAATTATCAAAGTAACGAATGTGAATCATATGAGCGTGATGAAAACTAGCTTGACGATAATTCCCATGTGTCCTCGGGAGCGCTTTCCTTTATATAAGAGTTTGTCCAGGCTTGTCCTTTGCTACAAAAGGGATTTGGCCACCTTGCTGCACCTTGTTTACTTTTGTTACTTGTTACCCGTTACGAATTACCTTATCACAAAACTATCTGTTACCGATAATTTCAGTGCTTGCAAAGAATACCTTACTGAAAACCGCTTGTCATTTCCTTCTGCTCCTCCTTGGGTTCGACACTCTTACTTATCGAAAGGACTACGATAGATCCCCTATACTTGTGGGTCATCAAGGGACCAGAGATACCTCTCCGACACTTGGAGTGACAAATCCTATTCTCGATCTATGCCAACACAACAAACACCTTCGGAGACACCTGTAGAGCATCTTTATAATCACCCACTTATGTTGTGACATTTGATAGTACACAAGGTGTTCCTCCGGTATTCGGGAGTTGCATAATCTCATAGTCAGAGGAACATGTAGAAGTCTTGAAGAAAGCAATAACAGTAAAACTAAATGATCATAGTGCTAAGCTAACGGATGGGTCTTGTCCATCACATCATTCTCATAATGATGTGATCCCATTGATCAAATGACAACACATGTCAATGGTCAGGAAACATAACCATCTTTGATTAATGAGCTAGTCTAGTAGAGGCATACTAGGGACACTCTGTTTTGTCTATGTATTCACACATGTATCAAGTTTCTGGTTAATACAATTCTAGCATGAATAAAAGACATTTATCATGATATATAAGGAAATATAAATAAAAACTTTATTATTGCCTCTAGGGCATATTTCCCTCAGTCTCCCACTTGCACTAGAGTCGATAATCTAGATTACATAGTAATGATTCTAACACCCATGGAGTCTTGGTGCTGATCATGTTTTGCTCATGGCACACATCAAGTCCGGTGCACAGCATTGCATACATGATAGAACCTATGGCTGAAGCATAGGGAATGCCTTTCATTTTCTCTCTATCTTCTGCAGTGGTCGGGCATTGAGTCTTACTCAACTTCTGTAATTCCTCGGATGTAACACTTTCCCAATATGGCAATATATAAACTTTGGCTTCATCATTTCCGTTATGGGTTCTTCTGTCTTTTTGGGTTTCATCGTTTTGTCGTGTGCGTGTGTGCATTTCATCCATGTCATGTTGTCATGTGCATTGCATTGCATTTGTGTTGTCACTTGCATCCGGTCCCACTCGTCTCTTCCCGTTGCCCGTTTCGAGTTCCGACGCTCTCACACGTGCCCGTGGCATCCTCGAGTCCTTCTTTTGTGTTTGGCCGCGCAGCGTTTCCGGAATGGCGTGAGACTTGTCGTGCGATGTGGTTTTGGTACGTGTAGGCCGCCTGTCAAGTTTCGTCGCGTTTGGAGTTCGTTTGATACTCCAACAGTTAACCTAGTGGGCTAAAAGTACCTCCTCTTTGAGGCCCAAGACCCCCTCCACAACAGCCCACGAACCCAGCACAACCCTTCCCATCATCTTGGTCGTTGAATTGTGATCGCGTGGCCGAAAACCGCTTCCCATTTGGAGTCTCCTAGCTCCTTGTGCCTATAAAAACGTCCCCCTTGCCGTTTTTGCCCAAAACCCTAGCCTCCTCCTAGCTCCAGCCCCGCCTCGGAATCCATGTCGGGCGGACGTGTCCGACCCAGGCCGGACAGATCCCTCCGCCGCCGCTCCCACCGCGCGGGCCCGTCGGGCCCGAGGCCGGCCCCCGCGGCCCGCATCGCCACAGATCCCTCCGCCGCGCCAGCCCTTCGTCCCCGCCGCCTCCGGTGGTCGCGCCGGACCCCCGCCACCGGCGAGCTCCGCCCGGCCGGAGAGCTTGCGCCGCCGCCGCCCTTCAAGCCGCTGCCGCCCTTGAGGATTCCGCCGCCGCCCGAGCCCGGCCTCCTCCAGCCACCGCTGCGGGCCGCTCCGCCGGCGAGGCCCCAGGTCGCCGGAGCAGCGCCGCCACGCCCCCTCGCCGGCGAAGCGAGCAGCTGCCGTCCCCGATCGAAGCCGCCACGAGCGCGATCCAGATCGGATCGGCCCGATCCCGATCCAGCTCCCGGGTCCGAAACCCTAACGGGCCCGTTCGCCCGCGGACCCGCACCGCAACCCGTTTGCCCGTTGACCCGGCCGCACCCGTTTGCCCGTTGACCCGGCCGCACCCGTTTGACCTGATCCGGAGGTTGACCCCGTTTCCCCTGTTTTTTTTTGCTAAGTCTTTAGTTATTTTCATTGTCTGATGCATTTTTGTGATGATGATAACTTTTACTGTGCTTGTCCGATTTGTGCGTATGATATGTTAAAATGATCATGGTGATGTGTACTATGTTTTGTTCCATTGTGTCATGCGTGTTTGAGTCCATCTAGATGTCTTAATATTCATGACAAGAGTGCTACATGTTATAATCTACTGCTATTAGTTATTTTCATGCCATGTTTGAAATGTGATAACTTGGTGCATGTTTATCCAAATGAAGCAAATGATATGTCCAAATGTTCATCATGAGATGCTCTACATGTTGGTTGCTATAGCATGCTTGTTAGAGTTCATATTGCCATGTTTATCTCTGTTGCAAAAGTGCATGTGGCTGTTAGGTTTTGTAACTTGTTACGAGATGCCTAGTTGAGGAGCTCGTTGCTATTGTTGTGTTTGTCCCCATGTTGCATGCTCATATGTTTTAGATTCCCCATCATGTGATCTTTGCTGTGGTGCAAACCACTTGCCATGATATGCTTTGAGGTGACTTAAACATGCTCACAAACATGCCATGATAATATTGTTGTTTTAACACTTAGTGAAATTTCACTAAGTCTGGAATCTGTAATATCCGGATGCTATGTTTGCTTATTGTCCTAGGCAAATACATGTTAGTTTTGGGGTGGCTTTTGATCATTCCTTGTTGTATATGTTGTTGTCTATCCATCCTTGCCCTCACATGCTCATTTGGTTTGTTGTAACATATTTAATTCTTGCTCCCAAGTTGCTATAAAATATTACTGTCAGGTTTTTATTGTCATGATCAAAATGTTGTAGCTTGTTGCTATTGATCCATGCCTCCTATGTAGATGCTCCAATGGAGTTGTTTGCTGTAGGATATGTATACTTCATCTCCATGATTCTTGTCACCATTTTTGAGTGCTGTAGAGTATATATTTCTTGCCCCAAAGTTGCTATGTGGCTGTTAGTTTCAGCTTTGCATTGTTTCTTGTTTCGGTTGTATCTTTTAGCCCGTTGCTCCGTTTTGGGTGAGTCCTATATTAAAATTGTGTGATTTTGCATGTAGATTCATAATATCATCTTGTTTACATGTTTGGAGTATGTTTGCTTGATGTTTGGGTGCATCTTGCACCGTTGCCATGCTTATCTTGTTTTGATCATATCTTCTAGACCGTAGCTCCGTTCTAAACAAACTTTATATGAAACTTGACTAGAATTTCGTGTAGATTGTCATGGTGCATATTAACTTTCTGTTTAACAACTTTAACTTAAGGTTTGTTCAAATCTGTACTAATTTCAAACTATGCATATGAGGACTTACCGGATTTGTCTTAAGTAGTTTCCGGCCTCATTTAAACATGTTGTTTCTTGTGTTGTTTCTATGTGCTTCCTACCTTGCCATGTTTTGCATCCTAAATAGACTTGTCTTGCATCCTACTTGCTAGAGTAAATTGTCTTCTTCTTGTGTTGTTTCTCTATGTTTCCTATGTTGTCATGTTGTGCATCCTATGTCCATCTTAAGTGCATCCTAAGTGCATCATACATGCATCATGTAGTTTGCGCATTGCACCTTGTTTGATTTCGTGCCTCGCGTGTTCTTGTGTTGAGTAGAGCCAGAAGCCGAGACCGAGTACGAGAACGAGGTTACTACTGAGGTTGAGAACGAGGAGCCGTCTTACGATCCCATCGACGACTCGACAGGCAAGATGACCTGACCCGGATATCATTACTATCTTTGCCTATTGCTAGAAGTCTCGCTCTTTAGCTTACTGCCTCGATACCCATGTTTGTCTGTCAGCCTCCTATTGTAACCATGAATCTGTCTAACCACCCTACCAATGCAAACCTTTGATTGGCTACGTAGGCTTCGCTCATCCCCTCTTATAGAATTGCTAGTTGCAGGAGAAGATTTGAAGATTCTTGCTTCATGTTGAAGCTTGTTGGGATATCACACTATATAAACTCTTAAATGAAATCATCTATATATTGGTAATGGGTCGAAGGCTAAGCCTCTTGCTTGGTGATTTGTTCCACTCATGCCGCCCTAGGAACCGTATAAACCGGTGTTATGTTCCTTGATTATGAGTTCCTCACACGGTTGGGGTTATGGGACCCCCTCGATAAACCGCTTAGCGCTAAGTCTTTTCCAGCAAGTCCCAACTTTGGTACTCCATTTGCCTAATAACTAAAACTTGCATAGGGCTTTGCAAACCCGAGTTCTTAATCAACAACCCGGGCCAGTGCTCCACATGAGTGTTGGTCCAAACCGGGGGTTCTGCGGGGCCGCCTTGGGGAAACCCGAGGTATCTGGTATAACTTGTAGAATCGCCCATCCGGTCGTGGCCTGAGACTAGATACGCGCAGCTACTGTCAGGGTGTTGGCACGCCGGGAGGATTTGCTGGATTAGTCTTACCTTAGTCGGAGTATCTTGAGCACGGGATTCCGAGAATACTCGGGCCTTCCCACCTTGGAGTTGCGACTCCACGGATCGTGGGCTTGTAATGGGACAAGTTGGAACACCCTTGCAGGGTTTTGAACTTTCGAAAGCCGTGCCCGCGGTTATGTGGCAGATGGGAATTTGTTAATATCCGGTTGTAGAAAACTTGACACCATGCTCAGAACACACTACCAGCGTGAGTACCGTGATGGTCATTTTCCGAAAGGGGTTCGGGAAGTGAACACGGTGGGGTTATGATTGACGTGCTTAGTTAGGATCACTTCGTGATCACTTTGTCGTTCGTGGCACTTCTCTTCTCGCTCTTATTACGTAAGCTAGTGCTAGTGCAGCTGCAGCCTTTTTATTCTTTCTTCAGCCTTGTCCCACACCCAAGACTTAGATAGTTCTGTTACCCGGGAACGGGATTGCTGAGTCCTCCGTGGCTCACAGTTTCTACACCACACCAGATGCAGGTACCATGGTGAGCTACTCAGGTGACGGCACAGAGCTATACTGGGAGTACGATGAGGAACGTAGCCGTTACTATGTGCACTATCCCGATGATCAGTAGTGGTTTCTACTAGGGGCGATTCGAACCTGTGGCTTTATGTATGTTTGGTATCTTTCATTTGGATCTTCACTCGTAGGCGGGTTGTGATGTTTTGGATGATGATTTGCTATGTAATGAATTGTGTGACGTGGCGAGTGTAAGCCAACTATCTCCTTTCCTTTTCACCCCTATATTTACATGAGATGTGCAAAGATACCGAACTTGAGATCATTCCAGAATGGGCTTATACCTTTAAGTCGTGCCTTGACACGTAGGAGGTATAGTCCCATCCTGGGCATTACAAGTTGGTATTCAGAGCCTTCTCCGACCTAGAAGCCCCCACTGATTGATCGAGTCGTTGACGGTTGAGTCCAGGCACACACTTAAAATGTTTTGAGTCGTATATATATCGGAGAGTAGGTATTCTTTTGCTCCTCATCTCTTTTCACTCTGGTGAGGACTCCTGACAATTACTCTTGCCTCTTCTACTCTCAAAATTTCACCAAAATTTTTTTTTTGGAATCTCGCGAGTATTGTTTGGATTGTTTCGATGTCTTTGTGACGAGAACATTGTTCTCGATGCCTCCTGTCATTTAGGGGTTGTGGCAGTGTCCCGGGGAGTTGAGCTCCGAGGTGTTGTTGTCACAAATATATCGCGGCAGTTCTGGAATACTTAAGACAGCCGACATCGAAAACTCTCCTATGCGGTTAGTGGCAAGATAACCACGATGTCACCCAGTACTGGGGAGGTAGTTCGCGAGTATTGCCATAGCTTGTATAGTAGATGCGTTTCGAAGGTCCGAGGTAGACGGTTTCTGGAAATAACTGGTTATGTGTTGAAGGATGGATACAGCTGGATGTAGGATTAGAGTTGAGTGCGCGATGCTTCCCCTGTATCCCCAACACCTGATTGCATAACTGGAAACTTTCGGAAATTAATAGGTGGGTTCATCTAGTAGCTCATAGGCATTCTTCCAACGAATGCATGATATGGAGTTCGGGGTTCTACATTGAGTGAAGTAGTTTTATGGCCGTTGTTCCGATCGGGAGTTGCATCTTAAAGGGTCCTTGGCTATGCTGATCCGGGGATTGCAAAACCCTTTTGTAACACGTTCCATAAGCTTTCAGCACGAATATGTCGAACGAAACTTCTATCTTGTATTTGTCCTATCTGCTCCTTATTGTTTTATTTACCTTTTGTTCTCCCAAGTGGCTTCTCGTGAAGATTGTTGTTATCATTAAACTGTGAATTTCATTCGTTCCTCTTGTTCGAATGATTCTTGTGAAGACTATGTGGCAATTCTAGCCGTTGAGTTAGCTTATATCTTCTTTCAATCAATGGCTAATAGTGGTCATCTCTTTCAGGATGGCTCCTAAAAAGGTTCCCAAATCTAACCCAGAGGGTGAAGAGGTTCCTGATCGTCCTCCTTCACCTCCTGCTCCATCTGAGGCCTGGAGAGCAATTATGCAAGCTACGAATCAGAACACCCAGATGCTTTTGCAAATGATGTAGAACATTCAAGAAAATCAAGCAAATCAGGGTGCTCATGGGAATCAAGGCCAAGGCAATTTGTTCAACCAACCCCACTTTGCTACGCTCAACCAGTTTCTGGCAAACCAACCAAAGGCATTCAGTTACTGCATAGACCCTCTAGATGCTGAAGACTGGATAACAAATATCAAGAAGCACTTCGAGTGCAGTAACATCAGGCCCGAGGACTATGTGAAGTTTGCAGCCTTCCAACTCAAGGACCAAGCAGCTGATTGGCGGCAGTAGTACAAAGACTCCAGAGCAGGGCATGTAATCTCCTGGGATGACTTCTGCAAGGACTTTTGTTCTCACCACATTCCAACAAGTGTCATCGAGGGTATGCGTGAGCAATTCCGCAACCTGAAGCAAGGCTCTATGTTTGTCTACCAATATAATGTCAATTTCCAGAACCTTGCCCGCTATGCCAAGCAAGACATCCCAGATGCCAAGAGCAAGATCTATCAGTTTCTCGGTGGTCTGAAGGATGAACTCCAACTTGCTCTCACCTTGTTCGAGCCTGATGAGTTTGATCAATTCAATAACATGGCACTTAAGCAAGAGGCGGCCCAGCTCAAGATGGAAGCTTCCAAAAAGAGGATCAGAGACGCTGTTCACTCCTCCTCTTCTTCTCAAGTGGTCGCAAAGCAACAGAAGTTTTGGCTTCCACCTCCTCCAGTGATCCGAGCTCCCAACAACAACAACAAGAATTCTGGTGGCAGTGGTTTCTCCCACCCACCCAACCCAAGCAACCAGTCAAAGAACCATTTTCAAGCTTCCAAGTCAAGTGCTCCTCATTACCGTCCTCTCTCAGAAATGGTTTGCAACAAGTGTGGCAAGAAGGGTCACTATGCAAACAAGTGTACTCAAAGGCGCCTTCCGCCTCCTCCACCTGTCAGCACTGCTATTGTCAAGCATGATCCGAAGGTTGCAAGAGTGAATCTGATGAATGCAGCTCAAGCAGAGAATTCTTCAGATGTGATACTTGGTAATCTTCCAGTCAATCTCAAGCCTGCTAAAGTGTTGTTTGATTCGGGTGCATCACATTCTTTCATGTCATATCCATTTGCATCCAAGCATAATGTGAACACAACAGCTTTACCAAGGCAATTAGCAATTTCTTCTCCGGCAAAACAGATGCATTCTAGCTTGTATGCTCCGGATGTATCTATTCGCATGGGTGATTACCGCTTTCTGGCTTCTCCGGTTGTTCTCGGCAATTCTGACATTGATCTTATTCTTGGGATGGATTGACTTTCACAGCATGATGCTCACATTGATTGTGCAAATAAGGAAGTCAAGATTACTCATCCTAACGAAGACGTGATTATCTTCGCCTCTCGAGATAACACAATCAGGCTATTCTCTCTCAATGACAAGGGCGAGATTAATGCCATCTCTCAAATTCCGGTGGTCAACGAATACGAGGATGTTTTCCCTGAAGAACTTCCAGGCATGCCTCCGCATCGTCAATTTGAATTCGTCATTGAACTCGAGCCTGGTACTGAGCCAGCATGCCGGCATCCGTACAAGCTCTCCCCTGAAGAGTTGAAGGAGTTGAAGAAACAGCTCGATGAGCAAGAGTGTATGGGTCTGATCAGGCCTAGCATTTCTCCTTGGGGTTGTGGTGTCTTATTTGTCAAGAAGAAGGATGGCACGGAGCGCCTTTGCGTTGATTATCGGCCATTGAACAAGAAGACAATAAAGAACAAGTATCCGCTCCCCAACATCAACGAACTGTTCGAGCAGCTCAAAGGAGCAAAAGTGTTCTCTAAACTCGATCTCCTGATGGGTTACCACCAAATTCGCATTCGTGAAGAAGATATCCACAAGACTGCCTTCAGAACGAGCTACGGCTCCTATGAGTATACAGTCATGTCTTTTGGCCTCGCTAATGCTCCACCTACCTTCTCGAGAATGATGCACTACATTTTCAACCCCTACACCAACGAATTTGTGCTTGTGTATCTGGATGACATCTTGGTATTTTCCAAGAATGAAGAGGATCACGAAAAGCACCTCCGTCTGGTTCTCGACAGACTCCGTGAACATAAGTTCTATGCCAAGTTCTCCAAGTGCGAATTCTGGCTCGATAAGGTCTTGTATCTGGGCCATATCATCTCTGCTGACGGTATTGCGGTCAACCCCGAGAAAGTTGAAGCGATTGTCAACTGGGAACCTCCTCAGAACGTCAATCAACTCCGAAGCTTCCTTGGTCTTGCTAGCTATTGCAGAAGGTTCGTTGAGAACTTCTCCAAGATTGCCAAGCCTCTCTCGAACTTGCTGCAGAAGAATGTCAAGTACAACTGGTCTCCGGATTGTGATGTGGCATTCAAAACTCTCAAAGAAAAGCTCATCTCTGCTACAATTCTTACCCCTCTAGATGAGTCCAAGCCCTACGAAGTTTTCTGTGATGCTTCTCTTCAAGGACTTGGTGGTGTTCTAATGCAGGACAAGAAGATTGTGGCATACACTTCTCGTCAACTGAAGCCAAGTGAGAAGAACTACCCCACATATGATCTCGAGCTAGCAGTTGTGGTACACGCCTTGATCATGTGGAGTCACCTTCTGTTGGGCAGAAAAGTCGACATCTTCACCGATCACAAGAGATTGAAGTACATCTTCATACAGCCGAACCTGAACCTTCGCCACACTCGTTGGGTTGAAATGATCCAAGAGTATGATCCAAGCATCGAATACACACCTGGCAAGGCCAATGTCATTGCAGATGCCTTGAGCAGAAAGGCATATTGCAACAGTCTCCTTATCAAGCCGTTTCAGCCTGAGCTTTGTGAAGCATTCAGGAAGCTCAACCTTCAAGTTGTTCCGCAAGGCTTTCTTGCAAATCTTCAAGTTGCTCCTACCTTGGAAGATCAGATCCGTGAGGCCCAACTCAGTGATGCTATGGTGCAGAAAGTGAAACATGGTATTGCAAAGGGTACTCCCAAATACAAGTGCTATCGCGTTGATGAGAGAGTGATACGTCCAAAACGTATCTATAATTTCTGCTTGCTCCATGCCACTTTTGGGTGATATTGCAATGATATTTATACACTTCCATACACTTTTGATCATATTTGGACTAACCTACTAATCCAGTGCACCCCAGTGCCAGTTTCTGTTTTCGGCTGTTTTTGTATTTCAGGTTTTCACATTACGAGAACTGTCAGGAAAAATCCAGAAAAATTATATAAAAAATCAGCGTTCCAGAACCTACCTTGCGCCCGAAGTACAGCCGGGGGGGGGGGGGGCCCCCGGGCCC
>LR738714.1:526711603-526823273 GCA_902687465.1 Secale cereale | reverse complement strand
GCCCCAGGCGCCCTGGCGGCGCCCCCCCCCCTAGGCCGCGCCGGGGGGGCGCCTGGGCCCCCCGAGCCCCGTCTGGTGCCCCCCTTTGGCATATATTTAGAGCGTCCTTCGAAACCCTCGGGACGGGAACTCTTTTTCGCGATCTCATCTCTGTTCCGCCGCCGCTGCTTCCAAGATCGGGAGCACCAGGAGAACTCTTCCCGGCACCCTGCCGGAGGGGAGGATCACCATCGGGAGCCTCTCCACCACCATGGACGCCTCCCGGATGAGTTGTGAGTAGTCTCCCTCTGACCATGAGTCCATGACCAGTAGCTATGTGATGTTCTCCTCCCGTTCTTGTGCTTCACTAATTAGTCCTCGTGAGCTGCCCTACATGATCGAGGCACATATGTAATCCTTATGCTGTTGCTATGATGAGTTTGCTGGGATCCGATGGATTATGAGATTATGTTCAGATTGTGATTGAGTAATATATTTGATCTACCTCTTTTATATTTATGTTCGTAAGTAATTCTTGCATGTTCTCCGTTGTTATTTATTGCTTTGGCCAAGTAATACGTAGTGACTCCAAGAGGGAACGTTATGCTAGATTGTGGGTTCATTGAAGGAAATATGCCCTAGAGGCAATAATAAAGTTGTTATTTAAATTTCATTATATCATGATAAGTGTTTATTATTCATGCTAGAATTGTATTAACCGAAAACTTAGTACATGTGTGAATACATAGACAAAACAGAGTGTCCCTAGTATGCCTCTACTAGACTAGCTCATTGATCAAAGATGGTTATGTTTCCTAACCATAGACATGAGTTGTCATTTGATCAACGGGATCACACCATTAGGAGAATGATGTGATGGACTAGACCCATCCGTTAGCATAGCACTATGATCGTTTAGTTTTACTGCTATTGCTTTCTTCATGACTTATACATGTTCCTATGACTATGAGATTATGCAACTCCCGAATACCGTAGGAACACCTTGTGTGCTATCAAACGTCACAACGTAACTGGGTGATCATAAAGATGCTCTACAGGTGTCTCCGAAAGTATTCGTGGTGTTGGCATAGATCAAGATTAGGATTTGTCACTCCGAGTGTCGGAGAGGTATCTCTGGGCCCTCTCGGTAACACACATCACAATAAGCCTTGCAAGCAAAAGACTAATGAGTTAGTCACGAGATGATGTGTTACGGAACGAGTAAAGAGACTTGCCGGTAACGAGATTGAACTAGGTATAGAGATACCGACGATCGAATCTCGGGCAAGTAACATACCGATGACAAAAGGAACAACGTATGTTGTTATGCGGTTTTGACCGATAAAAGATCTTCGTAGAATATGTAGGAGCCAATATGAACATCCAGGTTCCGTTACTGGTTATTGACCGGAGATGAGTCTCGGTCATGTCTACATAGTTCTCGAACCCGTAGGGTCCGCACGCTTAAAGTTTGATGACGATCGGTATTATGAGTTTATGAGTTTTGATGTACCGAAGGTAGTTCGGAGTCCCGGATGAGATCACGGACATGACGAGGAGTCTCGGAATGTCCGAGACATAAAGATTGATATATTGGACGACTATATTCGGACACCGGAAGTGTTCCGGAAAAGTTTCGGATTTAACGGGATTGCCGGAGGGGGTTACCGGAACCCCCTACGAGGGGGGATGGTCCATAGTGGGCCTTATGGAAAAGAGAGAGGCAGCCCATAGGGGCTGGCCGGCGCCCCACCTAGGGTTCCTAGTTGTACTAGGATTGGGGGGCGCCACCTCTCCTTCTTTTCCTTTCCCTCTCTTCCTTCTTTGGTAGTTCCTACTAGGAATAGGATTGCAATCCTATTCCTAGTAGGATTGCACCCCTAGCCGCACCATAGAAGGGCCGGCCGGCCTCCCCCCTTGCTCCTTTATATACGGGGGCAGGGGGGCTCCCAAAGACACACAAGTTGAATTGTTTTAGCCGTGTGTGGTGCCCCCTCCACAGAAACACACCTCGGTCATACCGTTGCAGTGCTTAGGCGAAGCCCTGCGCCGATGAATACATCATATCCGTCACCACACCGTCGTGCTGACGAAACTCTCCCGTGAAGCTCAACTGGATCAAGAGCTCGTGGGACGTCATCAAGCTGAACGTGTGCTGAACGCGGAGGTGCCATACGTTCGGTGCTTGATCGGTTGGATCGCGAAGAAGTTCGACAACATCAACCGCGTCACTTGACGCTTCCGCTCCCGGTCTACGAGGGTACGTAGACACACTCTCCCCTCTCGTTGCTATGCATCTAGTAGATAGATCTTGCGTGATCGTAGGAAAATTTTAAAATACTACGTTCCCCAACAGTGGTATCAGAGCCAGGTCTATGCGTAGATGATATGCACGAGTAGAACACAATGAGTTGTGGGCGATACTAGTCATACTGCTTACCAGCATGTCATACTTTGCTTCGGCGGTATTGTGAGATGAAGCGGCCCGGACCGACATTACGCGTACGCTTACGCGAGACTGGTTTCACTTTTACGAGCACTCGTTGCTTAAAGGTGACTGGCGGGTGTCTGTCTCTCTCACTTTAGCTGAATCAAGTGTGGCTACGCCTGGTCCTTGTGAAGGTTAAAACAACACATACTTGACGAAACATCGTTGTGGTTTTGTATGCGTAGGTAAGAACGGTTCTTGCTAAGCCCGTAGCAGCCACGTAAAAGTTACAACAACAAAGTAGAGGACGTCTAACTTGTTTTTGCAGGGCATGTTGTGATGTGATATGGTCAAGACATGATGAGTTATACGGTTTTGTATGAGATGATCATGTTTTGTAATGTTATCGGCAACTGGCAGGAGCCATATGGTTGTCGCTTTATTGTATGAAATGCAATCGCCATGTAATTGCTTTACTTTATCACTAAGCGGTAGCGATAGTCGTAGAAGCAATAGTTGGCGAGACGACAACGATGCTACGATGGAGATCAAGGTGTCGCGCCGGTGACGAAGGTGATCATGACGGTGCTTTGGAGATGGAGATCAAAAGCACAAGATGATGATGGCCATATCATGTCACATATTTTGATTGCATGTGATGTTTATCTTATTATGCTTCTTATTTTGCTTAGAACGACGGTAGCATTATAAGATGATCCCTTACTAAATTTCAAGGTATAAGTGTTCTCCCTGAGTATGCATCGTTGTGAAAGTTCGTCGTGCCGAGACACCACGTGATGATCGGGTGTGATAAGCTCTACGTTCAAATACAACGGGTGTAAGCCAGTTTTGCACACGCAGAATACTCGGGTTAAACTTGACGAGCCTAGCATATGCAGATATGGCCTCGGAACACTGGAGACCGAAAGGTCGAGCGTGAATCATATAGTAGATATGATCAACATAAGATGTTCACCATTGAAACTAATCCATCTCACGTGATGATCGGACATGGTTTAGTTGATTTGGATCACGTGATCATTTAGATGACCGGAGGGATGTCTATCTAAGTGGGAGTTCTTAAGTAATATGATTAAATTGAACTTTAATTTATCATGAACTTAGTCCTCGTAGTATTAGCATATCTATGTTGTAGATCAATAGCTCACGATGTTGCTCCCCGTTTATTTTTTTATGTTCCTAGAGAAAACTAAGTTGAAAGATGTTAGTAGCAATGATGCGGAATTGTTCCGTGATCTGAGGTTTATCCTCATTGCTGCACAGAGAAATATGTCCTTGATGCACCGCTAGGTGACAGACCTATTGCAGGAGCAGATGTAGACGTTATGAACGTTTTGACAAAAGCTCGGTATGATGACTACTTGATAGTTTAGTGCACCATGCTTTACGGCTTATAACCGGGAGTTCAAAAACGTTTTGAAAGCCACGGAGCATATGAGATGTTCCAAGAGTTGAAATTAGTATTTCATACTCATGCCCGTGTTGAGAGGTATAAGACTTCTGACAGTACTTTGCCTACAAGATGGAGGAGAATAGCTCCACCAGTGAGCATGTGCTCAGATTGTCTGGGTACTACAATTACTTGAATCAAGTGGGAGTTAATCTTCCAGATAAGATAGTAATTGACAAAGTTCTCTAGTCACTATCACCAAGTTAGTAGAACTTCGTGATGAACTATAATATGCAAGGGATGACGAAGGTAATTCCCGAGCTCTTCGCGATGCTGAAATCGGCGAAGGTAGAAATCAAGAAAGAACATCAAGTGTTGATGGTTAATAAGACCACTTGTTTCAAGTAAAGGGCAAAGGGATAGAAGGGGAACTTCAAGGAGAATGACAAGCAAGTTGTCACTCCCGTGAAGAAACCCAAAGCTAAACTCAAGCCTGAAACAAGTGCTTCTACTACAAAGGAAATGGTCACTAGAAGTGGAACTGCCCTAGATATTTGGCGGATAAGAAGGATGGCAAAGTGAACAAAGGTATATTTGATATACAGATTATTGATGTGTATTTTACTAGTGTTCATAGCAACCCCTCAGTATTTGATATTGGTTCAGTTGCTAAAGAGTAGTAACTCGAAATGGGAGTTGCATAATGAACAGAAACTAGTTAAAGGATGAAGTGACGATGTGTATTGGAAGCAGTTCCAAGATTGATATGATCATCATCGCACACTCCCTATACTTTCGGGATTAGTGTTGAACCTAAATAAGTGTTATTTGGTGTTTGTGTGGAGCATGAATATGATTTGGTCATGTTTATTGCAATACGGTTATTCATGTAAGTTAGAGAATAATTGTTGTTCTACATGAATAAAACCTTCTATGGTCATACACCCAATGAAAATAGTTTGTTGGATCTCGATCATGTGATACACATATTCATAATATTGAAGCCAAAAGATGCAAGGTTAATAATGATAGTGCAACTTATTTGTGGCACTACCGTTTAGGTCATATTGGTGTAAAACACATGAAGAAACTCCATAATGATGGACTTTTGGAATCACTTGATTATGAATCACTTGGTGCTTGCGAACCATGCCTCATGGGCAAGATGACTAAAACTCCGTTCTCCGGAACTATGGAGCGAGCAACAGATTTGTTGGAAATCATACATACTGATGTATGTGGACCAATGAGTGTTGAAGCACGCGGCGGGTATCGTTATTTTCTGACCTTCACTGATGATTTGAGCAGATATGGGTATATCTACTTAATGAAGCACAAGTCTGAAACATTTTGAAAAGTTCAAAGAATTTCAGAGTGAAGAGGAGAATCATCGTAACAAGAAAATAAGAGTTTCTACGATATGATCGTAGAGGTAAAATATTTGAATTAGCGAGTTTGGCCTTCAGTAAAAACAATGTGAAATAGTTTCACTACTCACGCCACCTGGAACACCACAGTGTAATGGTGTGTCCGAACGTCATAACCGTACTTTATTAGATATGGTACGAACGATGATGTCTCTTACCGATCTACCACTATTGCTTTTAGGGTTATGCATTAGAGACAGCTACATTCACGTTAAATAGGGCACCATCTAAATCCGTGGAGATGACACCGTATGAATTGTGGTTTGACGAGAAACCTAAGCTGTCATTTTTTTTTTAAGTTTGGGACTGTGATGCTTATGTGAAAAAGCTTCAACCTGATAAGCTCGAACCCAAGTCGGAGAAATGTGTCTTCATAGGATACCCAAAGGAGACTGTTCGGTACACCTTCTAACACAGATCCGAAGGCAAGATATTCGTTGCTAAGAATGGATCCTTTCTAGAGAAGGAGTTTCTCTCGAAAGAAGTGAGTGGGAAGAAAGTAGAACTTGATGAGGTAATTGTACCTTCTCCCGGATTGGAAAGTAGTACATCACAGAAAATTGTTCCAGTGATTCCTACACCAATCAGTGAGGAAGTTAATGATGATGATCATGAAACTTTGGATCAAGTTTCTGCTGAACGTCGTAGATCAACCAGAGTACGTTCCGCACCAGAGTGGTACGGCAACCCAGTTCTGGAAATCATGTTACTAGACCATGATCAACCTACGAACTATGAGGAAGCGATGATGAGCCCAGATTCCGCAAAATGGCTTGAAGCCATGAAATCTGAGATGGGATCCATGTATGAGAACAAAGTGTGGACTTTGGTTGACTTGCCCGATGATCGGCAGGCCATCGAAAATAAATGGATCTTCAAGAGGAAGACCGATGCAGACGGTAATGTTACTGTTTACAAAGCTCGACTTGTTGTGAAAGGTTTTCGACAAGTTCAAGGAGTTGACTACGATGAGACTTTCTCACCTGTAGCGATGCTTAAGTCTGTCCGAATCATGTTAGCAATTGCCGCATTTTATGATTATGAAATCTGGCAAATGGATGTCAAAACTGCATTCCTGAATGGATATCTCAAAGAAGAGTTGTATATGATGCAACCAGAAGGTTTTGTCGATCCAAAAGGTGCTAACAAAGTATGCAAGCTCCAGCGATCCATCTATGGACTGGTGCAAGCATCTCGGAGTTGGAATATACGCTTTGATGAGGTGATCAAAGCATATGGTTTTATACAGACTTTTGGAGAAGCCTGTATTTACAAGAAAGTGAGTGGGAGCTCTGTAGCATTTCTAATATTATATGTGGATGACATATTGTTGATTGGGAATGATATAGAATTTCTGGATAGCATAAAAGGATACTTGAATAAGAGTTTTTCAATGAAAGACCTCGGTGAAGCTGCTTATATATTAGGCATCAAGATCTATAGGGATAGATCAAGATGCTTAATTGGACTTTCACAAAGCACATACCTTGATAAGATTTTGAAGAAGTTCAAAATGGATCAGTCAAAGAAAGGGTTCTTGCCTGTATTACAAGGTATGAAGTTGAGTAAGACTCAATGCCCGACCACTGCAGAAGATAGAGAGAAAATGAAAGTCATTCCTATGCCTCAGCCATAGGATCTATCATGTATGCAATGTTGTGTACCAGACCTGATGTGTGCCTTCCATGAGTTTGACAGGGAGGTACAATAGTGATCCAGGAGTAGATCACTGTACAGCGGTCAAAATTATCCTTAGTAACTGGATGACTAAGGAAATGCTTCTCGATTATGGGGGTGATAAAGAGTTCGTCGTAAAGGGTTACGTCGATGCAAGCTTTGACACTAAATCCAGATGACTCTAAGTATCAATCTGGATGCGTATTGAAAGTGGGAGCAATTAGCTAGGGTAGCCCCATGCAGAGCATTGTAGACATAGAAATTTGCGAAATACATGCGGATCTGAATGTGACAGACCCGTTGACTAAACCTCTCTCACAAGCAAAACATGATCACACATTATTACTCTTGGGTATTAATCACATAGCGATGTGAACTAGATTATTGACTCTAGTAAACCCTTTGGGTGTTGGTCACATGGCGATGTGAACTATGGGTGTTATTCACATAACGATGTGAACTATCGGTATTAAATCACATGGCGATGTGAGCTAGATTATTGACTCTAGTGCAAGTGGGAGACTGAAGGAAATATGCCCTAGAGGCAATAATAAAGTTGTTATTTAAATTTCCTTATATCATGATAAATGTTTATTATTCATGCTAGAATTGTATTAACCGGAAACTTAGTACATGTGTGAATACATAGACAAAACAGAGTGTCCCTAGTATGCCTCTACTAGACTAGCTCATTGATCAAAGATGGTTATGTTTCCTAACCATAGACATGAGTTGTCATTTGATCAACGGGATCACACCATTAGGAGAATGATGTGATGGACTAGACCCATCCGTTAGCATAGCACTATGATCGTTTAGTTTTACTGCTATTGCTTTCTTCATGACTTATACATGTTCCTATGACTATGAGATTATGCAACTCCCGAATACCGTAGGAACACCTTGTGTGCTATCAAACGTCACAATGTAACTGGGTGATCATAAAGATGCTCTACAGGTGTCTCCGAAAGTATTCGTGGTGTTGGCATAGATCAAGATTAGGATTTGTCACTCCGATTGTCGGAGAGGTATCTCTGGGCCCTCTCGGTAACACACATCACAATAAGCCTTGCAAGCAAAAGACTAATGAGTTAGTCACGAGATGATGTGTTACGGAACGAGTAAAGAGACTTGCCGGTAACGAGATTGAATTAGGTATAGAGATACCGACGATCGAATCTCGGGCAAGTAACATACCGATGACAAAAGGAACAACGTATGTTGTTATGCGGTTTTGACCGATAAAAGATCTTCGTAGAATATGTAGGAGCCAATATGAACATCCAGGTCCCGCTATTGGTTTTTGACCGGAGATGAGTCTCGGTCATGTCTACATAGTTCTCGAACCCGTAGGGTCCGCACGCTTAAAGTTTGATGACGATCGGTATTATGAGTTTATGAGTTTTGATGTACCGAAGGTAGTTCGGAGTCCCGGATGAGATCACAGACATGTCGAGGAGTCTCGGAATGTCCGAGACATAAAGATTGATATATTGGACGACTATATTCGGACACCAGAAGTGTTCCGGAAAAGTTTCGGATTTAACGGGATTGCCGGAGGGGGTTACCAGAACCCCCTACGAGGGGGGATGGTCCATAGTGGGCCTTATGGAAAAGAGAGAGGCAGCCCATAGGGGCTGGCCGGCGCCCCACCTAGGGTTCCTAGTTGGACTAGGATTGGGGGGCGCCACCTCTCCTTCTTTTCCTTTCCCTCTCTTCCTTCTTTGGTAGTTCCTACTAGGAATAGGATTGCAATCCTATTCCTAGTAGGATTGCACCCCTTGCCGCACCATAGAAGGGCTGGCCGGCCTCCCCCCTTGCTCCTTTATATACGGGGGCAAGGGGGCACCCAAAGACACACAAGTTGAATTGTTTTAGCCGTGTGCGGTGCCACCCTCCACAGAAACACACCTCGGTCATACCGTTGCAGTGCTTAGGCGAAGCCCTGCGCCGGTGAATACATCATATCCGTCACCACGCCGTTGTGCTGACGAAACTCTCCCGTGAAGCTCAACTGGATCAAGAGCTCGTGGGACGTCATCAAGCTGAACGTGTGCTGAACGCGGAGGTGCCGTACATTCGGTGCTTGATCGGTTGGATCGCGAAGAAGTTCGACAACATCAACCGCGTCACTTGACGCTTCCGCTCCCGGTCTACGAGGGTACGTACACACACTCTCCCCTCTCATTGCTATGCATCTAGTAGATAGATCTTGCGTGATCGTAGGAAAATTTTAAAATACTATGTTCCCCAACATTCATGCCCCTCGATGACTAGCTTGAGTGACAGAAACATGAGTCTAGGGGATGTGTTGTTGCCACAAGGGGGAAAACAACGGTGCTTGTGCCCGCGGGTGCAAGGATTGTTTACTTTACGCAAAGTTCTTTTAATGCAGTTGTCTGTTGCTTTGAGTTTACACTATGGGTGGGGCTCGCAACTTAATACCAGCGAGATGTTCTGGATAGATATCTCAAGGTGGATGATTAGTAGTAGATATTGATGGATTTCGGTCTACTTACTTTGGCGTACCGCCCATGCTTTGAACCTCAACCTTTCTTGCAATGTAGTCAGCATTGGTTTGCGTTCGTGGTCCTGTCAATTGCCCAACTGTAATTCGTTTACCTCACATAGCTGTTTTATCGTCTTTTGGGAGAGAGACATCACTAGTGAACATCATGAGACTCCGGTCCATATTACCATCATTGATCACATCCGCTATTTACTTTTTGCTTTTACTTACTATTGCAAACATTATCTATCACTACTATCATTTGCGTTTAATCCTTTGTGAACTACAAGGCCGGAGGGATTGACAACCTCTCTGTACTCGTTGGGAGCAAAGTTGTTTGTATCTGTGTGCAGGTCCACGTTGATTGCTAATATCTGGCGCCGTTAGCAGTTGACACCTACTTGTTGAACCTAGGAGTCTCTGGGGATTCGATCCTTGGCTTCTTTGCTAAGGGAAAAACTTCCACAACACTGCATCTCACACCTTCCACTTGGGGTAACCAACGAGGGGTTAGAGGCCCATCAAGGAGTTTTTCTGGCACCGTTGCCGGGGACTCCACTCTTCAGGATAGGGGAGTTGCATGCTATCTTTTACCTTTGCTTTTTAGTCTTGTTAGTTTACCTTTCAGTTTTTGCTTTAGTACCTTTCATCGAAAATCACAAAAATAGTTATCTTGCTTGCTTGCTACTATGGGTTCCACCGAGAACACCAAGTTGTGTGACTTCACTAGTCACAACAATGATGACTTTATCAGCACACCTATCACTACACCTGCCACTTCAGCACCTTCGTATGAAATTAAACCTGCTTTACTGAACTTAGTCATGAAAGATCAATTCTCCGGTGCTGGAGATGATGCTGCTTTACACTTAAACAACTTTGTTGAACTTTGTGATATGCAAAAGTACCATGAAATAGATGGCAATATTATTAAGCTTAAGCTTTTTCCTTTCTCCTTGAGAGGAGGAGCTAAAATTTGGTTTCATTCTTTGCCTAGAAATAGCATAGATTCATGGGACAAGTGCAAAGATGCTTTTATTGGAAAATACTATCCACCTGCTAAAATTATCCAACTTAGAAGTAACATAATGAATTTTAAACAATTGGATAATGAACACGTTGCCCAAGCTTGGGAACGTATGAAATCTCTTATCAAGAACTGCCCTACTCACGGTTTGACTACTTGGATGGTTATCCAAACTTTTTATGCAGGCTTGAACTTTACCTCGCGGAACTTAGATTCGGTCGCGGGAGGAACTTTTGTGTCAACTACACTTGGTGCTGCCACGAAGCTTCTTGATGAGATGATGACCAACTATTCCCAATGGCACACCGAACGCGCTCCAACCGGTAGGAAGGTAAACTTTGTCGAGGAGATTTCCTCCCTAAATGAAAAAGTTGACTTGATCATGTCTCTACTTTCAAAGCAATCTTCTGTTGATCCTCGCGATGTTCCTTTAAATTCTTTGATTGCTCAAGAACAAGTAGATGTGAACTTTATCTCTAGAAACAATTTTAATAACAATGCTTATAGGAGTAACTTTGGTAACAATCCTAGACCGTTCCCCTCTAATTCCTATGGGAACAACAATGCTTATCCTATCACCAAGAACTCCACTACTGAACTAGAGACTATGCTTAAAGATTTCATCACTACCCAAAAAGCCTTTAATAAGAGTATAGAAGAAAAACTACATAAACTAGATGATCTTTCTTTTAAGGTAGACCATTTAGCCAATGAGGTAAAATTGCTAAAAATTAAAACTCCTCCTCTTGAGGAGAGGGAAGTCACTCCTATAAATGCTATTCAAGTGCGAATTAATGAAAACATTAGGATGATGGCTAAACTTAAAGAGAGATGGGCTAGAGAAAGGGAGGAAGAAGATAGAATTAAGAGCCTTCCTACCCACCACATTGTTGCTACTATCCAAGTTGTTGAGGATGTTCAAACTCTTAGCACCCAATGTACTCCTGGTCCCATTGGACCTATTAATGGTGATGCTATGACTATAGAAACTACCAAACATGTGAACCTAAAGGACACCACTACCACTTTACTTGATGCTAGTGACCTTGATTTTGATAGTTGCACTCTTACCGAAGTTATTGATTTCCTTCACAAGATGTCTAGAGACCCCCGCACTAGCACGCTTAATCTTGCCTTCACAGAGCATATCACTAATGCTCTCATCAAAGATAGGGAGGAGAAACTTAGAGTAGAAGCCTCCATACCTAGAAAGCTAGAAGATGGTTGGGATCCTATGATAAAAATTAAGTTGAATGACTTCTCTTGTTATGCATTATGTGATGTTGGAGCTAGTACCTCAGTTATGCCCAAAATAATATATGATATGCTTAAATTGAAACCTTTTGATTCTTGTTCTTTTGGTGTTCGTCTCGTTGGTTCTTCCATAAAGAAACCTTTGGGGAGGATCGACGATGTTCTTATCGTTGTCAATGACAACTACGTTCTCGTTGATTTTACTATTATGGATATTGAATGTGATCCTTCATGTCCAATTATTTTGGGACGTCCCTTTTTACGCACCGTTGGTGCTATCATTGACATGAAAGAGGGTAATATAAAATTTCAGTTTCCTCTCAAGAAAGGGATGGAACACTTCCCTCGAAAGAAGATCAAGTTACCTTTTGAGTCCGTTGTACGGGCTAGCTATTCTTTTACTCTTGATAAAACTTGATCTCTATGCATTATGCCTAGCTTAAAGGCATAAAAGAAAGCGCTTTTGGGAGGCAGCCCAATGAATAAATTTATTTTGCTTTTGTTGTGTCTTGATGTTGTTTACTACTGTAGCATCATCATTGTATCTTTGCTTTTCATATTTGTGCCAAGTATAGCCTCTGATTGCTAGAAAGTTCAAAAGTTGTGAGGTGCTGTCCAGGAAACAGATTCTGTCCTTGGATAGAAAACTTCGTATAAAATCACCAGATCATCTTTGTGGTCTGAATTTTTTCGACAACGTTCTCTATATAATTGTCTTTCGTGCATCTGTTCTGAGTTTTTTGATTTGAGTTGCAGAAGTACCCCGAACAAATCAATTACTACCTGTTGTTCTGTTTTTCACAGATTCTGTCCTGTTTTGCCTTTCCTTCATTTTGCAAACCAAGAGCTTGCTTTTTCTTTGCAAAAACCTTTTGGCAATCTTGAGAAACAGTAGAACTTCAAGAATATCTTTATTTCCAGCAAGGAACAATTATTTTATTAAGGGTACTAACCTCGCTAATCAGATTATAATGAGTTATGTATGAAGGGAGTTTTCAAGTGTGCGAGGGAAGATGATAAAAAGATTCAGGAGTGTCAAGCGCTCAAGCTTGGGGATGCCCCCGTGCACCCCCAAGAAATATTCAAGGAGACTCAAGCGTCTAAGCTTGGGGATGCCCCCGTGCATCCCCTTCTCCATCAACATTATCAGTTCGTCTTTCGTTCCGCTATATTTTTATCACTTCATGTGTTATGTGCTATGCTTGGAGCGTCTTGCTTTTAGTTTCCTTTTTAGTTTTTCATAACGAGTCGGAACTCAGATTTCTTTATGTGGGAGAGAAACACGCTCCACTTCTACCTAGAACATAACATAGAATTTTCATGACTATCTTTGCTGTGTGTGTTCTTTGTCTTTTAATAGCTACTATCATGCTCTGCTCTTAGTATTCATGCTTATCTTTTCAAAGAGCTTTTGTTTAGTTGGTTGCTTGAACTCTCTTTAATTATCATGCTTATCGTATTAAGAGAGTTTGCTTCCATTGTATTGGTTGATATGTCTATGATAAAGATGCTACGTGCATAATGGCGCTTAGTAGTTCAGGTTTTCTTATGGTTAGTCTCAAATAGCTTGGGGATTCCCAATGTGTTATTGGAGTACCAACATGATTTGTTTGCCTATGATGTGGTATGGTTTAGTAATATCTTCCTTCGAGAATTTATTTTGATTGACTTGGCGTATGCTCACGCATATTTAAGACTGTAAAGAAAGTCTGTCAAGCCTTGATGATCTTTTATTTCTGAGTAGCGATATAACTACCATGCCTGATTCAATGTTGCTTTGTCGCTCTGCATGATTATGACCGTCATTGCTCTCTTAGTTGGTCGCTCCCAGTCTTTTGCTAACCTCCACCTGTACTAAGCAGACTAACTTTGCAATACATAGCTCATGGGAAAGTAGCTTAAAAACTATTGTGGTAAAGAATATGTTGCCTATGTATCTTATTTCTTATAAGTTGCTTGCTGAGCGGTAACCATGTTTCTGGGGACGCCATCAACTATCCCACTTTTGTTGAATATCATGTGAGTTGCTATGCATGTTCGTCTTGTCTGAAGTAAGGGTGATTTGCCATGGGTTGAATGAGTATGCATATTGTTAGAGAAGAACATTGGGCCGCCAACCAAAGCCATGTATCATGGTGGAAGTTTTAGCTTGGACATTAATCCTCAATCTCTTATGATAATATGCTTATGCATTAAAGAGGAGTCCATTATCTATTTTCTATGTTGTCCCGGTATGGATGTCCTCAAGTTGAGATCTATCAAAAACGAGAAATCAAATGCGATTTATGTCCTTGGACCTTTGTACAGGTGGCATAGAGGTACCCCTTTGTGACACTTGGTTGAAACATATGTAATGCAATGATAACCCATGGAAATTCGAGCTAATTAGGACAAGGTGCGAGCACTATTGGTATTCGATGCATGAGGCTTGCAACTTATAGGATGTCTTATGCATGACACATATGAAGTACTACTACCGTTGACAAAATTGCTTCTATGATTTCAAAATAAAAAGCTCTAGCACATAACCATTCTTTTACTTGTTGAGTCTCCACCTTCTTTCTTCAAGCACCAACTACTGAGAGCATGATTGTCATTCTAAGTGTAATGTGCATTGTTCCAAAGTAGCATTGTCTTTTGCATGATTGTGATATCGTTTATTTTGTAATCATTGTATCTAGTCATCACTTAAACCTTGAAGGTGCCCCTGCATTTATGTTTTGCTTCACTAAAGGGGGCAAGCTAGATATCACTTTATCATATTTGCACATCGTGTTCATTCCAAATCTTTTTGATGTTTCAGTTTCATATTGTAAAACTTTCAGTCCTTTGTGATTTTCTCATGAGGCAACTTAATTACTATAGAATCATTGTCTCAGTAAGCTTTTGTCATATGACTATAAAAAGTCCTATATGGTTAATAGCATGTCACCACAGAAATTATTCTTGTTATCATTTACCTACTCGAGGACGAGCAGGAATTAAGCTTGGGGATGTTGATACGTCCAAAACGTATCTATAATTTCTGCTTGCTCCATGCCACTTTTGGGTGATATTGCTATGATATTTATACACTTCCATACACTTTTGATCATATTTGGACTAACCTACTAATACAGTGCACCCCAGTGCCAGTTTCTGTTTTCGGCTGTTTTTGTATTTCAGGTTTTCACATTACGAGAACTGTCAGGAAAAATCCAGAAAAATTGTAAAAAAAATCAGCGTTCCAGAACCTACCTTGCGCCCGAAGTACAGCCGGGGGGGGCACCAGGGCCCCAGGCGCCCTGGCGGCGCCCCCCCCCCCTGGGCCGCGCCGGGGGGGCGCCTGGGCCCCCCGAGCCCCGTCTGGTGACCCCCTTTGGCATATATTTAGAGCGTCCTTCGAAACCCTCGGGACGGGAACTCTTTTTCGCGATCTCATCTCTGTTCCGCCGCCGCCGCTTCCAAGATCGGGAGCACCAGGAGAACTCTTCCCGGCACCCTGCCGGAGGGGAGGATCACCATCGGGAGCCTCTCCACCACCATGGACGCCTCCCGGATGAGTTGTGAGTAGTCTCCCTTGGACCATGAGTCCATGACCGGTAGCTATGTGATGTTCTCCTCCCGTTCTTGTGCTTCACTAATTAGTCCTCGTGAGCTGCCCTACATGATCGAGGCACATATGTAATCCTTATGCTGTTGCTATGATGAGTTTGCTGGGATCCGATGGATTATGAGATTATGTTCAGATTGTGATTGAGTAATATATTTGATCTACCTCTTTTATATTTATGTTCGTAAGTAATTCTTGCATGTTCTCCGTTGTTATTTATTGCTTTGGCCAAGTAATACGTAGTGACTCCAAGAGGGAACGTTATGCTTGATTGTGGGTTCATGCCCCTCGATGACTAGCTTGAGTGACAGAAACATGAGTCTAGGGGATGTGTTGTTGCCACAAAGGGGAAAACAACGGTGCTTGTGCCCGCGGGTGCAAGGATTGTTTACTTTACGCAAAGTTCTTTTAATGCAGTTGTCTGTTGCTTTGAGTTTACACTATGGGTGGGGCTCGCAACTTAATACCAGCGAGATGTTCTGGATAGATATCTCAAGGTGGATGATTAGTAGTAGATATTGATGGATTTCGGTCTACTTACTTTGGCGTACCGCCCATGCTTTGAACCTCAACCTTTCTTGCAATGTAGTCAGCATTGGTTTGCGTTCGTGGTCCTGTCAATTGCCCAGCTGTAATTCGTGTACCTCACATAGCTGTTTTATCGTCTTTTGGGAGAGAGACATCACTAGTGAACATCATGAGACTCCGGTCCATATTACCATCATTGATCACATCCGCTATTTACTTTTCGCTTTTACTTACTATTGCAAACATTATCTATCACTACTATCATTTGCGTTTAATCCTTTGTGAACTACAAGGCCGGAGGGATTGACAACCTCTATGTACTCGTTGGGAGCAAAGTTATTTGTATCTGTGTGCAGGTCCACGTTGATTGCTAATATCTGGCGCCGTTAGCAGTTGACACCTACTTGTTGAACCTAGGAGTCTCTGGGGATTCGATCCTTGGCATCTTTGCTAAGGGAAAAACTTCCACAACACTGCATCTCACACCTTCCACTTGGGGTAACCAACGAGGGGTTAGAGGCACATCAGAGAGATACCTTGTTCTTTGAGGACAGACTTTTGGTTCCCAAGGGTGACCTCACGAAGCTCATAATGAACGAAGCACATGACTCCCTCCTTTCGATTCATCCTAGAAGTTCCAACATGTACCAAGACCTCAAGCAATCTTACTGGTGGACTCGCATGAAAAGGGAGATTTCCCAATTCGTGAATGAATGTGATGTCTGCAGAAGAGTGAAGGCAGAGCATCAACGTCCAGCCGGTCTCCTCCAACCTCTTCCTATTCCCGAGTGGAAATTCGACCACATTGAAATGGATTTCGTCACTGGCTTTCCCAAGTCCAAGAAGGGGAATGATTCTATCTTTGTGGTGATTGACAAGCTTACCAAAGTAGCTCACTTCCTTCCAGTCAAAGAATCCATCAATGCAGCTCAACTGGCAGAGTTGTACACTTCCAGAATTGTGTGCTTACATGGCATTCCTCAAGTTATCTCCTCAAACCGTGGAAGTTTGTTCACATCCAAGTTATGGGACTCATTTCAGTCTGCCATGGGCACTAAGATCCGTTTCAGCACTGCGTTTCACCCTCAGACTAGTGGTCAAGTCGAAAGAGTGAACCAGATCCTAGAAGACATGCTCAGAGCTTGTGTCATCTCTTTTGGCATGAAGTGGGAAGCTTGTCTTCCGTTTGCCGAGTTCTCTTACAACAACGGTTTCCAGGCAAGTGCCGGCAAAGCTTCGTTTGAAATCATGTATGGCAGAAAGCGTCGTACTCCTCTCAACTGGTCCGAGACTGGTGAACGTCAACTTCTTGGCAATGACTTGATCTCAGAAGCCGAAGAAATGTGCAAAGTCATACGTGAGAATCTCAAGGCCACTCAGTCGCGTCAGAAGAGCTACTATGACAGCAAGCATCGTGATTTGGCCTTCAACATTGGTGATCATGTCTACCTCCGTGTTTCTCCTATGAAAGGAACCCAAAGATTCGGTATCAAAGGAAAGCTTGCTCCTAGATACGTGGGCCCTTTCAAGATCCTTGGCAAAAGAGGTGATCTAGCCTATCAACTTGAGCTCCCTTCCAACTTCGCTAATGTTCATGATGTGTTTCACGTGTCTCAACTCCGCAAGTGCTTCAAGACACCTGAACGCACTATTCCGTTCGAGGAGATTGATCTTCCACAAGACTTGTCTTACCGAGAGCATCCCGTTGCTATTCTTGAAGAAACCGAGCGCAAGACCCGCAACAAGTCAATCAAGTTCTTGAAAGTTAAGTGGTCACACCGTACCGACCGAGAAGCTACGTGGGAACGAGAAGATCACCTTCGTTCCGAGTATCCTTCCTTCTTCCAGTCCTAGATCTCGGGACGAGATCTTTTCGTAGTAGAGGAGAGTTTGTAATGCCCCGGATGTAACACTTTCCCAATATGGCAATATATAAACTTTGGCTTCATCATTTCCGTTCTGGGTTCTTCTATCTTTTCGGGTTTCGTCGTTTTGTCGTGTGCGTGTGTGCATTTCATCCATGTCATGTTGTCATGTGCATTGCATTGCATTTGTGTTGTCACTTGCATCCGGTCCCACTCGTCTCTTCCCGTTGTCTGTTTCGAGTTCCGACACTCTCACACGTGTCAGTGGCATCCCCGAGTCCTTCTTTCGTGTTTGGCCGCGTAACGTTTCCGGAATGGCATGAGACTTGTCGTGCGATGTGGTTTTGGTACGTGTAGGCCGCCTGTCAAGTTTCGTCGCGTTTGGAGTTCGTTTGATACTCCAACAGTTAACCTAGTGGGCTAAAAGTACCTCCTCTTTGAGGCCCAAGACCCCCTCCACAACAGCCCACCAACCCAGCACAACCCTTACCATCATCTTGTTCATTGAATTTTGATTGCGTGGCCGAAAACCGCTCCCCATTTGGAGTCTCCTAGCTCCTTGTGCCTATAAAAACGTCCCCCTTGCCATTTTCGTCCAAAACCCTAGCCTCCTCCTAGCTCCAGCCCCGCCTCGGAATCTGCGCCGAGCGGACGTGTCCGACCCGGGCCGGACAGATCCCTCCGCCGCCGCTCCCACCGCACGGGCCCGCCGGGCCCGAGGCCGGCCCCCGCGGCCCGCATCGCCACAGATCCCTCTGCCGCGCCAGCCCTTCGTCCCCGCCGCCTCCGGTGGTCGCGCCGCCTCCTCCACGCCGGACCCCCGCCGCTGGCGAGCTCCGCCCGGCCGGAGAGCTCGCGCCGCCGCCGCCCTTCAAGCCGCCGCCGCCCTTGAGGATTCCGCCGCCGGCCGAGCCCGGCCTCCTCCAGCCACCGCTGCGGGCCGCTCCGCCGGCGAGGCCCCAGGCGCTGGAGCAGCGCCGCCGCGCCCCCTCGCCGGCGAAGCGAGCAGCTGCCGTCCCCGATCGAAGCCGCTGCGAGCGCGATCCAGATCGGATCGGCCCGATCCCGATCCAGCTCCCGGGTCCGAAACCCTAACGGGCCCGTTCGCCCGCGGACCCGCACCGCAACCCGTTTGCCCGTTGATCCGGCCGCACCCGTTTGACCTGATCTGGAGGTTGACCCCGTTTCCCCTGTTTTTTTGCCAAGTCTTTAGCTATTTTCATTGTCTGATGCATTTTTATGATGATGATAACTTTTACTGTGCTTGTCCGATTTGTGCGTATGATATGTCAAAATGATCGTGGTGATGTGTACTATGTTTTGTTCCATTGTGTCATGCATGTTTGAGTCCATATAGATGTCTTAATCTTCATGACAAGAGTGCTACATGTTATAATCTGCTGCTATTAGTTATTTTCATGCCATGTTTGAAATGTGATAACTTGGTGCATGTTTATCCAAATGAAGCAAATGATATGTCCAAATGTTCATCATGAGATGCTCTACATGTTGGTTGCTATAGCATGCTTGTTAGAGTTCATATTGCCATGTTTATCTCTGTTGCAAAAGTTAATGTGGCTGTTAGGTTTTGTAACTTGTTACGAGATGCCTAGTTGAGGAGCTCGTTGCTTTTGTTGTGTTTGTCCCCATGTTGCATGCTCATATGTTTTAGATTCCCCATCATGTGATCTTTGCTGTGGTGCAAACCACTTGCCAAGATATGCTTTGAGGTGACCTAAACATGCTCACAAACATACCATGATAATATTGCTGTTTTAACACTTAGTGAAATTTCACTAAGTCTGGAATCTGTAATATCCGGATGCTATGTTTGCTTGTTGTCCTAGGCCAATCCATGTTAGTTTTGGGGTGGACTTTGATCATTCCTTGTTGTATATGTTGTTGTCTATCCATCCATGCCCTCACATGCTCATTTGGGTTGCTGTAGCATATTTAATTCTTGCTCCCAAGTTGCTATAAAATATTATTGTCAGGTTTTTATTGTCGTGATCAAAATGTTGTAGCTTGTTGCTATTGATCCATGCCTCCTATGGAGATGCTCCAATGGAGTTGTTTGTTGTAGGATATGTCTACTTCATGTCCATACTTCTTGTCACCATGTTTGAGTGCTGTAGAGTATATATTTCTTGCCCCAAAGTTGCTATGTGGCTGTCAGTTTCAGCTTTGCATTGTTTCTTGTTTCGGTTGTATCTTTTAGCCCGTTGCTCCGTTTTGGATGAGTCCTATATGAAACTTGTGTGATTTTGAATGTAGATTCATAATATCATCTTACATGTTTGGAGTATGTTTGCTTGATGTTTGGGTGCATCTTGCACCGTTGCCATGCTTATCTTGTTTTGATCATATCTTCTAGACCGTAGCTCCGTTCTAAACAAACTTTATATGAAACTTTAATAGAATTTCGTGTAGATTGTCATGGTGCATGTTAACTTGCTGTTTAACAACTTTAACTTAAGGTTTGTTCAGATCTGGACTAATTTCGAACTATGCATATGAGGACTTACCGGATTTGTCTTAAGTAGTTTCCGGCCTCATTTAAACCTGCTGTTTCTTGTGTTGTTTTTCTGTGCTTCCTACCTTGCCATGTTTTGCATCCTAAATAGACTTGTCTTGCATCCTACTTGCTAGAGTAAATTGTCTTGTTCTTGTGTTGTTTCTCTGTGTTTCCTATGTTGTCATGTTGTGCATCCTAAGTGCATCTAAAGTGCATCCTAAGTGCATCATACATGCATCATGTAGTTTGCGCATTGCACCTTGTTTGATTTCGTGCCTCGTGTGTTCTTGTGTTGAGTAGAGCCGGAAGCCGAGACCGAGTACGAGAACGAGGTTACTACCGAGGTTGAGAACGAGGAGCCGTCTTACGATTCCATCGACGACTCGACAGGCAAGATGACAGGACCCAGATATCATTACTATCTTTGCCTATTGCTAGAAGTCTCGCTCTTTAGCTTATTGCCTCGATGCCCATGTTTGTCTGTCAGCCTCCTATTGTAACCATGAATCTGTCTAACCACCCTACCTATGCAAACCTTTGATTGGCTATGTAGGCTTCGCTCAGCCCCTCTTATAGCATTGCTAGTTGCAGGAGAAGATTTGAAGATTCTTGCTTCATGTTGAAGCTTGTTGGGATATCACACTATATAAACTCTTAAATGAAATCATCTATATATTGGTAATGGGTGGAAGGCTAAGCATCTTCCTTGGTGATTTGTTCCACTCATGCCGCCCTAGGAACCGTATAAACCGGTGTTATGTTCCTTGATTATGCGTTCCTCACACGGTTGGGGTTATGGGACCCCCTCGATAAACCGCTTAGCGCTAAGTCTTTTCCAGCAAGTCCCAACTTTGGTACTCCATTTGCCTAATAACTAAAACTTGCATAGGGCTTTGCAAACCCGAGTTCTTAATTAACAACCCGGGCCAGTGCTCCACATGAGTGTTGGTCCAAACCGGGGGTTCTGCGGGGCCGCCTTGGGGAAACCCGAGGTATCTGGTATAACCTGTAGAATCGCACATCCGGACGTGGCCTGAGACTAGATACGCGCGGCTACTGTCAGGGTGTCAGCACGCCGGGAGGATTTGCTGGATTAGTCTTACCTTAGTCGGAGTATCTTGAGCACGGGATTCCGAGAATACTCGGGCCTTCCCACCTTGGAGTTGCGACTCCGCGGATCGTGGGCTTGTAATGGGCCAAGTTGGAACACCCCTGCAGGGTTTTGAACTTTCGAAAGTCGTGCCCTATGTGGCAGATGGGAATTTGTTAATATCCGGTTGTAGAAAACTTGACACCATGCTCAGAACACACTACCAGCGTGAGTACCGTGACGGTCATTTTCCGAAAGGAGTTCGGGAAGTGAACACGGTGGGGTTATGATTGACGTGCTTAGTTAGGATCACTTCATGATCACTTTATCGTTCGTGGCACTTCTCTTCTCGCTCTTATTACGTAAGCTAGTGCTAGTGCAGCTGCAGCCTTTTTATTCTTTCTTCAGCCTTGTCCCACACCCAAGGCTTAGATAGTTCTGTTACCCGGGAACGGGATTGCTGAGTCCTCCGTGGCTCACAGTTTCTACACCACACCAGATGCAGGTACCATGGTGAGCTACGCAGGTGACGGCACAGAGCTATACTGGGAGTACGATGAGGAACGTAGCCGTTACTATGTGCACTATCCCGATGATCAGTAGTGGTTTCTACTAGGGGCGATTCGAACCTGTGGCTTTATGTATGTTTGGTATCTTTCATTTGGATCTTCACCCGAAGGCGGGTTGTGATGTTCTGGATGATGATTTGCTATGTAATGAATTGTGTGACGTGGCGAGTGTAAGCCAACTATCTCTTTTCCTTTTCACCCCTATTTTTACATGAGATGTGCAAAGATACCAAACTTGATATCATTCCAGAATGGGCTTATACCTTTAAGTCGTGCCTCGACAGGTAGGAGGTATAGTCCCATCCTGTGCATTACAACTTCACACCCTGTAACACGGGCAAGAACCCTTTCTTTGACTGGTCCATTTTGAACTTTTTCCAAACTTTATCAAGGTATGTGCGTTGTAAAAGTCCAATTAAGCGTCTTGATCTATCTCTATAGATCTTGATGCCTAATATATAAGCAGCTTCACCGAGGTCTTTCATTGAAAAATTCTTATTCAAGTATCCTTTTCTGCCATCCAGCAATTCTATATCATTTCCAATCAACAATATGTAATCCACATATAATATCAGAAATGCTACAGAGCTCCCACTCACTTTCTTGTAAATACAGGCTTATACAAAAGCCTGTATAAAACCATATGCTTTGATCACCTCATCAAAGCATATATTCCAACTCCGAGATGCTTGCACCAGTCCATAGATGGATCGCTGGAGTTTGCACACTTTGTTAGCACCTTTAGGATCGACAAAACCTTATGGTTGCATCATACACAACTCTACTTTGAGATATCCATTAAGGAATGCAGTTTTGACATCCATTTGCCAGATTTCGTAATCATAAAATGCGGCAATTGCTAACATGATTCGGACAGATTTAAGCATCGCTACGGGTGAGAAAGTCTCATCGTAGTCAACTCCTTGAACTTGTCGAAATCCTTTCGCAACAAGTCGAGCTTTGTAGAAAGTAATGTTACCGTCGGCGTCAGTCTTCCTCTAAAAGATCCATTTATTTGTTGGAAATATGCCCTAGAGGCAATAATAAAATGGTTATTATTATATTTCCTTGTTCATGATAATTGTCTAGTGTTCATGCTTTAATTGTATTATCCGGAAATCGTAATGCATGTGTGAATACATAGACCACAACATGTCCCTAGTAAGCCTCTAGTTGACTAGCTCGTTGATCAATAGATGCTTACGGTTTCTTCACCATGGACATTGGATGTCATTGATAACGGGATCACATCGTTAGGAGAATGATGTGAGGGACAAGACCCAATCTTAAGCCTAGCACAAGATCGTGTAGTTCATATGCTAAAGCTTTTCCAATGTCAAGTATCCTTTCCTTAGACCATGAGATTGAGCAACTCCCGGATACCGTGGGAATACTTTGGGTGTGCCAAATGTCACAATTGTAACTGGGTGGCTATAAAGGTACACTATGGTTATCCCCGAAAGTATCTGTTGGGTTGGCACGAATCGAGACTGGGATTTGTCACTCCGTATAACGGAGAGGTATCTCTGGGCCCACTCGGTAAGACATCATCGTAATGAAGTCAAGGTGACTAAGGGGCTGGTCACGGAAAGATGTGCTACGGAACGAGTAAAGAGACTTGTCGTAACGAGATTGAACAAGGTATTGGTATACCGACGATCGAATCTTGGGCAAGTGCTATACCGACAGACAAAGGGAATCGTATACGGGATTGACTGAATCCTTGACATCGTGGTTCATCCGATGAGATCATCGTGGAACATGTGGGAGCCAACATTGGTATCCAGATCCCGCTATTGGTTATTGGCCGGAGAGAAGTATCGGTCATGTCTGCATGATTCCCGAACCCGTAGGGTCTACACACTTAAGGTTCAATGACGCTAGGGTTATAGGGAATAGATGTACGTGGTTATTGAATGTTGTTCGGCATCTCGGATGAGATCTCGGATGTCACGAGGAGTTCCGGAATGGTCCGGAGGTAAAGATTTATATATGGGAAGTCCCTATATGGTCACCGGAATAGTTCGGGGGGTACCGGTATTGTACCGGGACCACCAAAGGGGTTCCGGGGGTCCACCTGCCCCGGAGGGCCCTATGGGTTGTATATGGAGAGGGACCAGCCCCTAAGTGGGCTGGGCGCCTCCCCCCTAGGGCCCATCCGCCTAGGGTTTGGGGGGAAACCCTAAGGGGGTGCCCCCTTGGCTTGGGGGGCAAGCCACCCCCTCTGGCCGCCGCCCCCTCCTCAGATCAGATCTGAGGGGGGCGGCCCCCCTCTCCCTTGCCCCTATATATATGTGGCGGGTGGGAGGATAGCCGCACCTAAGCCCTGGCGCAGCCCTCCCCCTCTCCCAACTCCTTCTCCTCTCCCGTGGTGCTTGGCCAAGCCATGCTGGATTGGCACGCTCCTCCATCACCACCACGCCGTCGTGCTGCTGCTGGACGGAGTCTTCCCCAACCTCCCCCTCTCTCCTTGCTGGATCAAGGCGTGGGAGATGTCACCAGGCTGCACGTGTGTTGAACGCGGAGGCACCATAGTTCGGTGCTTAGATCGGACTCGGCCGCGATCTGAATCGCTTCGTGTACAACTCCACCGACTGCGTTCTTGCAACGCTTCCGCATCGCGATCTTCAAAGGTATGAAGATGCACTCCCCTCTCATTTCTATTAGTCTCCATAGATAGATCTTGGTGATGCGTTGGAAATTTTTTGATTTTCTGCAACGATCCCCAACAGTGACATCATGAGCTAGGTCTATGCGTAGTTACTATGCACGAGTAGAACACAAGATTGTTGTGGGCATAGATCATGTCAATTTACTTGCCGCTACTAGTCTTAACTTGATTCGACGGCATCATGGGATGAAGCGGC
Source organism: Secale cereale (assembly GCA_902687465.1). Lineage (NCBI taxonomy): Eukaryota > Viridiplantae > Streptophyta > Magnoliopsida > Poales > Poaceae > Secale > Secale cereale. Next base: position 526,798,535 of record LR738714.1, on the reverse strand, counting down.
CCGGACCGACTTTACACGTACGCTTACGTGAGATAGGTTCCATCGACTGACATGCACTAGTTGCATAAGGTGGCTAGCGGGTGTCTGTCTCTCCCACTTTAGTCGGATCGGATTCAATGAAAAGGGTCCTTATGAAGGGTAAATAGTAATTGGCATATCACGTTGTGGTTTTGGCGTAGGTAAGAAACGTTCTTGCTAGAAACCTATAGCAGCCACGTAAAAACTTGCAACAACAATTAGAGGACGTCTAACTTGTTCTTGCAGCATGTGCCGTGTGATGTGATATGGCCAAAAGGATGTGATGAATGATATATATGTGATGTATGAGATGAACATGTTCTTGTAATAGGAATCACGACTTGCATGTCGATGTGTAAGACAACCGGCAGGAGCCATAGGAGTTGTCTTATTTTATTATATGAACTGCGTGTCATTGAAAACGCCATGTAATTACTTTACTTTATTGCTAAACGTTAGCCATAGTAGTAGAAGTAAGGTTTGGCGAGACAACTTCGTGAAGACACGATGATGGATATCATGGTGTCATGCCGGTGATGATGATTATCATGGAGCCCCGAAGATGAAGATCAAAAGGAGCAAAATGATATTGGCCATATCATGTCACTATTTGATTGCATGTGATGTTTACCATGTTTTTACATCTTATTTGCTTAGAACGACGGTAGTAAATAAGATGATCTCTCACTAAAATTTCAAGAATTGTGTTCCCCCTAACTGTGCACCATTGCTAAGGTTCGTTGTTCCGAAGTACCATGTGATGATCGGGTGTGATAGGTCCTAACGTTCGCACACAACGGGTGTAAGCCAGATTTACACACGCAATACACTTAGGGTTGACTTGACGAGCCTAGCATGTACAGACATGACCTCGGAACACAGAAGACCGAAAGGTCGAACATGAGTCGTATAGAAGATACGATCAACATGAAGATGTTCATCGTTGATGACTAGTCCGTCTCACGTGATGATTGGACATGGCCTAGTCGATTCAGATCATGTATCACTTAGATGACTAGAGAGATGTCTATTTGAGTGGGAGTTCATTAAAAAGTTAGATGAACTTAATTTGTCATGAACATAGTCTAAAATCTTTACAATATGTCTTGTAGATCAAATGGCCCACGCTAATGTTGCCCTCAACTTCAACGCGTTCCTAGAGAAAACCAAGCTGAAAGACGATGGTAGCAACTATATGTCCTTGAAGCACCGCTAGGTGATGCACCCGTTTTCCCAGCCACTCAAGACGTTATAAACGTCTGGCAGTCGCGTAGTGATGATTACTCCCTAGTTCAGTGCGGCATGCTCTACAACTTAGAATCGGGGCTCCAAAAGTGTTTTGAGCAACACGGAGCATATGAGATGTTCCAAGAGCTGAAAATGGTTTTCCAAGCTCATGCCCGAGTCAAGAGATATGAAGTCTCCGAAAAGTTCTACAGTTGTAAGATGGAGGAGAATAGTTCTATCAGCGAGCATATACTCAAAATGTCTGGGTTACACAACCGCTTGTCTCAGCTGGGAATTAATCTCCCAGATGACGCGGTCGTTGACAGAATCCTCCACTTGCTCCCACCTAGCTACAAGAGCTTTGTGATGAATTTCAATATGCAAGGGATGGAGAAGTCCATTCCCGAGGTATATTCAATGCTGAAATCAGCGGAGGTGGAGATCAAGAAAGAACATCCAGTGTTGATGGTGAATAAAACCACTAAGTTCAAGAAAGGCAAGGGTCAGAAGAACTTCAAGAAGGACAGCAAAGGAGTTTCCGCGCCCGGTAAGCCAGTTGCCGGGAAGAAGCCAAAGATTGGACCCAAGCCTGAGACTGAGTGCTTTTATTGCAAGGGAACGGGTCACTGGAAGCGGAATTGCCCCAAATACTTAGCAGATAAGAAGGCCGATAACGTCAAAGGTATACGTGATATACATGTTATTGATGTGTACCTTACCAGCGCTTGTAGTAGCTCCTGGGTATTTCATACTGGTGCAGTTGCTCACATTTGTAACTCAAAGCATGAGCTACGGAATAAGCGGAGACTAGCAAAGGACGAGGTGATGATGCGCGTCGGGAATGGTTCCAAGGTCGATGTGATCGCCGTCGGCACACTACCTCTACATCTACCTTTGGGATTAGTTTTAAACCTCAAGAATTATTATTTAGTACCAGCTTTGAGCATGAACATTGTATCTGGATCTCGTTTAATACGAGATGGCTACTCATTTAAATCTGAGAATAATGGTTGTTCTATTTATATGAGAGAAATGTTTTATGGTCATGCCCCGCTGGTCAATGGTTTATTCTTATTGAATCTCGAACGTGATGTTACACATATTCATAGTGTGAATGCCAAAAGATGTAAGGTTGATAATGATAGTCCCACATACTTGTGGCACTGCCGCCTTGGTCATATTGGTGTCAAACGTATGAAGAAGCTCCATGTAGATGGACTTTTGGAGTCTCTTGATTATGAATCATTTGACATGTGCGAACCATGCCTTTTGGGCAAGATGACCAAGACTCCTTTCTCCGGAACAATGGACCGAGCAACCAACTTGTTGGAAATCATACATACTGATGTGTGCGGTCCAATGAGTGTTGAAGCTCGTGGTGGCTATCGTTATGTTCTCACCCTCACAGATGACTTAAAGTAGATATGGGTATGTCTACTTGATGAAACACAAGTCTGAGACCTTTGAATAGTTCAAGGAATTTCAGAATGAGGTTGAGAATCAACGTGACAGAAAAATAAAGTTCTTACTATCAGATCGTGGAGGAGAATATTTAAGTCACGAATTTGGCACGCACCTAAGGAAATGTGGAATTGTTTCACAATTGACGCCACCTGGAACACCTCGGCGTAACAGTGTATCCGAATGTCGTAATCGTACTCTGTTGGACATGGTGCGATCTATGATGTCCCTTACCGACTTACCACTATCATTGCGGGGTTATGCTTTAGAGACTACCGCATTCACTTTAAATAGGGCACCGTCGAAATCCGTATGAACTATGGTTTGGGAAGAAGCCTAAGTTGTCGTTTGTAAAAGTATAGGGATGCGATGCTTATGTCAAGAAACTTCAACCTGAAAAGCTCGAACCCAAATCGGAAAAATGTGTCTTCATAGAATACCCTAAGGAAACTATTGGGTATACCTTCTACCTCAGATTCGAAGGCAAGGTCTTTATTGCCAAGAATGGATCCTTTCTGGAGAAAGAGTTTTTTCTCTCGAAAGAAGTAAGTGGGAGGAAAGTGGAACTTGATGAGGTGATTGTCACCCCTCTCGAACCGGAAAGTAGTGTAGCGCAGGAAGATGTTTCTGTGGTGCCTGCACCGACTAGAGAGGAAGTTAATGATAATGATCATGAAGCTTCGGATCAAGTTACTGCTGAAATTTGTAGGTCCACAAGGACACATTCCGCACCAGAGCGGTTCGGCAACCCTGTCCTAAAAATCATGTTGTTAGACAACGGTGAACCTTCGAACTATGAAGAAGCGATGGCGGGCCCGGATTCCAAAAAATGGCTTGAAGTCATGAAATCCGAGATTGGATCCATGTAAGATAACAAAGTATGGACTTTGGTTGACTTGCCCGATGATCGGCAAGCCATAGAGAATAAATGGATCTTTAAAAGGAAGACTGACGCGGATGGAAATGTAACCATCTATAAGGCTCGGCTTGTCGCTAAGAGTTATCGACAAGTTCAAGGGATTGACTACGATGAGACTTTCTCTCCCGTAGCGATGCTGAAGTCCGTCCGAATCATGTTAGCAATTGCCACATTCTATGATTATGAGATATGGCAAATGGACGTCAAAACGGCATTCCTTAATGGCTTCCTTAAGGAAGAACTGTATATGATACAGCCGGAAGGTTTTGTTGATCCTAAGAATGCTAACAAGGTATGCAAGCTCCAGCACTCCATCTATGGGCTGGTGCAAGCATCTCGGAGTTGGAACATTCGCTTTGATGAGGTGATCAAAGCGTTTGGGTTCATACAGACTTATGGAGAAGCTTGTATTTACAAGAAAGTGAGTGGGAGCTCTGTAGCGTTTCTCATATTATATGTAGATGACATATTGCTGATGGGAAATGATGTAGAACTCTTGGAAAGCATAAAGGCCTACTTGAATAAGTGTTTTTCAATGAAGGACCTTGGAGAAGCTGCTTACATATTAGGCATCAAGATCTATAGAGATAGATCGAGACGCCTCATTGGTCTTTCACAAAGCACATACCATGACAAGATATTGAAGAATTTCAATGTGGATCAGTCCAAGAAAGGGTTCTTACCTGTATTGCAAGGTGTGAAATTGAGCGCAGCTCAATGCCCGACCTCGGCAGAAGATAGAGAAAAGATGAGTGTCAACCCCTAGGCCTCAGCCATAGGTTCTATTATGTATGCCATGCTATGTACCAGACCTGATGTGAACCTTGCCATAAGTTTGGTGGGGAGGTACCAAAGTGATCCTGGTATGGAACACTGGACAACGGTCAAGAATATCCAGAAGTACCTGAAAAGGACTAAATATATGTTTCTCGTTTATGGAGGTGACGAAGAGCTCGTCGTAAAAGGCTACGTCGATGCTAGCTTCGACACAGATCTAGATGACTCTAAGTCACAAACCGGATACGTGTATATTTTGAATGGTGGGGCAGCCATCTAGTGCAGATGCAAGCAAAGCATTGTGGCGGGATCTACATGTGAAGCGGAGTACATAGCTGCTTTGGAAGCAGCACAGGAAGGAGTCTGGATGAAGGATTTCATCACCGACCTAGGAGTTATTCCAAGCGCGCCGGGCCCGATGACTCTCTTCTGTGACAACACTGGAGCTATTTCCATTACCAAGGAGCCCAGGTTTCACAAGAAGACCAAACACATCAAGCGTCGTTTCAACTCCATCCGGAATTATATTCAAGATGGAGACATAAATATTTGTAAAGTGCATACGGATCTGAATGTCGCAGATCCGTTGACTAAACCTCTTTCACGAGCAAAACATGATCAACACCAGAACTCTATGGGTGTTCGATTCATCACAATGTAACTAGATTATTGACTCTAGTGCAACTGGGAGACTGTTGGAAATATTCCCTAAAGGCAATAATAAAATGGTTATTATTATATTTCCTTGTTCATGATAATTGTCTAGTGTTCATGCTTTAATTGTATTATCCGGAAATCGTAATGCATGTGTGAATACATAGACCACAACATGTCCCTAGTAAGCCTCTAGTTGACTAGCTCGTTGATCAATAGATGGTTACGGTTTCCTGACCATGGATATTGGATGTCATTGATAATGGGATCACATCATTAGGAGAATGATGTGATGGACAAGACCCAATCCTAAGCCTAGAACAAGATCATGTAGTTCATATACTAAAGCTTTTCCAATGTCAAGTATCCTTTCCTTAGACCATGAGATAGTGCAAGTCCCGGATACCGTAGGAATACTTTGGGTGTGCCAAACGTCACAACGTAACTGGGTGGCTATAAAGGTACACTACGGGTATCCCCAAAAGTATCTGTTGGGTTGGCACGAATCGAGACTGGGATTTGTCACTCCGTATGACGGGGAGGTATCTCTGGGCCCACTCGGTAAGACATCATCGTAATGAGCTCAAGGTGACTAAGGGGTTTGTCACGGGATGATGTGTTACGGAACGAGTAAAGAGACTTTCCGTAACGAGATTGAACAAGGTATCGGTATACCGACGATCAAATCTCGGGCAAGTGCTATACCGGTAGACAAACGGAATCGTATACAGGATTGACTGAATCCTTGACATAGTGGTTCATCTGATGAGATCATTGTGGAACATGTGGGATCCAACATGGGTATCTAGATCCCGTTGTTGGTTATTGGCCAGAGAGAAGTCTCGGTCATGTCTGCATGATTCCCGAACCCGTAGGGTCTACACACTTAAGGTTCGATGACGCTAGGGTTATAGGGAATAGATGTACGTGGTTACCAAAGGTTGTTTGAAGTCCTGGATGAGATCCCGGACGTCACGAGGAGTTCCGGAATGGTCCGGAGGTAAAGATTTATATATGGGAAGTCCCTATACGGTCACCGGAATTGTTTGGGGGTGGGGGTACAGTATTGTACCGGGACCACCGAAGGGATTCCGGGGTCCACCAGTAGGGTCCACCTGCCTCGGAGGGCCCTATGGGCTGTATATGGAGAGGGATCAGCCCCTAAGTGGGCTGGGCACCTCCCCCCTAGGGCCCATGCGCCTAGGGTTTGGGGGGAAACCCTCAGGGGGCGCCCCCCGTGGCTTGGGGGCAAGCCACCCCCTCTGGCCGCCGCCCCCTCGTCAGATCAGATCTAAGGGGGCCGGGCCCCCTCTCCCTTGCCCCTATATATGTGGGGGTGGGAGGGCAGCCGCACCTAAGCCCTGGCGCAGCCCTCCCCCTCTCCCAACTCCTTCTTCTCTCCCGTGGTGCTTGGCGAAGCCCTGCTGGATTGCCACGCTCCTCCATCACCACCATGCCGTCATGTTGCTGCTGGACGGAGTCTTCCCCAACCTCTCCCTCTCTCCTTGCTGGATCAAGGTGCGGGAGACATCACTGGGATGCACGTGTGTTGAACGCGGAGGCATCGTAGTTCGGTGCTTATATCGGATTCGGCCGCGATCTGAATCGCTTCGTGTAAGACTCCACCGACCGCGTTCTTGGAACGCTTCCGCATCGCGATCTTCAAAGGTATGAAGATGCACTCCCCTCTCGTTGATAGTAGTCTCCATAGATAGATCTTGGTGATGCGTAGGAAATTTTTTGATTTTCTGCAACGATCCCCAACATTATTTTCAATGGCTTGCCAATCATCGGGCAAGTCAACCAAAGTCCACACTTTGTTCTCATACATGTATCCCATCTCAGATTTCATGGCCTCAAGCCAATTTGCGGAATCTGGGCTCAGCATCGCTTCCTCATAGTTCGTAGGTTCATCATGGTCTAGTAACATGACTTCCAGAATCGGGTTACCGTACCACTCTGGCGCGTAATGTACTCTAGTTGACCTACGAGGTTCAGTAGTAACTTGATCTGAAGTTTCATGATCATCATCATTAGCTTCCTCACTGATTGGTGTAGGAATCACTGGAACTAGTTTCTGTGATGTACTACTTTCCAATTAGGGAGAAGGTACAATTACCTCATCAAGTTCTACTTTCCTCCCACTCACTTCTTTCGTAAAAAACTCTTTCTCTAGAAAGGATCCATTCTTAGCAACAAATATCTTGCCTTCGGATCTGTGATAGAAGGTGTACCCAATAGTTTCCTTTGGGTATCCTATGAAGACACATTTCTCTGACTTGGGTTCGAGCTTATCATGTTGAATCTTTTTCACAGAAGCATCGCAGCCCCAAACTTTAAGAAACGATAGCTTGAGTTTCTTGCCAAACCACAGTTCATAATGCGTCGTCTCAACAGATTTAGATGGTGCCCTATTTAACGTGAATGCAGATGTCTCTAAAGCATAACCCCAAAAAGATAGTGGTAAATCGGTAAGAGACATCATAGATCGCACCATATCTAATAAAGTACGGTTACGACGTTCGGACACACCATTACGCTGTGGTGTTCCAGGTGGCGTGAGCTGTGAAACTATTCCACATTGTTTCAAATGAAGACCAAACTCATAACTCAAATATTCGCCTCCGCGATCAGATCATAGAAACTTTATTTTCTTCTTATGATGATTCTCTACTTCACTCTAAAATTCTTTGAACTTTTCAAATGTTTCAGACTTGTGCTTCATCAAGTAGATATACCCATATCTCATCAAATCATCTGTGAAGGTCAGAAAATAACGATACCCGCCGCGATCCTCATTACTCATTGGTCCACATACATCAGTATGTATGATTTTTCAACAAGTCAGTTGCTCGCTCCATTGTTCCGGAGAACGGAGTTTTAGTCATCTTGCCCATGAGGCATGGTTCGCAAGCACCAAGTGATTCATAATCAAGTGCAAGGTTGTCAGAATCGTGATTCTGTTATACGATTCTACGACTTTACGATCCAAACTAATGTTGGGGAACGTAGCATGGGAAACAAAAATTTTCCTACGCTCACCAAGATCAATCTAGGAGATGCACATCTACGAGAGGAGAGTTGGATCCACATACCCTTGTAGATCGCTAAGCGGAAGCGTTACTAGAACGCGGTTGATGGAGTCGTACTCGCCGCGATTCAGATCGCCGAAGATCCTAGCACCGAACGGACGGTGCCTCCGCGTTCTTCACACGTACAGCCCGGTGACGTCTCCCACGCCTTGATCCAGCAAGGAGAGAGGGAGAGGTTGGGAAACCTCCAACCAACAGCAGCACGACGGCATGGTGGTGGTGGAGGAGCGCGGGACTCCAGCAGGGCTTCGCCAAGCGCTGCGGGAGACGAGGAGGAAGAGGGGTAGGGCTGCACCAAGAGGGAGATGTTCTCGTGTCTCTAGCAGCCCCAAAACCCCTCATATATATAGGGGGAAGGGAGGGCTGCGCCCCCCTTTAGGGTTTCCCTCCCCTAGGGTGCGGCCAGCCCTAGATCCATCTAGGGGGGGCGGCCAAAGGGGGAGAGAGGGGGAGGCGCACCACTATTGGGCCTTAGGGCCCAACTGCATTAGGGTTTGCCCCCCTTTCCCTCTTGGGGCGCCCTGGGACTTGGTGGGGGGGCGCACCAGCCCCCTTGGGGCTGGTCCCCTCCCACACTTAGCCCACGCAGCCACCTGGGGTTGGTGGCCCCACCTGGTGGACCCCCGGGACCCTCCCGGTGGTCCCGGTACATTACCGATATCGCCCGAAACTTTTCCGGTGACCAAAACAGGACTTCCCATATATGAATCTTTACCTCCGGACCATTCCGGAACTCCTCGTGACGTCCGGGATCTCATCCGGGACTCCGAACAACATTCGGTAACCGCGTACATACTTTCCCTATAACCCTAGCGTCATCGAACCTTAAGTGTGTAGACCCTACGGGTTCGGGAACCATGTAGACATGACCGAGACAACTCTCCGGTCAATAACCAACAGCGGGATCTGGATACCCATGTTGGCTCCCACATGTTCCACGATGATCTCATCGGATGAACCACGATGTCAAGGATTCAATCAATCCCGTATACGATTCCCTTTGTCTATCGGTATAGCACTTGCCCGAGATTCGATCGTCGGTATACCGATACCTCGCTCAATCTCGTTACCGGCAAGTCTCTTTACTCGTTCCATAACACATCATCCCGTGATCAACTCCTTGATCACATATTGTGCACATTATGATGATGTCCTACCGAGTGGGCCCAGAGATACCTCTCCGTCACACGGAGTGACAAATCCCAGTCTCGATTCGTGCCAACTCAACAGACACTTTCGGAGATACTTGTAGTGCACCTTTATAGCCACCCAGTTACGTTGTGACGTTTGGTACACCCAAAGCATTCCTACGGTATCCGTGAGTTGCACAATCTCATGGTCTAAGGAAAAGATACTTGACATATAGAAAAGCTTTAGCATACGAACTACACGATCTGTGCTAGGCTTAGGATTGGGTCTTGTCCATCACATCATTCTCCTAATGATGTGATCCCGTTATCAACGACATCCAATGTCCATGGTCAGGAAACCGTAACCACCTATTGATCAACGAGCTAGTCATCTAGAGGCTTACTAGGGACATGGTGTTTGTCTATGTATCCACACATGTATCTGAGCTTCCTATCAATACAATTCTAGCATGGATAATAAACGATTATCGTGAACAAGGAAATATAATAATAACCAATTTATCATTGCCTCTAGGGCATATTTCTAACAGTCTCCCACTTGCACTAGAGTCAATAATCTAGTTCACATCGCCATGTGATTAACACTCACAGGTCACATCGCCATGTGACCAACATCCAAAGAGTTTACTAGAGTCAGTAATCTAGTTCACATCAACATGTGATTAACACTCAATGAGTTCTGTGTTTGATCATGTTATGCTTGTGAGAGAGGTTGTAGTCAACGGGTCTGTAACATTCAGATCCCTATGTTCTTCGCAAAAACTTATGTCATATCGTAGATGCTGCTATCACGTTCCACTTGGAGCTATTCCAAACTGTTGCTCCATTATACGTATCCGGTATCTCCACTTAGAGTTATCCGAATAGGTGTTAAGCTTGCATCGACGTAACTTCTTTACGTCGAACTCTTTATCACCTCCATAACCGAGAAACATTTCCTTACTCCTCTAAGGATAATTTTGACCACTATCTAGTAATCCACTCCTGGATCACCTTTGTACCCTCTTGCCAGACATGTGGTAAGGCACACATCAGGTGCGGTACTTAGCATGGCATACCGTACAGAGCCTATGACAAAAGCATAGGGGACGACCTTCGTCCTTCCTCTTCCTTCTGCCGTGGTCAATTTTTGAGTCTTACTCAACTCCACACCTTACAACTCAGGTAAGAACTCCTTCTTTGACTGATGTATTTTGAACTCCTTCAAAAATATGACAAGGTGTGTGCTCTTTGAAAGTCTAATCAGGCGTCTTGATCTATCTGTATAGATCTTGATGCCCAATACGTAAGCAGCTTTATCCAGGTCTTCCTTTGAAAAACTCATTTCAAACAACCCTTTATGCTTTCCAGAAATTCTACATCATTTCGGATCAACAATATGTCATTCACATATACTTATCAGAAATGTTGTAGTTCTCCCACTCACTTTATTGCAAATACAAGTTTCCAACAAACTTTGTATACCCAAAAACTTTGATCACTCCATCAAAGTGTATATTCCGACTCCGAGATGCTTGCTCTAGTCCATGGAAGGATCGCTGGAGCTAGCATATCTTTTAGCATCCTTAGGATCGACAAAACCTTTCTGATTGTATCACATACAACCTTTCCTTACGAAAACTGGTAAGGAAACTTGTTTTGTCATCCATCTGCCAGATTTCATAAATGCAGCTAATGCTAACATGATTCCGACGGTCTTAAGCATCGCTACGGGTGAGAAAATCTCATCGTAGTCAACTCCTTGAACTTGTGGAAAACTCTTCGCCACAAGTCGAGCTTCATAGACGGTGACATTACCGTCCACGTCCGTCTTAGTCTTAAAGATCCATTTGTCTCAATGGCTTGCCGATCATAGGGCAAGTCCACCAAAGTCCATACTTTGTTTTGATACATGGATCCTATCTCGGATTTATCGGCTTCTAACCATTTGTCGGAATATGGGCCCACCATCGCTTCTCCATAGTTCGTAGGTTCATCGTTGTCCAACAACATGACCTCTAAGACAGGATCAACGTACCACTCAGGAGTAGTACATATCCTTGTCAACCTACGAGGTTCGATAGCAACTTGATCTGGAGCTTCATGATCACTATCATTAGTATCCTCTTCAACTGTCGTAGGTTCCACAGAAACATCTTTCTGTGTTGCACTACTCTCCGGTTGAAGTGAGGGTTCGACAACCTCATCAAGTTCTATCTTCCTCCCACTCAATTCTTTCGAGAGAAACTCCTTCTCGAGAAAGGACCCGTTCTTAGCGACAAACATTTTTTGTCCTTGGATCTGAGATAGAAGGTATACCCAACTGTTACCTTTGGGTATCCTATGAAGATGTATTTGTCCGCTTTGGGTTCGAGCTTTTCCTGGCTGAAGCCATAAGCATCGCAGCCCCAAACATTTAAGAAAACGACAACTTTGGTTTCTTGCCAAACCATACGACGTCGTCTCAACGGACTTAGATGGTGTCCTATATAAAGTGAATGCAGCTGTCTCTAATGCATAACCTCAAAATAATAGCGGTAGATCGGTAAGACACACCATAGATCGCACCATATCTCATAAGGTTCGATTACGATGTCCGGACACACCATTACGCTGTGGTGTTCCAGGGGACTTCAACTGCGAAACAATTCCACAATGTCTCAAGTGATTGCCAAACTCATAATTCAGATAATATCCCCTTGATCAGATCGTAGGAACATGATCTTCTTGTTATGATGTTTCTTAATCTTCACTCTGAAATTTTTGAACCTTTCAAACGTTTCAGACTTTTGCTTCATTAAGTAAATATACCATATCTACTCAAATTGTCAGTGAAGATGAGAAAATAACGATATCCACCACACGCCTTAATTCTCATTGGATCACATACATCAGCATGTATGATTTCCAATAAGTCACTTACCCGTTTCATTGTACCTGAAAACGAGATCTCAGTCATCCTGGCCATGAGGCATGGCTCGCATGTGTCAAGCGATTCAAAATCAAGTGACTCCAAACGTCCATCAGCATGGAGTTTCTTCATGCATTTTATGCCAAAATGACCTAAGCGGCAGTGCCACAAGAAAGTGGTACTATCATTATTAACTCTACATCTTTTGGCATTAATATCATCATCATGTGTATTACTATGATCGAGATTCAACAAACCATTGGGTGCATGACCATAAAGGTATTATTGATGTAAACAGAATAACCATTATTCTCTGACTTAAATGAATAATCGTATTGTAATGAACATGATCTAATCATTTTCATGCTCAACACAGACACCTGATAACATTTATCTAGGTTCAACACTAATCTCGAAAATAGAGGAAGTGTGCGATGGTGATCTCATCAACCTTGGAAACACTTCCAACACACATCGTCACCTCGCCCTTAGCTAGTCTCCGTTCAGTCCGTAGCTTTTGCTTCAAGTCACTAATAATAGCAACTGAACCGGTATCCAATACCCAGGTGCTACAAGGAGTACTACTAAGGTACACATCAATAACACGTATATCAAATATACTTTGTTGAAGTTGCCAGCTATCATATCTACCATGTATTTGGGGTGGTTCCGCTACCATGTGACCGTTCCCCTTACAATAGAAGCACTTAGTCTCGAGGTTTGGGTTCAACCATGGGTTCCTTCATCAGAGTGACAACAGGTTTGCCATTCATGAAGTTTCCCTTCTAGCCCTTACCCTTTTGAAACCAGTGGTCTTGCTAAACCATCAACACTTGATGCTCCTTCTTGATTTCTACTTTTGCGGTACTAAGAACCGCTAACAGCACCGGGATCATCTCCATCCTTTGCATGTCATAGTTCATCACGAAGTTCTAGTAGCTTGGTGATAGTGTCTAGAGAATTCTGTCAACCACTATCTCACCTGGAAGATTAACTCCCACTTGGTTCAAGTGATTTCAGCACTCAGACATTCTGAGCACATGCTCATTAGTTGAGCCATTCTCCTCCATCTTTTTGGCAAAAGAACTTGTCAGAGGTCTCATACCTCTCAACACGGGCATGAGCCTGAAATCCCAATTTCAGCTCTTAGAACATCTCATATGTTCTATGGCGTTCAAAACGTCATTGGAATCCCGATTCTAAGCCGTAAAGTATGGTGCACTAAACTATCAAGTAGTCATCAGGACGTCTCTGTCAGGTGTTCACAACATCCACAGACAACGTTGTAGGGGTTTGCACATCGAGCGGTGCATCAAAGACGTAAGCTTTCTGTGCAGCAGTGAGGACACTCCTCGGACTACGGACCCAGTCCGCATCATTGCTTACAATATCTTTCAACTTAGTCTTTCTCTAGGATCGTATTAAACAGGGAGCTACAACGCAGTTATTGGTCTACTACATAATTTGCAAAGACAACTTAGACTATTGTTCATGACAAGTGAGTTTTAATCAAATTACTTATAACTCCCACTCAAATTGACATCACTCTGGTCATCCGAGCGTGACATGATCCAAATCCACCAACCCAAGTCCGATCATCACGTGAGATGAGGTGGTGTCAATGGTGAACATCTTCATGTTGATCATATCTACTATATGACTCATGCTCGACCTTTCGGTCTTCCGTGTTCCGAGGCCATGTCTGTACATGCTAGGCCCGTCAAGTCTAACCCGAGTGTTCTGCATGTGCAAAACTGGCTTGCACCCGTTGTATGCGAACGTAGAGTCTATCACACCCGATCATCACGTGGTGCTTCGAAACGACGAACCTTCGCAACGGCGCACACTCGGGGGGAACACAATTTTATCTTGAAATTTTAGTGAGGGATCATCTTATAATGCTACCGTCGTCCTAAGCAAAATAAGATGCATAAAAGGATTAACATCACATGCAAATCATAAGTGACATGATATGGCCATCAACTCGTGCTTTTGATCTCCATCTCCAAAGCACCGGCATGATCTCCATCGTCACCGGTGCCACACCATGATCTCCATCATCATGATCTCCATCATCGTGTCGCCATCGGGGTTGTCGCGCGCCCACCATGCTCTTACTACTATTGCTACCGTTTAGCGATAAAGTAAAGCATTACATAGCGCTTAATGATTGACACGCAGGTCATACAAAAATTAAAGACAACCCTATGGCTCCTGCCGGTTGCCGTATACATCGACATGCAAGTCGATATTAACTATTACAACATGATCATCTCATACATCAAATATATCTCATCATGTCATTGGCCATATCATATCACAAACATACCCTGCAAAAACAAGTTAGACGTCCTCTAATTTGTTGTTGCATGTTTTACGTGGCTGCTATGGGTATCTAGCAAGAACGCTTCTTACCTACGCAAAGCCACAACGGTGATATTTAAGTTGCTATTTAACCTTCTACAAGGACCGCCTTTGTCGAATCCGATTCAACTAAGATAGGAGAGACAGACACCCGCCAGCCATCTTATGCAACAAAAGTCACATGTCTGTCGATGGAACCGGTCTCATGTATGTGGACATGTAAAGTTGGTCCGGGCCGCTTCATCCCATAATACCGCTGAATCAAGAAAGACTAAGGAGGGCAGCAATTTAAACATCAACGCCACAAACCCTTTTGTGTTCTACTCGAGAAAGCATCTACGCAAGAACCTAGCTCATGATGCCACTGTTGGGGAACGTAGCATGGGAAACAAAAATTTTCCTACGCTCACCAAGATCAATCTAGGAGATGCACATCTACGAGAGGAGAGTTGGATCCACATACCCTTGTAGATCGCTAAGCGGAAGCGTTACTAGAACGCGGTTGATGGAGTCGTACTCGCCGCGATTCAGATCGCCGAAGATCCTAGCACCGAACGGACGGTGCCTCCGCGTTCTTCACACGTACAGCCCGGTGACGTCTCCCACGCCTTGATCCAGCAAGGAGAGAGGGAGAGGTTGGGGAACCTCCAACCAACAGCAGCACGACGGCATGATGGTGGTGGAGGAGCGCGGGACTCCAGCAGGGCTTCGCCAAGCGCTGCAAGAGACGAGGAGGGAGAGGGGTAGGGCTGCACCAAGAGGGAGATGTTCTCGTGTCTCTAGCAGCCCCAAAACCCCTCATATATATAGGGGGAAGGGAGGGCTGCGCCCCCCTTTAGGGTTTCCCTCCCCTAGGGTGCGGCCAGCCCTAGATCCATCTAGGGGGGGCGGCCAAAGGGGGAGAGAGGGGGAGGCGCACCACTATTGGGCCTTAGGGCCCAACTGCATTAGGGTTTGCCCCCCTTCCCCTCTTGGGGCGCCCTGGGACTTGGTGGGGGGGCGCACCAGCCCCCTTGGGGCTGGTCCCCTCCCACACTTAGCCCACGCAGCCACCTGGGGTTGGTGGCCCCACCTGGTGGACCCCCGGGACCCTCCCGGTGGTCCCGGTACATTACCGATATCGCCCGAAACTTTTCCGGTGACCAAAACAGGACTTCCCATATATGAATCTTTACCTCCGGACCATTTCGGAACTCCTCGTGACGTCCGGGATCTCATCCGGGACTCCGAACAACATTCGGTAACCGCATACATACTTTCCCTATAACCCTAGCGTCATCGAACCTTAAGTGTGTAGACCCTACGGGTTCGGGAACCATGTAGACATGACCGAGACAACTCTCCGGTCAATAACCAACAGCGGGATCTGGATACCCATGTTGGCTCCCACATGTTCCACGATGATCTCATCGGATGAACCACGATGTCAAGGATTCAATCAATCCCGTATACGATTCCCTTTGTCTATCGGTATAGCACTTGCCCGAGATTCGATCGTCGGTATGCCGATACCTCGCTCAATCTCGTTACCGGCAAGTCTCTTTACTCGTTCCGTAACACATCATCCCGTGATCAACTCCTTGATCACATATTGTGCACATTATGATGATGTCCTACCGAGTGGGCCCAGAGATACCTCTCCGTCACACGGAGTGACAAATCCCAGTCTCGATTCGTGCCAACTCAACAGACACTTTCGGAGATACTTGTAGTGCACCTTTATAGCCACCCAGTTACGTTGTGACGTTTGGTCCACCCAAAGCATTCCTACGGTATCCGTGAGTTGCACAATCTCATGGTCTAAGGAAAAGATACTTGACATATAGAAAAGCTTTAGCATACGAACTACACGATCTGTGCTAGGCTTAGGATTGGGTCTTGTCCATCACATCATTCTCCTAATGATGTGATCCCGTTATCAACGACATCCAATGTCCATGGTCAGGAAACCGTAACCACCTATTGATCAACGAGCTAGTCATCTAGAGGCTTACTAGGGACATGGTGTTTGTCTATGTATCCACACATGTATCTGAGTTTCCTATCAATACAATTCTAGCATGGATAATAAACGATTATCGTGAACAAGGAAATATAATAATAACCAATTTATCATTGCCTCTAGGGCATATTTCTAACAACTAAGCCCTTTGATTCTACGACTTTAGTTCATAGAATCTACGTTTCTACGATCCTGATAGTGAAGATTTTATGATTTGCGATCCTACCATCGGCGCTCCGATCCGATTCAAAGTCGCGATTCTGACAACCTTGATCAAGCGATTCAAAAGTCCATCAGAATGGAGTTTCTTCATGCGCTTTACACCAATATGACCTGAACAGCAGTGTCACAAATAAGTTGCACTATCATTATAAACTTTTCATATTTTGGCTTCAATATTATGAATATGTGTATTACTATGATCAAGATCCAACAAAAATAGACCATTCATCAATGGTGCATGACCATAAAAGATATTACTCATATAAATAGAACAACCATTATTCTCTGATTTAAATGGATAACCGTCTCACAACAAACAAGATCCAGATATAATATTCATGCTCAACTATGGCACCAAATAATAATTATTTAGGTCTAAAACTAATTGTCGGTGTCAAAACCGGTGGATCTCGGGTAGGGGGGCCCGAACTATGTGTCTGAGGATAGATGGTAACAGGAGGCTGGGGACACGATGTTTACCCGGGTTCACGCCCTCACGATCGAGGTAATACCCTACATCCTGCTATATTAATATGGATGAATATGATTACAAGAGTTGATCTACCTCGAGGTCGTAATGGCTAAACCCTAAAGTCTAGCTTATGAGGATGTTATGATTCTCTAGCCTATACGGACTAAACCCTCCAGAATAGTGGATTCATCACTAAATAAAGTCATGACCTCTCCAAATCCACTTTCACCAATATAATCATCATAAATAGGAGGCATGCTTTCATCATAATAAATTTGCTCATCAAAACTTGGGGGAATAAACATATCATCTTCATCAAACATAGTATCCCCAAGCTCGTGGCCTTGCATATCATTAGCATCATGGGTATTCAAAGAATTCATACTAACAACATTGCAATCATGCTCATCATGCACATATTTTATGCCAAGCATTCTATGTAATTCTTCTTCTAGTACTTGAGCACAATTTTCCTTTCCATCATTTTCACGAAAGATATTAAAAAGATGAAGCATATGAGGTAACCTTAATTCCTTTTTTTGTAGTTTTCTTTTATAAACTAAACTAGTGATAAAATAAGAAACTAAAAGATTCGATTGCAAGATCTAAAGATATACCTTCAAGCACTAACCTCCCCGGCAACGGTGCCAGAAAACAGCTTGATGTCTACTATGCAACCTTCTTCTTGTAGACGTTGTTGGGCCTCCAAGTGCAGAGGTTTGTAGGACAGTAGCAAATTTCCCTCAAGTGGGTGACCTAAGGTTTATCAATCCGTGGGAGGCGTAGGATGAAGATGGTCTCTCTCAAACAACCCTGCAACCAAGTAACAAAGAGTCTCTTGTGTCCCCAACACACCCAATACAATGGTAAATTGTATAGGTGCACTAGTTCGGCGAAGAGATGGTGATACAAGTGCAATATGGACGGTAGATATAGGTTTTTGTAATGAGAAAATATAAAAACAGCAAGGTAGCAAGTGGTGAACGTGAGCATAAACGGTGTTGCAATGATAGGAAACAAGGCCTATGGTTCATACTTTCACTAGTGCAAGTTCTCTCAACAAGGATAACATAATTGGATCATATTACTAGCCCTCAACATGCAACAAAGAGTCACTCCAAAGTAACTAATAGCGGAGAACAAACGAAAAGATTATGGTAGGGTACGAAACCACCTCAAAGTTATTCTTTCTGATCGATATATTCAAGAGTCCGTAGTTAAGTTCAATCTATCATAGAGTTCATACTAGAATAACACCTTAAGACACAAATCAATCAAAACCCTAATGTCACCTAGATACTCCATTGTCACCTCAAGTATCCGTGGGCAAGATTATACGATATGCATCACACAATCTTAGATTCATCTATTCAACCAACACAAAGTACTTCAAAGAGTGCCCCAAAGTTTCTACCAGAGAGTCAAGACGAAAACATGTGCCAACCCCTATGCACAGATTCCCAAGGTCACGGAACCCGCAAGTTGATCACCAAAACATACATCAAGTATATCACATGATATCCCATTGTCACCATAGATAAGCACGTGCAAGACATACATCAAGTGTTCTCAAATCCTTAAAGACTCAATCCGATAAGATAACTTCAAAGGGAAACTCAATCCATTACAAGAGTAGAGGGGGAGAAGCATCATAAGATCCAACTATAATAGCAAAGCTCGCGATACATCAGGATCGTGTCGTCTCAAGAACACGAGAGAGAGAGAGAGAGAGAGAGAGAGAGAGAGAGAGAGAGAGAGAGATCAAACAGATAGCTACTGGTACATACCCTCAGCCCCAAGGGTGGACTACTCCCTCCTCGTCATGGAGAGCGCCGGGATGATGAAGATGGCCATCGGAGAGGGACTCCCCCCCTCCGGCAGGGTGCCAGAATGGGTCTAGATTGGTTTTTGGAGGCAACAGAGGCTTTCGGCGGCAGAACTCTCGATCTAGGTTATTTTCCGGAGGTTTCGGTATATATAGGAGGTGTTGGAGTCGGGGCCAAGCAAAGGGGGCTACGGGCTATCCACGAGGCAGGGGGCGCGCCCAGTAGGGGGGCACGCCCCCCACCCTCGTGGGCAGCCCTTGGGTCCTCTCATCCCCCTCCGGCACTTTGTGGGCTTCTTGTGGTCCAAAAATGATCTCCGTTGATTGTCATGTCAACTGGGCTCCGTTTGATATTCCTTTTCTGCGAAACCCTAAAATGGGAGAAAAACAGAAACCGACACTAGGCTCTGGGTTAATAGGTTAGTCCCAAAAATCATATAAAAGTGTATAATAAAGCCCATTAAACATCCTAGAAGGATAATATTATAGCATGGAACAATAAAAAAATTATAGATACGTTGGAGACGTATCAGCATCCCCAAGCTTAATTCCTGCTCATCCTCGAGTAGGTAAATGATATAAACAGAATTTTTGATGTGGAATGCTAACCAACATAATTTTCAATGTAATTCTCTTAATTGTGGCATGAATGTTCAGATCTGAAAGATTCAAGAAAAAGTCTATATTGACATAAGAAATAATAATACTTCAAGCATACTAACAAAGCAATCATGTCTTATCAAAATACTATGGCTAAAGAAAGTTATCCCTACAAAATCATATAGTCTGGCTATGCTCCCTCTTCATCACACAAAATATTCATATCATGCACAACCGTGGTTTTAGCCAAACACTTGTTTTCATACTCTATTCTTTCAAACCTTTCAACTTTCACGCAATACATGAGTGTGAGCCATGGACATGGCGCTATGTGGAATAGAGAGGTGGTTGTGGAGAAGAAAAAAAAGGAGGGAGATAGTCTCACATCAACTAGGCGTATCAACGGGCTATGGAGATGCCCATCAATAGATATCAATGTGAGTGAGTAGGGGTTGCCATGCAACGGATGTACTAGAGCTAAAAATGTATGAAAGCTCAACAAAAGAAACTAAGTGGGTGTGCATCCAACTTGCTTGCTCATGAAGACCTAGGGCATTTGAGGAAGCCCATCGTTGGAATATACAAGCCAAGTTCTATAATGAAAATTCCCACTAGTATATGAAAGTGACTAAACATGAGACTCTCTATCATGAAGAACACGGTGCTACTTTAAAGCACAAGTGTGGAAAATGATAGTAGCAATTGTCCCTTTTTTTGGGCCTTTCTTTTTTTTCTTTTGCCTTTCTTTTCTTTTCTTTTTTCCTTTTTTGGAGTGGCTTTCTTGATTTAGCCTTTCCTCACATGGGACAATGCTATAATAATGATGATCATCACACTTATATTGATTTACAACTCGATATTACAACTCGATACTAGAACAAAGTATGACTCTAAATGAATGCCTCCGGCGGTGTACCGGGATGTGCAATGAATCAAGAGTGACATGTATGAAAAATTATGCATGGTGGCTTTGCCACAAATATGATGTCAACTACATGATCATGCATAGCAATATGACAATATGAAGCGTGTCATATGAACGGAATGGTGGAAAGTTGCATGGCAATATATCTCGGAATGGCTATGGAAATGCCATGATAGGTAGGTATGGTGGCTGTTTTTAGGAAGATATATGGTGGCTGTTTTGAGGAAGGATATATAGTGGGTGTATGGTACCGGCGAAAGTTGCACAGTACAAGAGAGGCTAGCAATGGTGGAAGAGTGAGAGTGCGTACAATCCATGGACTCAACATTAGTCATAAGAACTCATATACTTATTGCAAAAATCTACGAGTCATCAAAACAAAGCAATCAACGCATGCTCCTAGGGTGGAGGTTGGTAGGAGTTAACCATCGCGCGCCCCCGACCTCCACACAAAGGTTGACACTTTACAAATACCTCATGCTCTAACTTCATCACACAGCGGTTCACCATACGTGCATGCTACGAGAATCACTAACCTTAACACAAGCATTTCTCAATTTCTTAATAACTCCACTAGCATGACTCTAATATCACTATCCTCATATCTCAAAACAATTATCAAGCATCCAACTTCTCATCATATTCAATGCATTTAGTGTGAAAGTATTTACTACATTGATATTGGATGTCTATCATGTGAAGGCTAGTTTTATAGCCTAAACACATTACCATGCTGTTTTAATAGACTCTCAAAGGATATAAGTGAAGCATGAGAGATCAACAATTTCTACAAAATATAATCACCACCGTGCTCTAAAAGATATAAGTGAAGCACTAGAGCAAAAACTATTCAACTCTAAAGATATAAGTGAAGCATATAGAGTGTTCTATCAATTACTAGGCCATATTTAACTCTCTAAAATAGGTGTGTCCAGCAAGGATAATTGTGGCAAACTAACAAGAAAATACTCAAATTATACAAGACGCTCCAAGTAAAACACATATCATGTGGTGAATAAAAATATAGCTCCAAGTATAGTTACCGATGGATGAAGACGAAAGAGGGGATGCCTTCCCGGGGCATCCCCAAGCTTAGGCTCTTGGTTATCCTTGAATTTTACCTTGGGGTGCGTTGGGCATCCCCAAGCTTAGGCTCTTGCCACTCTTTGTTCCATAGTCCATCAAAGCAATACTCAAAACTTGAAAACTGCGCAACACGAAACTTAGACAAAAATCTCGTGAGCTCCGTTAGTATAAGAAAGCAAACCACTACTCAAAGGTACTGCAATGAATTCATTCTTTGTTTATATTGGTGTTAAACCTACTATACTCCAACTTCTCTATGATTCATACTTCCCAATACTACTCATATATGCATTGAAATAAGCAAACAACACACGAAAAACAGAATCTGTCAAAAACAGAACAGTCTGTAGTAATCTGCAGTTTTCGCATACTTCTGTAACTCGAAAAAAAATCAAACTAAATTGGTAAACATGAGGAATTTTTCTAATAATCATCTGCAAAAAGAATCAACTAAATAGCATGCTCCAGTAAAATCTGGTGATCATTCTAGCGAGCGCTAACGATTCTGTTTTTCACAGCAAGATCAAATAAACTTCACACAAGTCTTCCCAAAGGTTCTACTTGGCACAAACACTAATTAAAACATAAAACCACATCTGAACATAGGCTAGATGCAATATTTATTCCTAAACAGAAGCAAAAACAAAAAATATAAAATAAAGTTGGGTTGCCTCGCAACAAGCGCTATCGTTTAAAGCCCCTAGCTAGGCATGATGATTTCCATGATGCTCGCATAAAATATAAGAATTGAAACATAAAGAGAGCATCATGAAGAATATGACTAGCACATTTAATCCTAACCCACTTCCTATGCATAGGGATTTTGTGAGCAAACAACTTATTGGAACAATAATCAACTAGCATAGGAAAGCAAAACAAGCATAGCTTCAAAAATTTAAGCACATAGAGAGGAAACTTGATACTATTGCAATATGTAGAAGCATATGATCCTCTCTCATAATAATTTTCAGTAGCATCATGAATGAATTCAACAATATAACCAGCACATAAAGCATTCTTTTAATGATCTACTTGCATAGAAATTTTACTACTCTCCACATAAGCAAAATTCTTCTCATTCATAGTAGTGGGAGCAAACTCAACAAAATAACTATCATGTGAAGAATAATCCAATTGAAAACTAAAATCATGATGACAAGTTTCATGGTTATCATTATTCTTAATAGCATACAAGTCATCACAATAATAATCATAGATAGAAACTTTGTTCTCATAATCAATTGGAAACTCTTCCAAAATAGTGGATTCATCACTAAATAAAGTCATGACCTCTCCAAATCCACTTTCACCAATATAATCATCATAAATAGGAGGCATGCTTTCATCATAATAAATTTGCTCATCAAATTGGGGGACTTAACATATCATCTTCATCAAACATAGTATCCCCAAGCTTATGGCCTTGCATATCATTAGCATCATGGGTATTCAAAGAATTCATACTAACAACATTGCAATCATGCTCATCATGCACATATTTTATGCCAAGCATTCTAT
The DNA here is from genome assembly GCA_902687465.1 of Secale cereale. Lineage (NCBI taxonomy): Eukaryota > Viridiplantae > Streptophyta > Magnoliopsida > Poales > Poaceae > Secale > Secale cereale. The sequence goes on along the minus strand of LR738714.1, from coordinate 526,775,332 downwards.
GTAATTCTTCTTCTAGTACTTGAGCACAATTTTCCTTTCCATAATTTTCACGAAAGATATTAAAAAGATGAAGCATATGAGGTAACCTTAATTCCATTTTTTGTAGTTTTGTACATCGACCGCGTCAACCAGCGTTTAGATGAAACGCAAGGTATGCGGATTTAAAATATTAAAATGTCAAGAAGACTAATAATGTTAATTGAGTATGGTATAAACTCTTTTATGATATTCTATATTACACAGTTGGCGCCACTGAGCTTGAGGCCCTCAAGGGCGAGCTCGCAAAGGCCAAGGAGGAGGCCAAAGCAAGCAAGGCGATCGTTGACAAGGCGGTTGCCGAACTAGAGGCCGAAAAGGCCGTGTGCGAGAAGCACCAGGCTCGGGTGTCCAAAGTCGAGGTTGGGCTCAAAGATGCCATTCGCAAATGCGAGGCATTGGAAGGGAAGACTTCAAAACAAGCATCCGAGCTTGCTTCAGCAGTTAAGGCTGCCCGGGATACGCGAAGCGAGTCGCGCAGCGCTTGTGAAGAAATCAAGCAGGCGCGGCACATAGCTTCTGGTAAGACCTTTCTCTTGTAGAGCATCTTCGGAGGGCAAAAGTACCTTGGGATGACACGGTTATGGAGTTCTCCAGGCGTGTTTGCTGATCTTCTGAGGAGCAGTGCTGACGCCGCCCAATACTTCTGAGCCCAGGAGGGGAACGACATAGAGAAGTTGTTTTGGTCGCAGTTCTATGCGCCAAAACATCCGGTGCCCCTCAACGACCAGATGAAGCAGCTGGTCGAGCTGCACAATATGGCGGGTTCGGCCATGAAGGACTTGATAGTCCAGCTATGGCCCGCTAATCCAATCCAAGTAGCTACTTTGGATTGGTGAAGCGTCTCATCGAGGCGAGTCCGCGGGTCGATGCATTGAAGCGTTCGGCCTGCATAGAAGGTGCTCGGATGGCCTTCGCTCATGTAAAAGTGCACTGGGCGAAGATGAAGGCACTAGATATAGCTATTGTTGGCCCGCCCGCAGGCAAGGAGCACCGCAAGCTGGAGAAATACTTCGAGGACGTCATAGAAGGCACCCTCCTTGTAGAAGGCTAATGCTCAAAAGATGTTATGTTTGAGTAATTGTATCCTGCTATAAAGACTTAAGCTTATGAACCGATGTATATAACTTTTGCGTTGTTATAATTGTGAGGCGACTTTTACCTCCTGTGTAGGTGTTTATATAAATATGAAAGTTTCCAGTCATCGGCTTCATCCCCCATGTACATAGTACTGGGGTGTTCGGTCATATGCATATACACTCTTTATCCAATGTCTTGGTCCGCGTAGGAGGTGTATGCAGAGCGAACCAGGCAATCAGACTATGCGGCGTTATTGCTTTCACTTGGCCATAGGAGTTTGACGAGTGGGGTTAGGAACTATCCCCTGGTGCAGATATGATATTTCTGAATTAAGGTATCCAATTGCACCTGGTTGGGCGAAAAAGCCAACCCTTCATATAACACGGGGTAGATCTCTATTGATCATAGTATAAAACTAAGTCACCGGATTGTGGACCAGGTTCTCACATATCATGACAGTCGGTTTTCGGCTTTCTATATTGAGGTACGTGACCGGACGAGCCAGAAGTACAATTGCAGTAGCTCTCCCTTTACACCCTAGCCAAACAATCGGGAACGCAGGGGTAAGCATAGGAGACGGGCAACCCAACTATTGACCTAAGACATGATTCGGAACTCATGCATATAGGGCAAACATCCAGGATGCCGAACACTCCTTATAGGTGTTCGGACTTTTCAACATATACCGGGCTGAATACAGCCCCTGGTAATGGACCATGTTGACAAGGCACATGTGGCAGTCCGACATGGGGAAAGAACATAGATGGTGAGTGAATAAAACTCCAAACATAATACAAACCAAGCTGTTCTTATAATATCCCGTTATAGTACGGCGAGCCGTAAGCTTACAGATAATGCTGATGACTTTCTTGGACATTTTACATGCCAGAAAAGTATAAAACAAAAGAGAAAAAAGGTTTACATAGGGTCTTAACCTAAAAAGAAACCTTAGCGCAGGTCCCTGCTGCACGTCTACGCCGTTTCCTCCTCTGTAATGTGTCCTTGAAGGGGGGAGTGTGATGGCCATCTGTTAAAAAAAAGAGAAAAAAAAAGAAGAAACCTGGAAACAAAAAGAGATCCAGTGTGGCCATAAATAGAACCGGTTCATTTAGTGAACCTTGAAAGATATTTTTTAGAGTACGAATAGGGACGAGCCAAACCATGGACTATTTGTATGCAGTGTGCCCCCAGCGCCGCCCAAGGGATTTTGAGGGCATAACTATGTGCACGAGACACATATGCTATCACCTTATGGGGCAGTCGATGGGGGCGTAGCTGCTAATCTAGCTCAGGTTCATCTGAGCTGCCGCACTGAGGCGTGTGCCAGACACGTTTAGCTATGTCCGCGACCAGTAGGTTGTCCGACTTGAATAGGCCGTTTTGGACTTCGGCTGCTAAAGCCGCAGTGTCCTCCTCCGTACGGAGAGAGCGCTCCATATTTCCATTGACCGTGATAATGCCGCGTGGTCCAGGCATTTTAAGCTTTAGATAGGCATAATGCGGGACTGCATTAAAGCGGGCGAAGGCCGTTCTTTCGAGTAATGCATGATAGCCACTTCGGAACGGAGCTATGTAGAAGATTAGCTCTTCGCTTTGAAAGTTCTCGGGAGAGCCGAATACGACCTCCAATGTTAAAGAGCACGTGCAGCGGGCTTCTATGCCCAGTATCACTCCTTTAAAGGTCGTGCTACTTGGCTTGATTCTTGACGGGTCGATTCCCATTTTGCGGACAGTGTCCTGATATATATTAGATTGAGACTGCTGACGCCGTCCATAAGGACTCGGGTGAGATGGTATCCATCAATTATTGGATTGAGCACTAGGGCAGTCAAACCCCCATGAAGAATACTAGTCGGATGATCCATGCAATCGAAGGGGATCGGACAGGCCGGCCATGGGTTGAATTTGGGGGCAACAGGCTCGACGGTGTAGACATCTCGGAGTGCGCGCTTGCGCTCCCTCTTTGGGATATGAGTGGCATATATCATGTTCACTATTTTGATCTCCGGTGGAAATTTCTTCTGTCCCCCCGTGCTTGGTTGGCGAGGTTCATCCTCGTCTTCGCTCTGAGGTCCCTTTCCCTTATGTTCGGCGTTGAGCTTGCCGGCCAGCTTGAAGACCCAACAATTACGTTGGTATGGTTTGCAGGTTTCTCTGGGGTGCCATGGATCTGGCAGGGCCTATCTAATATCTTGTCCAGGCTAGATGGACCATCTTTGTTGCCTTTAAATGGCTTCTTCCATTGACCGGGTCTGGAGCCGCTGAATCCGGCGTTTACCGTTGTATCATCTGGGCTTCCAGCATTATTTCGACGTTTGTTTTTGTTACGTCATGGCTTTCCATTGATGTCCCTGACTTCAGATGTTCCACGGTCGCTGGTGCTGCTACGAGCTAACCAGCTGTCCTCGCCCGCGCAAAAACGGATCATGAGTGTAGTTAGGGCTGCCAATGTCCTCGGCTTTTCCTGTCCGAGGTGTCTTGCTAGCCATTCGTCCCGGACATTGTGCTTGAAGGCCGCTAAGGCTTCAGCATTTGGACAATCGACTATTTGGTTCTTCTTAGTGAGAAACCGATTCCAAAGCTTGCGGGCTGACTCCCCGAGTTGTTGGATGATGTGACTTAGGTCGTCAGCATCCGAGGGCCGAACATAGGTCCCTTGAAAATTGGCCCAAAAAGCATCCTCAAGTTCTTCCCAACTCCCAATGGAGTTCTCTGGGAGGTTGTTTAGCCAGTGCCGAGCTGGTCCTTTCAGCTTGAGGGGTAAGTATTGGTGTCGAGATCATCTCCGCGAGCCATGTGGATGTGAAGGATGAAGTCTTCTATCCAGACGGCAGGATCCGTCGTTCCATCGTACGCCTCGACGTTTACGGATTTAAACCCATCTAGAAAATCATGATCCAGCACTTCATTGGTGAAGCACAGGGGGTGCGCGGCGCCCCTGTATTTTGCTATGTCATGGCGTATGTTTGATGGTTGGGATGTTTGGTATTGACCCCGAACTGGTATATGACAGGCGCAATTGGCTTGATAGCCGCCGTCTCGCACGGGAGCACGATCCCTAGATCCGTAGATGGATATGGTCTTGCTAGCCTTTTTGTTCAGGTCCTCACGCAGATCGTGTTTCCGGGCCTGAGTCGCATCCTCCTTTCCTTTACGGGGTGGGGTGTGGGCTTGTGCACGCCGTTGCTAGCCACTCTGTCCCGTCCACGAGGTGGTCGGTCCGGCTTGTCGGCGGTGTTGTTCTTCGGTGCTATAGGCGCAGCGGCCTCGTTGTCGAATTCAGGCAGTAGTTTATACTTAGGATAGCCTTTAGTTTGGCGATTGCCATATTTTTGCTCAGCGTCTAGCACTTCGTCCCATCTATCATTGAGCGTATCTTGTTTGGTTCGAAGTTGTCTCTGCTGCTTTTTCAGGATCCTCGTGGTGGCAATAAGCCTCCGATGGAAGCGCTTTTGTTCCAAGGGTTCTTCTTGGATGATGTATTCTTCGTCGCCCAGGCTAACATCCTCTTCGGAGACAGGTTCATAATTACTGTCTTCGGCATCGCTGCCATCGGACTGCGATTTCGGACTATGTTCGTCGTCCTCTCGCTCGTCCTGCTCCATCGATGGGTCTGCGGGGTCTTCGGCTTGTTCCGGACTGTCACCGTCGTTAGTGACAGTGTTGCTATCTTTTCCTTTACGGGATTTAGTTCGGCACTTTAGACGTCGATGTTTGGGAGATTCTTTGACAGGCTTGTCCTTTGCAGGATCGTTTTCGCCATCGCCCTCCTTCTCCTTAGGTGTATCCACCATATACACATCGTATGAGGACGTAGTTGTCCATCGCCTGGTTACGGGCCGGTTTTCGTCTAGATCTGCTTTGGTTTCGAGGTCCATCCCTTTGAAGTCTTCGGAAGCGTAGTCAAGTAGATCGGTTAGATCTTCGACCGTGGCTACCAAGTGGGTGGTGGGTGGGGAGCAAAATTCCCCATCATCAGCCTCCAGTTCAAACCGTATATAATTCGGCTGTGTGTCCCCAGCTATGGAGAGAGATTTTAACGAGTTTAATATGTCGCCAAATGGTGAGTGCCAGAAGATATCTGCATCACTGAATTCGGCGATAGACGCCTGGTCGAGCTTGAAGGGCGCAAATGCGCATGATTCGGAACCTAAGGCCGGAGATGAGTTCGTAGTTCTGGTAACACAGATCCCGCTCGAAGTTGGGTTCGTGTGCGGCTCCAACACCGTTGAGTCTGCGGCTTCCGCGGCGGGGTTGAGCTTCCCGTCCTCGGGTGACGCGATCTGTTCTGGATCTAGGGCCAGAACTGTTACATGTGCTATTTCCTGGTCAGATGACAAAGTTAGGTCGTGTTCATCGAGGTGACGGGGAGAGGTCGCCGTGGGCTCGAATTCGTCGAAGATCAAGTCTCCGCGGATATCAGCAACGTAGTTTAATCTTCCAAACCTGACTTGATGACCAGGGGCGTAGCTCTCCACCTGCTCGAGGTGGCCTTCACTGTTGGCACGAAACATGAAGCCGCCGAACACAAAAATCTGTCTGGGAGGGAAAGTTCCGTCGGTGTCGCTGTCGTGGTTGATGACGCGATCCATCAGTCCTTCGTTCGACGTAGTGGAACTCTCAATGAAAGCACCAATGTCAGTGTCAAAACCGGCGAATCTCGGGTAGGGGGTCCCGAACTATGCGTCTGAGGATCGATGGTAACAGGAGGTTGGGTACACGATGTTTACCCAGGTTCAGGCCCTCTCGATCGAGGTAATACCCTACTTCTTGCTATATTAATATGGATGAATATGATTACAAGAGTTGATCTACCTCAAGATCGTAATGGCTAAACCCTAAAGTCTAGCTTATGAGGATGTTATGATTCTCTAGCCTCTACGGACTAAACCCTCCAGTTTATATATGCACCGGAGGGGCCTAGGGTTTGTACATAGCCATCTTGCAGAGGAAGGAAATATTACACCCGAACCTAAAACCTGCCATTATATGAATACAGGAGTCCTATCCGGATACGAGAGACGATCTTCAACAATGATCTTCACGGCCCACCAGTCCGGCCCACCAAGAGTATCCGGCCACCTGAGGACCCCTCAATCCAGGACTCCCTTATTAATCCCGAAGGTAGATGTAGAGGTAGCATGCCGACGGCGATCACATCGACTTTGGAACCATTTCCCACGCGCATCGTCACCTCGTCCTTAGCTAATCATCGTTTAATCCATAGCCCCTGTTTCGAATTACAAATATTAGCAACCGAACCAGTATCAAATACCCAGGTGCTACTACGAGCATTTAGTAAGGTACACATCAATAACATGTATATCAAATATACCTTTGTTCACTTTGCCATCCTTCTTATCCGCCAAATACTTGGGGCAGTTCCGCTTCCAGTGTCTAGTCCTTTTGCAGTAGAAGCACTCAGTTTCAGGCTTGGCTCCAGACTTGGGTTTCTTCGCGGGAGTAGCAACTGGCTTGCTATTCTTCTTGAAGTTCCCCTTCTTTACCTTGCCCTTTTTCTTGAAACTAGTGGTCTTGTTAACCATCAACACTTGATGCTCCTTTTTGATTTCTACCTCCGCAGCTTTGAGCATAGCGAAGAGCTCGAGAATAGTCTTCTACATCCCTTGCATATTATAGTTCATCACGAAGCCTTTATAGCTTGGTGGCAGTGATTGAAGAACTCTATCAATAACACTATCTTCATCAACTTTGCAACCAAGTTGAGTCATGTGATTGTAGTACTCAAACATTCTGAGTAAGTGTTCACGGATGGAACTGTTCTCCTCCATCTTGTAGCTATAGAACTTATTGGATACTTCATATCTCTCAATTCGGGCATTTGCTTGAAATATTAACTTCCACTCTTGGAACATCTCATATGCTCCATAACGTTCAAAACGTCTTTGAAGTCCCGATTCTAAGCCGTAAAGCATGGCACACTGACCTATCGAGTAGTCATCAGAACGAGCTTGCCAAACATTCATGACGTCCGGAGTTGCTCCTGCAGCAGGCCTGTCACCTAGCGGTGCTTCAAGGACATAATTCTTCTGTGCAGCAATGAGGATAATCCTGAAGTTATGGATCCACTCTGTGTAGTTGCTACCGTCATCTTTCAACTTAGCTTTCTCTAGGAACGCATTAAAATTCAATGGAATGGTAGCACGGGCCATTGATCTACAACAACGTAGATATGCAAAAACTATCAGGACTAAGTTCATGATAAATTAAAGTTCAATTAATCATATTACTAAAGAACTCCCACTTAGATAAACATCCCTCTAGTCATCTAAATGATCAAGTGATCCAAATCAACTAAACCATGTCCGATCATCACGTGAGATGGAGTAGTTTTCAATGGTGAACATCGTATGTTGATCATATCTACTATATGATTCACACTCGACCTTTCGGTCTACAGTGTTCCGAGGCCATGTCCGTACATGCTAGGCTCGTCAAGTTTAACCCGAGTATTCTGCATGTGCAAAACTGTCTTACACCCATTGTATTTGAATGTAGAGCTTATCACACCCGATCATCACGTGGTGTCTCGGCACGACGAACTTTCGTAACGATGCATACTCAGGAAGAACACTTGTACCTTGAAAATTTGTAAGGGATCATCTTATAATGCTACCATCGTACTAAGAAAAATAAGAAGCATAATAAGATAAACATCACATGCAATCAAAATATGTGACATGATATGGCCATCATCATCTTGTGCTAAGCATCGTCATGGTCTCCATCATCACCGGCTTGACACCATGATCTTCATCGTAGCGTCGTGGTCGTCTTGCCAACTCTTACTACTACTACTATCGCTAACTCATAGTGATAAAGTAAATCAATTTCATGGCTTTCGCAACTCATACTATAAAGAGACAACCATAAGGCTCCTGTCGGTTGCCGATAATTTACAAAACATGATCATCTCATACAACAACGTATAACTCATCACGTCTTGACCATATCACATCACAACATCCCTGCAAAAACAAATTAGGTGTCCTCTACTTTATTGTTGCAAGCTTTATGTGGCTGCTACGGGCTTAGCAAGAACCGTTCTTACCTACGCATCAAAACCACAAGGATTTTTTCATCAAGTGTGTTGTTTTAACCTTCACAAGGACCGGGTGTAGTCACACTCGATTCAACTAAAGTGAGAGAGACAGACACCCGCCGGTCACCTTTAAGCAACGAGTGCTCATAACAGTGAAACCAGTCTCGCGTAAGCATACACATAATGTCGGTCCAGGCCACTTCATCTCACAATACCGCCAAATCAAAGTATGACATGCCGGTAAGCAGTATGACTATTATTGCCCACAACTCATTGTGTTCTACTCGTGCATATCATCTACGCAAAGACTTGGCTCTGATACCCTAGTTGGGGAACATAGTATTTCAAAAAAATCCTACAATCACGCAAGATCTATGTAGGAGAAGCATAGCAACGAGCGGGGAGAGTGTGTCCACGTACCCTCGTAGACCAAAAGCGGAAGCGTTTAGTAACGCGGTTGATGTAGTCGAACGTCTTCGTGATCCAACCGATCAAGCAACGAATGCACGGCACCTCCGCGATCTACACACGTTCAGCTCGGTGACGTCCCTCGAACTCTTGATCCAGTTGAGGCCGAGGGAGAGTTTTGTCAGCACGACGGTGTGGTGATGGTATTGATGAAGTTACCGACGCAGGGCTTCCCCTAAGCACTACGACAATATGACCGAGGTGTGTAACAGTGAAGGAGGGCACCGCACACGGCTAAGAAATCAACTTGCATGTCTATGGGGTGCCCCTGGCCACGTATATAAAGGAGTGGAGGAGGGGGCCGTCCGGCCTCCTATGGCGCGCCCCAAGGGGGATTCCTACTCCTACTAGGAGTAGGTTTCCCCCCTTTCCCAGTCCAACTAGGAGGGGGAAGGAATGGGAAGAGGATAAGAAGGAAAGGGGGCCGGCCCCCTTCCAAATTTGGATTGGGCTTGGGGGGGCACGCCCCACCTCTTGGCCGCCTCCTCTCTTTTCCACTAAAGCCCATGTAGGCCCATTAAGCCCCCGGGGGGTTCCGGTAACTCCCCGGTACTCCGGTATTTATCCGGCGACCCCCGGAACCCTTCTGGTGTCCGAATATAACCTTCCAATATATCAATATTTATGTCTCGACCATTTTGAGACTCCCCGTCATGTTCGTGATCACATACGGGACTCCAAACAATCTTCGGTACATCAAAACACATAAACTCATAATACCAATCATCATCGAACGTTAAGCGTGCGGACCCTACGAGTTCGAGAACTATGTAGACATGACCGAGACTCATCTCCGGTCAATAACCAATAGCGGAACCTGGATGCTCATATTGGTTTCTACATATTCTGCGAAGATCTTCATCGATCAAACCGCATAACAACATACGTTGTTCCCTTTGTCATCGGTATGTTACTTGCCCGAGATTCAGTTGTCGGTATCATCATACCTAGTTCAATCTCGTTACCGACAAGTCTCTTTACTTGTTCCGTAATACATCATCTCGTGACCAACTCAGTAGTCGTTTGCTTGCAAGGCTTATTACGATGTGTATTACCGAGAGGGCCCTGCGATACCTCTCCGACACTCGGAGTGAAAAATCCTATTCTCGATCTATGCCAACACCCCAAATACCTTCGAAGACACCTGTAGAGCATATTTATAATCACCCAGTTATGTTGTAACATATGATAGCACACAAGGTGTTCCTCCGGTATTCGGGAGTTGCATAATCTCATAGTCAGAGGAATATGTGTAAGTCATGAAGAAAGCAATAGTAGTAAAACTAAACGATCATAGTGTTAATCTAACGGATGGGTCTTGTCCATCACATCATTATCATAATGATGTGATCTCGTTGATCAAATGACAGCACATGTCAATGGTCAGGAAACATAACCATCTTTGATTAACGAGCTAGTCTAGTAGAGGCATACTAGGGATCGATACGTCCATTTTGCATCATGCTTATATGTTGATATTTATTGCATTATGGGTACTTATGCCTTTTCTCTCTTATTTTACAAGGTTTACATGAAGAGGGAGAATGTTGGCAGCTGGAATTCTGGGCTAGAAAAGAAGCAAACTCTGGAAACCTATTCTGCACAACTCAAAAAGCCCCGACACTTCACAGGACACCGTTTCAGAAAATATAAAAAATATCTCACGAAAGAATATCACCAGGGAGGCCACCACCTGTCCACGAGGGTGGGGGCGCGCCCCCCTCTCTGGGCGCGCCCCCTGCCTCGTGGGCCCCCTGATGGCCCCCCGATGCCCATCTTCTCCTATATGAGGTGTTTTGACATGGAAAAAATCAGAAGGAGGCTTTCGGGACCAGACGCCGCCGTCTCGAGGCCGAACCTTGGCGGAAACCAATCTAGGGCTCCAGCAGAGCTATTCTGTCGGGGATACTTCCCTCCGGGAGGGGGAAATTGTCACCGTCGTCATCACCAACAACTCTCCCATCTTGGGGAGGGCTATCTTCATCAACATCTTCACCAGCACCATCTCCTCTCAAACCCTAGTTCATCTCTTGTATCCAATCTTTGTACCCAAACCTCAGATTGGTACCTGTGGGTTGCTAGTAGTGTTGATTACTCCTTGTAGTTGATGCTAGTTGGTTTATTTGGTGGAAGATCATACGTTCATGTCCATTATGCATATTAATATCCCTCTGATCATGAACAATGTTATGCCTTCTGAGTAGTTACTTTTGTTCCTGAGGACATGGGAGAAGTCTTGCTATTAGAAGTCATGTGAATTTGATATTCGTTCGATATTTTGATGAGATGTATGTTGTCTCTCCTCTAGTGGTGTCATGTGAACGTCGACTACATGACACTTCACCATTATTTGGGCCTAGAGGAAGGCATTGGGAAGTAATAAGTAGATGATGGGTTGTTAGAGTGACAGAAGCTTAAACCCTAGTTTATGTGTTGCTTCGTAAGGGGCTGATTTGGATCCACTTGTTTCATGATATGGTTAGGTTTACCTTAATACCTCTTTTGTAGTTGCGGATGCTTGCATTAGAGGTTAATCATAAGTGGGAGGCTTGTCCAAGTAAGGACATCACCCAAGCACCGGTCCACCCACATACCAAATTATCAAAGTACCGAATGTGAATCAGATGATCGTGATGAAAACTAGCTTGACGATAATTCCCATGTGTCCTCGGGAGCGCTTTCCTTCATATAACAGTTTGTCCAGGCTTGTCCTTTGCTACAAAAAGTATTGGGCCATCTTGTTGCACCTTATTTACTTTTACCTTTTGTTACTTGCTACCAATTATCTTATCACAAAACTATCTGTTACCTATAATTTCAGTGCTTGCAGAAAATACCTTACTGAAAATTGCATATCATTTTCTTATGCTCCTCGTTGGGTTCGACACTCTTTCTTATCGAAAGGACTGCGATAGATCCCCTACACTTGTGGGTCATCAGGGACACTCTATTTTGTCTATGTATTCACACATGTATCAAGTTTCCGGTTAATACAATTCTAGCATGAATAAAAGACATTTATCATGATATATAAGGAAATATAAATAACAATTTTATTATTGGCTCTATGGCATATTTCCTTCAAGGAGATCGCTCCAACTATATATAGCAAAATTCCACCGCTGATCAGAGCTACAATGATGGTTTCTCCAGCCATCGAGGATGGGTCTTGTGCATTGGAGATTGGACCTAACCTTGGGGTAGAGGAATTGCATGAATTCCTGGAGCTATGGACTAAGGTGAGCACATGGGAGCCGCGGCTTGATGTGCCCGACACCATCGCTTGGTCATGGGAGCCCAACGGCCACTACTCTATACGATCCGCTTATGCAGCGAAGTTCTGGGGCCGGATTGTGGATCCAGTGGCAAACCTGACCTGGAAATCTAGGGCTCCGTCCACATGTAAGTTCTTTGCCTGGCTTGCATTCAGGAACATATGTTGGACCTCAGGTCGTCTTGCAAGGAGGGATCTACCACACTAGGATACATGCCCCTTATGTGACCAGGAGGATGAAACCATCAATCATGTTCTACTCATGTGTGTGTTTGCGAGATCAATATGGGCGGTGGTATGCGAGGCATTGGGCAAGCTGGAATGGTCGCCGACGGCACAAGACTCTCTTGCCATATGGCTACGCAAGAAGCAGGGGATGGACAACTACAATAAAAAGGATCTACATACCATCTTCATGCTAGCACTTTGAGAGATGTGGAAACATAGGAATGCGATTGTTTTTTATGGAGCATCGCCTTCGGTTGGCGTACTTATTGATGGGTTAGGTCGGAAAGAAGGTTATGGTTGGTAGCCACCAAGTCCAAAGGGAATATAGAACCCTTCTTCCTTCGGCTAGAGCGGTGGACGAGTAACGAATAGTAGTATTGTAACGTGAATATTATAATATTGGTAGAGGCATGCTTTTGCCTTTCTTCTTTAATATATATAATATGCACACGAGAGAAAGAACGAATGATCCTACGTAAAGTTACTTGGCCTTCCATAACCAAGGTGGGCCTCAGCCACTAATCCTAATCCAATTAATTACCTCCACATCAACCATTACGTAAAAACATCACGTAAGTTTTAGTGGGTGGCATTATTCATCGGAGGGACGCGCCGCCGTCACTCGAGTGGGAGTCGCCGACGTGACGCGGTGACGGGACGGGACAGTCTTCCTCCCACATCTTTCTGTTCACCCTTAGCCGCCTGGCCAGCGACGCGCCACTCGCGCGTCCTTCCCCGTCACGACGCACTCCCCTTCCCGTGTCGCACCGCGGAAACGTAAGCGCCCGTACAGTTCACTCTCTCGTCTCCTGCCTGTTTCGCGTTCGGTCGAGCAAGCAAGCAAGCAGCCTGCACATCTCAATCGCGCGGTACGCGGGCCCCACATGCCTCCCCGGCTGCTATTTTTGATTCCGCCCAGCCCAGCCCAGGTGCACCCGCTCGGCGGTGCGTACACGACAGTGGCGAGTCGATGGGCGTTGCACGGCTCCTGCGCCCTATATATGTGCACCCGGCTGAGTGCTCGATTCCCACACTCGCAGCAGCAGTACCACCACTACCAGCGCACACCAATCAGCAGACTGCGAGCACGAGCAGTTTCTTCCCATCAGCAAGTTCGTGCCTGTCATCCATGGCCATGAGGAACGCGACGCAGCAGGCGATCCGGGCCCTGGAGCCGTCCCTCGCCAGGAGCCTCCATGTAACGTTGCTTACCTTACCTTACTCGCCAACCTGTAGTAGATGTGCCCCGACACTTTTGACCAACGCACACGTGCATGGCCAGTCATGTTAAAATGTGGGTTGATCGGCGGGATCATCTGTTGACTCCGTTGCTCTGTTTTGGTTCACCAGGCGTCCCCGGGCAGCAAGAAGATCGTGGGCGTGTTCTACAAGGGCGGCGAGTACGCGGGGCAGAACCCCAATTTCGTGGGGTGCGTGGAGAACGCGCTGGGCATCCGCAGCTGGCTCGAGTCGCAGGGCCACCAGTACATCGTCACCGACGACAAGGACGGCCCCAACTGCGGTCAGTCACCACGTATACCACTTCCAGACAAATACTAACGGCGAGAGCATTACGTTACGTGCCACTGTTGCTGAAGGAAACTGCGTTTGCACGCAGAGCTGGAGAAGCACATCGCGGACGCGCACGTGCTCATCACCACGCCGTTCCACCCGGCGTACGTGGGCGCGGACCGGATCAGGCGCGGCAAGAACCTGGAGCTGCTCCTCACGGCGGGGATCGGCTCCGACCACATCGAGCTGCCGGCCGCGGCCGCCGCGGGGCTCACCGTGGCGGAGGTCACGGGCAGCAACACGGTGTCGGTGGCGGAGGACCAGCTGATGCGCATCCTGGTCCTCATGCGCAACTTCCTGCCGGGCCACCACCAGGCCATCAGCGGGGAGTGGGACCTCGCCGGCATCGCGCACCGGGCCTACGACCTGGAGGGCAAGACGGTGGGCACCGTCGGCGCCGGCCGCATCGGGAAGCTGCTGCTCCAGCGCCTCAAGCCCTTCGGCTGCAACCTGCTCTACCACGACAGGCTCCGCATCGACGCCGCGCTGGAGAAGGAGCTCGGCGCCGCCTTCGAGGCCGATCTCGACGCCATGCTGCCCAAGTGCGACGTCGTCGTGCTCAACATGCCGCTCACCGAGAAGACAAAGTACCTTAATTATTACGAGAACTGACTTTACCAACCAGATGCTCGACGTTTCTGTGCATGTTGTGATTGCTTCTCTTTCTTTTGTTCTTCTTCCAGGGGCATGTTCAACAAGGAGAAGATCGCCAAGATGAAGAAAGGCGTCATCATCGTGAACAACGCTCGTGGAGCCATCATGGACACGCAGGCAGTGGCAGACGCTTGCAAGAGCGGGCACATCGCTGGTAAGAACAGATGAACTCCGCGCTCTCTCCTTCTGTAAAGATGTATACACCCACCTTGCTCATCACCATAACACTAACCAATATCAAATCCTTATGCTGTGATCAGGATACGGCGGCGACGTGTGGTACCCGCAGCCGGCGCCCAAGGAGCACCCGTGGAGGTACATGCCCAACAACGCCATGACCCCGCACATCTCCGGCACCACCATCGACGGCCAGGTCAGTCACTTGCACTTACACAGCATATGCTCTGCTTCCAATCCAAGCCTCGCTATGCTCCATGGCTAAACGAACAACGTGGTGCAGCTGAGGTACGCGGCCGGCGTGAAGGACATGCTGGAGAGGTACTTCAAGGGGCAGGACTTCCCGGAGCCCAACTACATTGTCAAGGAAGGCAAGCTCGCCAGCCAGTACCAGTGAAGTGAGCATCCATCCATGGAGCCGCAGCTGCACTCCCGCAGACTACCCGTGGCAGTTGCCAGAAACTAAATAAAGATGCTTGGCCGTTGCAGTGGCCATCAGCCATAATATATCTATACCTAAGTAAATTTGAATAAAAAAGGATTGCTTTTAGCTTCCTTCACTGTATGCTTGGAACTACTTATATATGATCAAGTCAAACTGTTGTGCAAAGGTTGTGTTGAACCTTAAAAGAGTGCAGCTCTTCATGGTATTGTACTGACATGAAAACGTTGCTAAAAGTAATAATATCAGGCTGTGGCAATGGCGTCTTTATTAACTATATATAGAACATTCAACTTTTCTATGAGCAACCAAACAAGCAAGCACATATGTATGCCGAGCTAGAAAGAAGCAACACCAATCAGGAACTCAGCCTCTACAAAAAAGTCTTGCTCTGCACAGTACCACTGCTGAACCAGAGCTTATGGCTAAATGGTTGGAACTACAGTACTAGCTAAACATGGATATTTTATTGAGAACTAATTGACCCTGGTTGGCTTGAAATCTGAAGAATGCACTTTACTGATGTTGGAGTGAAGCAATTTATACTTGATAGACTGCATCCAGTGTACTACAAGCCTAGTAATGAGCAGACACGTACTCAGTAAGCTCTTAACTGCTTCCATCAAAGTAAATCAGGGCAAATTCTCAAAGCTTGAGCGCTTTGAAGCCTTCCATTAGTGCATCAGTGTGCTCGGGCTTTCCAACTGAAATGCGGATATAACCCTTCAATTCCTTCTTGTCATAGTGGCGGATCATCACTCCCATCTTTGCAAGGTCTTCCTGCAAAAAAAAATTCCACTAATTTGAGTAAATAAAGTTGCATGTATGGCATTGTTTCAATGAGACTTAAGTCGAATATATCTTAAAATATGTAGATAGCAATTATCTTGAACACATATATAAACCCATAGCCAAGTTCCAGGTTCTCACATTTTGTCACCTCAAAATCACAATGAAAGGGGCTATATTAACTCAATTAAATAAGACAGGAACTTGGACAGTGCAATGATGAGCAAGCCAGACCTTTATTTTCTTTGCATCTTTCCCTGACGTGACTTCACACAGAATGAAGTTAGCATGACTGGGAAATGGTTTCAGGTAAGGTATTCCTTTGAGAAGATTATACAGCCTCTTCCTTTCTTGTAGTAACAGATTTTTCACGTTCTTCAGGAATGAAAGGTCCAACAGACGTGGATTAGCCAAATTCGAATTGCCAAAATGACGTTTCGTTTAAACTATTTTTGTGAAACATGTACCTCCAAATAGACTGGGTTCTCCAGAGCAGCACATGCAGAGACTTCTGCTGCCACAGAAACATTATAAGGCTGCTTGGCCCGCCATAAGTATTCAATAATGCTTAGAGGAAATGCTCCATAACCCACACGAAGTCCAGCTAAACCTGTAGCATTGATAATTCGTGAGGAAATTCGCTTCCTTTTGATTCTTCATAACAAATAGCCGTTCTGTACACACCAAATAAAAGAAGAAAAATCACACCTGCTCGTTTGCTAAATGTTCGGAGAACAATCAAATTATCATGCTTCTTAACCCATGTCATCCTTGATTGAAGGCTTGAAAACTCAACATATGCTTCGTCCAGTACCACAAGTACCGGAAGGTCAAGGATCTTCAGAAGATCCTCATCATTGATTACACTGGCAAACAAAATTGAATGATTCAATAAAATACAGTAATATGAACAATAAACAAATAAATTAACGCCTCAGTTGAGCGGCAAAGATATACCTGCCGTCTGGGTTGTTAGGAGATGTCAAAAATATGCATTTTGGTTTCTCCTGTTCAACCTTTTTGATAATATGTGCAATGTCTAGGGAGAAATCAGGAAGTCTTGGAACTACAGCAAGGGATGGCCAAATCAGGTTCAGAAATCATGGAAGGTTTAACAAATAAAAAATCATAGAAGGTGCAATAAATTAAAAACCAAGCGAGCATTAGCTACCTTTGATGACAAGTGCAGCATTGACTGAAGCATCAAACTCATACATGGTAAAAGTTGGAGGGCAATCTACAATTTTGTCACCTGGTTCAAGTACACATCTGCATTTGCAGCATTCATGGTTACTCAACTTTGGGAATTAGATCTCAACAAAAAACAGGAGCAAGATGAGCTATAAACTAACCTCATAATCAAATCAATTAGCTCATCAGCACCACATCCGACAAGTATGTGCTCAGTTTCAAGCCCAGAATCTTCAGCGAGAGCAGCACGCAAATGGCGGCTTTCAGGATCAGGGTAGACATAAGGGAATTTTAAATTTCCTAATGCCGTAGCTACCTGTACAGATACAGGTGTCCATTAGATATAGAAAAAGGGGAGGTATGGACTGTCTTGGTGCTTCTGTTGCTCATATATAGAGAATGATATTTTCTGTTACAGGCTCAAAAAGATATTTGATACTAGTATGCTACTGAATATATTTATTGAATTTCAAGACTCATTCCAACGAAAGTAGCAATGTTGCTGCTGAGATGTCATGTCCTTGTGAATGTACAAGTACAACGGGATAGAAGTAATCACTCATTGGTGTATGGATTTAGGCTAATCTGAAACGCACCTCCGGCGGTGGACCATATGGATTTTCATTGGCATCCAGCTTGATTATATCCTCTGGTTTACGCCCCAGCCGAGCAGATAGCACCTAGCAAGAGTTCCAATTTTCCAATTTGGTCAAACAACATCAAGGAATTGCAGATTACAACGTCGAAACTAAATTCAGCAAGCTGAGATGCCAGAGAAGCTCGTTTTCAAACATTTCGTTCCCGAAGCACAAGCATACCGACACGCGACATTTTCACAAGCACCTCGCAGGCGCAGCGAAAAGCGGAGCATCTTTCACTCGACAGCAAGAGTGTCTAAGCGCTGGACGGATAGGGATACCTCGAAGGGCAGGATGGGCTGGTACGCGGAGAGGCTCCTGAGGTGGTGCCGGATGAAGGAGGCGCCGGACGGGCGCGGTTCCGCCTCAACCACCGCCGCCGCCGCCGCGGGCTCCTCCACTGGAGTTGCGGACGCCATGGGCCGGAAGGACACCCTCGACGCCTGGCGGCACCGCCCCTCTCCGGAGAAGTGGGGAACGGCCGGCGACGGGTTCCTGATGCGGGCTCGGACGGTACAGTCCATCGACGGCGCGGTTGGTTGGTGCCACGGGCGGCCGGCGGAATTGGACAGAGGACGACAGAAAACGATAGGCGGCGTTTCGGCCACGTGAGGGGACAAGCGGCGGAGGCCGGCCACGTCTTTGCCGCGCTTTAAGATTCGTGCTGGCGCAGGAGACGCGAGCTGCGGGCGAGTCCGTGCTGCCTGGGATGAAAATGGACGAGACTGGGTGCTACCTGGTGGCGTAGCAACTTCAACTCGCCGATCAAATTTGTCAATGCGTGTTCGTTTTAATTGAAACAGACACAAAAATCGGCTAAACGCGACAACTCAGATGGATGCGCGTTTGTTTTTGTCCACCGCACGACCCATTTTCTATCCTAATTTAGGTCGTTTGCATCGACGCGGACATAAAACACACGCGTGCAACTAGACCTGACCAAATGTCGGGCCGGACCGGGCTTTGGGCCGGGCCAAACAAAGCCCGTTGCAAAAAAAACTGGGCCCGGCCGGCCCGGGCGTCGGGCCTAAATATCAGGCCCATGCCCGGCCCATCAGAGCAAAATCACGTCGGGCCGGGCCCTTTCCTAAATCGCAAATATGCCGGGCCCGAGCCCGACCCGGACCGAGCGTCAAGCTGAAATCTTAGGCCCAGGCCCGGCCCGTGGGCAAGGTCGGGCTGAGCCGGGTCAGGCTCTTTTGGTTCGGGTCGGGCCGAGACAGCCGGGCCGGGCGTCCCATGGCCAGGTCTACGTGCAACGCTTATCTACTCCTTCACTCGCCCTTCAGTCGATGGCACATTGATCATTCCATCTTCCTCCCATCAACAGCCAGCACATCCGGCCGCCCCGGCGGCCCGCGTCGTCGTTGGCCCGTTCTGGTGCCCCAGGCCAGCCAGCCGAACCTACGTACCCCCTCGGTCGCCCTCGCCAGCACCACTGCTTCGCCCTACCGCCACCGCAGCACCCCAGCGTCGTCGCCACCACCCCCCTGCCTGCTGCACCCAAGTGTGGCGTCCTCGCTTGCCGGACGCCGACATGACTGCTACCTGGTCCAGATAAGGCGTGAGGCTCGTCACCCCAGCTTCTTCCAAGACGCCCACAAGTTGTTCGACGGTTTGCCCGCGAGGTACAAATGGACTACACCAACGAGTTCTTTTTCCACAATTCCATTTGTGACTCAGTTGATTCTTCATCCGACGAAGAGAAGCTTCTGGCTGCTGTGTTGGTCATCCATGACCACTTTGGTAGGTGGCGGCCGATGTTCAGGGGGCTCGATCTCGGGGCACACTCCGACGTTGAATCGAAACCGAGAGAACGGCTACCCGCTCTTTAAACTCACATATTTCGTCGATGTTTTCGTACTAGACATGTGTTCAACCATATCTGAGAGGAGATGGTGGGATACGATAAGTATTTCGAGTGAAAGAGGGATACTTAGGAAAGATTGGCTTCCCATCTTATAAAAAATGCACTGCAGCTATTCGGATACTAGCATACAAAATTCCCGGTGATCTTAGTGATGACCATGTCTGAATGAGCGAGTCGACGTGCCTAGACTCCATGTATAGGTTCTGCAATGTTGTGATATGATCCGGAGTACTTGAGAGAGCCCAATATTTTAGATATAGCCCGGCTCATTGATGCAATATTGGCAGCCTAACAACAAGCAACAACATGCAGATGATGGTTTTGACTATTTTTGCTCAACTAAACTGAGTTAAGATGGGTTTAAAATGAAGGCACTATCGAAGAAGACAATCAAACACGTCCTTGCCTAATC
Source organism: Secale cereale (assembly GCA_902687465.1). Classification (NCBI taxonomy): domain Eukaryota; kingdom Viridiplantae; phylum Streptophyta; class Magnoliopsida; order Poales; family Poaceae; genus Secale; species Secale cereale. The sequence continues at coordinate 526,755,438 of LR738714.1, read as the reverse complement.
TAACGATCAGCGTCCATATTTCTTCCTCGAAAAAGTGAAAAAAAAAATCAATCTATTTTCATCCTAGTCCTCCCTCTTGCCCGCCCGCCTAGTAGGGTTGGTGCCGTCTGTCTGTCTGATCGCTTCGGCGGCGTGGCGCGGGTGGTGCGTCGGCGGCTCGTCCCGCCGTCGCGGTCCACTTCCGCGGCGTCGTCGGCACCGATGAGATGCGATGCGAGCGTCCTCGCGCGCGGCTTACGAAGGATTCTGGCTGCCGCGGCCGCGAGGATCTCCTCGGCGAAGGCGACGTGCGGCGCGGTTGACGAGGGATTCTGCGACCGCGGGCATCTCCTCGGCCGAGGCGGCTTACTATTTCGCGTACGGCAGGCACTACACGGCGCGGTTACCATGGCCGAAGCCGTGCCCATGGAGTGCAGCTGCACGTGCAGGTGGCCCGGAACGTAGAGATCTTGTGGAACAACAGCCGAGGTCCCATGCCGACAATTTTTTCCACTGCAAAACAGAAGTGTTTACCGTCATCTTCCGTGCCAAAGTCACCACACGCGTACGCCTGATATCGCGGCTGCTTTAGAGTATAACGCGGTGGCCATCAGTCAGGCGTGTCGGTTTTGCTTAACTTGATTCGTACCCCTCGTGGAGCTGGCGGGCAACAAGCAATCATCAGCTAGACAGCTACAGGATGAAGTCGCTGTCACGGCCGATTGACCGATGCCGACCGCAGCAACGACGTGCAGTCCAGTCCAGGCGCACGACGAAACTTGTGCACGCGTGCGTACCAGGTAGGCAAAGCACACATCCAAACCAAGTAACAGCACGAGGTGGTTACACGGCAGTTTCCTCCGCCAAGGCCCGGTTAGAAAAAAAGATCAGCTTCCTGTCTCTCTGCAGCGACTAAACTAAAACCCACTGTTTGCTATTGTTGTTCAGGATTGCTCCTTTGATTGATAGACGTACCATGATAAGATATGTACAGTAAGAAACCATCAGTGCACTGCACTGACCAAACGAAGTAGCAGCTACGTACTCTGGATAAAACCCTTGACCGGATGGAAAAGTAGAAACCTCGTTTAGAAGCTGCAATGCAAGACGTTTGCATCAAACTGCATCGTCGTTGCCACTAATCGCGCACTCTCTCTAGGACTACCGGCAGGCTCAAGCCTGCGTACATCTGGTCCTCCGCGGACACCGGGTCCCCCTGCTCCGTCCGGCCCCAGAAGCTCCCGAACCAGAAGAGACCCTCCTGCTCCACCAGCGCCTCCCACACGCCGTTGTCGTCGCAGCCGTCGACGGCGAAGCACCTCTTATTCCAGCCGCCGCCATCGTCCTCGTCCATGGCGAAGCATCTCTCTTTCCAACTATCTCCGTCGCTGCCGCTGCACTCCCCTCCATTGACGTTCTTGAAGGTGGCTCCGAAATCGCCGTCCAGCAGCTCCTCGAGGCGCCTCATGCCGGTCGACGAGGCCGCGCTGCTGCTCCGGGAGAGCCTCTTCGCGGCGGCCGATGCCGATGCCGATCTCCTCCTCCTCCTCATGTGCCATCGCCGGAGGATGACCCTCTTGGACTTGACCACCACCTTCCGGGGCAGCCGGACGAAGAGGAACACGGTGATCTGCAGCACCAGGCACGGGCAGCAGCAGCACACCACCACGCAGTCCATGGCCACCAGGCCGGTCTCCGCCGCGCACGAGGACGGGGACATCGATGCCGGTGGACGGAGAGAGCCGGGGTCGACGGAGCGGCGGGAGGAGGAGGAGAGGGGGAGGGCATGGATGGAGGAACGAGTAGCTGCTAGAGCTTGGTTACTTAGCTAGCCTAACTGCATGGCTTGCTTGGAAGAGTGAGGCGGAGGCTTTGGGTTGCTTGGGCCGCTCGAGTGACTTGAGGGGTCGACCTCGTTGATTCTTCCAAGCCAACTCATGCCACCCCGCTTATTAGGCCACCTTGTACAGAAGTTTGGACTACGCATCCAGGAAGCGCGCGGCACGCGTCGGGGCGACCACGCGTATTATGTGAGTGCATCACGTGGTGTTATGGCCTTTCTTGTGTGTTCGGGCAAATTAGTTAACGGATTTCTGTGTATCGTGGAACAGAAAGGGTGCGGTTTCAGAGCTATTCTTGGACACTTGGACTAGTCGATCGAGTATCTGCCAGTTGTGAAGAACCGACATACAACATGAGAAACGCGACGGTTTCAGTCAACTGGCAGCAGACAAACTTTCCCCTTTTAGGCTCAAGTCCACATCGTTCCAGGAGTCCCCATCACTCTGGTTGTGCAAGGAAAAACAAGATAGATCCATTCCAAGTGTAGATTGGGGGTGATAGATATGATCAGTACCTAACACATACTATCTGATAGGCTCATCTAAAGCTCATGGTAAAATGCAGTGAAATGTACTGTCATCGTATTATTTCATACCGACACTGAATACGAGGGGGGAAATAGCACTTCAACGCAAAATTACAAACACTTGAATTAAAAACTTCCCATGACCTCTCCTCATGTTTTTATCCATGTTTTTTGGTAGAAAGGAAATTAAAGATTGTTCAGCGGGCTTCTTCCTAACCCACGAGACAAAATAAAACAGAGTGACATTCTCTTGTAAAGGAAAGCTTTTATTTCAGATGGCACATCGAAGAAGCAGACATGAGGGAACCTTCAGCAGCGCAGCCGCTGCACTCTGCTGTTGATTTGGATCCGAAAGGCAGTTAGATGTCAAAGGGTTGCCTCAAGAACGCCTCCATTTGCTTCGCCCTAGTCCTGATCGACATGTCAAACACCTTCTGCCCGAATTCAATCACCAGTCCTCCCATGATACCCTGGTCAATCTGCAAAGAAAGCACAATTTGCAATTTGTTCAATATTACTTGACACCTAAGATGCTATAGAGATAACTTGTGGATCAAGGGCTTGCCTTCTGTTCAACCAAGATGGTTTTGTCTTTCCCAAGGATTTCTCGCAAGGTCTCCTTAAGTTCTTTCTCCTCCTTCTCAGGAAGTGGCTAACAGCACAAAACAGAGAAGTCAGCAACCGAAACTGAACTATTGTCAATACAGTCAGGATCTATAACATAAGTTGCAGACATAATGCATCCACACATAGACAAACCAGCTTAAAAAACGTAACAGAATGCATCCACACATAGACAAACCAGCTTAAAAAACGTGACACAAGTTTTCCACAGTTTGTCAAGGTAAATAGCTCCTTGTTACCATATGGCAGGAATTCTAAGATAAGCCTGTTAAGAGTTTTCTCCAACAGAGCTTGTCAAATAAATAAGTTCCAACTCAATCAACATATGGCAGGAATTCTAAGACAAGCCTGTTAGAGTTGAACTTCGAGTAATGGCAAGTACAAACGTTCCAACTCAATCAACTAAAAGACTTCCTACTGCCATAACAAATAGTTTCGGATCAATTCAACTCAACTTTATAATTTCAAGGTATGAATTTTAGCTCATGCAGGTAACTTCTAAATATTATCTGCATTTAAACATTTTTGCAAACAAAAAAAATCATATTTTTATCTCAATGATTACTAAACCCCCAAAGGCAGCAATTTGTTAGTTCACTGGATCATGCTATATTATTAGGCACATGAAAGGAGAGCAAGCCCAACTAACAAGCATTTTAGTTGCAGTTGGTTTCTGTTGGTGCAGAACAGAAGGCAACCCTACTTTCAGCTTGAAAGAATAGGTTATAGCTAACTACAGGGACATATCAACAAGAACAACAGTAGTAAACCAGGAAGGCTCCAAGGACTTCATAACAAAATTAATATACGAAAGAAGACAACAACAGGTCATTTCATGTTACCAAGAATCAAGGTAAGGCTAATCATATGAACATGCATCAAACTTCCCTTTAATATGTGAAAGTGAACACTGAGAAATTCGACCAGCGTCAAACACACTGTGCTCTTAGTAGCAAGAGACAATAAATAGTGGGATATCAGGTCATCAACTTACAACAACAGTCCTGACAACAACTTTCACCTCCCCCCTATGTGCCATGGTCAAATCAACAAATCTCTCAGCAATGCGCTCAACATACTTCAGTCTTCCATTGGATGCCAGTGCAGCTTCACATAAAAGAAAAAATTAGACGCGCGTAAAATTCATTATAACTAAGTCCTCTAAGTTTTAGACTGTATGCATATCATCACTTATCAGTGATACAATGTACCTTAATTGAAAAGAAACTCCTGCGATCGATACTTAAATTAGGTTGTTAACTAACACAACTGAAAACAACATATCTTAACAGATGAGAAATGCAAACGGTGTTACTTTGTATTGAAAATAGTACTGCGAAAGAAAGCAAACTGTTGACAAAGCAAGCAACATTGGAAACAAAAGAACTAAAAATAGTCCCATGCATTTGGAGTGGTACATCACTAAAGCACATGCTGCTAAAAACTACTCCCTCCGTCCCAAAATAAGTGTCTTGGCCTTAGTACTGCGAAAGAAAGCAAACTGTTGAGACACTTATTTTGGGACGGAGGGAGTATAACTTAGTATCTCTTATTATAAGCACCTACAATGAACTTCATTAGACATAAGAGGTTGAGTGGATTGGAAGCATACACAAGAATTTCTTTGTGATGTCAGTAAACCCGGCTTCAGAGAATATTTCAGTTATAGCCTTCACCCTGGTTTCTTTAGGCACTGATGTGTCCTTCATGAATTGAGAAAACATAGGGCTCTTCTTGGCTGCCCCTACAACATCGAGAATCTCGGATTCAACTTTTTCCAACGAATTTGCGTTGGCTGCTGCAAGGAACAACGCACTAGCATAGTTGCCGGTGCCACCATACAGAGCTTTTGGAACCTATTATGGCATAAGAACACAAGTAAGGACAAAACAACAGATAAAGCCACCAAGTAACCAATTTACTGAATTGCACAAGTACTATTCAAAATTTGAAACAGATTATGTAAAACATTAGACAAGAGAATGCATCCATCACCGGCATGAACCTTTTTGCACTGCGATTGATACACTAAACAAATGTAACGTGAACAATCCGTCTTTGCTGAGTAAACTAATTTGAGTGATCATTGCAGTATGTGATAGCAACAAGCATGGTTACACTCCAATAGAACAGGAAATGGTTTAAAATCAGTGAAGGCTAGGTTTCTCAAAATCAGGTAATTTTGGCCATAACGACACATGGATCCCAACAAGAAAATGTTGGTTTCTTTGCGCAGGCAGGCAGGCAAACATAAACAGCTGCATGATTATTATGGTCCCTTGATAAGTTGACCAGACCAAAGAGTAATCTGGGCCACTCACAACGAACAAAGATAGAAATCTTGCGGTCCTAAACTAGCACATCCGCAGACCGCAACACAACCACAAAAGCAATAATCCAACCAAATGCTTGATCTCGAGGTACCTTGATCTTGTTCTCCTTAGGCTTATCCGCCTCCGTTGCAAGCCCCCTCGACACCTGCATCATAACTAGCACGTCAAACCCCACGAATTAACCCGAAGAAAAATCACAGGGAGATCGATTCGACGAGACGACAGATTAAAATCCCCGGGGGGAGACCATCCAAGGATGTCAGGGACACAAGGAGAACCTAGATCAGCTAAGGGGACCGGCGGGCTACCGAAATCTGAGGGGAATGGCGTCTTCCGATTAAGCCAAACAAAGAGGGGGGCAGGGAAGGGGATCGGGACCTGAGCGACTGCCGCGGATTCGGTGGCCGCGAGGCGGGCTTGGAGGAGCGGGAGGCCGGATCTGAGGTGCCGCGCCGCCATTTTCGGTTCGTTCCGCGGTGGTGGAGATCGAAACCTAGGAGGAGATCGGGTCGGGGTGAGGAGGAAGAGACGAGGCTGCGCTCGGGTCTCGTAGAATGCGATGCGAGGAAAAGGTGGGGGCGATGCGCAGTGAACCACCACAACACTCCGGAGTGGACCAAGGATACAAAGCCCTTTAGGCCCTGGTGCCTTCGGTTTGTGGGCTTCGTCAAAGCGATTTCTGCACGCAGCCCACGCGCGTCCTCCGCTTGAACTAGGCCGGTGAAATGTCTAAAAAAAATAGGCCCGGTAAAGCGTTATTTTTTCTTTCGTTTTTCATTTATTTATTTTTCACCTTTTCCTTTGTTTTTAGTTTATGTTTCTATTCACCATAAAAAATATTTTATATTCTCTATTTCATTCTGGGTAAAATACAATAATATTTTAACAGGATATACACTTTTTAAAACTTGTAAACATATTTTAAAAACATGGACATCTTTTCAAGATATATGAATTTAATATATATGCATTTATTTCAAAAATAAATTTTTAAAAATACACAAGCATTTATTTTTGCGTGAATACCTTTTCTTGCAACACATGAACCAATTGTTTGTTTTTTGCATATAACGAATGTTTTCAAAAAGACACACGTGAACATTTTTTACAAATTTACTTGAATATTTTTTAGTTCGTGGACACTTTTTTATACAATATGCGTACAATTTTTGTAATTTATTTTTAACCGGATACAAAGGTAATGTAATAAATATATATTTTGAAAAAATATGTATACAAAGGATAAAACTACCTAGTTGATGAGCCAGACCTCTAGCAGCTCATTTAGGAACTACTGCGAGCTACCCCAACTCGCTACAAGCAAAATATAGAGGTGCCCTGATCCTTTGGTCTGGTTGTCCTCGAATTCCATGACCTGCCATTGTCGACCTGTTTTGTTTCTTCTTCTTCATTACTAACTTTCCCTATGTTTCACTTACTAACTGTTTTCGCTCGTTTTCATCTAAAAAAGCTTTTCCTTCAATTTATTCCTCTTGCTCCCTCCCTTTCTCCTTTGCAACAATCGTCACTATCACCCTCACGCCATATATACGAGGCGAATTAGAAGTTGGTTGGAGAGTTGGAACAAAACTATGCACCACTTTCGCATCAGCTTATGTTGCTTTGAGATGGTAACTCTCACTCCAAATCTGACGTGGCATACTCTAGCAAGTGTAACCCCCATCAACCCTAACCTACCACGATAATAAGTCAAGGTCATGGGCACGAGGTAGAAGGTGTCCAATGTTGAGTTGGGACTAGTTTTAGCACTAAAACCAGGTGTCTGCCTCGAACGCGTGAACTCGGCATGTCGTGTCATGTGGCATACGACATGTTTACATTGTAAAAAAACTCAACATGTCGTAGTTCATAATTTTTAATGTTCTTCTCTCTCACTTGTTCTAATGTCATAGCCCTCCATGACCGTGACTTTATCTCCTACACATCTCCTCTATCATGAATTTGTCAGGCTCCCAACCATAGTATTCCTATTACCTCCTTTCTGGTTTATAAGGCTTACACATATCTCTAGATCTATAATTTGACCAACATAAGATGACTTGTATAGTATTAAAAAATACCATTAGAAAGTATACAATTTGAAGTTTCTAATGATATTATTTTTTGTGATATATATTATGTTGGTCTATTTGTCAACCTAGAGATACGTGCAACCCTTATAAGGGAATCTCGAACGCCGACCCGCAAACCTGAAGCAACCGTCCGGACCGCTCTGTCCGGACCAAGGAAGTCATCGTACGCGGTCTTGTATCGGTCAGCAGCGCGGTACAGAGGCGTTTTCTCCTGCAAATCATAGACAAACATGGTGGGAGGTTTGCGTGAGTCCGGACACACGAAACGTCGCTCTCCGCCCCCTAGCCTACCCAAAAGGAAGGCGGAGCCCACGCTTTTGTAGCATCTTGCATTGTTTCGGCGCCAACCCCCCACTCTCTTCTCCCACTCCCAGCCGCTCTCTGCCTAACCCTCGCTCGTTTCACCCACCCTCTCATTCCCTCCTTCGTCGACGCATGAAACCATCAGAGAACCTGTCGGAGATGGAGCCGACGGAGGTGCCGGAGGATACGAGCATCACACTCGTTCGAAAGATCAGTTCGGAGACGCGGCAAAATCGTCGCATCAAAGCGAAGGTCGAAAAGGAGCAGAAGCTGAAGAAGCGGTTGGCCGTCAGCGGGCTTGGTGGTGGCAATGGGCATGGCGGACAAGGCGGTCGACGAGGCTATGGCGGCCGCCGCCAGACGGGCGCTGATGATGTCCTGGATAAGGTGGTACTGATCTAGTCAGCCCATGGTCCCTGGGCTTGGCTGAGTCGCCATCACTCGTGGTCAAGGTGGACTCCAAAGGCCGAACTGAAGGAAATATGCCCTAGAGGCAATAATAAAGTTATTATTTATTTCCTTATATCATGATAAATGTTTATTATTCATGCTAGAATTGTATTAACCGGAAACTTAGTACATGTGTGAATACATGGACAAACAGTGTGTCACTAGTATGCATCTACTTTACTAGCTCGATAATCAAAGATGGTTAAGTTTCCTAGCCATAGACATGAGTTGTCATTTGATGAACGGGATCACATCATTAGAGAATGATGTGATTGACTTGACCCATTCCGTTAGCTTAGCACTTGATCATTTAGTATGTTGCTATTGCTTTCTTCATGACTTATACATGTTCCTATGACTATGAGATTATGCAACTCCCGAATATCGGAGGAACACTTTGTGTGTTATCAAACGTCACAACGTAGTTGGGTGATTATAAAGATGCTCTACAGGTGTCTCCGATGGTGTTTGTTGAGTTGGCATAGATCAAGATTAGGATTTGTCACTCCGATTGTCGGAGAGGTATCTCTGGGCCCTCTCGGTAATGCACATCACTATAAGCCTTGCAAGCAATGTGACTAATGAGTTAGTTGCGGGATGATGCATTACGGAACGAGTAAAGAGACTTGCCGGTAACGAGATTAAACTAGGTATGATGATACCGACGATCGAATCTCGGGCAAGTAACATACCGATGACTAAGGAAACAACGTATGTTGTTATGCGGTTTGACCGAGAAAGATCTTCGTAGAATATGTAGGAGCCAATATGAGCATCCAGGTTTCGCTATTGGTTACTGACCGGAGATGTGTCTCGGTCATGTCTACATAGTTCTCGACCCTGTAGGGTCCGCACGCTTAACGTTCGATGACAATTTGTATTATGAGTTATGTGATTTGATGACCAACGTTTGTTCGGAGTCCCGGATGAGATCACGGACATGACGAACAGTCTCGAAATCGTCAAGACGTAAAGATCGATGTATTGGAAGGCTATATTCGGACATCGGAAAGGTTCTGAGTGATTCGGGTATTTTTCGGAGTACCGGAGAGTTACGGGAATTCGTATTGGACCTTAATGGGCCATACGGGAAAGGAGAGAAAGGCCTCAAGGGTGGCCGCGCCCCTTTTCCCATGGACTGGTCCGAATTGGACTAGGGAAAGGGGGCGTCCCCTTCCTTCCTTCTCCTTCTCCCTTCCCCTTTTCCTATTCCATTTGGGAGGTGGAATCCTACTAGGACTAGGGAGTCCTAGTAGGACTCCACACTTTGGCGCGCCCTATGAGGGTCGGCCTCATCCTCCCTCCATCCTTTATATATGTGGCCAGGGGGCACCCCATGGACACACAAGTTGATTTTAGCCGCGTGCGGTGCCCCTCTCCACAGATACACACCTCTGTCATATCGTTGCAGTGCTTAGGCGAAGCCCTGCGCCGGTAACTTCATCATCACCATCACCACGCCGTCGTGTTGAGGAAACTCTCCCGTGAAGCTCAACTGGATCAAGAGATCGTGGGACGTCATCGAGCTGAACGTGTGCTGAACGCGAAGGTGCCGTACGTTCGGTGCTTGGATCGGTTGGATCACTAAGACGTTCGACTCCATCAACCGCGTCACTAGATGCTCCCGCTTTCGGTCTACGAGGGTACGTAGACACACTCTCCGCTCTCGTTGCTATGCTTCTAGTAGATAGATCTTGCATGATCGCAGGAATTTTTTTGAAATACTACGTTCCCCAACAGTGGCAGCATGAGCCAGGTCTATGCGTAGATGATATGCACAAGTAGAACACAATGAGTTGTGGCGATAATAGTCATACTGCTTACCAGCATGTCATACTTTGATTCGGCGGTATTGTGAGATGAAGCGGCCCGGACCGACATTACGCGTACGCTTACGCGAGACTGATTTCACTGTTACGAGCACTCATTGCTTAAAGGTCACCGGCGGGTGTCTGTCTCTCTCCCTTTAGTTGAATCGAGTGTGGCTACGCCCAGTCCTTGTGAAGGTTAAAACAACGCACATGACGAAATATCGTTGTCCTTTTTGTATGCGTAGGTAAGAACAGTTCTTGGTAAGTCCGTAGCAGCCACATAAAACTTGCAACAACAAAGTAGAGGACGTCTAACTTGTTTTTGCAGGGCATATTGTGATGTGATATGGTCAAGACGTGATGAGTTATGCGTTATTGTATGAGATGATCATGTTTTGTAAATTATCAGCAACCGGCAGGAGCCTTATGGTTGTCTCTTTATTGTATGAATTGTGAAGGCCATGTAATTGCTTTACTTTATCACTATGAGTTAGCGATAGTAGTAGTAGCAATAGTTGGCGAGACGACCACGACGCTACGATGAAGATCATGGTGTCTAGCCGGTGACGATGGAGATCATGGCGATGCTTTGGAGATGGAGATCAAAAGCACAAGATGATGATGTCCATATCATGTCACATATTTTGATTGCATTTAATGTTTATCCTTTTATGCTTCTTATTTTGCTTAGTACGACGGTAGCATTATAAGATGATCCCTCACAAAATTTCAAGGTACAAGTGTTCTCCCTGAGTATGCACCTTTGCGAAAGTTCGTCGTGCCGAGACACCATGTGATGATCGGGTGTGATAAGCTCTACGTTCAAATACAACGAGTGTAAGACAGTTTTGCACATGCAGAATACTCGGTTAAACTTGATGAGCCTAGCATGTACAGACATGGCCTCGGAACACTAGAGACCGAAAGGTCGAGCGTGAATCATATAGTAGATATGATCAACATAAGATGTTCACCATTGAAAACTACTCCATCTCACGTGATGATCGGACATGGTTTAGTTGATTTGGATCACGTGATCATTTAGATGACTAGAGGGACGTCTATCTAAGTGGGAGTTCTTTAGTAATATGATTAATTGAACTTTAATTTATCATGAACTTAGTCCTGGTAGTATAAGCATATCTATATTGTAGATCAATAGCTCGCGATGTCGCTCCCCGTTTATTTTTATATGTTCCTAGAGAAATATAAGTTGAAAGATGATAGTAGCAATGATGCGGACTTGTTCCATGATCTGAGGATTTTCCTCTTTGCTACACAAAATAATTATGTCCTTGATCCACCGCTAGGTGACAGACCTATTGCAGGAGCAGATGCAGACGTTATGAACGTTTTGACAAAAGCTCAGTATGATGACTACTTGATAGTTTAGTGCACCCTGCTTTACGGCTTAGAACCGGGACTTCAAAAATGTTTTGAATGCCACGAAGCATATAAGATGTTCCTAAGAGTTGAAATTGGTATTTCATACTCATGCCCGTATCAAGAGGTATGAGACCTTTGACAGTACTTTGCCTACAAGATGGAGGAGAATAGCTCAACCAGTGAGCATGTGCTCAGATTGTCTGGGTACTACAATTGCTTGGATCAAGTGGGAGTTAATCTTCCAGATAAGATAGTAAATGACAAAGTTCTCTAGTCACTATCTCCAAGTTACTAGAACTTCGTGATGAACTATAATATGCAAGGGATGACGAAAGTAATTCCCGAGCTCTTTGCGATGCTGAAATCAATGAAGGTAGAAATCAAGAAAAAGCATCAAGTGTTGATGGTTGACAAGACCACTAGTTTCAAGTAAAAGGGCAAAGGAAAAGAAAGGGAACTTCAAGAAGAATGGCAAGCAAGTTGCTACTCCCATGAAGAAACCCAAAGCTAGACCCAAGCCTGAAATCGAGTGCTTCTACTACAAAGGAAATGGTCACTGGAAGTGGAACTACCCTAGAAAACTTGGTGGATAAGAAGGATGGCAAAGTGAACAAAGGTATATTTGATATACAAATTATTGATGTGTACTTTACTAGTGTTCATAGCAACCCCTGGGTATTTGATACCGGTTCAGTTGCTAAAATTAGTAACTTGAAACGAGAGTTGCAGATTGAACGGAGACTAGTTAAAGGTGAAGTGACGATGTATGTTGGAAGTGGTTCCAAGATTGATATGATCATCATCGCACACTCCATGTACTTTCGGGATTAGTGTAGAACCTAAATAAATGTTATTTGGCATTTGCGTTGAGCATGAATATGATTTGATCATGTTTGTTGCAATACAATTACTCATTTAAAGTCATAAAATAATTGTTTTTCTGTTTACATGAATAAAACCTTCGATGGCCATACATCCAATGAAAATATTTTGTTGGATCTCGATCGTAGTGATACACATATTCATAATATTGAAACCAAAAGATGCAAAGTTGATAATGATAGTGCAACTTATTTGTGGCATTGCCGTTTAGGTCATATTGGTGTAAAGCGCATGAAGAAACTCCATGCTGATGGACTTTTGGAATCACTTGATTATGAATCACTTGGTGCTTCCGAACCATGCTTCACGGGCAAGATGACTAAAACTCCGTTCTTCGGAACAATGGAGTGAGCAGCTGACTTATTGGAAATCATACATACTGATGTATGCGGTCCAATGAGTTGAGGCTCGTGGCGGGTATCGTTATTTTCAGACCTTCACAGATGATTTGAGCAGATATGGGTATATCTACTTGATGAAGCACAAGTCTGAAACATTTGAAAGGTTTAAAGAATTTCAGAGTGAAGTAGAGAATCATCGTAACAAGAAAATAAAGTTTCTACGATCTGATCGCGGAGGCGAATATTTGAGTTATGAGTTTGGTCTTCATTTGAAACAATGTGGAATAGTTTCATAACTCACGCCACCTAGAACACCACAGCGTAATGGTGTGTTCGAATGTCGTAACCATACTTTATTAGATATGGTGCGATCTATGATGTCTCTTACCAATTTACCACTATCGTTTTGGGGTTATGCATTAGAGAAAACTGCATTCACGTTAAATAGGGCACCATCTAAATCCGTTGAGATGACAGGTTATGAACTGTGGTTTGGCAAGAAACCCAAGTTGTTGTTTCTTAAAGTTTTGGGGTTGCGATGCTTATGTGAAAAAGCTTCAACCTGATAAGCTCGAACCTAAATCGGAGAAATGCGTCTTCATAGGATACCCAAAAGAAAATGTTGGGTACACCTTATATCACAGATCCGAAGGCAAGATGTTCGTTGCTAAGAATGGATCCTTTCTAGAGAAGGAGTTTCTCTCAAAAGAAGTGAGTGGGAGGAAAGTAGAACTTGATGAGGTAATTATACCTTCTCCCGAATTCGAAAGTAGTACATCACATAAACTAGTTCCAGTGATTCCTACGCCAATCAGTGAGGAAGCTAATGATAATGATCATGAAACTTCAGATCAAGTTACTACTGAACCTCGTAGGTCAACCAGAGTACGTTCCGCGCCAGAGTGGTACGGTGATAACCCACAAGTGTAGGGGATCGCAATAGTTTTCGAGGGTAAAGTATTCAACCCAAATTTGTTGATTCGACACAAGGGGAGCCAAAGAATACTCTTAAGTATTAGCAGCTGAGTTGTCAATTCAACCACACCTGGAAACTTAGTATCTGCAACAAGATAGTTTAGTAGCAAAGTAATATGATAGTGGCGGTAGCAGCAATAAAAGTAATGATAGTGTTTTTTTAGTTTTTGTGATAGCATCAATGGAAAAGTAAATAAGCAACTAGCAATATAGGTAAAGCTCGTAGGCATTGGATCGGTGATGGGAAATTATGTCGGATGCAATTCATCATGTAGAAGTTATAACCTAGGGTGACACAGAACTAGCTCCAGTTCATCAATGCAATGTAGGCATGTATTCCGAATATAGTCATACATGCTTATGGAAAAGAACTTGCATGACATCTTTTGTCCTACCCTCCCGTGGCAGCGGGGTCCTATTGGAAACTAAGGGATATTAAAGCCTCCTTTTAATAGAGTACCGGACCAAAGCATTAACACATAGTGAATACATGAACTCCTCAAACTATGGTCATCACCGGGAGTGGTCCCGATTATTGTCACTTCGGGGTTGCCAGATCATAACACATAGTAGGTGACTATAGACTTGCAAGATAGGATCAAGAACACACATATATTCATGAAATCATAATAAGTTCAGATCTGAAATCATGGCACTCAGGCCCTAGTGACAAGCATTAAGCATAGCAAAGTCATAGCAACATCAATCTCAGAACATAGTGGATACTAGGGATCAAACCCTAACAAAACTAACTCGATTACATGATAGATCCCATCCAACCCATCACCGTCCAGCAAGCCTACGATGGAATTACTTACAGATGGCGGTGAGCATCATGGAATTGGTGATGGAGGAAGGTTGATGATGACGATGGCGACGATCTCTACTCTCCGGGGCCCCAAACGGACTCCAGATCAGCCCTCCCGAGAGAGATTAGGGCTTGGCGGCGGCTCCATCTCGTGAAACGCGATAATTCCTTCTCTCCGATTTTTTTTCTCCCCGAAACAGAAGATATAGGATCTGGGGGTATGTCAGTGGAGCATCGGGGGGCCCACGAGGTAGGGGGGCGCGGGGGCACGCCCCCCACCCTCGTGGACAAGGTGTGGGCCCCCCGGTGAGGATCTTCTTGCAGATATTTTTTATATTTTCTGAAATAATTCTCCGTTGATTTTCAGGAGATTCCGAGAACTTTTTATTTTCTGCACAAAAACAACACCGTGGCAATTCTGCTGAAAACGGTATCAGTCCGGGTTAGTTCCATTTAAATCATGCAAGTTAGAGTCCAAAACAAGGGCAAAAGGGTTTGGAAAAGTAGATACGTTGGAGACGTATCAACTCCCCCAAGCTTAAACCTTTGCTTATCCTCAAGCAATTCAGTTGATAAACTGAAAGTGATAAAGAAAAACTTTGACAAACTCTGTTTGCTCTTGATGTTGTAAATATGTAAGCTAGCATTCAGGTTTTCAACAAGATCATGAACTAACCACATTCACAATAACTTTCAGGTCTCAAGACTACTCACATCAATGGCATAATCAACTAGCGAGCAATAATAATAAACCTCATATGACAACACTTCTCAAAACAATCATGATATGATATAACAAGATGGTATCTCGCTAGCCCTTTCTGAGACCGCAAAACATAAATGCAGAGCACCTTTAAAGATCAAGGACTAACTAGACATTGTAATTCATGGTAAAAGAGATCCAGTCATAATCATACTCAATGCAAATTAATAGTAATACATGCAACGACAGAGGTGCTCTCCTATTGGTGCTATTTGATAAGAGGATGATGACTCTGCATAAAAGTAAATAGATAAGCCCTTCGTAGAGGGAAGCAGGGATTTGTAGAGGTGCCAGAGCTCGATTTTTTAATAGAGATTGAATAACATTTTGAGCGGTATACTTTCATTGTCAACATAACAACCAAGAATCTCAATATCTCCCATGCCACGCACATTATAGGCGGTCCCCAAACAGAATGATAAAGTTTATACTCCCCCAACCACCAACAAGCACACCCCACGGCTAGCCCGAAACAACGGGTACTGTCCAAACCAGTAACAACCCTGGGGGAGTTTTGTTTAATTATTATGATTTTGAGGATGGGACTGGGCATCCCGATTACCAGCCATTTTCTCATGAATGATGAGCGGAGTCCACTCATCGTGAGAATAACCCACCTAGCATGGAAGATATAGACAACCCTAGTTGATACATGAGCTGTTCGAGCATACAAAACAGAGTTTCATTTGAAGGTTTAGAGTTTGGCACATACAAATTTACTTGGAACGGCAGGTAAATACCGCATATAGGAAGGTATGGTGGACTCATATGGAATAACTTTGGGGTTTATGGAAGTGGATGCACAAGCAGTATTCCCTCTTAGTACAGATGAAGGCTAGAAGGAGACTGGGAAGCGACCAGCTAGAGAGCAACAACGGTCATGAACATGCATTAAAATTAATCCACAATGAATGCAAGCATGAGTAGGATATAAATCACCATGAACATAAATATCGTTGAGGCTATGTTGATTTGTTTCAACTACATGCATGAACATTTGCCAAGTTAGATCACTTAAATCGTTCAAAGGAGGATACCACCCCATCATACCACATCACAACCATTTTAATATCATGTTGGCACGCAAGATAGACCATTATAAACTCTCAGCTAATTAAGCATGTCATAAGTAGCTATGATCTCTAATTGTCATTGCAAACATGTTTCATTCATAACAAGCTGAATCAGGAACGACGAGCAATCATATTTACAAAAACAAGAGAGGTCGAGTTCATACCAGCTTTTCTTATCTCAATTAGTTCATCATATATCATCCTTATTGCCTTTCAACCGCACGACCGAACGGTGTGGATAATAATAATAGTGCACGTGCATTGGACTAAGCTGGAATCTGCAGACATTTAATACAAGAGAGAAGACAATGTAATATGGCTCAAGGTTAAATCAACAACAAAGCATATGAGAGCCACTAAGCATTTCAATCATGGTCTTCTACTCTTAACCCCCAAAGAAAAGAAAAGAAACTATTTACACGGGAAAGCTCCCAACAAGCAAAAGAAGAACGAGCAATCTTTTTGGGTTTTCATTGTAATTACTACTACAATCAAAGAAAGTAAACTAGCTAGAAGCTACAACTAATATTTTTTTGTTTTTCCGGATTTTTCTAGCACACAAGAAAAAGACTAAAAAAAAGAAATTTAAACTAAGCATGGATGGTACAGTGAAAGAGTGTGAGCACCGAGAGCTAGAATAAGTGTGTGAACATGAATGTAATTCGGTGAGAAACACATACTCCCCCAAGCTTAGGCTTTTGGCCTAAGTTGGTCTATGGCCACGGATCGAAGCCACTCCCTCCAGTGTACTGAGATGTGTCCTCTGGATGCCACTGGTTGGCGAGCTCGTCCAGCTCCCACCCATAAACAGATTGTCAGGAATGATCAAGTGGTGGTTCTGGCTCAGGCTCTGAAGCTTGTGCCTGGCCTTGGTACTTGTAGAAGGCATCTGATGTAATGAGATACTTGCCTATGGATAGATCAAACAAAGATGGTGCAAGCAAGGTAACAATTTCACAATATATTTCATCAAGCCTTAATTTATAGTTAAGCTGCATGTTCCTGTCTTTAACAATAAAATCATGAGCTACCATACTCTTGTAATCTAGATAAACAGGGGCAAGAAATTTTTCTTCCTTCTCATGATGCCTAATAGGTATATTAAAATATTCAACAAGGCGAGAAGCAAAGATGCCTCCAAAGACGGGCCCCTTTGAGCGGTTCAGACTCAATCGTTAGGCAACGACGGCGCCCAAGCTAAAAGTTGTGTCTCGAAACATGGCATGGTGTAAAATGATAATATCAGGGGCACTGAGATTTCCACTGTTCCGCGACCAATTAAACATCTACTGGCGAATAAACCAAAGTAGCGCAGAACAGGGAAGTGTATACTAGTGATTCTTGCCCGTGAAACTTGTCTAGTTTCCCCCACAGCTATCATATCAATAAACCCTTCAACGTCTTCACGACGTGGTTCATCAAGTCTACCTCCGAAGGGTACTTTGCATATTTCACAAAAATCTAAAAGTAATATCTCCTTAACCACATCATATAAGCGAAACTCCACCGTAGGTGGTGTTTTCCTAGAATGAAAATGAAAGCTTTGCGTGGAAATATTGGTGAGTAAGAGATACTGTTCTTTCTGGTCGTTGAGGAAGTCGGTGAGGCCTGCATTATTTGCCAACCAATAAAAGTCTTCGTAAATACCGGCGGACATCATGAAATTATTACAAGGCCATTCGCACGGTCGAACTTCCACCATGCGAGGAAGATGATACTTGGGCTTCTTATTTTCTTCTTTCTTCTTCTCCTCTAAGCTCTTGCTGGAGGAGCCCCTCAATAATCTTTTTAACATTTTTCTTTTCTGAAAAATTCTGAAATTTTTAGTAACTTCAAAATAAAAGTTAACCAAACTCAACAAGATTGATAGCAACAACTCCTATAAGTGCCTAGAGGCTATATCATGCATTAGAACTACTTGGGACCAAGAAAATTTGACATGCAAGCTCAAGAACAAGGTCACCACAGCAGCATAAATTTGCAACAAATAAAGCACTAGAACAAAAACTAATTGGACCAATAGAGGAGTCACATACCAAGGAACAATCTCCCCAAACAGTTTGGTGAATGGTGCTTTGAGCAAGGAGATCGAAAATGGCAGCAAGATGAGCTAGAACTCGGGTTTGAGCTGGTTGGGGATCTTTTTGGGAGGAAGAAGAAGAGCATGGGTGAAAGGATAAGTGGAGGGGTCCACATGGGGCCCACGAGGCAGGGGGCGCGCCCTGGGCAGGGTAGCACGCCCTGCACCCTCGTGGCCACGTGCTGGCTCCCCTCGCTGTGTGTTCAGTGCCATATTTTCTTAAATAATCTAGAAAAAAATCATATTTCATTTTCATGGCATTTGGAGAACTTTTATTTTCGGGATATTTTTATTGCACGGATAAGTCTGGAAACAGACAGTCAATGCTAATTTTCTTTTATTTAACCTAATTAACAGATAGTAAAAGGAGGGTACAGAAGGTTTGTGCTATCTAGATTCACCTATCCCATGCTCATCAAAGGAATCCATTAACAATGTTGATCAGGTCTTGCTAATAAACTCTTTCTGAGTAACATGAAACCGGAGAATTTTTGAATAACACTACGTTACCTCAATGGGGATATGTATGTCCCCAACAATAAGAATGTCATATGCCTTCTTGATAGTAGGAATAGGAAACTCAAAACCTCCAATAGTGATAGTCGAAGTTTTTCCAATATAACTGATACTGTAGACCTGAGGTTGTTTCCTCGGAAAGTGTACCGTATGCTCATTACCATTGACATGAAAAGTGACATTGCCTTTGTTGCAATCAATAACAGCTCCTGTAGTATTCAAAAAGGGTCTTCCAAGGATAATAGACATACTATCGTCCTCGGGAATATCAAGTATAACAAAGTCCGTTAGAATAGTAACATTTGCAACTACAACAGGCACATCCTCACAAATATCGACAGGTATAGTAGTTGATTTATCAGCCATTTGCAAGGATATTTCAGTAGGTGTCAACTTACTCAAGTCAAGTCTATGATATAAAGAGAGAGGCATAACACTAACACCAGCTCCAAGATCACATAAAGCAGTTTTAACATAGTTTCTCTTAATGGAGCAAGGTATAGTAGGTACTCCTGGATCTCCTAATTTCTTAGGCATTCCACCCTCAAAAGTGTAATTGGCAAGCATGGTGGAGATTTCTACTTCAGGTATCTTTCTTTTGTTGGTAATAATATCTTTCATATACTTAGCACAAGGATTTGTTTTTAAGCACATCAGTCAAACACATACGCAAAAAGATAGGTCTAATCATTTCAGCAAAGCGCTCAAAATACTCATCATCCTTTTTCTTGGATGGTTTCGGAGGAAAAGGCATGGGTTTCTGAACCCATGGTTCTCTTTCCCTACCGTGCTTCCTAGCAACAAAGTCTCTCTTATCATAACATTGATTCTTTGATTATGGGTTATCAAGATCAACAACAGGTTCAATCTCTACATCATTATCATTGCTAGGTTGAGCATCATCATGAACACCATTATTAATATTATCACTAGGTTCATGTTCATTACCAGATAGTGTCTCAGCATCAGAAACAGATATATCATTGGGATTCTCAGGTCTGTCAGCTACATGTTTACTAGAAGCATGCAAAGTCCTATCATTTTTCTTTTTCTTCTTCTTAGAAGAACTAGGTGCATCTATGTTAGCTCTCTGAGAATCTTGCTCAATTCTCTTAGGGTGGCCTTCAGGGTATAGAGGTTCCTGAGTCATTCTGCCACCTCTAGTCACAACTCTAATGGCATTATCATTATTCTTACTATTTAATTCATTGAGAAAATCATTCTGAGCCTTAAGTACTTGTTCTACTTGAGTGGTGACCATAGAAGCAAGTATACTAATAAGTTTCATTTCACCCTTAGCACTAGACAGATAATCACTCAAGCGTTCAATCATATAAGCATTGTGTTGTAATTGTCTACCAACATAAGCATTGAAGTTTTCTTGTTTCACAATGAAATTGTAAAACTCATCTAAGCATTGGCTAGCAGACTTATAACGAGGAATATCACCTTCATCAAATCTATAAAGAGAATTTACCTTTACTACCCGTGTCGGGTTATCAAGACCATGTATTTCTTCAATAGGTGGTAAATTCTTAACATGTTCAACTTTAATACCTTTTTCTTTCATAGATTTCTTTGCCTCTTGCATGTCTTCAGGACTGAGAAATAGAACACCTCTTTTCTCCGGAGTTGGCTTAGGGGCTGGTTTAGGAAGTGTCCAATTATTTTCATTGGCTAGCATATTATTCAATAGTAGTTCCGCTTGTTCAACTGTTCTTTCCCTGAAAACACAACCAACACAACTATCCAGGTGCTCTCTGGAAGCATCAGTTAGTCCATTATAAAAGATATCAAGTATATCATGCATCTCAAGAGGATGATCAGGCAAAGCATTAAGTAACTGGAGAAGCCTCCCCCAAGCTTGTGGGACACTCTCTTCTTCAGTTTGAGCAAAGTTATGTATTTCCCGTAAGGCAGCTTGTTTCTTATGAGCGGGAAAATATTTAGCAGAGAAGTAATAAATCATATCCTGGGGACTACACACACAACCAGTATCAAGAGAATTAAACCAAGTCTTAGCATCACCCTTTAACGAGAACGGAAATAACTTAAGGATACAATAGTAGCGGATCTTTTCATCATTGGTAAACAGGGTGGCTATATCATTCAACTTGGTAAGATGTGCCACAATAGTTTCAGACTCATAGCCATGGAAAGGATCAGATTCAACCAAAGTAATTAACTCAGGATCAACAGAGAATTCATAATCCTTATCAGTGACACAAGTAGGTGAAGAAGCAAAAGCAGGGTCATGTTTCATTCTAGCATTCAAGGACTTTTCTTTCAGCTTAGCTAATAACTTCTTAAGATCATATCTATCATTGCAAGCAAGAAAGTCTCTAGCAGTTTCTTCATCCATAACATAACCCTCAGGAACAACAGGCAATTCATATCTATTGGGAGTAGTTTCATCATCACTTTCATAAATATCATCAACATTTGCACTCTCCCTAACCTTAGCAATTTGTTCATCTAGAAATTCACCTAATGGCACAGTATCAGGCATAGAAGTGGTTTCATCATACATAGCAGAAGTAGCATCATCAAGAACATACGACATCTCAGATTCAATAGCAGGAGTAGGTGTCGCAAGTTTACTCATAACAGAAGGAGAATCAAGTGTGGAGCTAGATGGCAGTTCCTTACCTCCTTGTAGTTGAGGGTAAGATCTTGGTTTTTGAGTCCTTCAAATTCTTCGTAGTGATAAACAGATATAAATCCCAAGTGACTTAAAGAATAGAGCTATGCTCCCCGGCAACGGCGCTAGAAAATAGTCTTGATAACCCACAAGTGTAGGGGATCACAACAGTTTTCGAGGGTAAAGTATTCAACCCAAATTTGTTGATTCGACACAAGGGGAGCCAAAGAATACTCTTAAGTATTAGCAGCTGAGTTGTCAATTCAACCACACCTGGAAACTTAGTATCTGCAGCAAGATAGTTTAGTAGCAAAGTAATATGATAGTGGCGGTAGCAGCAATAAAAGTAACGATAGTGTTTTTGCAGTTTTTGTGATAGCATCAACGGAAAAGTAAATAAGCAACTAGCAATATAGGTAAAGCTCGTAGGCATTGGATCGGTGATGGGAAATTATGTTGGATGCAATTCATCATGTATAAGTTATAACGTAGGGTGACACAGAACTAGCTCCGGTTCATCAATGCAATGTAGGCATGTATTCTGAATATAGTCATACGTGCTTATGGAAAAGAACTTGCATGACATCTTTTGTACTACCCTCCCGTGGCAGCGGGGTCCTATTGGAAACTAAGGGATATTAAGGCCTCCTTTTAATAGAGTACCAGACCAAAGCATTAACACATAGTGAATACATGAACTCCTCAAACTATGGTCATCACCGGGAGTGGTCCCGATTATTGTCACTTCGGGGTTGCCGGATCATAACACATAGTAGGTGACTATAGACTTGCAAGATAGGATCAAGAACACACATATATTCATGAAAACATAATAAGTTCAGATCTGAAATCATGGCACTCGGGCCCTAGTGACAAGCATTAAGCATAGCAAAGTCATAGCAACATCAATCTCAGAACATAGTGGATACTAGGGATCAAACCCTATCAAAACTAACGCGATTACATGATAGATCCCATCGAACCCATCACCATCCAGCAAGCCTACGATGGAATTACTCACTCATGGTGGTGAGCATCATGGAATTGGTGATGGAGGAAGGTTGATGATGACGATGACGACGATCTCCACTCTCCGGAGCCCCGAACGGACTCCAGATCAGCCTCCCGAGAGAGATTAGGGCTTGGCAGCGGCTCTGTCTCGTGAAACGCGATAATTCCTTCTCTCCGATTTTTCTCTCCCCGAAACGGAAGATATAGGATCTAGGGGTACGTTGGTGGAGCATCGGGGGGCCCACGAAGCACGGGGGCACGCCCTGGGCAGGGGGCGCGCCCCCACCCTCATGGACAGGGTGTGGGCCCCCGATGAGGATCTTCTTGCAGATATTTTTTATATTTTCTGAAATAATTCTCCGTTAATTTTCAGGCGATTTCGAGAACTTTTTATTTCTGCACAAATACAACACCATGGCAATTCTGCTGAAAACAGCGTCATCCGGGTTAGTTCCATTCAAATCATGCAAGTTAGAGTCCAAAACAAGGGCAAAAGGGTTTGAAAAAGTAGATACGTTGGAGAGGTATCATATGGTAACCCGATTCTGGAAGTCATGTTGGTAGACCATGACGAGCCTACAAACTATGAGGAAGCGATGATGAGCCCAGATTCCGCAAAATGGCTTGAGGCCATGAAATCTGAGATGGGAGCCATGTATGAGAACAAAGTGTGGACTTTGGTTGACTTGCCCGATGATCAGCAAGCCATTGAAAATAAATGGATCTTTAAGAGGAAGACTGACGCCGATGGTAATGTTACTGTCTACAAAGCTCGACTTGTTGCAAAAGGTTTTTGACAAGTTCAAGGTGTTGACTACAATGAGATTTTCTCACTCGTAGCGATGCTTAAGGTTGTCCGAATCATGTTAGCAATTGCCGCATTTTATGAATCTGGCAAATGGATAACAAAACTGCGTACTTTAATGGATTTATTAAAGAAGATTTGTATATGATGCAACC
This sequence comes from Secale cereale, assembly GCA_902687465.1. NCBI lineage: Eukaryota > Viridiplantae > Streptophyta > Magnoliopsida > Poales > Poaceae > Secale > Secale cereale. Next base: position 526,732,041 of record LR738714.1, on the reverse strand, counting down.
AGAAGGTTTTGTCAATCCTAAAGGTGATAACAAAAATGTGCAAGCTCCAGCGATCCATCTATGGACTGGTGCAAGCATCTCGGAGTTGGAATATACATTTTGATAAGTTGATCAAAGCATATAGTTTTATACAGACTTGCGGTGAAGACTGTATTTACAAGAAAGTGAGTGGGAGCACTACAGCCTTTCTGATAAGTATATGTGAATGACATATTGTCGATCGAAGATGATGTAGAATTTTCTGGAAATCACAAAATATTGTTTGAAAGGAGTTTTTCAAAGGCAGATCTCGGTGAAGCTGCTTACATATTGAGCATCAAGATCTATAGAGATAGATCAAGACGCTTGATAAGTTTTTTCAATGAGTACATACTTTGACAAGTTTTTGAAGTAGTTCAAAATGGAACAATCAAAGAAAGAGTACTTGCCTATGTTGCAAGGCGTGAAGTTGAGTAAGACTCAAAGCCCGACCACAGCAAAAGATAGAGAGAGAATGAAAGTCATTCCCTATGCCTCAGCCATAGGTTCTATAAAGTATGCCATGCTGTATACCAGACCTATTATATGCCCTGCCCTGAGTTTGGCAAGGGAGTACAATTTTGATCTTGGAGTAGATCACTGGACAGCAGTCATTATTATCCTTAGAGGACTAAGGAAATATTTCTCGGTTATGGAGGTGATAAAGAGTTCGTCGTAAAGAGTTACGTCAATGCAAGCTTTGACACCGATCTGGATGACTCTGAGTCTCGATCTGGATACATATTGAAAGTGGGAGCATTTAGCTAGAGTAGCTTCGTGCAGAGCATTGTAGACATAGACATTTGCAAAATACATACAGATCTGAATGTGGCAGACCCATTGACTAAACCTCTCTCACAAGCAAAACATGATCACACCCTAGTACTCTTTGGGTGTTAATAACATGGCGATGTGAACTAGATTATTGACTCTAGTAAACCTTTTGGGTATTGGTCACTGATACGTCTCCATCGTATCTATAATTTTTGATTGTTCCATGCCAATATTCTACAAGTTTCATATACTTTTGGCAACTTTTTATACAATTTTTGGGACTAACATATTGATCCAGTGCCCAGTGCCAGTTCCTGTTTGTTGCACGTTTTTTGTTTCGCAGAATATCCATATCAAACGGAGTCCAAACTGAATAAAAACGAAAGGAGATTTTTTTGGAATATATGTGAATTTTGGGAAGCGGAACGAACATGAGACGATGCCCGAGTGGGCCACGAGGCAGGGGGCACACCCACCAGGGGCAGGCGCGCCCTGGGCCCTCATGGCCACATCGTAAGGAGGTTGATGCCCTTTTTTCGCCGCAAGAAAGCGAATATCCGGATAAAAATCGTGTAAAATAATCAGCCCAATCGGAGTTACGGATCTCCGGGAATATAAGAAATGGTGAAGGGACATAATCTGGTAACCCAGAAACAGAGAGAGACAGAAAGACAGATCCAATCTCGGAGGGGCGAGAGCCCCTCCGCCGCCATGGAGGCCATGGACCAGAGGGGAAACCCTTCTCCCACCCAGGGAGAAGGTCAAGGAAGAAGAAGAAGAAGGAGGGGGGCTCTCTCCCCCTCGCTTCCGGTGGCGCCGGAGTGCCACCGGGGCCATCATCGTGTGACGGCGATCTACACCAACACCTCCGTCATGTTCACCAACATCTCCATCACCTTCCCCCATTGATATGTCTCCAACGTATCTATAATTTTTTATTGTTCCATGCTATTATATTATCCTTCTAGGATGTTTTATGGGCTTTATTATACACTTTTATATGATTTTTGGGACTAACCTATTAACCTAGAGCCCAGCGCCAGTGCTAGTTTCTGTTTTTCCTTGTTTATGAGTTTTACAGAAAAGGAATTTCAAACGGAGTCCAATTGACGTGCCACTTTTTGATGATTTTTTCTGGACCAAAAGAAGCCCCCGAAGTAAAAGAGTTGGGCCAGGAGAGCCACGAGCTGCCCACGAGGGTGGGGGGCGCGCCCTAGGCAGGTGGTGGCGCCGCCCTATCTCGTGGACGGCCCGGAGGGCCCCCTGACTTGTGCCCCACGCCAAAAAATCCTATAAATACTGAAACCTTCGGAAATTAACCTAGATCGGGAGTTCCGCCGTCGAAAGCCTCTGTAGCCACCGAAAACCAATCTAGACCCCATTCCGGCACCCTGCCGGAGGGGGGGACCCTCACCATGGCTATCTTCATCATCCCGGCGCTCTCCATGACGAGGAGGAAGTAGTTCACCCTCGGGGCTGAGGGTATGTATAAGTAGCTATGTGTTTGATCTCTCTCTCTCTCTCTCTCTCTCTCGTGTTCTTGAGATGGCACGATCTTGATGTATCGCGAGCTTTGCTATTATAGTTGGATTTTATGATGCTTCTCCCCCTCTACTCTCTTGTAATGGATTGAGTTTTCCCTTTGAAGTTATCTTATCGGATTGAGTCTTTAAGGATTTGAGAACACTTGATGTATGTCTTGCACGTGCTTATCTATGGTGACAATGGGATATCATGTGATCTACTTGATGTATGTTTTCGTGATCAACTTGCGGGTTCCGTGACCTTGGGAATCTATGCATAGGGGTTGGCACACGTTTTCGTCTTGACTCTCCGGTAGAAACTTTGGGGCACTCTTTGAACTACTTTGTGTTGGTTGAATGGATGAATCTGAGATTGTGTGATGCATATCGTATAATCATGCCCACGGATACTTGAGGTGACAAAGGAGTATCTAGGTGACATTAGGGTTTTGGTTGATTTGTATCTTAAGGTGTTATTCTAGTACGAACTCTATGATAGATTGAACGTTACTACAGACTCTTGAATAGATCGATCAGAAAGAATAACTTTGAGGTGGTTTCGTACCCTACCATAATCTCTTCGTTTGTTCTCCGCTAGTAGTTACTTTGGAGTGACTCTTTGTTGCATGTTGAGGGATAGTAATATGATCCAATTATGTTATCCTTGTTGAGGGAACTTGCACTAGTGAAAGTATGAACCCTAGGCCTTGTTTCCTATCATTGCAACACCGTTTATGCTCACGTTTACCACTTGCTACCTTGTTGTTTTTATATTTTCTTATTACAAAAACCTATATCTACCATCCAATTGCACTTGTATCACCATCTCTTCGCCGAACTAGTGCACCTATACAATTTACCATTGTATTGGGTGTGTTGGGGACACAAGAGACTCTTTGTCATTTGGTTGCAGGGTTGCTTGAGAGAAACCATCTTCATCCTATGCCTCCCACGGAATGATAAACCTTAGGTCATCCACTTGAGGGAAATTTGCTACTGTCCTACAAACCTTTGCACTTGGAGGCCCAACAACGTCTACAATAAGAAGGTTGTGTAGTAGACATCACCCATCTATCTACAGTGGTCCACTCTCCCGCAACCCGCTGTACCCTCTACTTGAACGTGGTGCTTTATGCTTCATATTATTATCCAATGATGTGTTGCCATCCTATGATGTCTGAGTAGATTATCGTTGTCCTATCGGTGATTGGTGAATTGCTATGATTGATTTAAATTGCTTGTGGTTATGTTGATATCCTTTGGTGCCCATCATATGAGCGCGCGCGTGGATCACACCATAGGGTTAGTTGTATGTTGATAGGACTATGTATTGGAGGGCAAGAGTGACAGAAGCTTCAACCTAGCGTAGAAATTGATGCATACGGGATTGAAGGGGGCCAATATATCGCAATGCTATGGTTGGGTTTTATCCTAATGAACATTAGTAGTTGTGGATGCTTGCTAATAGTTCCAATCATAAGTGCATAGAATTCCAAGTAAGGGATGACATGCTAGCAGTGGCCTCTCCCACATAAAACTTGCTATCGGTCTAGTAACGTAATCAATTGCTTAGGGGCAATTTCGCAACTCCTACCACCACTTTTCCACACTCACTATATTAACTTTATTGCTTCTTTATCTTAACAGCCCCTAGTTTATATTTACGTGATCTTTATATTATTGCAAACCTATCCCACAAAAACTACAAAGTACTTCTAGTTTCATACTTGTTTTAGGTAAAGTAAACATCAAGCGTGCGTAGAGTTGTATCGGTGGTCGATAGAACTTGAGGGAATATTTGTTCTGCCTTTAGCTCCTCATTGGGTTCGACACTCTTACTTATCAAAAGAGGCTACAATTGATCCCCTACACTTGTGGGTTATCAAGACCTTTTTCTGGCGCCGTTGCCGGGGAGTCATAGCGTGGGGTGAATATTCTCGTGTGTGCTTGTCTGCTTTATCACTAAGTAGATTTTGTTTGCTATTCTAAGTTGTTCTCTATCTTTAGTTATGGATATGGAACACGAAATACCAAAAAAATTAGGTGTACTTGCTACTCATGGAGATGGGGAACCTCCTAAAACCCTCGATGCTCATTATGTGAAAGATATTATGTACTACTTTGATAATCCTGAGAAAATCCCATTAAACTATATAATGGGAGTATCGTTGGATCAACGTGAATACTTTAGGGATTATCGCTTGACACAAAAAGGGAAACTATTATGGGATCAAATTTATATGTTGTACTGGTATGCTCGGCAACTATGCTTGAGATATGATTATACTTGTTGCTCGAGGATGAAGGCTCCACACCTTCCCTTTTCATGCAAATTTAATGATAATGAAACCTTAGCATCTTATGCTAATGGTATATATGATTACTATGATGTTGAACAAATAGAAGAATTTGTTTTGTTTATGGGCGCTTATGAAATTGAATCTCTGTTTAAAAAGTATGATGCTTTTGATGATGATGTTTATAGGCCTGAAAATCATGCTATATTGAAATATTGCTATTTGAATTATGAATACAATTCCAATATTGATGCGTTTATTGAGAAGGTCTCTGCTGTCCAAGAAGAGACTAATATTTTGCAGGAAACAATGGAAGAAGGAATTGATGACACTATGAGCTCATTAGATGAAAAAGATGAGGATGAGAGCAAAGAAAAAAAAGGAGGAAGAGCGGATTAGCTACCTGTGCCCACCTTCTAATGAGAGTAACTCTTCAACTCATACATTATTTAATTTCCCTTCGTGCTTACCGAAAGATGAATGCTATGATCCCTTGGATTCTTTTGAAATATCTCTTTTTGATGATGCTTGCTATGCTTGTGGCCAAGATGCCAATATGAATTATGCTTATGGAGATGAACTTGCTATAGTTCCTTATGTTAAATATGAGATTGTTGCTAGTGCACCCACACATGATAGTCCTATTATCTTTTCGAATTCTCCAAACTACACTATATTGGAGAAGTTTGCACTTATTAAGGATTATATTGATGGGTTGCCTTTTTCCATTACACATGACTATTTTGATGAATATAATATGCATGTGCTTGCTGATCCTACTAGCGATTATTATGAGAGAGGAACTACATCTCCGCCTCTCTATGTTTCCAACATGATAAAATTGCAAGAAACTGCTTATACTATGCATTGGCCTTTATTTGATGTGCATGAATTGTTCTTGTATGACATGCCTATGCATAGGAAGAGAGTTAGACTTTGTTGTTTCATGACACATATCACTTTGTGCTCACTACTAAATGCCAAATCATTGTTAATAAAAATTGGCTTTGATATACCTTGGGATCCGGGTGGATCCATTACTTGAGCACTTTATGCCTAGCTTAATGGCTTTAAAGAAAGCGCTGCCAGGGAGACAACCTGGAAGTTTTAGAGAGTCATTTATTTCTGTTATGTGCTTTTATAAAGTTTAAAAACAAAAAAATAAAGAGGGGAACCTAAAATAATTTCAAAAAGAAAAGTTAAAGTAAGAAGGACGAACAATGTTGAAATGGAGGAGCTCCTTGAACTTTGTTCATGCCCATGGAAACTTTGCAAATCTTGAATTACAGAAACTTTTCAACAAAAATAATTATCCCCTTGTACAATTCGATTGTATTATAAATATAATGTGCCAAGAGTTTCCTTTAGGATGATTAAACTGCTTGTTGGTTTGTGCGGTGCAAAAACAGAAACTTTGGCTGTAGTGCGCGATTTTACATTTTTTACTGGAATGTCGAAAGGATCTGAAACTTTTTGCAAAGTCTTGTTATACAAATTTTTGATTTTTCCTAATTTTTCCAGAATTTTTAGAGTTACAGAAGTATGGTTAATGTTCAGATTACTACAGACTGTCCTATTTTCACAGATTGCTGTTATAGCTTCATTATTTGCATATGTTTGAATTCTTGTTGATGCCTCCTTGACTTGGGGACATAGTTTTATGATAGCATATAGTGGGTAATGTTTGTTGTAATTATACAATAATGTTAGAGCAGTACATGATGGGATTTTATTGATCATATGCACTAACCCCGCCACTAAAAGTTCGGTTAAGTTTTGTGTGGATGAAGTGTTCGAAGATTGAGAATGTCTCGATGTGAGAATAAGGAGGAGAGGCAAGAGCTCAAGCTTGGGGATGCCCAAGGCACCCCAAATAAATATTCAAGGAGACTCAAGCGTCTAAGCTTGGGGATGTCCCAGAAGGCATCCCATCTTTCTTCAACAAGTATCTGTATGTTTTCGGATTCGTTTCGTTCACATGATATGCGTGAACTCTTGGAGCGACGTGTGCCTTTTCTTTTTCTTTTAATAAATGCACCATGCTAGTATGAGATAGTCCTTGGTTGATTTATAGAATGCTCTTTGCACTTCACTTATATCTTTTGAGTATGGCTTTATAGAATGCTTCATGTGCTTCACTTATATCATTTGAAGTTTGGATTGCCTGTTTCTCTTCACATAGAAAACCGCCATTTGTAGAATGCTCTTTTGCTTCACTTATAATTGTTAGAGCATGGGCATAACTTTTGTAGAAAGAATTAAAACTCTTTTGCTTCACTTATATCTATTTAGAGAGTTGACAGAAATTGGTCATTCACATGGTTAGTCATAAAATCCTACATAAACTTGTAGAATCGCTGAATATGATATGTTTGATTCCTTGCAATAGTTTTACGATATAGAGATGCTAATATGTGGGAGGTACTAGTGAATGATTGTGGTCTAGTAAAAATATTGGGGTTAAGGTTTGTGATTCCCGAAGCATGCACGTATGGTCTCCTAACTATGTAACCAAATTGGCGCGCATTGTATTTTGATTGTTTATCTTTGCGTGAAGGCCGGGGGCGCGCGATGGTTAACTCCTACCAACCTCCCACCTAGGAGCATGCATCCTAGTATTTTTGCTTCGAGGGCTAATAGATTTTTTGCAATAAGTATGTGAGTTCTTTATGACTAATGCTGAGTCCATGGATTATACGCACTCTCACCCTTCCACCCTGCTAGCCACTCTAGTACCGCGCAATTTTCGCCGGTGCATCAAACCACCTTATATCCTTCCTCAAAACAGCCACCATACCTACCTATTATGGCATTTCCATAGTCATTCGGAGATATATTGCCATGTAACTCCACCGTTCCGTTTATTATGACCCGCACCATCGTTGTCATATTGCCTTGCATGATCGTAAGATAGCTAGCATGGTTTCCATGGCTTGTCCGTTATTTGATGTCATTGTTACGCTAGATCATTGCACATCCCGGTACAACGCCGGAGGCATTCATATAGAGTCATATTTTTGTTCTAGTATCGAGTCGTAATATCGAGTTGTAAGTAAATAGAAGTGTGATGATCATCATTATTAGAGCATTGTCTCTTGAGAAAAAAAGGCCAAAAGAAAAAGAAAAAGGAAAGGCCAAAAAAGGCCAAATAAAAAAAGGAAGGCCCAAAAAAAGAAAAAAAGAAAAAAAAGGGACAATGCTACTATCTTTTCTCCACACTTGTGCTTCAAAGTAGCACCATGGTCTTCATGATAGAGAGTCTCCTATGTTGTCACTTCCATATACTAGTGGGAATTTTCATTATAGAACTTGGCTTGTATATTCCAACGATGGGCTTCCTCAAATGCCCTAGGTCTTCATGAGCAAGCACGTTGATGCACACCCACTAGTTTTCTTTTGAGCTTTCATACACTTATAGCTCTAGTGCATCCGTTACATGGCAATCCCTACTCACTGACATTGATATCTATTGATGGGCATCTCCATAGCCCATTGATACGCCTAGTCGATGTGAGATTTTCTCCCTAGTTTTGTCTACTACCACCTTCTATTCCACCCATAGTGATATATCCATGGCTCACGCTCATGTATTGCGTGAAGAGTTAAAAAGGTTCGAAAAAGTAAAGTATGAAAACAATTGCTTGGCTGACACCGGGATGGGCATGAGGGGTACCTTGTGTCAAGAAAAGGGAAGCATAAAAGACTATATGATTTTGTAGGGATAAAGTTCTTTAGCATTGATATTTTGAAAGACTTGATTGTTTGTTGGGATGCCCGAGTATTAAATTCTTCTATGTCAAATGATAGACTATTGCTTTGAATCACTCGTGTCTTAATATTCATGCCTTGATTAGATTACATGATCAAGATTATGCTAGGTAGCATTCCACATCAAAAATTATCTTTTTTATCATTTATCTACTCGAGGACGAGCATGAATTAAGCTTGGGGATGCTGATACGTCTCCGTCGTATATATAATTTTCAATTGTTCCATGCCAATATTCTACAACTTGCATATACTTTTGGCAACTTTTCATACTATTTTTTAGGACTAACATATTGATCCAGTGCCCAGTGCCAGTTCCTGTTTGTTGCATGTTTTTTGTTTCACAGAATATCCATATCAAACGAGTCCAAACTGAATAAAAATGGAAGGAGATTTTTTTGGAATATATGTGAATTTTGGGAAGCGGAACCAACATGAGACGATGCCCGAGTGAGCCACGAGGCTGGGGGGCGCGCCCACCAGGGGTAGGCGCGCCCTGGGCCCTCGTGGCCACACCGTAAGGCGGTTGATGCCCTTGTTTCACCGCAAGAAAGCTAATATCCGGATAAAAACCGAGTCAAAAAATCAGCCCAATCGGAGTTATGGATCTCCAGGAATATAAGAAACGGTGAAGGGACAGAATCTAGTAATGCAGAAACAGAGAGAGACAGAGAGACAGATCCAATCTCGGAGGGGCTCTCGCCCCTCCGCCGCGATGGAGGCCATGGACCAGAGGGGAAACCCTTCTCCCACCTAGGGAGAAGGTCAAGGAAGAAGAAGAAGGAAGGGGGCTCTCTCCCTCTCGCTTCCGGTGGCGCCGGAGTGCCACGGGGGCCATCATCGTGTGATGGCAATCTACACCAACACCTCCGTCATCTTCACCAACATCTCCATCACCTTTCCCCATCTATCTACAGTGGTCCACTCTCCCGCAACCCGCTGTACCCTCTACTTGAACATGGTGCTTTATGCTTCATATTATTATCCAATGATGTGTTGCCATCCTATGATGTCTGAGTAGATTATCATTGTCCTATCGGTGATTGGTGAATTGCTATGATTGATTTAAATTTCTTGTGGTTATGTTGCTTTCCTTTGGTGCCCATCATATGAGCGCGCGCGTGGATCACACCATAGGGTTAGTTGTATGTTGATAGGACTACGTATTGGAGGGCAAGAGTGACATAAGCTTCAACCTAGCGTAGAAATTGATGCATACGGGATTTAAGGGGGACCATTATATCGTAATGCTATGGTTGGGTTTTACCTTAATGAACGTTAGTAGTTGCGGATGCTTGCTAATAGTTCCAATCATAAGTGCATAGAATTCCAAGTAAGGGATGACATGCTAGTAGTGGTCTCTCCCACATAAAACTTGCTATAGGTCTAGTAACGTAGTTAATTGCTTAGGGGAAATTTCGCAACTCCTACCACCACTTTTCCACACTCGCTATATTAACTTTATTGCTTCTTTATCTTAACAGCCCCTAGTTTATATTTACGTGCTCTTTATATTCTTGCAAACCTATCCCGAAAAACTACAAAGTACTTCTAGTTTCATACTTGTTCTAGGTAAAGTAAACGTCAAGTGTGCGTAGAGTTGTATCGGTGGTCGATAGAACTTGAGGGAATATTTGTTCTGCCTTTAGCTCTTCGTTGGGTTCGACACTCTTACTTATCGAAAGAGGCTACAACTGATCCCCTACACTTGTGGGTTATCAATCACATGGCGATGTGAACTATAAAGTGTTAAATCACATAAGGATGTGAACTATTGGTGTTAAATCACATGGTGATGTGAACTAGATTGTTGACTCTAGGTTGACTCTAGTGCAAGTGGGAGACTGAAGGAAATATGCCCTAGAGGCAATAATAAAGTTATTATTTATTTCCTTATATCATGATAAATGTTTGTTATTCATGCTAGAATTGTATTAACATGAAACTTAGTACATGTGTGAATACATAGACAAACAGAGTGTCACTAGTATGCCTCTACTTTACTAGCTCGTTAATCAAAGATGGTTAAGTTTCCTAGCCATAGACATGAGTTGTCATTTGATGAACGTGATCACATCATTAGAGAATGATGTGATTGACTTGACCCATTCCGTTAGCTTAGCACTTGATCGTTTAGTATGTTGCTATTGCTTTCTTCATGACTTATACATGTTCCTATGACTATGAGATTATGCAACTCCCGAATATCGGAGGAACACTTTGTGTGCTATCAAACGTCACAACGTAACTGGGTGATTATAAAGATGCTCTATAGGTGTGTCCAATGGTGTTTGTTGAGTTGGCATAGATCGAGATTGGGAATTTGTCACTTCGATTGTCGGAGAGGTATCTCTAGGCCCTCTCGGTAATGCACATCACTATAAGCCTTGCAAGCAATGTGACTAATGAGTTAGTTGTAGGATGATGCATTACAGAACGAGTAAAGAGACTTGCCGGTAACGAGATTAAACTAGGTATGATGATACCGACGATCGAATCTCGGGCAAGTAACATACCGATGACAAAGGGAACAATGTATGTTGTTATGCGGTTTGACCGATAAAGATCTTCGTAGAATATGTAGGAGCCAATATGAGCATCCAGGTTCCGCTATTGGTTATTGACCGGAGACGTGTCTCGGTCATGTCTACATAGTTCTCGAACCTGTAGGGTCCGCACGATTAACGTTTGATGACAATTTGTATTATGAGTTATGTGATTTGATGACCAACGTTTGTTCGGAGTCCCGGATGAGATCACGGACATGACGAACAGTCTCGAAATCATCGAGACGTAAAGATCGATATATTGTAAGGCTATATTCGGACATCGGAAAGGTTTCGAGTGATTCGGGTATTTTTCGGACTACGGGAGAGTTACGGGAATTTGTATTGGACCTTAATGGGCCATACGGGAAAGGAGAGAAAGGCCTCAAGGGTGGCCGCGCCCCTTCCCCATGGATTGGTCCGAATTGGACTAGGGAAAGGGGGCGCCCCTTCCTTCCTTCTCCTTCTCCCTTCCCCTTTTCGTATTCCATGTGGGAGGTGGAATCCTACTAGGACTAGGGAGTCCTAGTAGGACTCCACACTTTGGCGCTGTAATGCCCAGTATGAGATTATACCTCCTACGTGTCGAGGCACGACTTAAAGGTATAAGATCATACTAGAATGATCTCAAGTATGGTATCTTTGCACGACTCATGTAAAAGAGGGATGAAATTGCAAAAGAGTAGTTGGCTTACACTCGCCACGTCACACAATACATTACATAAGCAATCATCATCCAAATAACATCATAGTCCAACTATGGATGAAGATCCAAATGAAAGATACCAAATAAATAAAGCCACAAGGTCCGATCGCCCCTAGTAGAAGCCACTACTGATCATCGGGATAATACACGTAGTATTGCCCACGTTCTTCGTCGAACTCCCAATACAGCTCTGTCCCATCTCCTGTGTAGCTCACCATAGTACCTGCATCTGGTGCTGTGTAGAATATGTGAGCCATGGAGGACTCAACAATACTGTTCCCGGGTAGCAAAACTATCTAAGCCTTGGGTGTGGAACAAGGCTGGAGAACAAAGGTTGCGGCTGCACTAGCACTAGCTTACGTGTTTAGAGTGAGAAGAGAAGTGCCGCGAACGTCAAAGTGATCACGAAGTGATCCTATCTAAGCACGTCAAGCATAACCCCACCGTGTTCACTTCCCGAACCCCTTTCGAAAAATGACCGTCACGGTTACTCATGCTGGTAGTGTATTCTGAACATGGTGTCAAGTTTTCTACAACCGGATATTAACAAATTCCCATCTACCACATAACCGTGGGCATGGCTTTCGAAAGATCAAACCCTGCAGGGCTGTCCCAACTTAGCCCATCACAAGCTCACGATCTACGGAGTCGCAACTCCAAGGTGGGAAGACCCGAGTATTCTCGGAATCCCGTGCTCAAGATATTCCGACTAAGGTAAAACTAATCCAGCAAGACCTCCCGGCGTGCCGACACCCTGACAATAGCCGCGCGTATCTAGTCTCAGGCCACGACCGGATGGGCGATCCTACAGGTAAAACCAATCCTCGAGTTTCCTCATGGTGGCCCCGCATAACCCCCAGTTTGGACCAACACTCAAGAGGAGCACTGGCCCGGGTTGTTGATTAAGAACTTGGGTTTGCAACGCCCTATGCAAGTTTTAGTTATTAGGCAAATGTAAAACCAATGTCGGGCCTTGCTGGAAAAGCTTTAACGCTAAGCGGGTTATCGAGGGGGGCCCCATAAACCCCAACCGTGTTAGGGACGCATAATCAAGGAACATAACACCGGTTTATACGGTTCCTAGGGTGGCATGAGTGGAACAAAACACCAAGCAAGAGGCTTAGACTTCCACCCATTACCAATATATAGATGATTTAGTTGACATATTATATAGTGTGATATCCCAACAATAACTTCAACATGAAGCAAAAATCTTCAAATCTTCTCCTGCAACTAGCAATGCTATAAGAGGGGCTGAGCGAAGCTTACGTAGCCAATCAAAGGTTTGCTAGGTTGGGTGGTTAGAGAGATTCATGGTTACAAAAGGAGGCTGACAAACAAACATGGGCGTCGAGGCAATAAGCTAAAGAGCGAGACATCTAGCAATAGGCAAAGATAGTAATGATATCTGGGTCAGGTCATCTTGCCTGTCAAGTCGTCGATGGGATCGTAAGACGGCTCCTCGTACTCAACCTCGGTAGAAACCTCGCACTCGGTCTCGGCTCCCAGCTCTACTCAACACAAGAACACAACGTGGCACAATATCAAACAAGGTGCAATGCACAATCAACATGATGCAAGTATAAGCCTATATGATGCAATACATGGCAAGGGATGAAGCACACAAGAACAACACAAGCCAACAAGTTTAAATGAGGCCGGAATTCACATATAACAAATCCGGTAAGTCCTCATATGCATAATTTGAAATTAGTCCAGATCTGAACAAACCTTAATTTAAAGTTGTTAAATAGAAAGTTAACATGCACCATGATGATCTACACAAAATTCTAGTTAAGTTTCGTATAAAGTTTGTTTAATTCGGAGCTACGGTCTAGAAGATATGAGCAAAACAAGACAAGCAAGGCAACGGTGCAAGATGCATCCAAACATCAATCAAACACACTCCAAACATGTAAACAACATGATATTATGAATCTACATGCAAAATCACACAACTTTCATATAGGGCACGCTCAAAACGGAGCAACGGTTCAACACATACACACGAAACAAGACACAATGCAAAGCTATAGTTAACAGCCACATAGCAACTTTGGAGCGAGAGATATATATGCTACAGCACCCAAACATGATGACAAGAAGCATGGACATGAAGTAGACATATCCTACAGCAAACAACTCCATTGGAGCAACTCCATAGGAGGCATGGATCAATAGCAACAAGCTACACCAAATTGATCATGCTGATAAAAACCTGACAGGCATAATTTATAGCAACTTGAGAGCAAGAAATAAATAAGCTACAGCAGGCCATATGTGCAAGTAAGGGCATGGATGGATAGACAAAAACATGGAAAAAAAGGAATGATCATTGGCCACTCCAAAACAAGCATGGAATTGAGTGGGGCATCAAGCAAACATAGCATCAGGCTAAAATAGATTCCAGACTTAGCAGTTTTTTCACTAAGTATAAAACAGTAACATTGGCATGGCATGTTTACAAGCTTGTTTAATTCACCTCAAGGAATATCATGGAAAGTGGTTTGCACCACAGCAAATACCATATGATGGTGCTTCTAAAACATATTGGCATGTGACATGAGGACAAACACATCAATAGCAATGAGCATGTCAAAACATTATCTCACAACAAGTTTCAGCACTTAACAGCCACATGCACTTTTGCAACAGATATTAACATGGCAATATGACACCTAACATGAATGCTACAGCAACCATCATGTAGAGCACTTCACAATGAACATTTTGACATATCATTTACTCCATTTGGATAAACATGCACCAAGTTATCACATCTCAAACATGGCAACAAAATAACAAGTAACAGCAGTTTTAACAAGTAGCACTCTTGCCACGATTATTAGGTCATCAAGATGATCTCAAACAAGCATGCCACAACGGAACAAAATGTAGAGCACATCAGCACGATCATTTTGATATATCACATGCCCAAAACGGATCTACGAGCACGAAGTTACGGCCATGCAAAGGAGGCAACAAAATATAGCAGATGTGGGACTTAGTGGATTTATACCTCACAAAAAGTCAAACGTGGACGGGGATGTCCCGGGACGGAGGGATCCGGCGGGGACGGGGGCGTTTGGTTCGCGGTATCGGTGGATCTCATCCAGATCCACCGGATCCGGATGGGACGAGGAGAAGCGGCGGCTCCGGCGAGGTAGCCGCCGGCGGCGAGGTGGCGCGGGGCTGGCGCGGCGGCCGAGGGTGGCCGACATCATCCGTGGGGCGGCGGCCGGAGCGTGCACCGGCGCGGCGGCGAGGCGCGGCTCGGCCCGCGCCCGGCGGTGGCGGTTGGGTGGTGCGCGCGGCGGCCAGCGGCGAGGTGCCGACGCGCGGTGGCGGCGGCGCGGCCCGCGACCGGCGGCGGTGCGGCCGGGACGGAGGAAGGCGGCGGCGGGGCGCGTGACGTGCGGCGGCGGCGACCCGGGCCGCGGGGGCTGGGGACGGGCCCGGCGGGCCCGCGTGGTGGGAGGCGGCGCCGGTGCTGGGCTGCCATGTGGTGGCCTGCGAGTGGCCGGGCGCGTCCGGTGGACGTGTCCGGCGCCGTCCGGTCGTGTCCGGCGGCCGGAGGAGCTGCGGGGCGCGGAAAAAAAAGGAAAAAAGGAGAGGACTAGGGTTTCGCCTGAAAATGGAGGGGATGGGGCCTTTTTATAGGCATAGGGAGTTAGGAGACTCCAAATGGGGTGCGGTTTTCGGCCACACGTTCGTGATCCGACAACCGAGATGATGGGAAGGGTTGTGCTGGGTTAGTGGGCTGTTGTGGATGGGGTCTTGGGCCAAAAGGAATGGGTACTTTTAGCCCACTAGGTTAACCGTTGGAGTACCAAACGAACTCCAAACGCGATGAAACTTGACAGGCGGCCTAGACGTACCAATACAATAACGCACGACAAGTCTCACCTCATTCCGGGAACATTACACAACCACACACGAAAGAAGGACTCGGGGTTGCCACGGGCACGTGTGTGAGTGTCGGAAGTCGAAACGGACAACGGGAAGTGGCGAGTGGGACCGGGTGCAAGTGACAACACGAAAGCAATGCAATGCACATGATCACATGACATGGATGAAAATGCACAAACGCACACGACAAAACGAAGAAACCCGAAATGAAAGAAGAGCGCAGAATGGAATTGATGAAGTCAAAGTTTCATATATTGCCATAATTGGAAAGTGTTACATCTGGGGCATTACAGGCGCGCCCTATGAGGGCCGGCCTCCTCCTCCCTCCATCCTTTATATACGTGGCCAGGGGGCACCCCATGGACATACAAGTTGATTTTAGTCGTGTGCAGTGCCCCTCTCCACAGATACACACCTCTGTCATATCGTTGTAGTGCTTAGGCGAAGCCCTGCACCGGTAACTTCATCAACACCGTCACGACACCATCGTGCTGGCAAAACTCTCTCATGAAGCTCAACTGGATCAAGAGCTCGTGGGACGTCATTAGCTGAACGTGTGCCGAACGCGGAGGTGCCGTACGTTCGGTGCTTCGATCGTTTGGATCGCGAAGACGTTCGACTACATCAACCGTTTCACTAGACGCTTCCGCTTTCGGTCTACGAGGGTACATAGACACACTCTCTCCTCTCATTGCTATGATTCTAGTAGATAGATCTTGCGTGATCGTAGGAATTTTTTTGAAATACTACGTTCCCCAACAGTGGCATCATGAGCCAGGTCTATGCGTAGATGATATGCACGAGTAGAACACAATGAGTTGTGGGCGATAATAGTCATACTGCTTACCAGCATGTCATACTTTGATTCGGCGGTATTGTGAGATGAAGCGGCCTGGACCGACATTACTCGCACGCTTACGGGAGACTGGTTTCACCGTTACGAGCACTTGTTGCTTAAAGGTGATCGGCGGGTGTCTCTCTCTCTCTCACTTTAGTTGAATCGAGTGTGCCTACGCCCAGTCCTTGTGAAGGTTAAAACAACACACTTGACGAAAAATCATTGTGGTTTTTGTATGCGTAGGTAAGAACGGTTCTTGCTAAGCCCGTAGCAGCCACGTAAAACTTGCAACAACAAAGTAGAGGACATCTAACTTGTTTTTGCAGGGCATGTTGTGATGTGATATGTGTCGATGTCAAAACCGACGGATCTCGTGTAGGGGGTCCTGTCGGGGATATACCCCGCGGTATGAACCGGCCGGAAATATGACTCGGCCGGACTTGGCGGTTTACTTGAGACGGTTTACACTTGGGAATTCACTGGTAACCCGGCGGGCGGATCATGGATGACAAGGCCCAAGGCCCAGAGGGCCGGTTCATATTATGGTGGACCGGTTTATGAAGAAAGCACAAGGAATATTCTCCTACAAAGGAAGCGAGACTAGGACTCCTTGTAATAGATCAATCCTAATCCTACTAGGACTAGTCATGTAACCCGCCCCTTCAACATATATAAGGAGGGGCAGGGCTCCCCAAAGAGGGACAAGTTTTAGACAAGCTACAAGCAGACAAGTTCTCACAAGTTTCTAGGGCTAGACACAAAGAGCCGGTTTACCGGCGACACTACGAGGGTCATAATGAGATCTAGCCTCAAACAGCACGTAGGGTTATTACCGGATGATGTTTCCCGGGGCCCGAAGCTATCTAAATCCTTGTCTTGCATTGCGTCTCTCGATTCCGCTCAACCCCTCTCAAGCTACTACATAGATGCGCGGCCTCACGACTAAGTCCGCTAAACCGGACATCTGACGTGTTAATTCCACGATAGTTGGCGCCCACCGTGGGGCCTGCGCACGATGGTGTTGAGTTCTTGAAGGGATCTTTCCTAGGGATCGAGGAGTTTGCAATTTTTTCCAGATGAAAAAAGCCAGATCTGCATCAGCTATGATCATCAGTCAAGATTGAAAAAGTGGCGACGTATATTGAGTTTCAGAGAAATCGAGCGTTTGCGTTTATGCGGTCGAGGCAAGCGCCGTGGTGATCCGCCGAATCCGAGTATGAGACAAAGATCTTTTTCGTGATGTCCGTCTTGGGTGATTCATCAAATATCAGGTTAATGGATAAGGAATGTTCGCTATGGCCCTATAAAGGAATTCTGCAGCGATTAGCAGGCAGAGCCCAAAAGCGTTTCGTGGCTGTAATTTTTTATGTGAAGACAAGGTTGACCCGTCAGGAAATCACTATTGCTACTAGTATCCGGTGGATCAGAGTTGCAGCAGCACCAGCCCCATTGGCAAGGCAATCAGTACATCTACTAGTATTATTAAATCAGGACTCCACCGCCGCTGCTCGGTGAGCCTAGCAAAAGCAACGAAGGAACAAATACCAAGCTGCCGGAGGCCACGACTCGGAAACAAAATACGGTAGCAACCCGAACTCCTCCGCCGTCCGCGCCTCAAATCCACAACTCGGACTCCTCCATCGAAGCCGGCTGTCCCGCCTCTGTCTACTCGTGGCTCTGGTCTGTTCGCCAGCCCGCCAGCTACCGCGTTGAGTCGCCGGACGCCGAGCCCCGCGAGCTGCTTCAGCCTCCATTGCCGGCGAACTGCTTCTTCGTCCACAAGTTGGCCCTGTGCCTCTTCTGCCGCCTCAAGCCGTTGCCGGCGACCAGTGCCGGACTGCTCCAGACTCGCTGTGCCACAAGCCGTTGTGCGTCCGAGCCGCTCCGGCACCGAGTCACCGTACTTCTCCTACAAGTCACCTCCGAGCGGCCTGCCTCGGATCGACCTCCCCTCGCCGATACTCTGCCACTATCTCTACACACAACATCTCACCCGCCGCCGTCAAGCCTCGCTCGCCGAGTCGCCGGCCCGTCGTCATTTTTATCTTCTGTTGCGAACCGCCCCCATCGTGGTCCTTTTGTGTTTCGCTCGGGCGGGTTACTTCCGCAACAACCGCCGCCTTGAGCCGCCAAGGGCCTAGCTCCTGCTTGCCGAATCGCGGCGTCTTGCTGGCTGTAAGCTGTCGCACCCTTGCGGCCTTGAGCCATCCCTGCGAAACACCACTCGGGCCGACCTTCAGGTAACTATTGCAAGCCGCCACGCTGCCGGTCTTCGCCGTTGCCGTCGCGAGCTGCGGCTTCCATAGCCTTCATCGAGCTGCCGGTTCACGTTTCGCCTCTATTACGATCAAACCGACTTGAGCCGCTGCTACTGCCTATAAGTACAAAGGAGATACTGACAGACTATTTGCCGCTTTCAACACTGGAGAAAAGAGCTTGGTCTTCACAATAAAGAACTAAAGTGTGTATGTCCGAAGTCTAGTTTGACCGCTACATTAATTGTGGAGATTACCGGTGCCACTACCCATTCGAGTTGCTGAGAGAATGCATGCACGGATTGAAATATGTTTCTATGGTTGGCCTTGACCATGTCATTCACCGGTGGGATGCGCACGGGATGGACACAACTGATCGCTCCGAGGAAGGTTATCTACGGATCATCCGTAGATCTATAGACCAGACAAAAACAGCACCGCTCAACAAATCTGGTCAAATACTATAAGGCTGGGTTTGCATATGGAATTGTCGCTCAAATAAATCAGGTGAATTTTATCCTATTTATTTCTTAATACATATTAATTCATCCGAGCAAAAATACCTCGCCCTGCTGTATTTTATATGCAGGAAAATCATTCATTACAAAGTGGCATTATACCGCGGTGATGGAGGCACGCCAAACATCGTTCGACACAAGTGGTTGTCGTTATTCCACGGATTCCCGTGCCAGTTTAAAGCACCTTGGCCGTCTCTCGCGACCGCGCCGGTTTACAATGCAGTGGCCATCTCTCGCGACCGCACCGGTTTATCACGCCGTGGCTGCCTCTCGCGACTGCGCCGGCTTACAACAAGGAGGGCGACTAGCCGGTCGGCACCAGCCGACCCATCTGTTCTTCAAGTAAATCAGGTGTTAATTCTCCTATATACTTTATCAGGAAATTTTAATTCCTCTGAGCACCATTACACTGCCCTATTGGTATTTTCATATACAGGTAAAATCATTGTTATACTGCGGATATAAACACGCATTGGCCATATTCTACAACGGCGTTTTCCTTTGTGTCGCATTACCTGATGAACGGACGGCCGGTTCACGCGTCCACACCGGTTTACAACGCGAGGGACAACTTGCTCATCTTCGCCGGCTTACAATACCGCGGCCGATTCATGTGACTATGCTGCTCTGATGCTGCGGTCGTTTTTACTGTCCGCCCTGCGATCCGGTCTATTCGACATACCGGTTTGGCTAACAGACACCGATGAGGATAATAAGGTCCAAATTCACTCAGGTGATATCCATCTAAAGTTTATTTTTCTTGATATATATCATTTTCATCAAGAAGAACACGATGCTTTGATCAGTTTATTTTGCTATGCGGGACAATTTTATAAGGGACCAAACAGGGCTTGCCATTCAAGCGCAACTCTTTCATAGGTACCCTACCTCCACGGTCACTAGGGGGCTACGGATCACATTCGAATCCTCGTTTAAATCCCTTCTGGTCCGGTTTATATGATTATCTTCACATCAGCGCCCTTTGGATTACATCCATTGATTGGCAAAAAAAATGTTCTTGCCCCTTGGAGTACTTCCTTTGATGGCAAATGAAAAATTCTTGCCCCTTGGTTGATACATCCTTTGATGGCAAAAGAAAAAATGTTCTTGTCCCTTGGAGTACATCCTTTGATGGCAAATGAAAAATTCTTGCCCCTTGGTTGACACATCCGTTGATGGCAAAAGAAATGTTCTTGTCCCTTGGAGTACATCCTTTGATGGCAAATGAAAAATTCTTGCCCCTTGGTTGATACATCCTTTGATGGCAAAAGAAAAAAAATGTTCTT
>LR738714.1:526693509-526711446 GCA_902687465.1 Secale cereale | reverse complement strand
AATGTTCTTGTCCCTTGGAGTACATCCTTTGATGGCAAATGCAAAAATTCTTGCCCCTTGGTTGATACATCCTTTGATGGCAAAATAAAAAATGTTCTTGTCCCTTGGAGTACATCCTTTGATGGCAAATGAAAAAAATTCTTGCCCCTTGGTTGATACATCCTTTGATGGCAAAAGCAAAAAGTTCTTGTCCCTTGGAGTACATCCTTTGATGGCAAAAGAAACAGTTCTTGCCCCTTGGAGTACATCCTTTGATGGCAAAAGAAAAAAAATCATTGCTCCTTGGATTGCACCTATTGATTGGCAAAATGAATCATAGCCCTTTGGGTCGCATCCATTGATTGGCAAATATGGAGCCTGGCAGCTCGCAAAAAGCCTCGACTACATGGTCTTATTTGCAAACAGTGTTTTGTGTTTTGTGATTTTTCAAAGTTTTCTATGGTTTTTTGATCCGGAACCGGGCAACTTCAAAGTTGACCACGTATTTACAAAAGTCTGGGTCATAGAACACCAGCCTGATTTAAACCGATGGTTATCATAACCCGGAACAATCATTGGGAAAACGCCAAGAGGGCCAAGAGCCTCATCAGAATCTACACATTCAATTATGCCTGCCGGATTAAGGACGTCAGGTACATTTAATCACAGGTAACATAATGACCGGTGTTTATTAAACCGGCCTGGCTTTCGACTATAAGTCGCCAGTATGAGATAAGATAATGACCGGTGTTTATTAAACCGGCCTGGCTTTCGACTATAAGTCACCAGTATGAGATAAAATAATGACCGGTGTTTATTAACCCGTCCTGGTTGAGATCAAATATCACTGGAACCGGTTTTAAAACCGGATTATATTATTCAAATCTTTAATAGCCAACATGGCTGGATTTTTATCATGGTTATCAAATACTAATATTATGATTGAGGTTGTCAAAGTCACTTTAGCGCAATGGATATTATTTCATCAATGGGTATGATTTACTCTACAAAGGAATAGTCCCGAGTCGCTGCAGGCTTACAACCCGGCACTTGGGGGCTACATTATTTAAATTGTGATTATATCAAATACGCAAGTCCCATGTCACTGCCAGCATGCACCATGGCACTTGGGGGCTAATGCAAAGTCATTTTTTGCTCACCTTATTGAAGACCCGACTCATCACATCATACTGAGCCGTCCCTTGGGGGCCACCAATCGCTCCTGTCAACAATTCAAGGTACACACATATTAATCCATTATATTGAAGGGTCCACTGCTTAGTTGGTAAAGCACAAAGCTCTTAACCTTGTGGACGTGGGTTCAAACCCCACGATGGAAGTTACATCATATAATGTTATTTTCAATGATTATATCTACAAAGTCCCTGCTCATTATTACATAATGACCCGGCACTTGGGGGCTACATGTTGCTATTCAAGTTTACATGATCATATTTTCAAAGTCCCTGCTCATTATTGCATAATGACCCGGCACTTGGGGGCTACATAATATGGAATATTCAGTTTCATAGTGATTGGGATAAACAATCCGGATTTCTTCAAGATTGCAATTTTTATATTGAAACAAGTCTTAAGCTATCACTATGTTCTCCTCTTAAGACTTGGGGGCTACAGGTAATATGTATATAAAGGAGGAACATCTTCAAATTCTCAGTTTTGGGTAAGTCCGGAAGATTAATTATGTGACCCGGCATTGGCAACAATCATAACCCGGCATCTATAAACAGTAATGACCCGAAATTATCAGTTCCTATAACCCGACAATGGTGGTAATCATAAACCGGCATCCTCAAGCCAGCTAGATATCAGTTGAATATTTCAAAGGCCAATATTTTTGTCAAGTCAGAGCATCGAAGGCCGATTCAAATGGATTCTTCATTTACAAAATATCTTCTGAAAGCAAATTAATTATGAAGCTGGTCTATTGACCCGGAGTTTCCAGAAGAAGTGCCTGGAATTGTTGCATTGGTAATGTTTGAACATATTTTCTAAGGAGATTTGCTATGAGATCATGGATACATATCAAGGAGAAAATGACAAGGATTTAAGGATGATCAAGGCCCGTTCAGGAAAATATTTTTAACCTGGAGCACAACCTATCAAATTTGTTTGTGTTATGTATGCAGGAAGGATCAAGTTTAACATGGATAAATCCAAATTAAACTGGGGGCTAATGTCGGGGATATACCCCGCGGTATGAACCGGCCGGAAATATGACTCGGCCGGACTTGGCAGTTTACTTGAGATGGTTTACACTTAAGAATTCACTGGTAACCCGACGGGCGGATCACGGATGACAAGGCCCAAGGCCCAGAGGGCCGGTTCATATTATGGTGGGCCGGTTTATGAAGAAAGCACAAGGAATATTCTCCTACAAAGGAAGCGAGACTAGGACTCCTTGTAATAGATCAATCCTAATCCTACTAGGACTAGTCATGTAACCCGTCCCTTCAACATATATAAGGAGGGGCAGGGCTCCCCAAAGAGGGACAAGTTTTAGACAAGCTACAAGCAGACAAGTTCTCACAAGTTTCTAGGGCTAGATACAAAGAGCCGGTTTACCGGCGACACCACGAGGGTCATAATGAGATCTAGCCTCAAACAACACGTAGGGTTATTACCAGATGATGTTTTCCGGGGCCCGAAGCTGTCTAAATCCTTGTCTTGCGTTGCGTCTCTCGATTCCGCTCAACCCCTCTCAAGCTACTACATAGATGCACGGCCTCACGACTAGGTCCGCTAAACCGGACATCTGACGTGTTAATTCCACGACAGGTCCCGAACTATGCATCTGAGGATTGATGTTAACAGGAGGCAGGTGATACGTCTCCAACGTATCTATAATTTTTGATTGTTCCATGCTATTATTTATGATGTTTTGGATGTTTAATGGGCTTTGTTATACACTTTTATATTATTTTTTGGACTAACCTATCAACCCAAAGGCCCAGTCCAGATTGTTGTTTTTTGCCTGTTTTAGGGTTTTACAGAAAAGGAATATCAAACGGAGTCCAAACGGAATGAAACCTTCGGGAGAGATATTTTTGGAGCAAAATACGCACGAGAGACTTAATAACCACAGAGTAGGGCTGACGTGGCGTCCACGAGGGTGGGGGGCGCCCCCCCTATAGGGCGCGCCCCTGCCTCGTGGGCACCCCGTCTGGCCCCCGGTGCCCTCCTTCCTCCTATATATACCTACGTACCCTGAAACTATCAGACCCACAGAGAAAACCCTAGTTCCACCGCCGCAACCTTCTGTTCCCGTGAGATCCCATCTTGGGGCCTGTTCCGAAGCTCCGCCGGAGGGGGGATCTTCCACGGAGTGCTTCTACATCATCATCATCATCGCCTCACCATGATTTGTGAGTAGTTTACCACAGACCTTCGGGTCCATAGCTAGTATCTAGATGGCTTCTTCTCTCTCTTTGGATCTCAATACCAAGTTCTCCTCGGTCTTCGAGGAGATCTATTCGATGTAATCTCTTTTTGCGGTGTGTTTGTCGAGATCCAATAAATTGTGGGTTTACGATCAAGATTATCTATGAGAAATATTTGGTTCTTTTCTGAATTCTTTATGTATGATTATAATATCCTTGCAAGTCTCTTCGAATTATTGGTTTGGTTTGGCCTACTAGATCTATAGTTCTTGCAATGGGAGAAGTGCTTGGCTTTGGGTTCAATCTTGCGGTGTCCTTTCCCAGTGATAGTAGGGCAACAAGGCACGTATTGTATTGTTGCCATCGAGGATAAAAAGATGGGGTTTATATCACTATGTTTGAGTGTATCCCTCTACATCATGTCATCTTGCTTAAGGCGTTACTCTGTTCTTATGAACTTAATACTCTAGATGCATGCTGGATAGCGCTCGATGTGTGGAGTAATAGTAGTATATGCAGAATCGTTTTGGTCTACTTGTCTTGGACGTGATGCCTATATAAAATGATCATGCCTAGATAGTCTCATAATTATTCGCTTTTCTATCAATTGCTCGACAATAATTTGTTTACCCGCCGTAGAATATCGCTATCATGAGAGAAGCCTCTAGAGAAAACTATGGCCACCGGGTCTATTCTCAACATATCAATCTACAATCTACTTTACTTTTCCACTTTTACTTTCTGTTCTTATATCCAAAAATACCAAAAAATTCAAACTATCATCTCTATCAGATCTCACTTTCGTAAGTGACCGTAAAGGAATTGACAACCCCTTATCGCGTTGGCTGTGAAGTCCTTATTTGTTTGTGCAAGTGCGAGGGACTCGCACGTGGTCTCCTACTGGATTGATACCTTGGTTCTCCAAAACTGAGGGAAATACTTACGCTACTGTGCTGCATCACCCTTTCCTCTTCGAGGGGATACAACGCAAGCTCGAGAAGTAGCAAGAAGAATTTCTGGCACCGTTGCCGGGGAGGCTTACACAAAAGTCATATACCAAGTACCTATCACAAACCCTTATCCTTTGCATTACATTTTTTGCCTCTCGTTTTCCTCTCCCCCACTTCACCCTTGCCGTTTTATTTGCCCTTCTTCTGCCGTGTGTTTACCGTTCGCCTTTTTGTTTGCTTGTGTTTCCATGTGCCCTCTATTAGCTTGCATCTTTGCTTGCTAAATAATGGATCCTCATCCACTTGCTAATCTCTTTAAGAGATCCAATTATGTTGAACCTATTGCTAGTGAGTTGAGTGCACTAGATTATCTTTATGAGGTTTTGCTTGAAATTTGTGAATCTAAAAATTGTGATGAAGTATAGAAAGAAAATTATAAAATAATTCACGATAGCTCTTTGAGTAAAAAGCATGATTGCAATGATGTTATTGTAAATTCTATTGATGTCAATTGTGTTAATGATATGCAAAACCCTAAGCTTGGGGATGCTAGTATTGCTATGTCCACTACTTGTTGCAATGAACATGATTGGGGTGATTCTTCTTATGATCTTGAAAATTTATTTAAACTCCATCATGAATATGAGATTGATAATATTGTTTGCCATAATATTGAAAGTGGGCTTGGAGAAGCAATGACTTTGTTCTATGTTAATCCCACTACTTTGAATGAGTGTCAACTTTGCATCCATGTGGATCATGAAGAGAGTCATTTATGTGATAGCTATATTGTTGAGTTTGAATATGATCCTACATGCAATTATTACGAATGAGGAAAATATGGTTGTATAAATTTTCATGTTACTAAATTACCTCTCGTTATGTTGAGATTGCTATTGTTTCTTCCTTTTTCCTTGCATATGATAGATCTTGCTTGTCTTGCTAATTTGTTTTCCTATAAAATGCCTATGCATAGGAAGTATGTTAGACTAAGATGTGTTTCTCACATGTTTTATGATGCTCTCTTTGTGCTTCAATTCTTATGTTTCATGTGAGCATCATTGAATTCTCAAGCCTATCTTAATGGCTATAAAGAAAGAGCTTGTTGGGAGGCAACCCAATTTTTTTTTGTTTTTGCTTCTGTTTAGGAATAAATATTGCATCTAGATTCTGTTTAGATGTGGTTTTGTGTTTTAGTTAGTGTTTGTGCCAAGTAGAACCTTTGGGAAGACTTGTGTGAAGTTTATATGATCTTGCTGCGAAAAACAGAATCGTCAGCGCTCGCTAGAATGGTCACCAGATTTTACTAGACCGTGCTATTTAGTTGATTCTTTTTGCAGATGATTGATACGCCCCAAATGTATTTATAATTTCTGCTTGCTCCATGCATGTTTTGGGTGATATTACTATGCTTTTGATACACTTTCATACACTTTTGATCATATTTGGACTAACCTATTAACTCAGTTCACCCCAGTGCCAGTTTTTGTTTTCTGCTGTTTTTGTATTTCAGGTTTTCCCATTACTTAAATTGCCAGAAAAATTCCGGGAAAATATATATAAAAAATCAGCGCTCCAGAAGCTTCCATGCGCCAGAAGTGGGGCCAGAGGGGCCCCAGGCGCCCTGATGGCGCGGCCCCACCCCTGGCCGTGCCGGGGGGCCGCCTGGGGTGCGCCCACCTCCTCTGGTGCCCTACTTGGTCTCCTATTTATTCTCCCGTCACGGAAACCCTGATTCCAGAACTCTTTTCTCCAGAAGCAATTCCGATCTCCGCCGCCATCGCCACCAAGTTTCGGGGGACCAGAATTCCTGTGCCGGCATCCTGCCGGGACGGGGAAGTGCCCCCGGATTCATCTCCATCGACGTTGCTTCCTCCCTCCATGATGCGGGAGTAGTTCCTCCTCGGGGCTGAGGTTTCTACCAGTAGCTATGTGGTCAATTCTCTCTCCCATGATGTGATCTTCGTTGTGATCATAGGCTATGTTAATCTAGGGTGATCCCATGATATTTCCCCTTCCTCTATGTATTGGATTGATGTACTCACTTGTCTTTATCTAGTATAATCCCCGAGACCAAGGTGACAGCGGTCTATTGGACATGGATTAGAAGAATATTTTCATGAGTGATTTCCTCTT
This sequence comes from Secale cereale, assembly GCA_902687465.1. Classification (NCBI taxonomy): domain Eukaryota; kingdom Viridiplantae; phylum Streptophyta; class Magnoliopsida; order Poales; family Poaceae; genus Secale; species Secale cereale. The sequence continues at coordinate 526,704,983 of LR738714.1, read as the reverse complement.
TTGTGTGTTGATTGAAGATTGAGAGTCTCTTGGTGCTTGTCTTTGACTATCCTTGAGATATGTTGTGGTGATTGTGTGGTACTCTCTTTGGATGGCCGCGGTGACATTGGGAAATCCATAGATTGAGAACTACGAACTTTGAGGTGTGCTTTTGTAGCCCTACATAATTCTCGTCCTCTCTTGACCACAAAGGAATGACCTCCGAGTGCGTCTCCATTGCATGTTTTATGGGAAAAATCATGTGATTAGACTATGTTAATGTTGTTGGGAGTTGCCACTAGTGAAAGTATGAAGCCTAGGCCTTGTTTCCACTATTGCAATACCATTTGTGCTCACGTTTACCACTTGTTTGCTTGCTGCACTTTTTATTACAGATTTATATTACTTTGCTTTGCCACTCCTATCATCCATATTTTACCATCTCTTCGCCGAACTAGTGCACCTATACAACTCCTAGTTGTATTAGGTGTGTTGGGGACACAAGAAACTTCTTGTATCTTAGTTGCAGGGTTGCTTGAGAGAGACCATCTTCAACCTCTACTCCCCTGAGTTCGATAAACCTTAGGTCATCCACTTGAGGGAAATTGCTGCTGTCCTACAAACCTCTGCGCTTGGAGGCCCAACATAGTCTACAAGAATAGAAGCGTGTGTAGACATCAAGCTATTTCTGGCGCCGTTGCCGGGGAAGTAAGTGTTTGAAGGTATATCTTTAGATCTTGCAATTAAATCTTTTCATTTCTTGTTTTTAGTTTCACTAGTTATGTTTATGGAAAACCGCACTCTTAGTTCGCTGCTTGGGGAAGGCCGCTTTACCACACCCGTGGTAGAGAAGTCTCCTCCACCTACTGAATGTATCCCGTTCCAAATACCACTTGGGATAATTGAAATAATTAGGAATGATTGTTATGATGGGACAGTCAATCCTAGTATTCATTTGTTGAAACTTACACAACTTTGTGAGTTGTTTAAGATTTCAGGTTTGACAAGAGATGGAGTCATGAGGAAATTATTTGCCTTGTCACTGAAAGGAAAAGCATTGGAATGGTATAGGATACTAGATGACTCTCACCTGCTGGATTGGGAAGAGATCCAGTCTCTCTTTTACTCCAAGTTTTATCCTCTTCATGAAGCCCATGAGAATAGGAATTATGTTTATAATTTCTATCCTCATGACGGAGAGAGCATAGCTCAAGCTTGGGGGAGACTGAAAACGTTAATGCTAAAATGTCCTAACCATGGGCTCCCCAAAGATATGATTATTACTAATTTCTATGCAAGGCTCTCTCGACAGGATAAAGATTTGCTCGATGCTTCCTCTATGGGTTCTTTCACAAACGAAAAGATTGATGCTAAATGGGAACTCCTTGAAAGAATTCAACGCAACACTAAAGATTGGGAGATCGACAAAGGTAAAGAGTCAGGTATAATTTATGAGTATGATTGCATTAAGTTCTTTGTTGAAACTACAAGTTTTAATAAGTTTAGTGCTAAGTTTGGGCTTGATTCTCAACTCCTTGTTGATTTCCTCAAATCTTTTGCTTCACATCTTAATATGCCTAAGGAGGATTGGATCAAGCATCATGAACCTTCTAAAGAGATTTGCAAAGAAAATGAAATTGTTCATGATGATTGCAACATGCATGATCCAATTCCTAAAAATGAAGTTTTATATAAGCATGTTAATTTTTGTGGAGTGGATAGACCTTGTGAAAGGCCTATGATTGAAGAAGAGAAGTATTGTAAGCAACATAAGCATGAAAGAACAATCACTTGGGTCAAAGATTTAAATGAAATTGCTAGAGAATTGTGTGACCTTTATCCTTTTACTTGTGAACTTTGCTGTATAGAGGGTCACTTTAATTTTCAATGCATGCACTTTCAAAACATAACTGTTAACCAGTTGTGTGATAACATGATCACCCCTGATCTTTATGATGAGCTTATGTTATTTTTGATGTGTGAAGAGTTATCAGAAAAGACTTCTTGGCTAGATGTTAATGCCATAGGAATAAAAAACACTTTGCAAAATTGCCTTCTCTATTGTGTTGTTAATTGCCATAAAAATGATTACACAAGTAAGATTATAAAGGAGGGAACTTTACCAAAGTATAAAAACGTCTCTTGTATTTCTGCTAATAAAAAGGAGAGTTTCTCCCAAGTTTCCCCTATTGTTTCTAATGATAAACCATGATATGTGGAGAAGCTTCATCTCCAACCACTCCCTCCTAAGGTGAAGAAGAAGAAAAAGAAGAGGAGGAGGAAGAGGAGCAAGAAGGAAGAAGAATGGGTATCAACCTGGCCTGAGCATATTCCTCCCATCAACTTTTATCCTAACGGTTGTAAGTTTAAAGAAGAAGGTGAAGTTTATTACCTTAATTATCATCTTGATGATACGTCCGTAGGTACTATTGAAGATGATTTTGATTATGATATGCATGTTACTTATTGTGATTGGGAAAATGATGATAATGCTACTTATGATCTTGAAAATCTTTTTGGTACCAACTCTGAAAGTGATGATATGGAAAGCTCTAAGCTTGGGGATGATAGGATTGCAAATCCTTTACCCACTAGTGATGTGATAATTGATAATTCTTTTTCTAGTAAGAATAAAGACAACATGTTTACAAATATAGTTGCTAGCAATGATAATGCTCTTCTCTACTATGATGATGTTATAACTCCAATCTATAGTGATTATAAAGGTACCTATGACATAAGGAGAAATTATCCTTATGAAACTTGTCATAATCATGGAGGGAATTACTCCCTTGTTGAACACCATCTTCCTAATACACAATTAATCTATAGTGTTCAAGTTGTTTATGATAGTCCTACTCCCACTATTACCAATGAGAAAGATTATGCTTATGTGGAGAGTAAGAGTACCTTTTGCATGTGGATCATGGTAACAATGCTTTATGTGATGCTTATATTGTTGAGTTTATTCGTGATCCCACTGAAAATTATTATGAGAAGGGAACATATGCTTATAGATATTTCAATAATATCAAGTTCCCTCTCTTTATGTTGAAGGTTTTGAAGCTGCACTTGTTTTGCCTTCCTATGCTTATTGCTTTGTGCTTCAATGAATTATTCTATTGCAATATTCCTATGCATAGGAAGCATGTTAGGCTTAAATGTGTTTGGTATTTTCTTCTTGATGCTCTCTTCTGTTCTTCAACTCTTATTCCTACGAGAGCATCATTAAAGTCTTAAGCCTATCTTTATGGCTATAAAGAAAGAGCTTTTGGGAGGCAGCCCACAACGAATTAGGTTTTATTTTGCTTTTGTTGTGTCTTGATGTTTGTTACTACAGTAGCATCATCATTGTATCTTTTCTTTTCAGCTTTGTGCCAAGTTTAGCCTCCGATTGCAAGAAAGTTCAAAAGTAGTGACGTGCTGTCCAGAAAACAGATTCTGTCCTTGGACAGAAAAATTCGAATAAAATCACCAGATCATCTTTTTGATCTGAATTTTTTTGAAAGCGTGCTCTATACAATTGGCTTTCAAGCGTCTGTTCTGAGTTTTTTGATTTGAGTTGCAGAAGTGCCCCGAAAAAATTATTTACTACCTGCTGGTCTGTTTTTCACAGATTCTGTCCTGTTTTGCCTTTTCTTCGTTTTGCAAACCTTTAGCTTGCTTTTTCTTTGCAAAAACCTTTTGGCAATCTTGAGAAACAGTAGCTCTTCAAGATTATCTTTATTTCCAGTAGGGAAAAATTATTTTATTGTGGGTACTAACCTCGCTAATCAGATTATGATGAGTTATGTATGAAGGGATTTTTCAAGTGTGCGAGGGAAGATGATAAAAGAAGATTCAGGAGGGTCAAACGCTCAAGCTTGGGGATGCCCCCATGCACCCCCAAGAAATATTCAAGAAGACTCAAGCGTCTAAGCTTGGGGATGCCCCCATGCATCCCCTTCTCCATCAACAATTATCAGTTCGTCTTTCGTTCCACTATAATTATCACTTCATGTGTTATGTGCTATGCTTGGAGCGTCTTGCTCTTAGTTTCCTTTTTAGTTTTCTTTAGCTTTGCTTGCTGTTCATAACAAGTTAGAACTCAGCTTTCTTTGTGTGGGAGAGAAACACGCTCCACTTCAACCTAGAACACAACATAGGATTTTCATGCTTATCTTTGTTGTGTGTGTTCTTTATCTTTCCATAGCTGCTGTCATGTTTAGCTCTTAGTTTTCATGCTTTTCTTTTTAAAGAGCTTTTGTTTAGTTGGTTGCTGAACTCTCTTGAGTTTTCATGTTTATCTTGTTAAGAGAGTTTGCCTGTTGCACTGAGTTGTGTGTCTTAACTTAAAGTAGGTAATTGAGGTTGCTATTTAATTTTAGTAGTAACTTGCAATAGTTTTGAGGTATTGCCATGAGTAATGTCTGAACTTTTGGTGTCAAGAGCTTTAGCCTATTAGTGATAGATGTCGTATTTTGGGCAATCCGTGTTTATTTTCGAAAACCTACAAAATAGTTGAGAACTTTAGCTACTAGATGGATCACTAATCTTTGGAGGGATCGAATATTAGAGTACACTCACGTACCATGAGTCGAGGATGCGCAAGGATAACCAAACCCCCATACACTCCTCCTCGGGGTACTTGTCTCTTTGTGAACCTCCTAATTAGATTGAGAGTTACCGATAATAAGTGCATGAGTTCTTCGGACTAATGTGAGTATTCGAAAGTTGACGCTTCCACCTAGGCATATTTTTCTAGCCTCTTCGGTACCGTGCATTGCCCTTTCTCACCTCGAGAGTTGGCGCATACTTCGCCGCTGCATCCAAATCCTTGGCACGATACGCTCTGTCATCATAAGCCTCATTATATCCTTCCTCAAAACAGCCACCATACCTATCTATCAAGGCATTTCCATAGCCTTTCTGAGATACATTGCCATGCAACATCCATCTTCTCATGACTTGATCTTCATGTAATACATGCTTTTTGCTTGATCGATGAGCCGCATGCTAGTTGGGCCTTGCCCTAATCATTGCTACATGACGCGCTAGTATCATTGCATATCCTGCTACACCGGCAGAGGCATACATTTGCATACATCATGATAGTTTCATTTTCTTTATGTTGAGTACTTTTGTAAAGTGTGAAAGATCTTCTATACTTCTTGTAATATATAGAGTGTTTCCCCTAAAGTGAGGAAAAGATCCCAAAGAGGACAAAATCAAAAGATTCCAAAGAGGAAAAAATCAAAAGATCCCAAAGAGGACAAATGAGAGTTAAATAGAAAGAGCCATTGAGGCCACAAAAAAATAAAAAAAAGAGAAAAAGGAGAAAAAGAAATAAAAAGAGAGAAGGGGGCACACTACTATTCCTTTTGAGAGATCCACACTCGTACTTCATCTTATACCTTGTACTCCATAGAGATTATCATTCATGCATATAGCTATGTGGGGACCTTCACACTATAGAACTTGGCTTGTATATTCCAATGATGAGCCTCCTCAAAAGAGCTCTAGGTCTTCTTGAGCAAGCAAGTTGGATGCACCCCCACTAGTTCCATTGGAGAGCTTACCTTAGCTCATATGTGCATCCGTTGCATGGCAATCCCTACTCCTCACATCATATCTATCATTTGGCTTTCTCTCGCCTATGATTGTCCTCATTGATGTGAGCCTTTCACACCTTTTTTGTCTTCCCCCTTCATCATTTTTCTCTCTTTGCCATCCTAAGTGTCAACTTTCTTGCTTACGCTCATCCATTGCATGAGTGCTCAAAATATCGAAAGGGAGTGGATCATTTTGACTTGTACCTGGCTGGTGGTCTGGGGATGAGTCAAGATAAGATTCCAAAGAAGACCAAGTGTGAAACTTTAGTAGATCAAGTTCTCAACAATACAAAAACTATGTTTTACTCTCTCGTATATCCCTATCCCCTTTCTTGCACGCAAACACCATTTGGAGACATTCGAATCACGGACAGCGAGAGCTCTTGCACCTTTATGTTCTTATGTTGCTTGTTACAATGCTAATATAGACTCTTGCTTTTTATGACTTGAATTGAATTACATGCCTTGATTGCTTTACTTAAAAAGTTCTTATATGGTTGATAGCATGTCACCATAGAAATTATGCTTGTTATCATTTACTTACTCGAGGACGAGCAGGAATTAAGCTTGGGGATGTTGATACGTCCCAAACGTATCTATAATTTCTGCTTGCTCCATGCATGTTTTGGGTGATATTGCTATGCTTTTGATACACTTTCATACACTTTTGATCATATTTGGACTAACCTATTAACTCAGTGCACCCCAGTGCCAGTTTCTGTTTTCTGTTGTTTTTGTATTTCAGGTTTTCCCATTACTTAAATTGCCAGAAAAATTCTGGGAAAAATATATAAAATATCAGCGCTCCAGAAGCTTCCATGCGCCAGAAGTGGGGCCAGAGGGGCCCCAGGCGCCCTGATGGCGCGGCCCCACCCCTGGCCGCGCCGGGGGCCGCCTGGGGTGCTCCCACCTCCTGTGGTGCCCTACTTGGTCTCCTATTTATTCTCCCGTCGCGGAAACCCTGATTCCAGAACCCTTTTCTCCAGAAGCAATTCCGATCTCCGCCGCCATCGCCACCAAGTTTCGGGGGACCAGAATTCCTGTGCCGGCATCCTGCCGGGACGGGGAAGTGCCCCCGGATTCATCTCCATCGACGTTGCTTCCTCCCTCCATGATGCGGGAGTAGTTCCTCCTCGGGGCTGAGGTTTCTACCAGTAGCTATGTGGTCAATTCTCTCTCCCATGATGTGATCTTCGTTGTGATCATAGGCTATGTTAATCTAGGGTGATCCCATGATATTTCCCCTTCCTCTATGTATTGGATTGATGTACTCACTTGTCTTTATCTAGTATAATCCTCGAGACCAAGGTGACAGCGGTCTATTGGACATGGATTAGAAGAATATTTTCATGAGTGATTTCCTCTTTTGTGTGTTGATTGAAGATTGAGAGTCTCTTGGTGCTTGTCTTTGACTATCCTTGAGATATGTTGTGGTGATTGTGTGGTACTCTCTTTGGATGGCCGCGGTGACATTGGGAAATCCATAGATTGAGAACTACGAACTTTGAGGTGTGCTTTTGTAGCCCTACATAATTCTCGTCCTCTCTTGACCACAAAGGAATGACCTCCGAGTGCGTCTCCATTGCATGTTTTATGGGAAAAATCATGTGATTAGACTATGTTAATGTTGTTGGGAGTTGCCACTAGTGAAAGTATGAAGCCTGGGCCTTGTTTCCACCATTGCAATACCATTTGTGCTCACGTTTACCACTTGTTTGCTTGCTGCACTTTTTATTACAGATTTATATTACTTTGCTTTGCCACTCCTATCATCCATATTTTACCATCTCTTCGCCGAACTAGTGCACCTATACAACTCCTAGTTGTATTAGGTGTGTTGGGGACACAAGAGACTTCTTGTATCTTAGTTGCAGGGTTGCTTGAGAGAGACCATCTTCAACCTCTACTTCCCTGAGTTCGATAAACCTTAGGTCATCCACTTGAGGGAAATTGCTGCTGTCCTACAAACCTATGCGCTTGGAGGCCCAACATAGTCTACAAGAATAGAAGCGTGTGTAGACATCAATGATTAATAGACAAATTCCTCACGTTTAACAATTTAGTTCAATTTTTTTGAAGTTACATAAGTATGCGAAAACTGCAGATTACTACACACTGTTTTGTTTTTGACAGATTCTGTTTTTCGTGTGTTGTTTGCTTATTTCAATGCATCTATGAGTAGTATTGGGAAGTATGAATCATAGAGAAGTTGAAATACAGTAGGTTTAACACCAATATAAACAAAGAATGAATTCATTGTAGTACCTTTGAGTAGCGGTTTGCTTTCTTATACTAACGGAGCTCACGACATTTTTGTCTAGGTTTTGTGTTGTGAAGTTTTCAAGTTTTGAGTATTTCTTTGATGGATGTCAGGACCCCGATCCTAAGTCACACAGGTCTAGCCTGTAACACATCATATCACTTTGCGGCCTCACGCACGGTATCCCCACGGGTGCCACCTTACCTGGCCCGAGACCGTTTGCGCATTTTGGCACACGTATATGATAGTGTCGCTAGCATCCATATGACAGAGAACCCGGGCCGACATGACTAGTTATAAACCAAAAGTGGCGCTAAATTACAGAGACAGGCATACATGACCCAGCAACGAACGTGTCGCTCATCAATGTATGAACCCAAGTCGTAGCAAGCTACAAGGACTTAAAGGAACACCACATGACATTTCCCCTAAGGGACAGACACAGGAATGAAGAAGGACACATGCCGGCCAGCCTAAGTGTTCCGGAGCAGTAGCAAGCTACCAAGGCTCAGTGGAAGCACTAGGAGACATTTCCCTGTAAGATAGGCTACCAAGGGTAAACAACTAGGTGTCGGATCCCACACATAGCAATACACATTACATGTACGCATAACATGCAAGTATGTGTTGTACAACATGGCATCAACAACTCATATAGATAAAGGCCCAGAAGAGCCATCATAGCATTTATTACAAACAGAGGTCACATGACCCAACATACAGAGCATACATGCAACGGAAGCATAACATGTCGGAGTATAGACAACTACAACTGAAAAGGCTGAGAAGCCTGACTATCTACAAGACCCTCTCGAGGGTACAAGATCGTAGCTGAGGTAACAAGCTAAACGTCGAAGTCCACACGGAACCACTAGTGAGACTGGAGTCTCTCTGCAAAAACATAAATTAAGCAAACGTGAGTACAAAGGTACTCAGCAAGACTTACATCAGAACTAGCTACATATGCATCAGTATCAACAAAGGGGTGGTGGAGTTTGACTGCAGCAAGCCAGCTTTGACTCGGTGGCTATCCTAAACTACGACTGCAAGCAACTCTTTTGAGGTGGCGCACACGAGTCCACAAGTTCACCAGTCAATACACCACTATGGATCCGCTCCCGTCTCCCTACAAGAAGGCCATCCATAGCACTCACACTTATCTTACGTGTTTTAGAGTATCCACTTTCACTTGTCTATGAACTGTACAGGCAACCCAGAAGTCCATTACCGCGGACACGCTATTCGAATAGATCATATTTAACCCTGCAGGGGTGTACTTCTTCACACACGCTCTCGCCACTTACCACCATGTACACGTCATGTATCTCGGCAACCTTCAAGCGGAAGCCTGGCGAGGGTGTCGGCCACGACCTGACTTACCACACAAGTCCCTAGTCCAGGTTTATCGCCTATTTGGGTTCCATTCGCGGGGAGATCCGGCCGGGGTGTCGCTCACGGTCCCAAACGATGTGTACAGGGTTCCCGAGCCACCAAACGGGCGACCGGGACACCGTGCCACGTACCTGCCGCGTCACAGCCCACCCCGAGGGTCGGCGCTGCGCACGACCTCCAGTAAACTACAAACACCAGAAACTAATTGCAACTCCTGGACAGAGATCATGTTGATTAATAAGTCGAGTGAGTCAATTAAGGATCCCAATGTGTGGTAGTAGCTGTTTCATGGATCACAAACACAGAACTCAGTTCCTGAGGATGGCTGCAATGAGACAACCCACCATGTACTCCTACATGGCCTCTCATCGCTACCTTTACCAAATCATGTTCACACACTTAGCTCACACACATTAGGACATGTTCACCATCCTTCCAATTCATCCCCGATGAATCAGACCTTACACAACTCTAAGCAATAGCAGGCATAACCAGAGCATGAATGAGTAGGCACAACATGGCTCAAACAACTCCTACTCATACTAGTGGGTTTCAACTATTTACTGTGGCAATGACAGGTCATGCAGTGGAAAGGGGTTCAACTACCGCAGCATGTAACAGTTGAAGCGTTGTTGTCCTAATGCAGTAAAGAGAGCAAGAGCGAGAGAGTGGGATTGTATCGGAATGCTCAATGGGGTTTTGCTTGCCTGGCACTCCTGAAGATAACATTGGGTCTTCATCGGTGTCATCGATTACATCGTCGGAACCATGTCTATCGAGAGGGGACAAAAACCGGCAACACAGAGAAAACACAATCAATGCAATGCGATAATATGTTGCATGATCGTGACATGGCAATATGCTGTTGACTGAGCTAATGCAACTAGCAACCATATTAAATGAAGTTGGTTTGAACCAAAGGTTCAAATTCAAACTCCATATGTAATTATTTAAATGCCAATTAATTGATTTGACCTGAACAGCAAGTTTAACTTGTTAAAACATGCATGAAAATGCTATAAATAGGTTCCTTGAATTTTTATGATCATTTTTCATATATAAATTATTTTCATCTGAGCTACGGTTGATTTTATATGATTTTTAGAAGTTCTGAATATTTTCTGAAATAAATAAATCATTTTTGATTTATTTAACATACCAGAAAACACTTATTGCGTCAGCATGGCGTCACTGTGATGTCAGCAGTCAACATGGGCTGGTCCAGGTCAAACCTGACCAGTGGGGCCCACTAGTCAGTGACTCGGGGCTGGTTTGTGTGGATGACAAGTGGGACCAGTCAATGTTGACTTGACCAAAGTCAAAACTGGCACGTGTGGTCCACAGGATTAGTACTAATCTAAACAAGAAAATTAGACTAACCTAATTAGGCGCGGGGGCCCACATGTCAGTGCCAGTAGGCTAATTAAGCTTAATTAAAGGCTTAACTAAAAAATTAGAAGAGGCCAGGGCCCACTTGTCATTGACCCAGGGGGTCATTAGGTTAGTGCCTAACGGCGTTTTTCGCCGGAGTTAGGCCGTCGGCGACGGCCGAGATGGCGGAGGATGTCGGAATCCGTCCTCTGGCGACAATTCGCACGCGGAGGGCATCTACGTGCTGTTGAGGCTCGCGCGCAGCTAGTGGTGCATACGACATCATCGAGGGTGGTCGGAGTCGACGACAGCGACCACAACGGCGGCTGCCGGAGTTCGGGCCATGCGGGCGCGTGGCATCGGTGCACGGGGAAGCTAGCTAGGGGCTGCATTGGGCTTGCCGTTGCTCCAGGAGCACGCTGGAGGCACAAACCCGAGCGAAGATGCACGGTGGCTGTGAGGGCAACGGCCATGGTGGACGGCGGCGCTCGGGTACGGCGGCTGGCAGAGCTGGAGGGTGTAAACGAGCTTGGGGAGAGGGGGTTCCGATGCAGAAGCTCACGGTGGTTGCGGAGACGTCGACGTGAGCTCGTGGGAGGCTCGGAGCAGAGCAGGGCGTCGAGGGGGATCTCCGGCGCCGGCGGTCGGGGATGAGCTTGGTGACGAGGCCTCAGGGCGTCCGGGGTCCTGCGGTTCGGCGTAGAGGTGCACGACAGCGAGCCGGAGCTTGGGGGCTCGTCGGAGAGGCGAGGGAAAGGCTGTGGCCGCGGTGGCTTTGGACGATGGCGACGGCGCGTTCGGTGCGTGCGAGGGAGAGAGCCGAGAGAGGGGAGAGAGATCGAGGGAGAGTGAGAGAGGGGTCCGGGGGGGGGGGGGGGGGG
>LR738714.1:526553198-526693441 GCA_902687465.1 Secale cereale | reverse complement strand
GGGGTGCGTGGCGTCGTCCAGAGGCATCCAGGCGCGTCGGGCAGCGGCGGGAAGCAGGAGGTGGCCGGGCGCATGCCGGCGCGCAGTGGCCACGCGCGCTGCCTACTAGCGCGAGGTGGAAGGCGACAGAAGGAGGCTGCGGTGGTGGGCTGGGCTGGCTCTTGGGCCACTGCTGCAGGCCCAGTCCCAGGTAAGCTCTCTCTCTCTCTAATAATTCTTTTATTTGTTTCTGTTTTTCTATTTTTCTTTCTTTGTTTTGATTTGATTTACAAACCAAACCATTTTAAAACTTTATGTAAATTTTTATGTGAGCTCAGGGAGCTAGTCCAAGGTCACATGTAAACTTACAAAAATACTTGAACTTTATTTCTTATATAACAGAAATAAATTCAACTCAAATATGTTATTGATTTAATTCAAAGGCCCAAAATAAATATTTTAAAGCCTCCAAAAATATTGGTTTGAATTTTATTCTTGCCAATATTTTCCAAGGTTTATCAGGAACATTTTCTTAGGCTTCTTTGAGAAGATTTTAATGTTGACTATATTTTTTTAACTGCTTTCTGAGGGTTTCAACAAACCTCAATTCAACTTTCAGAAAACTTAAACATGATGCAACAGACAAGTGCTATCCTATTGCAAGCTGAAGCTGGGGATGTGATAACTCACCCCACTAAACAAGAATCTCGTCCCGAGATTCAAGCGTAGGGTAAGAAATCAGAGGGGACACTAACTAACACAATCTTCATGATCCAGGTGCCCTTCATATGAATGTTGATTGCTTGCATCATGTTGATCCTGGCATCCTTGCTTTCGAGATCTTTGTCCAAAACAGTGACGATGAGAGAAACTCTACAAAATTGATCTCTAGAAAGATCGAGCAACTCAAGATCAACTCATGGAGTGAGACGTTGAAACATCTCTTGAGGTGAGACACGGGACACACATCCAAAGGGATGGAGTGAAACAAATGATGAAGCTTCACTTAGTCTCAATAATTCCACACCTAAGGAGATGGTGATCGATGTCACCAGACGGGGCACCTTAGAGAAGATGACTCGTAGAATTATTCCCTTAAGTGGCAAAAAGAATTACTTTTGATATAGAGATCATTGAAACTCTCTATACCAGCCGGAGGCAAATCACATCCGATCGTTTGACGGAGTTCGAAAGAATGACATTCTCGGTCAGAATGGATGATGTGGACTACCTTGTTGAAGAGAACACAAGGGATGATTTTGCTTATCATCGGAAATGGATGGGACCGATGACAAGTCCACTTTTTAAGATGATCTGGGACAACAATTACTGAGGTGCATGCTGGGAACAAAATGCAAATGTCGGGAATGATTCTGGTAACTGGGAAGAAACCCAACAGTAGAGAGTGAAACTACTCTTTGAGAGGTTATAGCATAACCAAGAACACTGGGAGCAATCCCGGTTAGTGCCAGTGATAACACCTAGTGCTTGTGCGTGCTCTCAAGAACTTGAGCATTTCCGTAATCATCAAGGTTTTACCAATAGCCGTGTCAAGGATCCTGGCAACACAACATATGACCATGATGAATAGCGATGGACGATGCCGATGCAAAGGAAGATAACACTTTCTCAGATTTCACCTTGGCGGGGTCAAAGGGGCAAAATCTGGATGATCGACCGAGAGACATTTAGCACTCCGCTTCTAATGTTCTCCTTGATGTGCTAGCGCAACCCATTTATTAAAATGGTTTGGTACCTAGAACGTCAAATAAAAGGTCGGACTTCAGGAGCACAAAAATCCATAAGGAACAACTAGGGAGTAATTCCTACGAAGTCCTTGTGGGGAGGTGGCCAACTTCTTCAATCAAGATACTACAACAATAGGTCTTCCGGCTGGGTGTGTTGGCCACAACATCCACTTTACCGGTTATCGAGAGACCAATATTATAGTTCTTGGAAAAGGCTCCAACCATCATATCTACCTGAGATTCAGTTCCGGTTGGTGTCAGGATATTCCAGACTCATCGAGTCTAGAAAGAAAAATAAAAGTTTGCAACACAAATCGACGAGACGGCGTTGCGAGATTCTTGGGGAGTGAACTACGTTAGCAAGCTCCGAAACATGAGCTAGTTCTGCTACGTACCTGTGAACACGTTGTCCCAGACAAGCATGACCACATAATAGTCTTATGATAAAATACTACCGAGTTAAGATTGGGAATCATCATTGAAGATAACGAAGTCTTGTGCATGTCCGTTCGGGCCCTTCGGGATTAGCGCATGAACTTCTTTTCTTTGAACAAATCAATCAGTGGCTTGGTGTGCTAGGAAATACCGATGGAATGGAGGTAGCTAATCTCTCAAGCCATAGTATACTTTGCACGTGCATGAATGACTTGGAATGATTCCAAAGGAAGCAAAACTAACTTTCTCGAATTCATGGCGGCAACTTGCACCTAATGCACGTGAACTGGGAGAAGTCACTTCTTGCACCAAACATATACCTCATGAATGCAACATGAAGGCAATGGTTACAAAGTTTACCAATACTAGCTGGATGTTCAACACAATTCATGGAAAAGATAACAATGTTGCTGAGGGGCACAATAACAATTCATCCCGGTTTCCATATAATTGGAGTTCCACAATTGGGTGAACACGATGATAACATTAGTCAGACCAAAAGATATAATGGTGTATGCTCGAGGAGACAACCACGAGTAAGACAACATTACGACCATCGTTGGTTCTGATTTGATTTGACGATAACCCACACTCAAATCAAGGCTTGATAAGACAATAGATCCAACAATTGACCATGGGGATCAATCAATGAAGATATCATCTTTCTCCATCAAACACACAAACACAAGGATATCCCTTTGGCAATGAACTAGGTCAGGCAAGCTTTTATCTTCCAACTCTCCAAGTTGTCATTTAGCTTAATCGACTAGTTCGGGGTATCCAACACAGATTCTTGGAGAAAGGGTGGTTTTAGAGAGAAACCAGCTTGATCACGAGCTCAACATAATGGTCAGGGAGCAACCTGGTAATACTTCCGAGAAGATATTCGGAAAATCACGGACCACCGATATGTTACTAAGCTCGAGAACAATCTTACTTTTCAGAGCAAGACGATATGATCAAATGAGCGAGGACTTAACAAAATCCTAACTCATCAATCAAGGAGTGCACCAGGAAAGTGGACTAGGTAGCACGATTAACCTTAGGGTGATGATTCAAAAATCAACTCGCTAAGGATGAGGTTATTGTCCATTTAACTACCAAGCAACGGAGTTGCTAGGAGTATTGATTTCACACATCACAATTTACTTGTCGGTATTCCGGTTACAATAACACGGAGACCGAGGAATGAGCGATAATGGTGAGAAGTATCACCCTATCAAAAGTTCATAGGAGGTTGTGCAATTCCCATGACATTCTTGACATAAAAATGGTAATACTCCAGGATAGAATAGATTAGAGGCTGGATTAGCATTCTTCATCTACGAAGTACAACTTCTTTGACCCAATCCTGGATATGGATAAGGTACTGGAGTTTGTTTCTCCTAGTCATTCCAGAATAGAATGACTTGACGGACCACAAGGTAAAAGGCATCGATGAACACGAGTGCACAACTACTCCTGACTATCAACTGATAGACGAGGGTCATAATACAACTAAAGGGGGACAACTCAAGGAACGTATGATTTTCTGAGTTGTGGATGCATAGATTAGTATGTTGAACCAAGTTCAACAAATTTCTTCCGGATAATCCATGCGGAGAGGTAGGACTGGTAGAGTCACAATATGATTGGAGTACTACTCAAGAGCACTCTGGTTGTGATCTTTGGTTGAAGAACTTCTGCCATGATAGTTCATGGTATTGGAAGAACGATAACCACGGACCTCGAGGGCTATCACAAGGTTACTAATATCCTAAAAGGACGAGCAAATACTACCAACATGAAGTAGGTAGAATGAATCTTGGGTTCAAGAACCCAGAAATAGAATGCCTACTAACTAAATGGCATCACGGGATGCTTTCGAGAATGATGGCCAGATTCATCACACTGGGAATATAAAGCATTGCTAGATTACTGGTGATCTTCTAAGACACCTAGGTCATAATAATAACTCCAACATAGTTGTCGAGGTAACAGAGTACCTCAACACACTGGTTAGTGTGGTTAATCTGGCCCAAAGGAGCATCGGGAACAGGAAGGAAGATTTGCAACTGCATCAGACTATTTAGAAACCTGGAATAACTCGGATAGCATAACGGCTGTAAATGCTTGTGAGACTCAAGCAAAAGGTAGCCTAACCACTTAACATCATAATGTCAAGGTTCTGAGACCAACAGTTTAAAAAACAGAAGTACTTGAGACTGAACTGAGAGTTGAATCCACCATTAACGTGATCCTGATAAATAGAATGAGAATCCTAGTTCTTAATCCCCATAGAAGAAGAAGGTGACTCAGATCAGAAGGTCATAGGGTAAAGGAGTAAAAAGAGCCTTACATTCCCTTCCACAATCAATTCCCTTATATAACTAAAGAATTTCTAGACACAACTTCAACCAGTTTGGCTTACTAATCCTACAGGCAGTCAGGCTCTGATACCAAACCTGTCAGGACCCCGATCCTAAGTCACACAAGTCTATCCTGTAACACATCATATCACTTTGTGGCCTCACACACGGTATCCCCACGGGTGCCACCTTACCTGGCCCGGGACCATTTGCGCATTTTGGCACACGTATATGATAGTGTCGCTAGCATCCATATGACAGAGAACCCGGGCCGACATGACTAGTTATAAACCAAAAGTGGCGCTAAATTACAGAGACATGCATACATGACCCAACAATGAACGTGTCGGTCATCAACATATGAACCCAAGTCGTAGCAAGCTACAAGGACTTAAAGGAACAACGCGTGACATTTCCCCTAAGGGACAGACACAGGAACGAAGAAGGACACATGCCGGCTAGCCTAAGTGTTCCGGAGCAGTAGCAAGCTACCAAGGCTCAGTGGAAGCACTAGGAGACATTTCCCTGTAAGATAGGCTACCAAGGGTAAACAACTAGGTGTCGGATCCCACACATAGCAATACACATTACACGTACGCATAACATGCAAGTATGTGCTGTACAACATGGCATCACAACATAACTCAACAACTCATATAGATAAAGGCCCAAGAGAGCCATCATAGCATTTATTACAAACAGAGGTCACATGAGCCAACATACAGAGCATACAGGCAACGGAAGCATAACATGTTTGAGTACAGACAACTACAACTGAAAAGGCTGAGAAGCCTGACTATCTACAAGACCCTCTCAAGAGTACAAGATCGTAGCTGAGGTAACAAGCTAAACGTCGAAGTCCACGCGGAACCACTAGTGAGACTGGAGTCTCTCTGCGAAAACATAAATTAAGCAAACGTGAGTACAAAGGTACTCAGCAAGACTTACATTAGTTTTAGCTACATATGCATCAGTATCAACAAATGGGTGGTGGAGTTTGACTGCAGCAAGCCAGCTTTGACTCGGTGGCTATCCTAAACTACGACTGCAAGCAACTCTTTTGAGGTGGCGCACACGAGTCCACAAGTTCACCAGTCAATACACCACTATGGATCCTCTCCTGTCTCCCTACGAGAAGGCCAGCCATAACACTCACTCTTATCTTGCGTGTTTTAGAGTATCCACTTTCACTTGTCTATGAACTGTACAGGTAACCCAGAAGTCCATTATCGCGGACACGGATATTCGAATAGATCATATTTAACCTTGCAGGGGTGTACTTCTTCACACACGCTCTCGCCACTTACCGCCATGTACACGTCATGTATCTCGGCAACCTTCAAGCGGAAGACTGGCGAGGGTGTCGGCCACTACCTGACTAACCACACAAGTCCCTAGTCCAGGTTTATCGCCTATTTGGGTTCCATCCGCGGGGAGATCCGGCCGGGGTGTCACTCACGGCCCCAAACTATGTGTACAGGGTTCCCAAGCCACCAAACGGGCGACCGGTACACCGTGCCACGTACCTGCCGCGTCACAGCCCACCCCTAGGGTCAGCGCTGCGCACGACCTCCAGTAAACTACAAACACCATAAACTAATTGCAACTCCTGGACAGAGATCATGTTGATTAATAAGTCGAGAGAGTCAATTAAGGATCCCAATGTGTGGTAGTAGCTGTTTCATGGATCACAAACACAGAACTCAGTTCCTGAGGACGGCTGCAATGAGACAACCCACCATGTACTCCTACATGGCCTCTCATCGCTACCTTTACCAAATCGTGTTCACACACTTAGCTCACACACAGTAAGACATGTTCACCATCCTTCCAATTCATGCTCGATGAATCAGACTTGACAAAACTCTAAGCAATAGCAGGCATAACCAAAAGCATGAATGAGTAGGAACAACATGGCTCAAACAACTCCTACTCATACTAGTGGGTTTCAACTATTTACTGTGGCAATGACAGGTCATGCTGTGGAAACGGGTTCAACTACCGCAGCATGTAACAGTTGAAGCGTTGTTGTCCTAATGCAGTAAAGAGAGCAAGAGCGAGAGAGTGGGATTGTATCGGAATGCTCAATGGGGTTTTGCTTGCCTGGCACTCCTGAAGATAACATTGGGTCTTCATCGATGTCATCGATTACATCGTCGGAACCACGTCTATCGAGAGGGGACAAAAACCGGCAACACAGAGAAAACACAATCAATGCAATGCGACAATATGATGCATGATCATGACATGGCAATATGTTGTTGATTGAGCTAATGCAACTAGCAACCATATTAAATGAAGTTGGTATGAACCAAAGGTTCAAATTCAAACTCCATATGTAATAATTTAAATATCAATTAATTGATTTGACCTGAACAGCAGGTTTAACTTGTTCAAACATGCATGAAAATGCCATAAACAGGTTCCTTTAATTTTTCTGATCATTTTTCATATATAAATTATTTTCATCTGAGCTACGGTTGATTTTATATGATTTTTAGAAGTTTTGAATATTTTCTGAAATAAATAAATCATTTCTGATTTATTTAAAATTCCAGAAAACACTTATTGCGTCAGCATGACGTCACTGTGATGTCAGCAGTCAACAGGGGCTGGTCCAGGTCAAACCTGACCAGTGGGGCCGACTGGTCAGTGACTCGGGGCTGGTTTGTGTGGATGACAAGTGGGACCAGTCAACATTGACTTGACCAAAGTCAAAACTGGCACGTGGGGTCCACAGGATTAGTACTAATCTAAACAGGAAAATTAGACTAACCTAATTAGGTGCGGGGGCCCACATGTCAGTGTCAGTAGGCTAATTAAGCTTAATTAAATGCTTAACTAAAAAAATTAGAAGAGGCCAGGGCCCACTTGTCATTGACCCGGGGGGTCATTAGGTTAGTGCCTAACGACGTTTTTCGCCAGAGTTAGGCCATCGGCGACGGCCGAGACAGCGGAGGACGTCAGAATCCGTCCTCCGACGACCATTCACGCGACGGAGGGCATCTACGCGCTGCTGAGGCTCGCGCGCAGCTAGTGGTGCAGACGACATCACCGGGGGTGGCCGGAGTCGACGACAGCAACCACAACGGCGGCTGCCGGAGTTCGGGCCGTGCGGGCGCGTGGCATCGGTGCACGTGGAAGCTAGCTAGGGGCTGCGTTGGGCTTGCTGTTGCTCTAGGAGCACGCTGGAGGCACAAACCCGAGCGAAGATGCACGGTGGCTGCGAGGGCAACGGCCATTGCGGACGGCGGCGCTTGGGTACGGCGGCTGGCACGACTAGAGGGTGTAAACGAGCTTGGGGAGAGGTGGTTCCGATGCAGAAGCTCATGGTGGTTGCAGAGACGTCGACGTGGGCTCGAGGAGGCTCGGAGCAAAGCAGGGCGTCGAGGGGGATCTCCGGCGCCGACGGTCGGGGATGAGCTCGGTGACGAGGCCTCAGGGCGTCCGAGGTCCTGCGGTTCGGCGTAGAGGTGCGCGGCAGCGAGCCGGAGCTTGGGGGCTCGTCAGAGAGGCGAGGGAGAGGCTGTGGCCGCGGTGGCTTTGGACGGTGGCGACGGCGCGTTCGGTGCGTGCGAGGGAGAGAGCCGGGAGAGGGGAGAGAGATCGAGGGAGAGTGAGAGAGGGGTACAGGGGGGTGCGTGGCGTCGTCCAGAGGCATCCAGGCGCGTCGGGCAGCGGCGGGAAGCAGGAGGTGGCCAGGCGCGTGCCGGCGCGCGGTGGCCACGCGCTCTGCCTACTGGCGCGAGGTGGAAGGTGACAGAAGGAGGCTGCGGTGGTGGGCTGGGCTGGCTCTTGGGCCACTGCTGCAGGCCCAGTCCCAGGTAAGCTCTCTCTCTCTCTCTCTCTAATAATTCTTTTATTTGTTTCTGTTTTTCTATTTTTCTTTCTTTGTTTTGATTTGATTTACAAACCAAACCATTTTAAAACTTTCTGTAAATTTTTATGTGAGCTCAGGGAGATAGTCCAAGGTCACATGCAAACTTACAAAAATACTTGAACTTTATTTCTTATATAACAGAAATAAATTCAACTCAAATATGTTATTGATTTAATTCAAAGGCCCAAAATAAATATTTTAAAGCCTCCAAAAATATTGGTTTGAATTTTATTCTTGCCAATATTTTCCAAGGTTTAGCAGGAACATTTTCTTGGGCTTCTTTGAGAAGATTTTAATGTTGACTATATTTTTTTAACTGCTTTCTGAGGGTTTCAACAAACCTCAATTCAACTTTCAAAAAACTTAAACATGATGCAACAGACTAGTGCTATCCTATTGCAAGGTGAAGCTGGGGATGTGACAATGGACTATGGAACAAAGAGTGGCAAGAGCCTAAGCTTGGGGATTCCCAAGGCACCCCAAGGTAAAATTCAAGGACAACCAAAAACTTAAGCTTGGGGATGCCCCGGGAAGGCATCCCCACTTTCGTCTTCATCCATCGGTAACTATACTCGGAGTTATATTTTTATTCACCACATGATATGTGTTTTACTTGGAGCGTCTTGTATAATTTGAGTCTTTGCTTGTTAGTTTGCTACAATTATCCTTTCTAGACACACCTATTTGAGAAAGTTAAATATGGCCTAGGAATTAATAGAACACTCTTTGTGCTTCACTTATATCTTCTGAGTTGAATAGTTTTTGCTCTAGTGCTTCACTTATATATTTTAGAGCACGGTGGTGATTATATTTTGTAGAAATTGTTGATCTCTCATGCTTCACTTATATCCATTTGAGAGTCTATTAAAACATCATGGTAATGTGCTTTGGCTATAAAACTAGTCTTCACATGATAGACATCCAATATCAATGTAGTAAAAACTTTCACACTAAGTGCATTGAATATGATGAGAAGTTGGATGCTTGATAATTGTTTTGAGATATGAGGATAGTGATATTAGATTCATGCTAGTGGAGTTACTATGAAATTGAGAAATGCTTGTGTTAAAGTTTGTGATTCCCGTAGCATGCACGTATGGTGAACTGCTATGTGACGAAGTTAGAGCATGAGGTATTTGTAAAGTGTCAACCTTTGTGTGGAGGTCGGGAGTGCGCGATGGTTAACTCCTACCAACCTCCCGCCTAGGAGCATGCGTTGATTGCTTTGTTTTGATGACTCGTAAATTTTTGCAATAAGTATATGAGTTCTTATGACTAATGTTGAGTTCATGGATTATACGCACTCTCACCCTTCCACCATTGCTAGCCTCTCTGGTACCGCGCAACTTTCGCCGGTACCATACACCAACTATATATCCTTCCTCTAAACAACCACCATATATCTTCCTCAAAACAGCCATCATATCTACCTACCATGGCATTTCCATAGCCATTCCGAGATATATTGCCATGCAACTTTCCACCTTTCCGATCATACGACACGCATCATATTTTCATATTGCCATGCATGATCATGTAGTTGACATCGTATTTGTAGCAAAGCCACCATGCATAATTTTTCATACATGTCACTATTGATTCATTGCACACCCCGGTACACCGCCGGAGGCATTCATATAGGTCATACTTTGTTCTACATTCGAGTTGTAATTCAATGAAAGTGTGATGATCATCATTATTAGAGCATTGTCCCATGTGAGGAAATGCTAAATCAAGAAAGCCCCTCCAAAAAAAGGCCAAAAAAAGTCCAAAAAAAAGAAAAAGAAAAAAGAAAAAGGGACAATTGCTACTATCTTTTTCCACACTTGTGCTTTTAAGTAGCACCATGTTCTTCATGATATAGAGTCTCATGTTTAGTCACTTTCATATTCTAGTGGGAATTTTCATTATAGAACTTGGCTTGTATATTCCAATGATGGGCTTCCCCAAATGCCCTAGGTCTTCATGAGCAAGCAAGTTGGGTGCACACCCACTTAGTTTCTTTTGTTGAGCTTTCATACATTTTTAGCTCTAGTGCATCCGTTGCATGGCAATACCTACTCACTCACATTGATATCTATTGATGGGCATCTCCATAGCCCGTTGATACGCCTAGTTGACGTGAGACTATCTCCCTCCTTTTTGTCTTCTCCACAACCACCTCTCTATTCCTCCCATAGTGCTATGTCCATGGCTCACGCTCATGTATTGAGTGAAAGTTGAAAGGTTTGAAAGAATAGAGTATGAAAACAAGTGCTTGGCTGAAACCGGGGTTGTGTATGATATGAATATTTTGTGTGATGAAGAGGGAGCATAGCCAGACTATATGATTTTGTAGGGATAACTTTCTTTAGCCATAGTATTTTGAGAAGACATGATTACTTTGTTAGTATGCTTGAAGTATTATTATTTCTTATGTCAATATAGACTTTTGTCTTGAATCTTTGTGATCTGAAAAGCCGTGCCACAATTAAGAGAATTACATTGAAAAACTATGTTGGTTAGCATTCCACATCAAAAATTCTGTTTTTATCATTTACCTACTCGAGGACGAGCAGGAATTAAGCTTCGGGATGCTAGATATGTCTCCAATGTATCTATAATTTTTGATTGTTCCATGCTATTATTTATGATGTTTTGGATGTTTAATGAGCTTTGTTATACACTTTTATATTATTTTTTGGACTAACCTATTAAGCCAAAGGCCCAATCCAGATTGCTGTTTTTTGCCTGTTTTAGGGTTTTACAGAAAATGAATATCAAACGGAGTCCAAACGGAATGATACCTTCGGGAGAGATATTTTTGGAGCAAAATACGCACGGGAGACTTGAGAACCATGGAGTAGGGCTGACGTGGCGTCCACGAGGGTGGGGGGCGCCCCCCTATAGGGCGCGCCCCCTGCCTCGTGGGCACCCCGTCTGGCCCCCGGTGCCCTCCTTCCTCCTATATATACCTACATACCCTGAAACTATGAGACCAACAGAGAAAACCCTAGTTCCACCGCCGCAACCTTCTGTTCCCGTGAGATCCCATCTTGGGGCCTGTTCCGGTGCTCCGCCGGAGGGGGGATCTTCCATGGAGTGCTTCTACATCACCATCATCGCCTCACAATGAGTTGTGAGTAGTTTACCACAGACCTTCGGGTCCATAGCTAGTATCTAGATGGCTTCTTCTCTCTCTTTGGATCTCAATACCATGTTCTCCACGGTCTTCGAGGAGATGTATTCAATGTAATCTCTTTTTGCGGTGTATTTGTCGAGATCCGATGAATTGTGGGTTTATGATCAAGATTATCTATGAGAAATATTTGGTTCTTTTCTGAACTCTTTATGTATGATTATAATATCCTTGCAAGTCTCTTCGAATTATTGGTTTGGTTTGGCCTACTAGATCTATAGTTCTTGCAATGGGAGAAGTGCTTGGCTTTAGGTACAATCTTGCGGTGTGCTTTCCCAGTGACAGTAGGGGCAGCAAGGCACGTATTGTATTGTTGCCATCGAGGATAAAAAGATGGGGTTTATTTCACTATGTTTGAGTTTATCCCTCTACATCATGTCATCTTGCTTAAGGCATTACTCTGTTATTATGAACTTAATACTCTAGATGCATGCTGGATAGCGGTCGATGTGTGGAGTAATATGATACGTCTCCAACGTATCTACTTTTCCAAACCCTTTTGCCCTTTTTTGGACTCTAACTTGCATGATTTGAATGGAACTAACCCGGACTGACGCTGTTTTTAGCAGAATTGCCATGGTGTTGTTTTTGTGCAGAAATAAAATGTTCTCTGAATGACCTGAAAATCCAAGGAGAATTATTTTGGAAAATATAAAAAATACCTGCAAGAAGATCTAGACCAGGGGGCCCACACCCTATCCACGAGGGTGGGCCCCCCTAGGGTGCGCCCCCTGCCTCGTGGGCCCCTTGGTGCTCCTCCGATGTATCCCCAGATCCTATATATTCACTTTCGGGGAGAAAAAAATCAGAGAGGAAGAATTATCATGTTTTACGATACGGAGCCACCTCCAAGCCCTAATCTCTCTCGGGAGGGCTGATCTGGAGTCCGTGCGGGGCTCCGAAGAGTGGAGATCGTCGCCATCGTCATCATCAACCTTCCTGCATAACCAATTCCATGATGCTCACCGCTGTGCGTGAGTAATTCCATCGTAGGCTTGCTGGACGGTGATGGGTTGGATGCGATCTATCATGTAATAGAGTTAGTTTTGTTAGGGTTTGATCCCTAGTATCCACTATGTTCTGAGATTGATGTTGCTATGACTTTGCTATGCTTAATGCTTGTCACTAGGGCCTGAGTGCCATGATTTCAGATCTGAACCTATTATGTTTTCATGAGTATATGTGTGTTCTTGAATCCCTCTTGCAAGTCTATAGTAACCTACTATGTGTTATGATCCGGCAACCCCGAAGTGACAATAATCGGGACCACTCCCGATGATGACCATAGTTTGAGGAGTTCATGTAGTCACTATGTGTTAGTGCTTTGGTCCGGTACTCTATTAAAAGGAGGCCTTAATATCCCTTAGTTTCCAATAGGACCCCGCTGCCACGGGAGGGTAGGACAAAAGATGTCATGCAAGTTCATTTCCATAAGCACGTATGACTATATTCGGAATACATGCCTACATTGCATTGATGAGCTGGAGCTAGTTCTGTGTCACCCTAGGTTATAACTTCTACATGATGAATTGCATCCGACATAATTCCCCATCACCGATCCAGTGCCTACGAGCTTTTCACATATTGCTTGTTGCTTATTTACTTTTCCGCTGCTACTATCACAAAAACTACAAAAACACTATCGTTACTTTTACTGCTGCTACCGCCACTATCATATTACTTTGCTACTAAACTACCTTGTTGCAGATACTAAGTTTCCAGGTGTGGTTGAATTGACAACTTAGCTGCTAATACTTAAGAGTATTCTTTGGCTCCCCTTGTGTCGAACCAATAAATTTGGGTTGAATACTTTACCCTCGAAAACTGTTGCGATCCCCTACACTTGTGGGTTATCAAGACTATTTTCTAGCGCCGTTGCCGGGGAGCATAGCTCTATTCTTTAATTCACTTGGGATTTATATCTGTTGATCACTATGAAGAATTTGAAGGACTCAAAAACCAAGATCTTACCCTCAACTAAGAGGGGAGGTAAGGAACAGCCATCTAGCTCTGCACTTGATTCTCCTTCTGTTATGGGTAATTTTGCGACACCTACTCATGCTATTGAATCTGATATGTCGTATGTTCTTAATGATGGCACTCTTGCTGTGTATGATGAAACTACTTCTATGCTTGATAATACTCTGCCACTAGGTGAATTTCTAGATGAGCAAATCGCTAGAGTTAGGGAGAATGCAAATATTGAAACAGATGATATTTAGGATAGTGATGATGAAGCTTCTCCCAATAGATATGAATTGCCTGTTGTTCCTGAGGGTTATTTTATGGATGAAGAAACTGCTAGAGACTTTCTTGCTTGCAATGATAGATATGATCTTAAGAAATTAGTAGCTAAACTGAAAGAAAAGTCCTTGAATGCTAGAATGAAACATGACCCTGCTTTTGCTACTTCACCTATTTGTGTTACTGATAAGGATTATGAATTCTTTGTTGATCCTGAGTTAATTACTTTGGTTGAATCTGATCCTTTCCATGGCTATGAGTCTGAAACTGTTGTGGCACATCTTACCAAGTTGAATGATATAGCCACCCTGTTTACCAACGATGAAAATATTCGTTATTACTATATCCTTAAGTTATTTCCTTTCTCGTTAAAGGGTGATGCTAAGAGTTGGTTTAATTCTCTTGATCCTGGTTGTGTGCGTAGTCCCCAGGATATGATGTATTACTTCTCTCCTAAATATTTTCCCGCTCATAAGAAACAAGCTGCCTTACGGGAAATATATAACTTTGTGCAAATTGAAGAAGAGAGTCTCCCACAAGCTTGGGGGAGGCTTCTCCAATTAATTAATGCTTTTCCTGATCATCCTCTTGAGATGAACGATATACTTGATGTCTTTTATAATGGACTAACCGATGCTTCCAGAGACCACCTGGATAGTTGTGCTGCTTGTGTTTTCAGGGAAAGAACAGTTGATCAAGCTGAATTACTATTGAATAATATGCTGGCCAATGAAAATAATTGGACACTTCCTGAACCAGCCCATAAGCCAACTCCGAAGAAAAGAGGTGTTCTATTTCTCAGTCCTGAAGATACGCAAGAGGCAAAGAAATCTATGAAAGAAAAAGGTATTAAAGCTAAAGATGTTAAGAATTTACCACCTATTGAAGAAATACATGGTCTTGATAAACCGATAGAGGTAGTAAAGGTAAATTCTCTTTATAGATTTGATGAAGGTGATATCCCTCGTTATAAGTCTGCTAGCCAATGCTTAGATGAGTTTGACAATTTTATTTTGAAACAAGAAAACTTCAATGCTTATGTTCGTAGACAATTACAACACAATGCTTATATGATTGAACGGTTGAGTGATTATCTTTCTAAAGCTAAAGGTGAACTGAAACTCATTAGTAAACATGCCTCCATGGTCACCACTCAAGAAGAACAAGTACTTAAGGCTACGAATGATTTGCTTAATGAATTAAATAGTAAGAATAATGACTATGCTGTTAGAGTTGCTACTAGAGGTGGTAAAATGACTCAGGAACCTCTGTATCCTGAAGGCCACCCTAAGAGAATTGAGCAAGATTCTCAGAGAGCTAATTTAGATGCACCTAGTTCTTCTAAGAAGAAGAAAAAGAAAAATGATAGGACTTTGCATGCTTCTAGTGAACCTGTAGCTGACACACCCGAGAATCCCAATGATATATCTATTTCTGATGCTGAGACACAATCCGGTAATGAACATGAACCCAGCATGTTCATTAATATTATCACTAGGTTCATGTTCATTACCAGATTGTGTCTCAGCATCAGAAACAGATATATCATTGGGATTCTCTGGTGGGTGAGCTACAGGTTCACTAGAAGCATGCAAAGTCCTATCATTTTTCTTTTTCTTCTTTTTAGAGGAACTAGGTGCATCTAAATTAGCTCTCTCAGAATCTTGCTCAATTCTCTTAGGGTGGCCTTCAGGATACAGAGGTTCCTGATTTATTTTACCACCTCTAGTAGCAACTCTAACAGCATAGTCATTATTCTTACTATTTAATTCATTAAGCAAATCATCCGTAGCCTTAAGTACTTGTTCTTCTTGAGTGGTGACCATGGAGGCATGTTTACTAATGAGTTTCAGTTCACCTTTAGCTTTAGAAAGATAATCACTCAAGCGTTCAATCATCTAAGCATTGTGTTGTAATTGTCTACCAACATAAGCATTGAAGTTTTCTTGTTTCAGAATAAAATTGTCAAACTCATCTAAGCATTGGCTAGCAGACTTATAACAAGGGATATCACCTTCATCAAATCTATAAAGAGAATTTACCTTTACTACCTGTGTCGGTTTATCAAGACCATGTATTTCTTCAATAGGTGGTAAATTCTTAACATCTTTAGCTTTATTACCTTTTTCTTTCATAGATTTCTTTGCCTCTTGCATATCTTCAGGACTGAGAAATAGAACACCTCTTTTCTTCGGAGTTGGCTTTTGGGCTGGTTCAGGAAGTGTCCTTTTCACTGGCCAGCATATTATTCAATAGTAATTCAGCTTAATCAACTGTTCTTTCCCTGAAAACACAACCAGCACAACTATCCAGGTGGTCTCTGGAAGCATCGGTTAGTCCATTATAAAAGACATCAAGTATATCGTTCATCTCAAGAGGATGATCAGGAAAAGCATTAATTAATTGGAGAAGCCTCCCCCAAGCTTGTGGGAGACTCTCTTCTTCAATTTGCACAAAGTTATATATTTCTCGTAAGGCAGCTTGTTTCTTATGAGCGGGAAAATATTTAGGATAGAAGTAATACATCATATCCTGGGGACTACGCACACAACCAGGATCAAGAGAATTAAGCCAAGTCTTAGCATCACCCTTTAACGAGAAAGGAAATAACTTAAGGATATAGTAATAACGAATCTTTTCATCGTTGGTAAACAGGGTGGCTATATCATTCAACTTGGTAAGATGTGCCACAACAGTTTCAGACTCATAGCCATGGAAAGGATCAGATTCAACCAAAGTAATTAACTCAGCAAGAGAGAATTCATAATCCTTATCAGTGACACAGATAGGTGAAGTAGCAAAAGCAAGGTCATGTTTCATTCTAGCATTCAAGGACTTTTCTTTAAACTTAGCTAATAACTTCTCAAAATCATATCTATCATTGCAAACAAGAAAGTCTCTAGCAGTTTCTTGATCCATAACATAACCCTCAGGCACAACAGGCAATTCATATCTATTGGGAGTAGTTTCATCATCACTTTCATAAATATCATCAACATTTGCACTCTCCCTGACCTTAGCAATTTGTTCATCTAGAAATTCACCTAGTGGCACAGTATCCGGCATAGAGGTAGTTTCATCATACATAGCAGAAGTAGCATCATCAAGAACATACGACATAGCAGATTCAATAGCAGGAGTTGGTGTCGCAAGTTTACTCATAACAGAAGGAGAATCTAGTGCAGAGCTAGATGGCAGTTCCTTACCTCCCCTCGTAGTTGAGGGTAAAATCTTGGTTTTTGAGTCCTTCAAATTCTTCATAGTGACAAGCAGATATAAATCCCATGTGACTTAAAGAATAGAGCTATGCTCCCCAGCAACGGCGCCAGAAAATAGTCTTGATAACCCACAAGTGTAGGAGATCGCAACAGTTTTCGAGGGTAAAGTATTGAATCCAAATTTGTTGATTCGACACAAGGGGAGCCAAAGAATACTCTTAAGTATTAGCAATTGAGTTGTCAATTCAACCACACCTGGAAACTTAGTATCTGCAACAAGATAGTTTAGTAGCAAAGTAATATGATAATGGCGGTAGAAGCAGTGAAAGTAAAGATAATGTTTTTGTAGTTTTTTGTGATACTAGCAATGGAAAAGTAAATAACAACTAGCAATATAGGTAAAGCTCGTAGGCATTGGATCGGTGATGGGAAATTACGTCGGATGCAATTCATCATGTAGAAGTTATAACCTAGGGTGACATAGAACTAGCTCCAGTTCATCAATGCAATGTAGGCATGTATTCCGAATATAGTCATACGTGCTTATGGAAAAGAACTTGCATGACATCTTTTGTCCTACCCTCCCGTGGCAGCGGGGTCCTATTGGAAACTAAGGGATATTACGGCATCCTTTTAATAGAGTACCGGGCCAAAGCATTAACACATAGTGAATACATCAACTCCTCAAACTATGGTCATCACCGGGAGTGGTTCCGATTATTGTCACTTCAGGGTTGCCGGATGATAACACATAGTAGGTGACTATAGACTTGCAAGATAGGATCAAGAACTCACATATATTCATGAAAACATAATAGGTTCAGATCTGAAATCATGACACTCGGGCCCTAGTGACAAGCATTAAGCATGGCAAAGTCATAGCAACATCAATCTCAGAACATAGTGGATACTAGGGATCAAACCCTAACAAAACTAACTCGATTACATGATAGATGCCATCCAACCCATCACCGTCCAGCAAGCCTATGATGGAATTATTCACACACGGTGGTGAGCATCATGGAATTGGTGATGGAGGAAGGTTGATGATGACGATGGCGACGATCTCCACTCTCCACAGCCCCGAATGAACTCCAGATCAGCGCTCCCGAGAGAGATTAGGGCTTGGCGGCGGCTCCGTCTCGTAAAACACGATAATTCCTTCTCCTTGATTTTTTTTCTCCACGAAACGGAATATATAGGACCTGGGGATACGTCGGTGGAGCATCGGGGGGCCCTCGAGGCAGGGAGGCGCGCCCTAGGAAGGGGGCGCCCCCCCACCCTCGAGGACAGGGTGTGGGCCCCCCGGTGCAGATCTTCTTGTAGATATTTTTTATATTTTCTGAAATAATTCTCTATTGATTTTCAAGCGATTCCGAGAACTTTTTAATTCTGCACAAAACAACACCATGGTAGTTCTACTGAAAACAACGTCAATCCGGGTTAGTTCCATTCAAATCATGCAAGTTAGAGTCAAAAACAAGGGCAAAAGTGTTTGGAAAAGTAGATACGTTGGAGACGTATCATAGATGCAGAATCGTTTCGGTCTACTTGTCTCGGACGTGATGCCTATATATAATGATCATGCCTAGATAGTCTCATAATTATTCGCTTTTCTATCAATTGCTCGACAGTAATTTGTTTACCCGCCGTAGAATATCGCTATCATGAGAGAAGCCACTAGAGAAAACTATGGCCCCCGGGTCTATTCTCAACATATCAATCTACAATCTACTTTACTTTTCCGCTTTAATTTCTATTCTTATATCCAAAAATACCAAAAATTCAGACTATCATCTCTATCAGATCTCACTTTCGTAAGTGACCTAAAGGGATTGACAACCCCTTATCGCGTTGGCTGCGAAGTTCTTATTTGTTTGTGTAGGTGCGAGCGACTCGCGCGTGGTCTCCTACTGGATTGATACCTTGGTTCTCAAAAACTGAGGGAAATACTTACGCTACTGTGCTGCATCACCCTTTCCTCTTCGAGGCAATACAACGCAAGCTCGAGAAGTAGCAGCAAGGGACACGATGTTTACCTAGGTTCAGGCCCTCTCAATCGAGGTGAAACCCTACTTCCTGCTATATTAATATGGATGAATATGTGTACAAGAGTTGATCTACCTCGAGACCGTAAAGGCTAAAACCCTAAGTTTCAGCCTATGAGGATTGAATGATTCTCTATTAGCCTCTACGAACTAAACCCTCCGGTTTATATACACACCGGAGGGGCCTAGGGTTTGTACATACCAACTTGAAGAGGAAGGAAAATCTGCACCCGAGCCTAAACTTGCTATTACAGGAATTCAGGAGTCCTATCCGGATACGAGAGATGATCTTCTATAGTAATCTTCATGTCCCACCAGTCCGGCCCACCAGGAGTTTGTCCTTTTCACATGAGGACCCCCCGATCCAGGACTCCCTCAGTAGCCCCTGAACCTGACTTCGATGATGACGAGTTCGGCTTCCGTATTGTCTTCGGCATTGCAAGGCGGTTTCCTCCAAATATATCTTTTGCAAATTGATGGATTGTGTTCGGCTCTGCAAGATTAGTACAACCCTTAGCCTCGAAGGCAAGGCTTTTAAAGAAAATGAATAATGTGTCTTAACTGACAACTTTTGGGCGAAACGTCACATCCAACCCACTAACACATCGAACCATTGTATTTGGTCCTAGTTTCGCGTTTCGAGGCATATCCTCATTGACACGTCCCGTCGGAATAGAGATCGTGCCCGCTTATCGTGGAATTTTCATCATTGTGACGTGAGCACCCACGCCGCGCATTACGCACGACCGCTTTGGGAACTGGCGAGTTTTATGGCTAAGGTGGGGGACGCTCCGTATTCGCAGCGTTATAAAAGGACTCCGATCCCTTTCATCAGCCCCACGCCTTCCTCAAGCTCGAGCTCTCCAATCTCCCTTGCCCCCGCACTCTCATCTCCTGCGCCCACAACTCCTCGTTCCTCAACCACTACTCCCCTTCCCAGCAATGGCTGAATTCGGTGCCAGAGGCAAGTGGGAGGCTTCTACGGTCACCGAAAAGACCACGAAGGATCTACGGAGTGCGGATATCTCGCCGACGACATCGCACACCAAGTCCCCCCTAAGGGCCAGGTGACTCCCATCCCTAGGGCGGGCGACAGGGTAGTGTTCACCTCTCATTTTGTTAGGGGGCTAGGGTTTCCACTCCACCCGTTCGTCTAGGGTCTTTTGTTTTTCTACGGGGTGGATTTCCACGATCTAGCTCCAAACTCAATCCTTCACATATCCGCATTCATAGTGATGTGTGAAGCTTTTCTCCGCGTTCCCCCACACTTCGCCTGTGGCTTAAGACCTTCAACATGAAGCCGAAGGTGGTGAACGGGGAACACGCAGAGTGCAGGGGCGTCATGATTAGTAACCTCCCGAACGCAACTTGGCCCAAGGGCTCGTTTGTGGAGACGAACAAAGTCTGGCAGTAGGAGTGGTTCTATATCACCAAGCCCCGCGACATCAACTAGGTGGCGGAGCCTGCTTTCAGATCCGGACCCCGAGAGAGGCTAACCTCCTGGACCAAAAAGGGTCTGAACTGGGGGTCGCCCAATGAGGTGACGACTCTCGTGGGCCGCGTGTGCGGCGTGATCTCCAAGGGGCACCTGCTCTCCTCCGTGGTCCAGGTGATGCTGACCCGGCTTGTTCTCCCTTGCCAAAGCCAGGATTCCTCCCTATGGGAGTTCGATCCGGCAGGAGACAAGCTGCTAAAGCATCTCTTCGGCTCCACGCACAAAGAGATCTGTAAGCACCTCTTCAAGAGCCAGAAGGAATGGCCCGAAGAGAACGAGGATGCGGGCTTCAGTACCGAAGTTTCCGCCACCGAGGTAATAATGATCTTTGCCAAACACTTTTCGTTTCCTATTACTTAATGATAATAGGAGTTGGAATTTTTATGTGATATACAGGCTTGGACAAAGAAGGCAACCCGGATCAAGTGTCCGGCACCTCTACCTGAGGACCCAGCGTTGCCTCTATTGACGGCAATGCTGCTTCCGGCACCGTACAGGGCAGCGAACAAGAAGCACAAGAAGACAAAGGGAAAGGGGGCTGAAAACAGCCCCCGTCCCGCGGGCAAGCAGCCCGAGGACCTCCATATTCTTTCCTCCGACGAGGCGGAGGAAGATGATGAGGAGGAAGAGGAGGAAGAAGAAGTACCTCCTGCGCGAGGCAGGGGGACAAAAAGGGGGGCCATTGCTGATACGAGCGCGACCGTGCCCCGGAGGAAGAGGAAGCTGAAGCTCGGAGACAGTTCGGATTCAGCCGAACACAGCTTCGTGGTGAAGCCAAGGGTAAAACCCCTGCCCGAGACGTAGGTCAGTCTGGACTCAAGTGCTGCACCTATGTTTATTCAACTTTTCTGGTATTTTACTTAACATTTTCTCCTGCTGAACTACAGCCCTCCCGGTGTAAACCCTGATGTTACTTCATCGGAGGGGAACTCTTTGGCGCCTGGGGAGACGGAGAGTGACCCGCCGGTCCGGGCTTCATCGCCCGTAATCGACAGGGACACCGAAGTGTCGTCCCAACGGGTTCTCTCCGCCCAAGGAGATAAGGGCGGGGTAGTAGACAGGGCGGCCGAGGGTAATACCTCGGCGGCCACTGACCATGGGGAAACGGCCCCGATGGAGACCGAAGATGTGGGCCCGCACAGTCCGGGGTCCCATCGAACATCGTCCCGGAGCCTAGCGCGGCTCCACGGTTTGAAGATCCCGCTCCTCAAGCGGAGGAGGATACGGCGGCACTCTGAGTGAATCCGGAGGCGCCAGATTCTATGGAGGGAGCACTGCAAAGTGCCCTCATCATTGAAGAACACCGCACCGTGATGGGTGAGGTGATGAAGAAGATTCACTCCGTCAAGGGCGGACTGAATGAAGCCTT
Organism: Secale cereale; assembly: GCA_902687465.1. Classification (NCBI taxonomy): domain Eukaryota; kingdom Viridiplantae; phylum Streptophyta; class Magnoliopsida; order Poales; family Poaceae; genus Secale; species Secale cereale. Next base: position 526,671,499 of record LR738714.1, on the reverse strand, counting down.
CAACAGCCTCTTAACAGGCTTTGAGGTAAGCCATGTAATGCTTTTAAGAAATCTTATTTGTTTTAAGTGCACATATATAACCAGTAGCCCCTGATGCTTTGTGTGATTCTGAATAGAATCGGACGAAGTATCCATAGAGTAGCATATTTACATAGCTGAACTGTCGTGCATGCTTCTTTAGTTACGGCGACTGCGCGAGACGCAGAGGTCGCCGGACTAAATCGGAAGCTCGAGGTGGCCAATGCGGACCTCGATCGCATCGACCGGCGTTTTGATAAAACGCAAGGTATGCGGATTTTTATTTAAATGTCAATACGACTTGATTGATTGGGTATGAGTACAAACTCTAATATTGTATTCTGTATTACACAGTTTGCGCCGCTGAGCTCGAGGCCCTCAAGGGCGAGGTTGTCAAGGCCAAGGAGGAGGCCAAGGCAAAAAAGGCGACCACTGATAAAGCGACTGCTGATTTAGAGGCCGAAAAGGAAGAGTGCGAGAAGCACAAGTCTCGGGTGTCCGAAGTCGAGGTCAAGCTTCAAGATGCCATCCGTAAGTGTGAGGCATCGGAGAAGACGGCTTCGGAACAGGTGACCGAGCTGTCTGCGGCAGTAAAGTCTGCCCAGGACGCGCGAGGCGAGGCGTGCAGTGCTCGCCAAGAGATTGAGCAGGCACGATAGATAGCATCTGGTAAGATATTTCTCTTATAGAGCATCTTCGGATGGCGGAAGTATATTGGGCTGACACGATTGTGGAGTTCTCCAGGCGTGTTTGCTGATCTTCCAAGGAGCAGCGCAGACGCCGCCCAGTATTGCCATGCCCTGGAGGGGAACAACACGGAGAAGCTGTTTTGGTCGCAGTTCGAGGCGCCAAAACATCCGATGCTCCTCAGCGACCAGATGAAGCAGTTGATCGAGCTGCACAACATAGCGAGTTCGGCCATGAATGACTTGACAGTCCGGCTATGGCCCGCTGAGCCAATCCCAAGTAGCTACTTCGGGTTGGTGAAGCAGCTCGTTGAGGCGAGTCTGCGGGTAGACACATTAACGCGGTCGGCTTGCATATAAGGGGCTCGGATGGCCTTCGCGCACGTCAAAGTGCACTGGGAGAAGATGAACGCAGTGCATATAGCAACTGCAGGCCCACCCGCAGGAAAGGAGCAACGTAAGCCGGAGAATTACTTCGAGGACGTCATCGAGGGCGCCCGCCTTGTTGAAGGCCAGTGTTCGAAAGATGTGGTTTTCGATTAATTGTATCTGGATGTAAAGACTATGCTTGTGAATCCAGTGTATATAACTTTTGCGCTATTTATCATATCAGCGTCTTTTTTCCTCCTGTGTGACTGTTTATCTTAAATCTGAAAGTTTCTAGTCATCGGCTTCAGCCCCCAGGTACATAGTACTAGGGTGTTCGGTCATATGCAAATACACACTTTATCCGACGACTTGGTCCGTATAGGAGGTGTATGCGGAGCGAACCAGACAATTAGACTATGCAGCGTTATTCCTTTCACTTAGTCGTAGGAGTTTGACAAGTGGGGCTAGGTACTAGCCCCTAGTGCGGATGAAGCATCCAATTGCACTTGGCTGGGCGAAAAAACCAACCGTTCGTATAACACAGGGTAGATCTCTATCGATCGTCGTATAACACTAAGTCACCGGATTGCAGACCAGGTTCTCGCTTATCATGAAAGTCAGTTTTCGGCTTTCTCTACTGAGGTACTTGACCGGACTAACCAGAAGTACTATCGCAGTAGTTCTCCGTTTACACCCTAGCCAAACAATCGGGAACATAGGGGTAAGCACACGAGCCGGGCAACCCAACTATTGACCGAAGACATGATTCGGAACTGATGCATATAATGCAAACATCCAGGACGCCGAACACTCCCTATAGGTGTTCGGTCTTTTCAACATATACCAGGACTGAATGCAACCCCTGGTAGTAAACCTTTATTGACAAGGCACATATGGAAATCTGATGCGAGAAGGGAACATTCCATGGTGAGTGAATAAAACTCCAAATATGATATGGATAAAATTGTTCTATTAATATCCCTCTATAGTACGGCAAGCCGCAAACATTACAGATAATGCCGATGACCTTTTTTAGACATTTTACATGCCAAAAAGGTATATAACAAGAAAGAGACAAAAAAGGTTTACATAGGGTCTTAATCTAAAAAAGAAACCTTAGTGCGGGTCCCTGCTGCACGTCTGCGCCGTTTTCTCCTCTGTAATGTGTCCTTGAAGGTATGAGTATGATGGCCATCTGTAGAAAAAATAAATAAAACCTGAAAACGAAGAAGTCAATCCAGTGTGGCCAAAGTAAGTCTGGTTCGTTTTAATGAACCAAAAGAAGATAAGTTTAAGGTCCGAATAGGGTCTAGCCTAACTACAGACTGTATGCGGGTGCCCCTCGTCGCCGCCCTTGGAAGTTTTAGGGCATAATTATGTACTCGAGGCACATATGCTATCACCTTGTGGGGCGGTCGACGGGGGCATAGCCGTCAATCTTGCTCTTGAGCTGCCGCACTGAGGCGTGTGCCGGACACGTTTAGCTGTGTCCGCTATTGCTACATTATCTGGCTTGAATAGGCCGCATTGTACTTCGGCTGCTAAGGCCGCAGTAACTTCCTCCGTACGAAGAGAGCGCTCCATATTTCCATTGGCCGTGATAACGCCACGTGGTCCAGGCATCTTGAGCTTTAAATGGGCATAATGCGGGACTACATTAAAGCGGGTGAAGGCCGTTCTTCCGAATAGGGTGTGATATCCACTTTGGAATGGAGCTATGTCGAAGATCATTTCTTCACTTTGAAAGTTGTCGGGAGAACCGAATATAACCTCCAATGTTAAGGAGCCTATGCAGCGAGCTTCAACGCTCGGTATCACTCCTTTAAAGGTCGTGCTGCTTGGCTTCATTCTTGATGGGTCGATCCCCATCTTGCGGGCAGTGTCCTGATATATCAGATTGAGACTACTGCCGCCGTCCATAAGGACTCGGGTTAGATGGTATCCATCTATCATTGGGTCGAGGACTAAGGCAGCCGAACCCCCATGCTGAATACTAGTCGGATGATCCCTGCGATCGAAAGTGATCGGACAGGCTGACCATGGGTTGAATTTTTGGGCGACAGGCTCAACGGAATAGACGTCTCGGAGTGTGTGTTTGCCCTCCCTCTTTGGGATATGAGTGGCATATATCATGTTCACTATTTTGACCTCCGGTTGAAAATTCTTCCGTCCCCCTATATTCGGCTGGCGAGGTTCATCCTCGTCTTCGCTCTCAGGCTCCTTCCCCTTGCGTTCGGCGTTTAGCTTGCCGGCCTGCTTGAAAACCCAACAGTTACGGTTGGTGTGATTGGCAGGTTTTTCTAGGGTGCCATGGATTTGGCAGGGCCTGTCTAATATTCTGTCCAAACTCGATGGACCGCCTTTGTTGCCTTTAAATGGCTTCTTCCGTTAACCGGGTCTGGAGCCACTGAATCCGGTGTTTACCGCTATATCATCTGGGCTTCCAGGATTGTTTCGACGCTTGTTTTTATTGCGCCGTGGCTTTCCATTGCCATCCCTAACTTCAAATGTTCTAGGGTCGCTGGTGCTGCTACGAGCCAACCAGCTATCCTCGCCCGTGCAAAAGTGAGTCATGAGTGTAGTTAGGGCTGCCATTGTCCTCAGCTTTTCCTGTCCAAGGTGTCTGGCTAGCCACTCGTCCTGGATACTATGCTTGAATGCCGCCAAGGCTTCGGCGTCCGGACAACCGACGATCTGGTTCATCTTAGTGAGAAACCGGTTCCAAAGCTTGCGGGCTGACTCCCCAGGTTGTTATATGATGTGACTTAAATCGTCAGCGTCTGGGGGCCGGTCACAAGTCCCTTGAAAATTGGCCCGAAAAGCGTCCTCCAGTTCTTCCCAACTCCCAATGGAGTTTTCAGGGAGACTCTTCAGTCAGTGCCGAGCTGGTCCTTTCATATTGAGGGGTAAATATTTGATGGCGTGGAGATCATCTCCTCGAGCCATGTGAATGTGAAGAATAAAATCTTCTATCCAGATGGCAGGATCCGTCGTTCCATCATACGCCTCGATGTTTATGGGTTTAAACCCTTCTGGGAAATCATGACCCAGTACCTCATCGGTAAAGCATAGAGGGTGTGAAGCTCCTCTGTATCTTGCTATATCGTGGCATATGTCCGATGGCTGTGGTGTTCTGTATTGACCTCGAACTGGTATATCACCGGCGCGATTGGCTTGATAGTCGCTGTCCCGTGCGGGAGCTCGATCTCTGGGTCCGAATATAGACCTGGTCTTGCTAGATTTTTTGTTTAGGTCCTCGCCCAGATCATGCTTTTGGACTTGGGCTGCATCCTCCTTTCCTTATGGAGTGGGGGTTTGTTTACGCCAGTGCTAGCGACTCTGTCCCGTCCGCGAGGTGGTCGGTCTGGCTTGTCGGCGGTGTTATATCTCGGTGGGATGGGCAAAATAGCCTCGTCGTCGAATTCGGGCAGCCGCTTGCGCTTGGGATAGCCTTTGGTTTGGCCATTAAAGCGATGTCTCTGCTCAGCATCTAGCACCTCATTCCATCTATTGTTGAGCGTGTCTGGTGCATCTGGAAGCTGTCTCTGCTGCTTTTTTAAGCTCCGTGCGGTGGCTATAAGCCGCCGATGGAAGCGTTTTTGTTCGGAGGGTTCTTCTGGGACGGTATATTCGTCGTCATCAAGGCTAACCTCTTCTTCGGAGATCGGTTCATAGTCACCGTCTTCAGCATCGCTATCATCGGACTGCGGCTTCGGACTCTGTTCGCCGTCCTCTCGCTCCTCCTGCTCTAACGCTGGGTCTGCGGGGTCTTCGGCTTGTTTCAGAATATCACCATCATTATTTGCGGTGTTGCTTGCTACTTCTCAAGCTTGCGTTGTATTCCCTCGAAGAGGAAAGGGTGATGCAGCACAGTAGTGTAAGTATTTCCCTCAGTTTTTGAGAACCAAGGTATCAATCCAGTAGGAAACCACGCGCAAGTCCCTCGCACCTGCACAAACAAATAAGAACTTCGCAGCCAATGCGATAAGGGATTGCCAATCCCTTTACGGTCACTTACGAAAGTGAGATCTGATAGATAGGATAGTGTGATATTTTTGGTATTTTTGGATATAAGAACAGAAAGTAAATAACACAAAGTAAAGTAGATTGGAAGATTAATATGTTGAGAATAGACCCCGGGGCCATAGGTTTCACTAGTGGCTTCTCTCATGATAGCAAAATTCTACGGTGGGTGAACAAATTACTGTTGAGCAATTGATAGAAAAGCGCGTAGTTATGAGAATATCTAGGCATGATCATTATATATAGGCATCACGTCCGTGACAAGTAGACCAGAACGATTCCGCGTCTACTACTATTACTCCACACATCGACCGCTATCCAACATGCATCTAGAGTATTAAGTTCATAAGAACAGAGTAATGCTTTAAGCAAGATGACATGATGTAGAGGGATAAGCTCAAGCAATATGATATAAACCCCATATTTTTATCCTTGATGGCAACAATACAATACGTGCCTTGCTGCCCCTGCTGTCACTGGGAAAGGACACCGCAAGATTGAACCCAAAGGCAAGCGCTTCTCCCATTGCAAGAACTATAGATCTAGTAGGCCAAACCAAACCAATAATTCGAAGAGACTTACAAGGATATTATAAACATACATAAAAGAATTCAGAAAAGAACCAAATATTTGTCATAGATAATCTTGATCATAAACCCACAATTCATCGGATCTCGACAAACACACCGCAAAAAGATTACATAGAATAGATCTCCTCGAAGACCGAGGAGAACTTGGTATTGAGATCCAAAAAGAGAGAAGAAGCCATCTAGCTAATAACTATGGACCCGAAGGTCTATGGTAAACTACTCACAACTCATGGTGAGGCAATGGTGTTGATGTAGAAGCACTCTGTGGAGGATCCCCCCTCCGACGGAGCTCCGGAACAGGCCCCAAGATGGGATCTCATGGGAACAGAAGGTTGCGGCGGTGGAATTAGGGTTTTCTCCGTTGATTTGATGTTTTCAGGGTACATGGGTATATATAGGAGGAAGGAGGGCATCGGGGGAGCCAGAGGGGGCCCACGAGGGTGGGGGCGCGCCCTGGACCCTCGTGGCCGCCTCCTTCGTTCCCTCACATGTACAACAAGTCTTTTGTGTTGATATTGTTCCAAAAATAACTCTCGCGAAGGTTTCATTTCCGTTTGGACTCTGTTTGATATTCCTTTTCTGCGAAACCCTGATATAGGCAAAAAAACAGCAATCTGCACTGGGCCTTTGGGTTAATAGGTTAGTCCCAAAAATAATATAAAAGTGTATAATAAATCCCATTAAACATCCAAAACATAATATATAATAGCATGGAACAATAAAAATTATAGATACGTTGGAGACGTATCAAGCATCCCCAACCTTAATTCCTGCTCGTCCTCGAGTAGGTAAATGATAAAAACATAATTTTTGATGTGGAATGCTAACCAACATAATTTTCAATGTAATTTCTTTATTGTGGCATGAATGTTTAGATCCGAAAGATTCAAGACAAAAGTCTATATTGACATAAGAAATAATAATACTTCAAGCATACTAACAAAACAATCATGTGTTCTCAAAATAACATGGCCAAAGAAAGTTATCCCTACAAAATCATATAGTCTGGCTATGCTCCCTCTTGATGACACAAAATATTCATATCATGCACAACCCCCGTTTCAGCCAAGCAATTGTTTTCATACTCAATTTTTTCAAACCTTTCAACTTTCACGCAATACATGAGCGTGAGCCATGGACATATCACTATAGGTGAAATAGGGTGGTGGTTGTGGAGAAGACAAAAAGGAGGAAGATAGTCTCACATCGACTAGGCGTATCAACGGGCTATGGAGATGCCCATCAATAGATATCAATGTGAGTGAGTAGGGATTGCCATGCAACGGATGCACTAGAGCTATAAGTGTATGAAAGCTCATCAAATGAAACTAAGTGGGTGTGCATCCAACTTGCTTGCTCCTGAAGACCCAGGGCATTTGAGGAAGCCCATCGTTGGAATATACAAGCCAAGTTCTATAATGAAAATTCCCACTAGTATATGAAAGTGACAAAACAAGAAACGCTCTATCATGAAGATCATGGTGCTACTTTGAAGCACAAGTGTGGAAAAGGATAGTAGCATTGTCCCTTCTCTCTTTTCTCTCATTTTTTTGGAGGGGATTGCTCTCTTATTTATTTATTTATTTATTTATTTACCCCCTCTCTGTATTTTTTTGGGCCATCTCTTTTTTTTGGCCTTTCCTCACATGGGACAATGCTCTAATAATGAAGATCATCACACTTTTATTGACTTACAACTCAAAGATGACAACTTGAAGCTAGAACAAAGTATGACTCTATATGAATGCCTCCAGAGGTGTACCGGGATGTGCAATGAATCAAGAGTGACATGTATGAATGAAATGTGAATGATGGCTTTGCCACAAATACGATGTCAACTACATGATCATGCATGGCAATATGACAATATGAAGCGTGTCATATGAACGGCGGTGGAAAGTTGCATGGCAATATATCTCGAAATGGCTATGGAATTGCCATGATAGGTAGGAATGGTGGCTGTTTTGAGGAAGGTATATGGTGGGTGTATGGTACCGGCTAGAGTTGTGAGGTACAAGAGAGGCTAGCAATGGTGGAAGGGTGAGAGTGTGTATAATCCATGGACTCATCATTAGTCATAAAGAACTCATATACTTATTGCAAAAATTTACAAGTCATCAAAACAAAGCAATGAACGCATGCTCCTAGGGGGGGGGTTGGTAGGAGTTAACCACCGCGCGCCCCCTACCTCCACACAAAGGTTGACACTCAATAAATACCTCATGCTCTAACTTCGTCACATAGCGGTTCACCATACGTGCATGCTACGGGAATCACAATCTTTAACACAAGTATTTCTCAAAGTCATAATTACTCCACTAGCATGACTCTAATATCACCATCCTCATATGTCAAAACAATCATCAAGTATCAAACTTCTCATCATATTCAATGCACTTTATATGAAAGTTTTTACTATATTCATCTTGGATGCCTATCTTATTAGGACTAGTTTTATAACTAAAGCACATTACCATGTTGTTGTAAAAGACTCTCAAAAAGGATAAAAGTGAAGCATGAGAGATCAACAATTTCTACAAAATAAAATCACCACCGTGCTCTAAAAGATATAAGTGAAGCACTAGAGCGATACTATCTAGCTCAAAAGATATAAGTGAAGCACATAGAGTATTCTAACAAATTCTAGACCATATTTATCTCTCTCAAAAGGTGTCTCCAGAAAGGATGATTGTAGAAAAATAACAAGCAAAGACTCAAATCATACATGACACTCCAAGCAAAACACATATCATGTGGTGAATAAAAAGATAGTCCCGAGTATAGTTACCGATAGATGAAGAGGAAAGAGGGGATGCCTTCCCGGGGCATACCCAAGCTTAGGATTTTGGTTGTCCTTGAATTTTACCTTGGGGTGCCTTGGGAATCCCCAAGCTTAGGCTCTTGCCACTCTTTGTTCCATAGTCCATCAAAGCCATACTCAAAACTTGAAAACTTCACAACAGAAAACTTAGCCAAAAATCTCGTGAGCTCCGTTAATATAAGAAAACAAACCACCACTCAAAGGTACTGTAATGAACTAATTCATTGTTTATATTGGTGTTAAACCGACTATATTCCAACTTTTCTATGATTCATACTCCCCAATACTACTCATAGATTCAGCAAAATAAGCAAGCAACACACGAAAAACAGAATCTGTCAAGAACAGAACAGTCTATAGTAATCTATAACTTTCGAATACTTCTGTAACTCCAAAAAATTGAAATAAATTGGTAAACGTGAGGAATTTGTCTATTAATCATCTGCAAAAAGAATCAACTAAATAGAACTCTCCAGTAAAATCTGGTGACTATTCTCGCGAGCGCTAACGTTTTTGTTTTTTACAGCATGATCATATAAACTTCACACAAGTCTTCCCAAAGGTTCTACTTGGCACAAACACTAATTAAAACACAAAACCACATCTAAATAGAGGCTATATGCAATATTTATTCCTAAACAGAAGCAAAAACAAAGAAAATAAAATTGGGTTGCCTCCCAACAAGCGCTATCGTTTAACGCCCCTAGCTAGGCACGATACAAGGATAAATCTAGGTATTGCCATCTTTGGAAGGCAGTCCATAAGTGGCTCTCATAATAGATTCATAAGGTAATTTTATTTTATTTCTAGGAAAGAGTTCCATGCCTTTCCTTAACAGAAATTCGAATCTAATATTTCCTTCCTTCATGTCAATAATTGCACCAATCGTTCTAAGGAAAGGTCTACCAAGAATAATAGGACATGAAGGATTGCAATCTATATCAAGAACAATGAAATCTACGGGCACATAATTCCTATTGGCAACAATAAGAACAACATTAATCCTTCCCATAGGTTTCTTAATGGTAGAATCCGCAAGATGCAAATTTAAAGAACAATCATCAAGCTCATGGAAACCTAACAAATCACACAAAGTTTTTGGGATAGTAGAAACACTTGCACCCAAATCACACAAAGCAAAGCATTCATGATCTTTAATTTTAATTTTAATAGTAGGTTCCCACTCATCGTAAAGCTTTCTAGGGATAGAAACTTCGAATTCAAGTTTTTCTTCATAAGATTGCATTAAAGCGTCAACTATGTGTTTGGTAAAAGCCTTATTTTGACTATAAGCATGCGGAGAATTTAGTACGGATTGCAACAAGGAAATACAATCTGTCAAGGAGAAATTATCATAATTGAATCCCTTGAAATCCAAAATAGTGGGTTCATCACTATGCAAAGTTTTAATCTCTACAATCCCACTTTTAACAATTTTAGCATCAAGATCTAAAAACTCTGAATCATTGGGACGCCTTTTAATGAAAGTAGACTCATCTCCAGTCCCATATTTATCAAGATTCATACTAGAAAATAGGGATCTAATAGGAGACACATCAATAACTTCCAGATCTTCATCTTTATTTTCATGATAACTAGAAGAACACGCCTTAATAAAGCACTCTTTTTTAGCACGCATCCTAGCGGTTCTTTCTTTGCACTCATCAATGGAAATTCTCATGGCTTTCAAAGACTCATTGATATCATGCTTAGGTGGAATAGATCTAAGTTTTGAAGAATCAACATCAAGAATAATTCTATCCACGTTTCTAGCCAATTCATCAATCTTAAGCAATTTTTCTTCAAGCAAAGCATTAAAATTCTTTTGCGAAATCATAAACTCCTTAACACTAGTTTCAAATTCAGAGGGAATCTTACCAAAATTTCCATAAGATTTATTGTAGGAATTACCATAATTATTAGAGGAATTACTAGGGAAAGGCCTAGGGTTAAAGTTTCCTCTATAAGCACTGTTACCAAAATTATTCCTACCAACAAAATTCACATCCATAGATTCATTATTATTTTCAATCAACGTGGATAAAGGAATATCATTAGGATCAGAAGAAGCACTCTTAGTAGCAAATAATTTCATAAGTTCATCCATCTTTCCACTCAAAACACTAATTTCTTCAATTGCATGCACTTTTTTACTAGTAGATCTTTCGGTGTTCCATTGAGAGTAGTTAACCATAATATTATCTAGGAGTTTGGTAGCTTCTCCTAAGGTAGTTTCCATGAAAGTGCCACCTGCGGCCGAATCTAAAAGATTTCTATAAGAAAAATTCAAGCTAGCATAAAAGTTTTGTATAATCATCCATAAGTTCAAACCATGTGTAGGACAATTACGTATCATTAATTTCATTCTCTCCCAAGCTTGTGCAACATGCTCATGATCTAGTTGCTTAGAATTCATAATATCGTTTCTAAGAGAGATAATCTTAGCAGGCCGAAAATACTTAGAGATAAAATCATCTTTGCACTTATTCCATGAATCAATACTATTTCTAGGCAAAGAGGAAAACCAAGTTTTAGCACGATCTCTAAGTGAAAACAGAAATAACTTCAATTTAACAATATCATTATCCGTATCCCTCTTCTTTTGCATATCACACAAATCAACAAAGTTGTTTAGATGGGTAGCGGCATCTTCACTAGGAAGGCCGGAAAATTGATCTTTCATGACAAGATTCAACAGAGCAGCATTGATTTCACAAGATTCAGCATCGGTAATAGGAGCAATCGGAGTGCTAATAAAATCATTATTGTTGGTATAGGAGAAGTCACACAATTTGGTATTGTTCTGAGCCATAGTGACAAGCAAGCAATCCAACACACAAGCAAACGATAAGCACACGGCAAAAAGAAGGGCGAATAAAACGGCAATGGTGAAGTGGGGGAGAGGAAAACGAGAGGCAAATAAATGTAATGCGAAGGATAAGGGTTTATGATAAGTACTTCGTATATGACTTTTGCGTAAGCCTCCCCGGCAACGGCGCCATAAATTCTTCTTGCTACTTCTCGAGCTTGCGTTGTATTCCCTCGAAAAGGAAAGGGTGATGCAGCACAATAGCGTAAGTATTTCCCTCAGCTTTTGAGAACCAAGGTATCAATCCAGTAGGAGACCACGCCAAGTCCCTCGCACCTGCACAAACAAATAAGAACTTCACAGCCAACACGATAAGGGGTTGTCAATCCCTTTACGCTCACTTACGAAAGTAAGATCTGATAGATAGGATAGTGTGATATTTTTGGTATTTTTGGATATAAGAACAGAAAGTAAATAACACAAAGCAAAGTAGATTGGAAGATTAATATATTGAGAATAAACCCGGGGGCCATAGGTTTCACTAGTGGCTTCTCTCATGATAGCAGAATTCTACGGTGGGTGAACAAAATACTGTCGAGCAATTGATAGAGAAGCGCATAGTTATGAGAATATCTAGGCATGATCATTATATATAGGCATCACATCCGTGACAAGTAGACCGAAACGATTCTGTATCTACTACTATTACTCCACACATCGACCGCTATCCAACATGCATCTAGAGTATTAAGTTCATAAGAACAGATTAATGCTTTAAGCAAGATGACATGATGTAGAGGGATAAACTCAAGCAATATGATATAAACCCCATCTTTTTATCCTCGATGGCAACAATACAATACCTGCCTTGCTGCCCCTGCTGTCACTGGGAAAGGACACCGCAAGATTGAACCCAAAGCCAAGCACTTCTCCCATTGCAAGAACTATAGATCTAGTAGGCCAAACCAAACCAATAATTCAAAGAGACTTGCAAGGATATTATAATCATACATAAAAGAATTCAGAAGAGAACCAAATATTTCTCATAGATAATCTTGATCATAAACCCACAATTCATCGAATCTCGACAAACACATCGCAAAAAGATTACATCGAATAGATTTCCTCGAAGACCGAGGAGAACTTGGTATTGAGATCCAAAAAGAGAGAAGAAGCCATCTAGCTAATAACTATGGACCCGAAGGTCTGTGGTAAACTACTCACAACTCATGGTGAGGCAATGGTGTTGATGTAGAAGCACTCCGTGGAAGATACCCCTCCGGCGGAGCTCCGGAACATGCCCCAAGATGGGATCTCACGGGAACAGAAGGTTGCGGTGGTGGAATTAGGGTTTTCTCCGTTGCTTCGATGTTTTTAGGGTACATGGGTATATATAGGAGGAAGGAGGGCATCGGGGGAGCCAGAGGGGGCCCACGGGGGTGGGGGGCGTGCCCTGTAGGAGGGGGCGCGCCCTGGACCCTCGTGGCTGCTACTACTTCTCGGGCTTGCGTTGTATTCCCTTGAAGAGGAAAGGGAGATGTAGCATAGTAGCGTAAGTATTTCCCTCAGCTTTTGAGAACCAAGGTATCAATCCAGTAGGAGACCACGCGCGAGTCCCTCGCACCTGCACAAACAAATAAGAACTTCACAGCCAACACGATAAGGGGTTATCAATCCCTTTACGCTCACTTACGAAAGTAAGATCTGATAGATAGGATAGTGTGATATTTTTGGTATTTTTGGATATAAGAACGGAAAGTAAATAACACAAAGTAAAGTAGATTGGAAGATTAATATGTTGAGAATAAACCCGGGGGCCGTAGGTTTCACTAGTGGCTTCTGTTATGATAGCAGAATTCTACGGTGGGTGAACAAAATACTGTCGAGCAATTGATAGAGAAGCGCATAGTTATGAGAATATCTAGGCATGATCATTATATATAGGCATCACATCCGTGACAAGTAGACCGAAATGATTCTGCATCTACTACTATTACTCCACACATCGACCGCTATCCAACATGCATCTAGAGTATTAAGTTCATAAGAACAGAGTAATGCTTTAAGCAAGATGACATGATGTAGAGGGATAAACTCAAGCAATATGATATAAACCCCATCTTTTTATCCTCGATGGCAACAATACAATACCTGCCTTGCTGCCCCTGCTGTCACTGGGAAAGGACACCGCAAGATTGAACCCAAAGCCAAGCACTTCTCCCATTGCAAGAACTATAGATCTAGTAGGCCAAACCAAACCAATAATTCAAAGAGACTTGCAAGGATATTATAATCATACATAAAAGAATTCAGAAGAGAACCAAATATTTCTCATAGATAATCTTGATCATAAACCCACAATTCATCGAATCTCGACAAACACATCGCAAAAAGATTACATCGAATAGATTTCCTCGAAGACCGAGGAGAACTTGGTATTGAGATCCAAAAAGAGAGAAGAAGCCATCTAGCTAATAACTATGGACCCGAAGGTCTGTGGTAAACTACTCACAACTCATGGTGAGGCAATGGTGTTGATGTAGAAGCACTCCATGGAAGATACCCCTCCGGCGGAGCTCCGGAACATGCCCCAAGATGGGATCTCACGGGAACAGAAGGTTGCGGTGGTGGAATTAGGGTTTTCTCCGTTGCTTCGATGTTTTTAGGGTACATGGGTATATATAGGAGGAAGGAGGGCATCGGGGGAGCCAGAGGGGGCCCACGGGGGTGGGGGGCGTGCCCTGTAGGAGGGGGCGCGCCCTGGACCCTCGTGGCTGCTACTACTTCTCGGGCTTGTGTTGTATTCCCTTGAAGAGGAAAGGGAGATGTAGCACAGTAGCGTAAGTATTTCCCTCAGTTTTTGAGAACCAAGGTGTCAATCGAGTAGGAGACTACGCGCGAGTCCCTCGCACCCGCACAAACAAATAAGAACTTCGCAGCCAACGCGATAAGGGGTTATCGATCCCTTTACTGTCACTTACGAAAGTGAGATCGGATAGAGATGATAGTTTGATTTTTTTGGTTATAAGAACAGAAAGTAAAAGCAGAAAAGTAAAGTAAATTGTAGATTGATATGTTGAGAATAGACCCGGGGGCCATAGTGTTCTCTAGTGGCTTCTCTCATGATAGTGATATTCTACGGCGGGTAAACAAATTACTGTCGAGCAATTGATAGAAAAGCGAATAATTATGAGACTATCTAGGCATGATCATTATAAATAGGCATCACTTCCGAGACAAGTAGACCGAAATGATTCTGCATGTACTACTATTACTCCACACATCGACCGCTATCCAGCATGCATCTAGAGTATTAAGTTCATAAGAACAGAGTAACGCCTTAAGCATGATGACATGATGTAGAGGGATAAACTCAAACATAGTGATATAAACCCCATCTTTTTATCCTCAATGGCAACAATAAAATACGTGCCTTGCTGCCCCTACTGTCACCGGGAAAGGACACCGCAAGATTGAACCCAAAGCCAAGCACTTCTCCCATTGCAAGAACTATAGATCTAGTAGGCCAAACCAAACCAATAATTCGAAGAGACTTGCAAGGATATTATAATCATACAAAAAGAGTTCAGAAAAGAACCAAATATTTCTCATAGATAATCTTGATCATAAACCCACAATTCATCGGATCTCGACAAACATACCGCAAAAAGAGATTACATCGAATAGATCTCCTCGAAGACCGAGGAGAACTTGGTATTGAGATCCAAAGAGAGAGAAGATGCCATCTAGATACTAGCTATGGACCCGAAGGTCTATGGTAAACTACTCACAACTCACGGTGAGGCGATGATGATGATGTAGAAGCACTCCATGGAAGATCCCCCTCCGGCGGAGCTCCGGAACAGGCCCCAAGATGGGATCTCACGGGAACAGAAGGTTGCGGCGGTGGAACTAGGGTTTTCTCTGTTGTTTTGATAGTTTTAGGGTACGTAGGTATATATAGGAGGAAGGAGGGCACCGGGGCCAAACAAGGTGCCCACGAGGCAGGGGGGGCGCCCTATAGGGGGGTGCGCCCCCCACCCTCATGGACGCCACGTCAGCCCTACTCCGTGGTTCTCAAGTCTCCCGTGCGTATTTTGCTCCAAAAATATCTCTCCCGAAGGTTTCATTCCGTTTGGACTCCGTTTGATATTCCTTTTCTATAAAACCCTAAAACAGGCAAAAACAACAATCTGGACTGAGCCTTTGGGTTAGTAGGTTAGTCCCAAAAATAATATAAAAGTGTATGACAAAGCCCATTGAACATCTAAAACATCATATATAATAGCATGGAACAATAAAAAATTATAGATACGTTGGAGACGTATCAAGCATCCCCAAGCTTAATTCCTGCTCGTCCTCGAGTAGGTAAATGATAAAAACTGGATTTTTGATGTGGAATGCTAACCAACTTAGTTTTTCAATGTAATTCTCTTAATTGTGGCATGAATGTTCAGATTTGAAAGATTCAAGACAAAAGTCTATATTGACATAAGAAATAATAATACTTCAAGCATACTAACAAAGCAATCATGTCTTCTCAAAATACTATGGCTAAAGAAAGTTATCCCTACAAAATCATATAGTCTGGCTATGCTCCCTCTTGATCACACAAAATATTCATATCATGCACAACCCCGATTTCAGCCAAGCACTTGTTTTCATACTCTATTCTTTCAAACCTTTCAACTTTCACACAATACATGAGCGTGAGCCATGGACATAGCACTATGGGTGGAATAGAGAGGTCGTTGTAGAGAAGACAAAAAGGAGGGAGATAGTCTCACATCGACTAGGCGTATCAACGGGGTATGGAGATGCCCATCAATAGATATCAATGTGAGTGAGTAGGTATTGCCATACAACGGATGCACTAGAGCTAAAAATGTATGAAAGCTCAACAAAGGAAACTAGTGGGTGTGCATCCAACTTGCTTGCTCATGAAGACCTAGGGCATTTGAGGAAGCCCATCGTTGGAATATACAAGCCAAGTTCTATAATGAAAATTCCCACTAGTATATGAAAGTGACTAAACATGAGACTCTCTATCATGAAGAACATGGTGCTACTTTGAAGCACAAGTGTGGAAGAAGTTAGTAGCAATTGTCCCTTTTTCTTTTTTGTTTTATCTCTTTTTTTGGGCCTTTTTTTTCTTTCTTTGGCCTTTCTCTTTATTTTTGGAGGGGCTTTATTGATTTAGCCTTTCCTCACATGGGATAATGCTCTAATAATGATGATCATCACACTTATATTGAATTACAACTCGATATTACAACTAGATACTAGAACAAAGTATGACTCTATATGAATGCCTCCGGCGGTGTACCGGGATGTGCAATGAATCAAGAGTGACATGTATGAAGAATTATGCATGGTGGCTTTGCCACAAATACGATGTCAACTACATGATCATGCACGGCAATATGACAATATGAAGCGTGTCATATGAATGGAACGGTGGAAAGTTGCATGGCAATATATCTCGGAATGGCTATGGAAATGCCATGATAGGTAGGTATGGTGGCTGTTTTGTCGAAGGATATATAGTGGGTGTATGATACCGGCGAAAGTTGCGCGATACAAGAGAGGCTAGCAATGGTGGAAGGGTGAGAGTGCGTATAATCCATGGACTCAATAGTAGTCATAAAGAACTCATATACTTATTGCAAAAATCTACGACTCATCAAAACAAAGCAATCAAGGCATGCTCCTAGGGGGGAGGTTGGTAGGAGTTAACCATCGCGCGTCCCCGACCTCCACACAAAGGTTGACACTTTACAAAGACCTCATGCTCTAACTTCGTTACATAGCGGTTCACCATACGTGCATGCTACGGGAATCACTAACTTTAACACGAGAATTTCTCAATTTCATAATAACTCCACTAGCATGACTCTAATATCACTATCCTCATATCTCAAAACGATTATCAAGCATCCAACTTCTCATCATATTCAATGCACTTAGTGTGAAAGCTTTTACTACATTGATATTGGATGTCTATCATGTGAAGACTAGTTTTATAGCCAAAGCACATTACCATGCTGTTTTAATAGACTCTCAAAAGAATATAAGTGAAGCATGAGAGATCAACAATTTCTACAAAATATTATCACCACCGTGCTCTAAAAGATATAAGTGAAGCACTAGAGCAAAACTATTCAACTCAAAAGATATAAGTGAAGCACATAGAGTGTTCTATCAATTCCTAGGCCATATTTAACTCTCTCAAATAGGTGTCTCCAGCAAGGATAATTGTGGCAAACTAACAAGCAAAGACTCAAATTATACATGACGCTCCAAGTAAAACACATATCATGTGGTGAATAAAAATATAGCTCCGAGTATAGTTACCGATGGATGAAGACGAAAGAGGGGATGACTTCCCAGGGAATCCCCAAGCTTAGGCTCTTGGTTATCCTTGAATTTTACCTTGGGGTGCCTTGGGCATCCCCAAGCTTAGGCTCTTGCCACTCTTTGTTCCATAGTCCATCAAAGCAATACTCAAAACTTGAAAACTTCACAACACAAAACTTAGACAAAAATCTCGTGAGCTCCGTTAGTATAAAAAGCAAACCACTACTCAAAGGTACTGCAATTAATTCATTATTTATTTATAATGGTGTTAAACCTACTATATTCCAACTTCTCTATGGTTCAAACTTCCCAATACTACTCATAGATGCATTGAAATAAGCAAACAACACACGAAAAACAGAATCTGTCGAAAATAGAACAGTCTGTAGTAATCTGCAGTTTTCGCATACTTCTGTAACTCCAAATTTTTTGAACTAAATTGGTAAATGTGAGGAATTTGTCTATTAATCATCTGCAAGAAGAATCTACTAAATATCATGCTCCAGTAAAATTTGGTGACCATTCTAGCGAGTGCTAACGATTCTGTTTTTCACAGCAAGATCATATAAACTTCACACAAGTCTTCCCAAAGGTTCTACTTGGCACAAACACTAAACAAAACACAAAACCACATCTAAACAGAAGCTAGATGCAATATTTATTCCTAAGCAGAAGCAAAAACAAAAAATATAAAATTGGGTTGCCTCCCAACAAGCGCTATCGTTTTACGCCCCTAGCTAGGCACGATACATGGATAGATCTAGGTATTGCCATCTTTGAAAGGCAATCCATAAGTGGCTCTCACAATAGATTCATATGGTAATTTGATTTTATTTCTAGGAAAGTGTTCCATGCCTTTCCTTAATGGAAATTGGAATCTAATATTTCCTTCCTTCATATCAATAATTGCACCAATCGTTCTAAGGAAAGGTCTACCAAGAATAACAGGACATGAAGGATTGCAATCTATATCAAGAACAATGAAATCTACAGGCACATAATTCCTATTGGCAACAATAAGAACATCATTAATCCTTCCCATAGGTTTCTTAATAGTGGAATCTGTAAGATGCAAATTTAAAGAACAATCATCAAGCTCATGGAACCCTAGCAAATCACACAAAGTTTTTGGGATAGTGGAGACACTTGCACCCAAATCACACAAAGCATAGCATTCATGATCTTTAATTTTTATTGTGATAGTAAGTTCCCACTCATCATAAATCTTTCTAGGGATAGAAACTTCTAACTCAAGTTTTTCTTCATAAGATTGCATCAAAGCATCAACTATGGTTTGGTAAAAGCTTTATTTTGACTATAAGCATGCAGAGAGTTTAGTACGGATTGCAACAAGGAAATACAATCAATCAAAGAGCAATTATCATAATTGAATCCCTTGAAATCCAAAGTAGTGGGTTCATCGCTGTGCAAAGTTTTAATCTCTTCACTCCCACTTTTAACAATTTTTGCATCAAGATCTAAAAACTCTGAATCATTGGGACACCTTAAAGTAGAATCATCTCCAATCCTATCTTCATCAAGATTTATACTAGAAAACAAGGATCTAATAGGAGACATATCAATGACTTTCAGATCTTCATCTTTATTTTCTTGCTCTTCCAGTTTAGCAGCCATCTTATTGATCAAGGTGGACTGTTTGTCCGAAATTTGAGCTATTAAGTTCTCAAGATGGGCAAACTGATATTTCAAACCATAAAATTCCTTAGACATATCATCAAGGTCTTTATTCATATATTCCATAAAAAATACTGTTCTTTAAGCTTGCTTCTGAAAATGTCTAACATTGTTTTCGATCTCCTCCA
Source organism: Secale cereale (assembly GCA_902687465.1). NCBI lineage: Eukaryota > Viridiplantae > Streptophyta > Magnoliopsida > Poales > Poaceae > Secale > Secale cereale. The sequence goes on along the minus strand of LR738714.1, from coordinate 526,652,003 downwards.
CCCTCTTGAGGTGAGGGTCAAGACTGATAGGGAGAGCCATAGTGACAAGAAAGCAAGCAACACACAAGCAAACAAGAAGCAAGCGAACAGTAAACACATGGAACAAGAAGGGCAAGTAGAACGGCAAGGGAGAAGTGGGGGAGAGGAAAACGAGAGGCAAAAAATGTAATGCGAAGGATAAGGGTTTGTGATAGGTACTTGGTATATGACTTCCGCGTAAGCCTCCCCGGCAACGGCGCCAGAAATTCTTTTTGTTACTTCTTGAGTTTGCGTTCTATTCCTTCGAAGAGGAATGGGAGATGCAGCACAGTAGCGTAAGTATTTCCCTCAGTTTTTGAGAACCAAGATAGAGATGATAGTTTGATATTTTTGGTTATAAGAACAGAAAGTAAAAGCGTAAAAGTAAAGTAGATTGTAGATTGATATGTTGAGAATAGACCCGGGGGCCATAGTGTTCTCTAGTGGCTTCTCTCATGATAGCGATATTCTACGGCGGGTAAACAAATTACTGTCGAGCAATTGATAGAAAAGCGAATAATTATGAGACTATCTAGGCATGATCATTATATATAGGCATCACGTCCGAGACAAGTAGACTGAAACGATTCTGCATCTACTACTATTACTCAACACATCGACCGCTATCCAGCATGCATCTAGAGTATTAAGTTCATAAGAACAGAGTAACGCCTTAACCATGATGACATGATGTAGAGGGATAAACTCAAACATAGTGATATAAACCCCATCTTTTTATCCTCGATGGCAACAATACAATACGTGCCTTGCTGCCCCTACTGTCACTGGGAAAGGACACTGCAAGATTGAACCCAGAGCCAAGCACTTCTCCCTTTGCAAGAACTATAGATCTAGTAGGCCAAACCAAACCAATAATTCGAAGAGAATTGCAAGGATATTATAATCATACATAAAGAGTTCAGAAAAGAACCAAATAATTCTCATAGATAATCTTGATCATAAACCCACAATTCATCGGATCTCGACAAACACACTGCAAAAAGAGATTACATCGAATAGATCTCCTCGAAGACTGAGGAGAACTTGGTATTGAGATCCAAAGAGAGAGAAGAAGCCATCTAGATACTAGCTATGGACCCGAAGGTCTGTGGTAAACTACTCACAACTCATGGTGAGGCGATGATGATGATGTAGAAGCACTCCGTGGAAGATCCCCCCTCCGGCGGAGCTCCGGAACAGGCCCCAAGATGGGATCTCACGGGAACAGAAGGTTGCGGCGGTGGAACTAGGGTTTTCTTTGTTGTTCTGATAGTTTAGGGGTACGTAGGTATATATAGGAGGAAGGAGGGCACCGAGGGCCATACGAGGCAGGGGGTGCGCCCTATAGGGGGGGGGGGCGCACCCCCCGCCCTCGTGGACGCCACGTCAGCCCTACTCCGTGGTTCTCAAGTCTCCCGTGCGTTTTTTGCTCCAAAAATATCTCTCCCAAAGGTTTCATTCCGTTTGGACTCCGTTTGATATTCCTTTTCTGTAAAAACCCTAAAACAGGCAAAAAACAACGATCTGGACTGGGCCTTTGGGCTAGTAGGTTAGTCCCTAAAATAATATAAAAGTGTATGACAAAACCCATTAAACATCTAAAACATCATATATAATAGCATGGAACAATAAAAAATTATAGATACGTTGGAGACGTATCAGCTGCCTCCTTCGTTCCCTCGCGTGTACTCCAAGTCTTCTGTGTTGATATTGTTCCAAAAATAACTCTCACGAAGGTTTCATTCCGTTTGGACTTCGTTTGATATTCCTTTTCCGCGAAACCCTAAAATAGGCAAAAAACAGCAATCTGCACTGGGCCTTTGGGTTAATAGGTTAGTCCCAAAAATAATATAGAAGTGTATAATAAAGCCCATTAAATATCCAAAACATGATATATAATACTCCCTCCGTCCCAAAATTCTTGTCTTAGATTTTTCTAGATACGGATGTATCTAACACTAAAGTGTAACTAGATACTATTTGGACAAATGTAAGACAAGAATTTTGGGACGGAGGGAGTAGCATGGAACAATAAAAAAATTATAGATACGTTGGAGATGTATCATTGTTGTCCTTTTCTTTACGGGATTTTGCTTGGCGTTTTTGACACCGACGCTTGGGAGGTTCTTCGACAGGTTTATCCTCTACCGGATTGTTTTCACCGTTGCCTTCTGCCTCTTTGGGTGTGTCCACCATATACATGTCGTATGAAGACCTGGCTTTCCATCGCCCTATTATGGGCCTGCTTTGATCTGTATCTGCTTCAGCTTCGAGGTGCATCCCGTCGAAGTCTTTTGAAGCGTACTCGAGTAGATCAGTTAGATCTTCAACCGTGGCTACCAGGTGGGTGGTGGGTGGGGAACAAAATTCTTCGTCCCCCTGGGTACAGTGCAGCTGTTCATCAGCCTCTAGTTAGAACCGGATATAGTGCGGCTGTGTGTTCTCGTCCAAGGAGAGTGATCTCAACAACCTTAACATGTCGCCAAGTGGTGAGTGCTGGAAAATATCTACATCACAGAATTCGGTGATAGGCACCTGATTAGATTTGAGGGGCGCCGTTACGCGCAGTTCGGAATCAGATGTCAGAGCTAAGTCTGGGGTTCCGGTAACACAGACCCCATCAGCTGGGTCGTGTGCGGCTCCATCGCCGGTGAGTCTGCGGCTCCCAGGGTGGGGTTGAGCTTCCCATCTTCGGGTGGCGCGATGCATTCTGGATCTAGGGACAGAACTGTTGTAGGTGCTATTTCCTGATCCGATGACAGAGCTAAGTCATGATCATCGTGGTGGTAGAGAGGGGTCGCCGCTGGCTCAAATCCGGCGAAGATCAAGTCTCCGCGGACGTCGGCAACCACCAAATCTGACATGATGGCCAGGGGTGTAGCTCTCGCTCTTCTCAAGGTGGCCTTCAGTGTTAGCCCGAAGCATGAAGCCGCCGAACACGAAGAGTTGGCCGGGAGGGAAAATCCCCTCGACGTCGCCGTTGCAGTTGACGATGTGAAACATCAAACCTTTCGTCGATGACATAGTGGAACTCTCAATGAAAGCACCAATGTCGGTGTCAAAACCGGTGGATCTCGGGTAGGGGGTCCTGAACTATGGGTCCGAGGATTGATGTTAACACGAGGTAGGGGACACGATGTTTACCCAGGTTCAGGCCCTCTCGATCGAGGTAAAACCCTACTTCCTGTTATATTAATATGGATGAATATGTGTACAAGAGTTGATCTACCTCGAGATTGTAAAGGCTAAAACCCTAAGTTTCAGCCTATGAGGATTGAATGATTCTCTATTAGCCTCTACGGACTAAACCCTCCGGTTTATATACACACCGGAGGGGCCTAGGGTTTGTACATACCATCTTGAAGAGGAAGGAAAATCTACACCCGAGCCTAAACTTGCCATTACAGGAATTCATGAGTCTTATCCGGATACAAGAGAAGATCTTCTATAGTAATCTTCATGGCCCACCAGTCCAGCCCACCAGGAGTTTGTCCGGCCACATGAGGACCCCCCGATCCAGAACTCCCTCAATATGGTCAAGACGTCATGAGTTATACGTTATTGTATGAGATGATCATGTTTTGTAAATTATCGGCAACCGCTAGGAGCCTTATGGTTGTCTCTTTATTGTATGAATTGTGAAGGCCATGTAATTGCTTTACTTTATCACTATGAGTTAGCGATAGTAGTAGTGGCAATAGTTGGCGAGATGACCACGACGCTACAATGAAGATCATGGTGTCTAGCCGGTGACGATGGAGATAATGACGATGCTTTGGAGATGGAGATCAAAAGCACAAGATGATGATGGCCGTATCATGTCACATATTTTGATTGCATGTTATGTTTATCCTTTTATGCTTCTTATTTTGCTTAGTACGACGGTAGAATTATAAGATGATCCCTTACAAAATTTCAAGGTACAAGTGTTCTCCCTGAGTATGCACCGTTGCGAAAGTTAGTCGTGCCGAGACACCACGTGATGATCGGGTGTGATAAGCTCTACGTTCAAATACAACAGGTGTAAGACAGTTTTGCACATGCAAAATACTCGGGTTAAACTTGACGAGCCTAGCATGTACAGACATGGCCTCGGAACACTGGAGACCAAAAGGTCGAGCGTGAATCATATAGTAGATATGATCAACATAAGATGTTCACCATTGAAAACTACTCCATCTCACATGATGATCGGACACGGTTTAGTTGATTTGGATCACGTGATCATTTAGATGACTAGAGGGATGTCTATCTAAGTGGGAGTTCTTTAGTGATATGATTAATTGAACTTTAATTTATCATGAACTTAGTCCGGGCAGTATAAGCATATCTATGTTGTAGATCAATAGCTCGCGATGTCGCTCCCCGTTTATTTTTATATGTTCCTAGAGAAATATAAGTTGAAAGATGATAGTAGCAATGATGCGGACTTGTTCTGTGATATGAGGATTTTCCTCATTGCTGCACTGAAGAATTATGTCCTTGATGCACCTCCAGGTGACAGACCTATTGCAGGAGCACATGCAGACGTTATGAACGTTTTGACAAAAGCTCGGTATGATGACTACTTGATAGTTTAGTGCACCATGCTTTACGGCTTAGAACCGGGGCTTCGAAAATGTTTTGAATGCCACGGAGCATATAATATGTTCCTAAGAGTTGAAATTGGCATTTCATACTCATGCCCGTATCAAGATATATGAGACCTCTGATAGTACTTTGCCTACAAGATGGAGGAGAATAGCTCAACCAGTGAGCATGTGCTCAGATTGTCTGGGTACTACAATTGCTTGTATCAAGTGGGAGTTAATCTTCCAGATAAGATAGTAATTCACAAAGTTCTCTAGTCATTATCTCCAAGTTACTAGAACTTCGTGATGAACTATAATATGCAAGGGATGACGAAAGTAATTCCCGAGCTCTTCGCGATGCTGAAATCGACGAAGGTAGAAATCAAGAAAAAGCATCAAGTGTTGATGGTTGACAAGACCACTAGTTTCAAGTAAAAGGGCAAAGGAAAAGAAAGGGAACTTCAAGAATAATGGAAAGCAAGTTGATACTCCCATGAAGAAACCTAAAGCTAGACCCAAGCCTGAAACTGAGTGCTTCTACTGCAAAGGAAATGGTCACTGGAAGTGGAACTACCCTAGAAAACTTGGTGGATAAGAAGGATGGCAAAGTGAACAAAGGTATATTTGATATACAGATTATTGATGTCTACTTTACTAGTATTCATAGCAACCCCTGGGTATTTGATACCGGTTCAGTTGCTAAAATTAGTACCTCGAATCGAGAGTTGCAGAATGAACAGAGACTAGTTAAAGGTGAAGTGACGATGTATGTTGGAAGTGATTCCAAGATTGATATGATCATCATCACACACTCCCTATACTTTTGGGATTAATGTAGAACCTAAATAAATGTTATTTGGCATTTGCGTTGAGCATGAATATGATTTGATCATGTTTGTTGCAATACGGTTATTCATTTAAAGTTATATAATAATTGTTGCTCTATTTACATGAATAAAACCTTCGATGGTCATACACCCAATGAAAATATTTTGTTGGTTCTCGATCATAGTGATACACATATTCATAATATTGAAACCAAAAGATGCAAAGTTGGTAATGATAGTGCAACTTATTTGTGGCATTGTCATTTAGGTCATATTGGTGTAAAGCGCATGAGAAAACTCCATGCTGATGGGCTTTTGGAATCACTTGATTATGAATCACTTGGTGCTTGCGAACCATGCCTCATGGGCAAGATGACTAAAACTCCGTTCTCCAGAACAATGGAGCGAGCAGCTGACTTATTGGAAATCATACATACTGATGTATGCGGTCCAATAAGTTGAGGCTCGCGGCGGGTATCGTTATTCTCTGACCTTCATAAATGATTTGAGCAGATATGGGTATATCTACTTGATGACTCACAAGTATGAAACATTTGAAAGGTTCAAAGAATTTTAGAGTGAAGTAGAGAATCATCGTAACAAGAAAATAAAGTTTCTATGATCTGATCGCGGAGGCGAATATTTGAGTTGTGAGTTTGGTCTTCATTTGAAACAATGTGGAATAGTTTCACAACTCACTCCACTTGGAACACCACAGTGTAATGGTGTTTTCGAACGTTGTAACCGTACTTTATTAGATATGGTGCGATCTATGATGTCTCTTACCGATTTACCACTATCGTTTTGGGGTTATGCATTAGAGACAACTGCATTCTCGTTAAATAGGGCACCATCTAAATCCGTTGAGATGACACGTTATGAACTGTGGTTTGGCAAGAAACCCAAGTTGTCGTTTCTTAAAGTTTTGGGGCCGCGATGCTTATGTGAAAAAGCTTCAACCTGATAAGCTCGAACCCAAATCGGAGAAATGCGTCTTCATAGGATACCCAAAAGAAAATGTTGGGTACACCTTCTATCACAGATCCGAAGGCAACATGTTCGTTGCTAAGAATTGATACTTTCTAGAGAAGGAGTTTCTCTCGAAAGAAGTGAGTGGGAGGAAAGTAGAACTTGATGAGGTAATTGTAACTTCTCCCGAATTGGAAAGTAGTACATCACATAAACTAGTTCCAATGATTCGTACACCAATCAGTGAGGAAGCTAATGATAATGATCATGAAACTTCAGATCAAGTTACGAATGTACCTCGTAGGTCAACCAGAGTACGTTCCGCGCCAGAGTGGTACGGTAACCCGGTTCTGGAAGTCATGTTGGTAGACCATGATGAACCTACGAACTATGAGGAAGCGATGATGAGCCCAGATTCCGCAAAATGGCTTGAGGCCATGAAATCTGAGATGGGATCCATGTATGAGAACAAAGTGTGGACTTTGGTTGACTTGCCCGATGATCGGCAAACCATTGAAAATAAATGGATCTTTAAGAGGAAGACTGACGTCGATGGTAATGTTACCGTCTACAAAGCTCGACTTGTTGAGAAAGGTTTTTGACAAGTTCAAGGTGTTGACTACGATGAGATTTTCTCACTCGTAGCGATGCTTAAGGCTGTCCGAATCATGTTAGCAATTGCCGCATTTTATGAAATCTGGCAAATGGATAACAAAACTGCGTTCTTTAATGGATTTATTAAAGAAGATTTGTATATGATGCAACCAGAAGGTTTTGTCAATCCTAAAGGTGCTAAAAAAAATGTGCAAGCTCCAGCGATCCATCTATGGACTGGTGCAAGCATCTCAGAGTTGGAATATACATTTTGATAAGTTGATCAAAGCATATAGTTTTATACAGACTTGCGGTGAAGATTGTATTTACAAGAAAGTGAGTGGGAGCACTACAGCCTTTCTGATAAGTATATGTGAATGGCATATTGTCGATCGAAAATGATGTAGAATTTTTTGGAAAGCATAAAGGAGTGTTTGAAAGGAGTTTTTCAAAGAAAGATCTCGGTGAAGCTGCTTACATATTGAGCATCAAGATCTATAGAGATAGATCAAGATGCTTGATAAGTTTTTTCTAAGAGTACATACTTTGACAAGTTTTTGAAGTAGTTCAAAATGGAACAGTCAAAGAAAGAGTTATTGCCTATGTTGCAAGGGGTGAAGTTGAGTAAGACTCAAAGCCCGACCACATCAAAAGATAGAGAGAGAATGAAAGTCATTCCCTATGCTTCAGCCATAGGTTCTATAAAGTATGCCATGCTGTATACCAGACCTATTGTATGACCTGCCCTGAGTTTGGCAAGGGAGTACAATTTTGATCTAGGAGTAGATCACTGGACAGCGGTCAAAATTATCCTTAGAGGACTAAGGAAATATTTCTCGGTTATGGAGGTGATAAAGAGTTCGTCGTAAAGAGTTACGTCAATGCAAGCTTTGACACCGATCTAGATGACTCCGAGTCTCGATTTGGATACATATTGAAATTGGGAGCATTTAACTAGAGTAGCTCCGTGCAGAGCATTGTAGACATAGACATTTGAAAAATACATACGGATCTGAATGTGGAAGACCCATTGACTAAACCTCTCTCACAAGCAAAACATGATCACACCTTACTACTCTTTGGGTGTTAATCACATGGCGATGTGAACTAGATTATTGACTCTAGTAAACCTTTTGGGTATTGGTCACATGGCGATGTGAACTATAAAGTGTTAAATCACATGAGGATGTGAACTATTGGTGTTAAATCACATGGTGATGTGAACTAGATTATTGACTCTAGTGCAAGTGGGAGACTAAAGGAAATATGCTCTAGAGGCAATAATAAAGTTATTATTTATTTCCTTATATCATGATAAATGTTTATTATTCATGCTAGAATTGTATTAACCGAAAACTTAGTACATGGTGAATACATAGACAAACAGAGTGTCACTAGTATGCCTCTACATTACTAGCTCATTAATCAAAGATGGTTAAGTTTCCTAGCCATAGACATGAGTTGTCATTTGATGAACGGGATCACATCATTAGGGAATGATGTGATTGACTTGACCCATTTTGTTAGCTTAGCACTTGATCGTTTAGTATGTTGCTATTGCTTTCTTCATGACTTATACATGTTCCTATGACTATGAGATTATGCAACTCCCAAATACCGGAGGAACACTTTGTGTGCTATCAAACGTCACAACACAACTGGGTGATTATAAAGATGCTCTACAGGTGTCTCCGATGGTGTTTGTTGAGTTGGCATAGATCGAGATTGGGATTTGTCATTCCGATTGTCGGAGATGTATCTCTGGGCCCTCTCGGTAATACACATCACTATAAGCCTTGCAAGCAATGTGATTAATGAGTTAGTTGCGGGATGATGCATTACAAAACGAGTAAAGAGACTTGCCAGTAATGAGATTAAACTAGGTATGATGATACCGATGATTGAATCTCGGGCAAGTAAAATACCGATGACAATGGGAACAACGTATTGTTATGCGGTTTGACCGATAAAGATCTTCGTAGAATATGTAGGAGCCAATATGAGCATCCAGGTTCCGCTATTGGTTATTGACCGAAGATGTGTCTCAGTCATGTCTACATAGTTCTCGAACCTGTAGGGTCCGCACGCTTAACGTTCGATGACAATTTGTATTATGAGTTATGTGATTTGATGACCGACGTTTGTTCGGAGTCCCTGATGAGATCACGGACATGACGAACAGTCTCGAAATCATCGAGAGTAAAGATCGATATATTGGAAGGCTATATTCGGACATCGGAAAGGTTCCAAATGATCCGGGTATTTTTCGGAGTACCGGAGAGTTACGGGAATTCGTATTGGGCCTTAATGGGCCATACGGGAAAAGAGAGAAAGGTATCAAGGGTGGCCGCGCCCCTTCCCCATGGACTGGTCCAAATTGGACTAGGGAAAGGGGGCGCCCCTTCCTTCCTTCTCCTTCTCCCTTCCCTTTTTCCTATTCCATGTGGGAGGTGGAATCCTACTAGGACTAGGGAGTCCTAGTAGGACTCCACACTTTGGCGCACCCTATGAGGGCCGGCCTCCTCCTCCCTTCATCCTTTATATATGTGTCCAGGGGGCAGCCCATGGACACACAAGTTGATTTTAACCGTGTGCGGTGCCCCTCTCCACAGATACACACCTCAGTCATATCATTGCAGTGCTTAGGCGAAGCCTTGCGCCGGTAACTTCATCATCACCATCACCACACCGTCGTGCTGACAAAACTCTCTCGTGAAGCTCAACTAGATCAAGAGCTCATGGGACATCATCGAGCTGAACGTGTGCTGAACGCAGATGTGTCGTACGTTCGGTGCTTGGATCGGTTGGATCGCGAAGACGTTCGACTACATCAACCGCGTCACTAGACGCTTCCGCTTTCGATCTACAAGGGTACGTAAACACACTGTCCCCTCTCGTTGCTATGCTTCTAGTAGATAGATCTTGCGTGATTGTAGGATTTTTTTTGAAATACTATGTTCCCCAACACGAATGCAGAGGTATAACGGAAGCTGCCTCTCCAGAAGACTTGGCGTGTACTCCAAGATTTCTGCCACCGCCTAGCTTATAGTTGACGACCTTGTAACCCTAGATACCCTTCCTGGCATACATATAAGCCATAAGCTTTAGCCCATACGGGGGACATCTACGCAAAATCATTCACCTAGCCATAGAGTTAGACCACACATTACAATCCTAAGATAGATAAACCATGTACTCGATACATCTCCATCAATATAAACAAGAGCAGGACATAGGGTTTTACCTCCATTAAGAGGGCTCAAATCTAGGTAATTATCATCTCCTTCATTGCTGTTACCCTTAATCTAAGATCGAAAGCTCGGGACCCCCTACCGCGAGGTTTGCCAGTTTTGACCCTCCCATTGGTGCTTTCATTGAGAGGCCCGCTATGCGATCGACGAACAGCTCGATGGGATTGCTGGTCAACAGCCTCGAAGTACAAGGGCTCGCTCGCGTGCCCGAAGCTTCGGTTATCAACATACCTCCACATAAAGTCGAGGCAAAACATGACCCTTCTCCGGTCCCCGCGGGAAATTCCCCCAAGGATGAGGGGCTGAGGTACTTCTTGGAAAGTGATTCGGACGGCGGCCTACCAGAGGCAGCTGGGGAGGCTGGTCTCCGAGCTAATTTGGCCGCCCGACAACCATGAATTCAACATCGGACGAGAAGAACAGGGTCTTGAACCCGCGATCTTTTGAGATAAAAACCCATCCGTCAACCGCCCACATGGAGTACCGCCCCGACAACTGTGACCAGCTGACAAATGGGATATGGCCTACATGCAACAACTCCCCAACGAATCGACCAGGCGATACTTGACTAGGTTCTTGTTTGTTAAAAACAAGATATCAGATTATCTAGACTATGACATAGTTGCTACTTTCCAACGCGGGTGCAAAGATAAAGGCGTCTCGAATGGCCTCGCTCGTTGTTGCGTTCAAACGATGTTGAAATTGTCCAACCTCATATCCTAGTTATGCGCCATTGAAGACGCCTAGCTCACCGAGGAGAACACATATTCGATCTGTGAAGATTACCCGGGGGGCCGTCATGGACCTCGAAAACGGAACATCCCGGGTGAATGACCTCGGAAGAAGAAGAAGTCCTCCGGTCACCCCGGGACGACTCTACACGACTTTCTAGATAAGCCGTGTCCAATCCATGCTGTCCTAATCAACTCTTCCCCAACCCATAGCCTTCATGACTGTTGGGTATTGAAGCAAGTGGCAAAAGGGGGACCCGTCGTCCTGGCAGGTACCTCCCACCACAATGAACAAGCCTCGGACATGGACGAGGTCGCAATGATCTACGAGGCCTTCGCGCCCAATAACCAGCGCAAATGGGCCCTGCAAAAAATCAATTCCATTCGGCAGGTACTGACCCGGGGTGCGTGGATAGACACACCAATCACATTCGATCACAGCGACCAGCCGAAGCCGATCCCAAACAGGTGCCATGCCGCCCTGGTCCTTAACCTAATTGTGGGCAGCTGCCGGCTCCAGAAGGTCCTTATGAACAGCGGTAGCAGCCTCAACCTAATATATGCGGATACTCTGGATAAGATGTGCATCGATAAATCATGCATAGAACATAGTTGCACCTCCTTTAGAGGTATAATCCTTGGGCGATAGGCACGTTGTAGTGAAAAAATAACCATGGATGTGGTCTTCGGAACGCCGGATAACTACCATTTTGAGGAGATCACATTCCATATCACATCATCCTCAGACGGGGATGCCTTCTCTAAGTTCCAGGCGGTACCGCATTATGGCTACATGAAACTTAAAATGACAGGCGCGGGGGGATCATCACGATCTCGAGCAACCCTGACAGAGCACTTAAAGCCGAGAACAAGATGACATCACTTGCCCTTGAGACCCTGTCTGAAGCCTTCGTGACCGAGGAACTAACCACGTTACGTGCCGAAGTCGACCGACACGACGTCATCCTCGACAAGCGACCGAAGTCTACTTCATTCAAACCAGCTGATGAAATAGTGAAATTACAAGTGCACCCCACGGACCCGCCAAAACGACGTCCATTGGGGAAAATCTGGATCCAGAAATTGCCGAGGCCTTGTGCACTTTCCTCAGGGAGAATTGGGACATATTCGCCTGGCATTCCTCCGACATGCCAGGGATACCCCACAGGCTCGCAGAACACGACTTGAACATATTAAAGGGCTATAAGCCAGTCAAGTAGACTCTTCGACATTTTTTCGAGCCCAAACGGCAGGCAATGGGCGAGGAGTTGGCTAAACTGCTGGAGGTCGGGTTCATCCGGGATATAGAACACCTCGATTGGCTTGCAAGTCTGGTCATGGTACCGAAGAAGGATAGGTCCTAACGGTTATGCATCAATTTCAAAGACCTCAATAAAGTCGGCCCCAAAGACTGCTTCCCCCTACCCTGCATTGATTAGATTATAGATGCAACGGCAGACCATCACGTGTTATGCTTCCTGGATGCCTACTCGGGACAACATCAAATAAATGGCAGAAATCTGACCAGGCAGCTACATCCTTCATTACACCCTGTGGGTGATGTCTACACACGCTTCTATTCCTGTAGACAGTGTTGGGCCTCCAAGAGCAGAGGTTTGTAGGACAACATCAAATTTCCCTTAAGTGAGTAACCCAAGGTTTATCGAACTCAGGGAAGTGGAGGTTGAACGTACCCCTTTCAAGCAACCCTGCAATCAAGATACAAGAAGTCTCTTGTGTCCCCAACACACCTAATACACTTGTCAGATGTATAGGTGCACTAGTTCGGCGAAGAGATGGTAAAATATGGATGATAGGAGTGGCAAAGCAAAGTAATATAAATCTGTAATAAAAAGTGCATCAAGCAAACAAGTGGTAAACGTGAGCACAAATGGTATTGCAATGGTGGAAACAAGGCCTAGGCTTCATACTTTCACTAGTGGCAACTCCCAACAACATTAAAATAATCGAATCACATGATATTTCCCATAATGGAGACGCACTCGGAGGTCATTCCTTTGTGGTCAAGAGAGGACGAGAATATGTAGGGCTACAAAAGCACACCTCTAAGTTCGTAGTTCTCAATCTATGGATTTCCCAATGTCACCGCGGCCATCCAAAGAGAGTACCACAATCACCACAACATATCTCAAGGATAGTCAAAGACAAGCACCAAGAGACTCTCAATCTTCAATCAACACACAAAAGAGGAAATCACTCATGAAAATATTCTTCTAATCCATGTCCAATAGACCGCTGTCACCTTGGTCTCGGGGATTATACTAGATAAAGACAAGTGAGTACATCAATCCAATACATAGAGGAAGGAGAAATATCATGGGATCACCCTAGATTAACATAGCCTATGATCACAACGAAGATCACATCATGGGAGAGAGAATTGACCACATAGCTACTGGTAGAAACCTCAGCCCCGAGGAGGGACTACTCCCGCATCATGGAGGGAGGAAGCAACGTCGATGGAGATGAATCCGGGGGCACTTCCCCATCCCGGCAGGATGCTGGCATAGGAATTCTGGTCCCCCGAAACTTGGTGGCGATGGCGGCGGAGATCGGAATTGCTTCTGGAAAAAAGGGCTTTGTAATCAGGGTTTCCGCGACGGGAGATAAATATATGCCAAAGGGGGTCACCAGAAGCGGAGAGGGGTCCCAGGCGCCCCCCTTGGCGGCCAGGGGTGGGGCCGCCTGGGCTGGCCGCCTGGGCTGCCCCTGGCTCCCCTCTGGCCCTGCTTTGGTTTTTCTTGAAGCTCCCGGTACGCTGATTTTTCCTGTATTTTTCCCGGAATTTTTAGGGCACTTTTAATATGGGGAAACCTGAAATAAAAAAAACAGCTGAAAACAGGAACTGGCACTATGGTGCACTGAGTTAATAGGTTAGTCCAAATATGATCAAAAGTGTATGGAAGTGCATAAATATCATAGCAATATCACACAAAAGAGGCATGGAGCAAGCAGAAATTATAGATACGTTTTGGACGTATCAACATCCCAAGCTTAATTCCTGCTCGTCCTCGAGTAGGTAAATGATAACAAGCATAATTTCTGTGGTGACATGCTACCAACCATATAAGAACTTTTTAAGTAAAGCAATCAAGGCATGTAATTCAATTCAAGTCATAACAAGCAAGAGTCTATATTAGCATTGTAACAAGTAACATAAGAACATAAAGGTGCAAGAGCTCTCGCTGTCCGTGACTCGAATGTCTCCAAATGGTGTTTGCGTGCAAGAAAGGGGATAGGGATATACGAGAGAGTAAAACATAGTTTTTGTATTGTTGAGAACTTAATCTACTAAAGTTTCACACTTGATCTTCTTTGGAATCTTATCTTGACTCATCCCCAGACCGTCAGCCAGGTACAAGTCAAAATGATCCACTCCCTTTCGATATTTTGAGCACTCATGCAATGGATGAGCGTAAGCAAGAAAGTCGACACTTAGGATGGCAAAGAGAGAAAAATGATGGAGGGGGAAGACAAAAAGGTGTGAAAGGCTCACATCAATGAGGACAATCATCGGCGAGAGAAAGCCAAATGATAGATATGATGTGAGGAGTAGGGATTGCCATGCAACGGATGCACATATGAGCTAAGGTAAGCTCTCCAATGGAACTAGTGGGGGTGCATCCAACTTGCTTGCTCAAGAAGACCTAGAGCTCTTTTGAGGAGGCTCATCATTGGAATATACAAGCCAAGTTCTATAGTGTAAAGGTCCCCACATAGCTATATGCATGAATGATAATCTCTATGGAGTACAAGGTATAAGATGGAGTACGAGTGTGGATCTCTCAAAAAGAATAGTAGTGTGCCCCCTTCTCTCTTTTTATTTCTTTTTCTCTTTTTTCTATATTTTTTTATTTTTTTTGTGGCCTCAATGGCTCTTTCTATTTGTCTATCATTTGTCCTCTTTGGGATCTTTTGATTTGTCCTCTTTGGGATCTTTTCCTCACTTAGGGGCAACACTCTATGTATTACAAGAAGTATAGAAGATCTTTCACACTTTACAAAGGTACTCAACATAAAGAAAATGAAACTATCATGATGTATGCAAATGTATGCCTCTGCCAGTGTAGCAGGATATGCAATGATACTAGCGCGTCATGTAGCAATGATTAGGGCAAGGCCCAACTAGCATGTGGCTCATCGATCAAGCAAAAAGCATGTATGACATGAAGATCATGTCATGAGAAGATGGCTGTTGCATGGCAATGTAACTCGGAAAGGCTATGGAAATGCCTTGATAGGTAGGTATGGTGGCTGTTTTGAGGAAGGATATAATGAGGCTTATGATGACAGAGCGTATCGTGCCAAGGATTTGGATGCACTGGCGAAGTATGCGCCAACTCTCGAGGTGAGAAAGGGCAATGCACGACACCAAAGAGGCTAGAAAAATATGGTTAGGTGGAAGTGTCAACTTTCGAATACTCACATTAGTCCAAAGAACTCATGCACTTATTATCGGTAACTCTCAATCTAATTAGGAGGTTCACAAATAGACAAGTACCCCGAGGAGGTGTGTATGGGGGTTTGGTTACCCTTGCGCATCCTCGACCCATGGTACGTGAGTGTACTCTAATATTCGATCCCTCCAAAGATTAGTGACCCATTTAGTAGCTAAAGTTCTCAACTATTTTGTAGGTTTTCGAAAATAAACACGGATTGCCCAAAATACGACATCTATCACTAATAGGCTAAAGCTCTTGACACCAAAAGTTCAGACATTACTCATGGCAATAACTCAAAACTATTGCAAGTTACTACCAAAATTAAATAGCAACCTCAATTACCTACTTTAAGTCAAGACACACAACTCAGTGCAACAGGCAAACTCTCTTAACAAGATAAACATGAAAACTCAAGAGAGTTCAACAACCAACTAAACAAAAGCTCTTTAAAAAGAAAAGCATGAAAACTAAGAGCTAAACATGACAGTAGCTATGGAAAGACAAAGAACACACACAACAAAGATAAGCATGAAAATCCTATGTTGTGTTCTAGGTTGAAGTGGAGCGTGTTTCTCTCCCACACAAAGAAAGCTGGGTTCTAACTTGTTATGAACAGCAAGCAAAGCTAAAGAAAACTAAAAAGGAAACTAAGAGCAAGACGCTCCAAGCATAGCACATAACGCATGAAGTGATTAAAATATAGTGGAATGAAAGACGAACTGATAATTGTTGATGGAGAAGGGGATGCACGGGGGCATCCCCAAGCTTAGACGCTTGAGTCTTCTTGAATATTTCTTGGGGGTGCACGGGGGCATACCCAAGCTTGAGCGTTTGACCCTCCTGAATTTTCTTTTATCATCTTCCCTCGCACACTTGAAAACTCCCTTCATACATAACTCATCATAATCTGATTAGCGAGGTTAGTACCCATAATAAAATAATTTTTCCCTACTGGAAATAAGGATAATCTTGAAGAGCTACCGTTTCTCAATATTGCCAAGAGGTTTTTGCAAAGAAAAAGCAAGCTCAAGGTTTGCAAAACAAAGAAAAGGCAAAACAAGACATAATCTGTGAAAAACAGACCAGCAGGTAGTAAATAATTTTTTCGGGGTACTTCTGCAACTCAAATCAAAAAACTCAGAACAGATGCTCGAAAGCCAATTGTATAGAGCACGCTGTCAATACAATTCAGATCAAAAAGATGATCTGGTGATTTTATACGAATTTTTCTGTCCAAGGACAGAATCTGTTTTCTGGACAGCACATCAGAACTTTTGAACTTTCTTGCAATCAGAGGCTAAACTTGGCACAAAGCTGAAAAGAAAAGATACAATGATGATGCTACTGTAGTAACAAACATCTAGACCACTAAACACTGAAATAACAAACTGAAAGCAAAGATAACAAGGGTTGTCTCCCTAGAGCTCTTTCTTTATAGCCATAAAGGTAGGCTTAAGACTTTAATGATGCTCTCGTAGGAATAAGAGTTGAAGAACAAAGGAGAGCATCAAGAAGAAAATACCAAACACATTTAAGCCTAAAATGCTTCCTATGCATAGGAATATTGCAATAGAATAATTCATTGAAGCACAAAGCAACTAGCATAGGAAGGCAAAACAAGCATAACTTCAAAATATTCACCATAAAAAGAGGAAACTTCTTATTATTAAGATATTTAGAACCATGTCTCCCTCTCTCATTATAAATTTCAGTGGCATCATGGATGAACTCAACAATATAACTATCACATAAGGCATTATTTCCATGATCCAAAAGCATAAAAGTGTCATTACTCTTCATATAAGCAAAATCTTTCTTATTAGGAATAGTGAGAGTAAGACTATCATAACCATCATGGTAATCATCGTATTTAGGAGGCATATCATAATCATAATAAATTTTATCCTCAATAGTAGGTGGACTGAAAATATCATGTTCATCAAACGTGTCATCCCCAAGCTTAGAGCTTTCCATGTCATTAGCAATATTGATATTCAAAGAAAGCATACTAATAACATCACCACCATCATGATTGTTACGCAAATAATAAAGTTCCATAGGTTTTTTAATTTTCTCTTCGAACACATCATGTCCAAGTTCAAGGTAGAGCTTATAAAG
The DNA here is from genome assembly GCA_902687465.1 of Secale cereale. Taxonomy (NCBI): domain Eukaryota; kingdom Viridiplantae; phylum Streptophyta; class Magnoliopsida; order Poales; family Poaceae; genus Secale; species Secale cereale. The sequence goes on along the minus strand of LR738714.1, from coordinate 526,634,461 downwards.
CTCTCTCATATTTTTGTTGTTTTCCATTAAGCAAAACTAGTGAAAATAAAAACAAGAAACAAAAAGATTTAATGCAAGATCTAGAGAAGGTACCTTCACTTACCTCACTTCCCCGGCAACGGCGCCAGAAATAGCTTGATGTCTACACACGCTTCTATTCCTCTAGACAGTGTTGGGCCTCCAAGAGCAGAGGTTTGTAGGACAGCAGCAAATTTCCCTTAAGTGAGTAACCCAAGGTTTATCGAACTCAGGGAAGTGGAGGTTGAACGTACCCCTTTCAAGCAACCCTGCAATCAAGATACAAGAAGTCTCTTGTGTCCCCAACACACCTAATACACTTGTCAGATGTATAGGTGCACTAGTTCGGCGAAGAGATGGTAAAATATGGATGATAGGAGTGGCAAAGCAAAGTAATATAAATCTGTAATAAAAAGTGCAGCAAGCAAACAAGTGGTAAACGTGAGCACAAATGGTATTGCAATGGTGGAAACAAGGCCTAGGCTTCATACTTTCACTAGTGGCAACTCCCAACAACATTAATATAATCGAATCACATGATATTTCCCATAATGGAGACGCACTCGGAGGTCATTCCTTTGTGGTCAAGAGAGGACGAGAATTATGTAGGGCTACAAAAGCACACCTCTAAGTTCGTAGTTCTCAATCTATGGGTTTCCCAATGTCACCGCGGCCATCCAAAGAGAGTACCACAATCACCACAACATATCTCAAGGATAGTCAAAGACAAGCACCAAGAGACTCTCAATCTTCAATCAACACACAAAAGAGGAAATCACTCATGAAAATATTCTTCTAATCCATGTCCAATAGACCGCCGTCACCTTGGTCTCGGGGATTATACTAGATAAAGACAAGTGAGTACATCAATCCAATACATAGAGGAAGGGGAAATATCATGGGATCACCCTAGATTAACATAGCCTATGATCACAACAAAGATCACTTCATGGGAGAGAGAATTGACCACATAGCTACTGGTAGAAACCTCAGCCCCGAGGAGGGACTACTCCCGCATCATGGAGGGAGGAAGCAACGTCGATGGAGATGAATCCGGGGGCACTTCCCTGTCCCGGCAGGATGCCGGCACAGGAATTCTGGTCCCCCGAAACTTGGTGGCGATGGCGGCGGAAATCGGAATTGCTTCTGGAGAAAAGGGCTCTGTAATCAGGGTTTCCGCGACGGGAGATAAATATATGCCAAAGGGGGTCACCAGAAGCGGAGAGGGGGGCCAGGCGCCCCCCCTAGGCGGCGAGGGGTGGGGCCGCCTGGGCTGCCCCTGGCTCCCCTCTGGCCCTGCTTTGGTTTTTCTTGAAGCTCCCGGTACGCTGATTTTTCCTGTATTTTTCCCGGAATATTTAGGGCACTTTTAATATGGGGGAAACCTGAAATAGAAAAACAGCAGAAAACAGGAACTGGCACTGTGGTGCACTGAGTTAATAGGTTAGTCCAAATATGATCAAAAGTGTATGGAAGTGCATAAATATCATAGCAATATCACACAAAAGAGGCATGGAGCAAGCAGAAATTATAGATACGTTTTGGACGTATCAGTGGGCCATTCTTTTTCAGCATGATGTCCTTCGTACTAAAGAACGTCGGCACCACATACCAACGCATTATTCAAACATGCTTAGAAAACACATCAGGAAGATGGTCGTGGCCTATCTCGGTGATGTGGTTGTCAAAACCAAACATGTCGGACAATTGGTGGACAACCTTCAGGATACATTCACCAGCTTATGGGAATATCAAATAAAACTTAATCCGGAGAAGTTTGCCTTCGGGGTCCCGGATGGCAAACTTCTCGGCTTCATGGTATCCAGCCGAGGAATCGAAACCAATCCGTCCAAAATTTGAGCTCTGGACCACTTGGAGGTACCAACAGAACTCAAACACATACATGAATTAGCAGACTATGTGGCGTCCTCGAGTCGCTTCATATCATGACTCGATGAGAAAGCCCTTCCCCTGTAAAGGCTATTAAAACAAGCAAAAATGTTTGAATGGACTGATGAGGCCGCGACAGCCTTGGAAGAAATCAAAGCTCTCCTCGCCACCAACCCCATCCTGGCAGCACCAGGTGTATGTGAACCAATGGTATTATACATCTAGGCCACAAATCAGGTGGTGAGCGCCATTCTCGTGGTCGAGTGAGACATGGAGCGCCACAAATTCTAGGTCCAGATACCCGTTTATCATGTCTCCGAGGTCTTAACCCTGTGCAAGCCACGGTACCCTCACTACCAAAGATAGCCTATGCCATCTTCATGGCATCCAAGAAACTCCGGCATTACTTCCAGGAGTGTTGAGTGACTATTGCATATGACGTCCCACTAAGCTACATAATCAATAACGAGGATGCAACGGGACACACATCCAAGTGGGCCATAGATTGCCTACCTTTCAAAATCATTTACAAACCACGTTGGGCCATTAAATCGCATGTGCTGGCTGATTTTCTGGCCGAATGGAGGGCGGTCGAGCTCCCACGGGAATACAACACCGTACCTACTCGCAATGGACCATGTACTTTGACGGTTCTAAAATGCTCGCCAGCCTAGGGTCTGGTGTTTTGCTCACTTCACTCACAGGAGACAACATTCGATATGTGCTACAAATCATGTACACATACTCCAACAATGCAGCAGAATATGAATCCCTCCTACGCGTACTCCGGATAGTAGTTTCCATGGGTGTTAACTGCCTGGAGGTCCGAGGTGAGTCCAACCTCTCCATCTCACAAGCCAACGGCGATTTCAACGCGAAAGATGCGGAGATGACATCCTACTGGAACGCCTTAATAAAGATCTCGACCAGGTTTGAGGGGCCGGAATTCCAGCACATCCCCCGTGACAGCAACCAGGCCGCGGACTGATAACCCACAAGTATAGGGGATCGCAACAGTTTTCGAGGGTAGAGTATTCAACCCAAATTTATAGATTCGACACAAGGGGAGCCAAAGAACACTTGAAGGTGTTAGCAGCTGAGTTGTCAATTCAACCACACCTGGAGATTAATTATCTGCAGCAAAGTGATCAGTAGCAAAGTAGTTTGATAGTTTTGACAGTAGTGACAGCAGCAATAGTAACAATAACAGTGATAGCAGTAATTTTGTACCAAGTGTAACAGTAGCAGCAACAGTAGTAACTTAGCCATATCAATATGGGACAAATTCGTAGGCATTGGATCGGTGATTTCTTGGATGATATTCATCATGTGACAGTTATAACCTAGGGCGATATGGCACTAGCTCCAGTTCATCGATATAATGTAGGCATGTATTCCGCAAATAGTCATATGTGCTTTATTAAAAGAACTTGTGTGACATCTTTTGTCCTACCCTCACGTGGCAGCGGGGTCTATATTGGAAACTAAGGAATATTAAGGCCTCCTTTTAATAGAGAACCGGAACAAAGCATTAACACATAGTGAATACATGAACTCATCAAACTACGGTCATCACTGGGAGTGTTTCCGGTTATTGTCACTCCAGGGTTGTCGGGTCATAACACGTAGTAGGTGGCTATAACTTGCAAGATCGGATCTAAAAGATGAATATAATGATAATACCATAAACGGTTCAGATCTGAAATCATGGCACCCAGGCCTAAAGTGACAAGCATTAAGCATAGCAAAGTCATAGCAACATCAATCTAGGAACATAGTGGATACTACGGATCGGGCCCTAACAAAACTAACTTGATTACATGATGAATCGCATCCAACTCCTCACAGACCAGCGAGCCTACGAAGGAATTACTCATCAGCCATTCGCCACGTGTCGTGCTCTGAGCGCTCCCACCAGATTTTGTTTTATTTATTTTTCCGCACGCGTTTTCGGCTTTTTAAACGGGTTTTCCCCGGGTTTTTTTTTTGACGTTTTGGTTTTCCACCGGTCTTCCTTTTCGATAATAAAATTTCAAAAAATATTTTCGTGCGAAAAAACGCGTTTTTCCGCGAGAGTCACATTTTTGCTTCCGCGAGAGGCACGGTTGTGCTTTCGCGAGAGTCACCGCCGTGCCCCTCGGAGATGGGAAAAAACACATTTTCTGTTTTCCCCCTTTCGCGAGAGTCACGGCCGTGCCTCTCGGAAACGAAAAAAAATGCGTTTTCCATATTTTTCTTTCGCGAGAATCATGGTTTTGATTTCGCGAGAGGCACGGTTGTAATTTCACGAGAGTCACGGCCGTGCCTCTCGAAAACAAAAAAAATGTGTTTATGTTTTTTTTCTTTCGCGAGAGTCACGGTTTTGCTTCCACGAGAGTCACGGCCTTGCCTCCGCGGAAACGGGAAAAAATGTGTTTTTTTCGCGAGAGCCACAGTTTTGCTTCCACCAGAGTCACGGTTGTGATTTCGCGAGAGGCACGAGCGTGCCTCTTTCGGAAAGGGAACAAACCAGTGCGCCCGGTTCGGCTTTTTTCGTGAAAAAGAAGTTCGTCAAAACTTATCAACATGGGATCTTGTTTTGAAGATCTCGACGCAACGAATTCAACGGTGAAAGCGGTCCGAGATTTGGACGCACGGTTTAAGAGATTTTTTTTGAATAAATGGATCTACGAAAAAAAGAGAAAACACCAAGGTTGCGATAAGTGCCACACATGCAGCGCGCCGCTTGTCGCAACCTGAAGGTTTAGGGTGATCTTTGCAACGAGTACTCTTCAATTAATGATTTCAGTAAGTCCATCTCAAGTCTTCACGAGCTTATTCATAGGCCCACATCATCGAAACGCCGAGATGTCTATATATCAGCCACGTCCTATTCCGACGTAGAGCTATTCTCGCTTCTAACAAGATGATAGCTCCCGGAGAGCAACTAATTAAGGAGTACTTCTTCCGGAGCCCCGCAAGGGTTACTTGGTGGGTTGTGAGCGCGGCACGTGTCGCGCTCTGGGGGCTTTCTTCATATATTTTTATTTTTTATTTTTTTGCACGCGTTTTTGGCTTTTAGATATATATTTTTTGCTTTTTAGTTACCCAAAATGAATCGCGAAAAAATGTGTTTCATTTTTCTTCCTTCCGCGTGAGGCACATATTTACTTCTGGGAGGCACGGTCGTGCCTCTCGAAATAAAAACACATTTTCTTTATTTTTCTTCCGCAGAGGCACCAATTTACATCTTGTGAAGACATGAGGTTGCTTCCGTGAGAGGCATCGAATGTCTTTTATTTTTTTCTTTCGTGAGAGGCATGGTATATCTTTTATTTTTTCTTTCGTGAGAGGCACAAATTACTTTTCGTAGAGGCACGGTCGGGCCTCTCGGATAGGAAAAATATATTTCTTTCCCTTCCTCGAGAGGCACAGACGTGCCTCTCGGAAAGGAAAAAAACACATGTTTTCCTTCCGTGAGAGGCGCATATTTGCTTTTAGTTGAGGCATGGAAAGGATTTTTTTATAATTTATTCTGCCGGAGGCATAGATTTACTTACTATGAAGGTACAAATTTTATTCCCGCGAGAGGCACGGTTGTGCATTTCGGAAAGCGAAAAAACACGTTTTGTTTTTCTTTCCAACATGATTGTAAGGCATGGAACGTTTTGTGTGCCTTCAAAATGCACCCCTCATAGGTATCAAAAAGTGCGAGAACCGCGGGAGACACATATTTACTTGTCATGGAGGCACGGATCTGCTCCCGCAAGAGGCATGGTCGTGCTTCTCGGAAAGGGGGGAAATGTGCCCCCAGTTCGGTGAATTTTTTCTGTTTTTTCGTGAAAAATATCGTCAAACCTATCAACGTGTGATCTAATTTTGAAGATCTCGACGCGAGAAATCCAACGATGAAAATAGTTTGAGATTTGGACGCACGGTTTGAGAGATGAAATGTTTTAAATAAACAAATCTACGCAAAAATGAAAACTTTCAGGTTGCGACATGTGACGCACATGCAATGTGACACTTGTCGCAACCTGGGTGCGAGTGACCTTTGCAAGGGCTACTCCATAGTTACCGATTTCATAACTTCCCTCGCGTGAAGCTTTCCGCTGCGCCAATGGGCTAGCCAGGGCCGTACCTCAGAATCTGGGGCCCAGTGCAAAACGTGAAATTAGGCCCTTTATATGAAAATACTAATAATTATATGAAGTTAATAATGTCACCTGCCCCCCTAATACAATTAAAAAATCCTGGTCAATGTCAGCTCGTAAAGCTTAAGTAACCTTTCATCGATGTAGCATTGCTCATAAGATATTAGCATACCATAAACATAATCTTCATAATAATAATACAAGAGCAATAGATGATGGGAAGAAAACTGGATAGATGAGTGCGGAGTGTTTCTCGCAAAACAAAAAAGATGGGAGCAGAGTGTATGAATCTTGCTTGCTCCAAATTTCTTCAAAATTTTTTTGATGCAAATAGAACGAAGAACTGGAGAAGAATATGTTGTACTAGTTCTGAAGATGTCTGTTGGGATTGGGAATATGATGTACTAGTATGGGATATTTTCTAGTAATCGAACTTAATGTTGATTATATCATCAATTGCTACTTAAGATGGAGAGAGAGGAGAGCATGCGCTTGTGTCATCGTGTGGGATGGGTAATGGTTGGCGTTGGAAGTTGGAATGTTGCGCAGTATAGGTTAAACATTCATTTTTAATTACTCTATTGATTAATATAGTTAATTGCTATTTAAGATAAACTTGGGGCCCCAAGAATATTAGGGGCCCTGTGCCGTTGCACATGCTGCACCTGCTTGTGGTACGGGCCTGGGGCTAGCCCAGTATAACGTGTTTTCTCGTTCGTTCGATAGTTCGGTCCTATTTTCATCGCTGCACGTTTCCTCATTATTCATTCTTTTTTCTTCTGTTTGTCATTTCTCAACCGTTTTAATTTCTTTTTTTCTTTTTTCTTCATTATACTTGTTATATCTTTCTTTTTGCACTGGTTTGTCTCGAGTTTACATTGGTTTTTCTTTTTCTCTGTTTTTACCCCTTTTTTTTACTGGTTTTCATTGTTTTCTTTCATTTGTTTTGGTTTCTTTCCCGTTTTGCACCATTTTTTATTTTCTTCTTCTGCTTCCTCGGCTTCTTTTCTTCACTTTCTTTGCTTTTTTCTTGGTTTTTCATTATTTTCCATTTTTTGCAAGGTTTTCTTTGTTTTTTTTCTTTAGATTTCCTTCTTTGTAGGGTTTTGTTTTTTTATCAGTTTTACTTTTGTTCATTAGATAAAATGTTGATCATCTTTTTTTTATGTTAAAAGTGTACATAAAAATGTCGATCATGTGTAAAAAAAATCTAAATGTACATTAAGTAAAACTAGACATCAAAACATATATTGAAAAAATAGTATTTGAAAAATGCTAAACATGCATATAAAATGTTTACGACGTCCACACAAAATGTACATTATGTGTAATAAATTATTGCCATTCACAAAATGTTCAACACATGATCAACACATTTATACATGTGTAACACTTTTTAAAATACATAATCAACATTTTGTTTGTTTCTTTTATTTTTCTTCTGTTTATTTTATTTCTATTCCGGTTTTCTTTGATTTTTTTACTTCATTAAACTTTGGTTGTTTTCTCTTTTGCATTTTTTTATTTTTTTATTTTATTTTACTTCTTCTTTTTAAAATCGGTGTAACCGGAATAAAATAGAAAAAAATGTTTGTTCCTTTATTTTACTTTTTCTTTTTCTTTTTTTGCACTAGTTTTCCTGCGGTTATATTATCCCTATGTGTTCCACCGATTTTCTTTGTTTCTTTATCAGTTTTTCATGGGTTTTCTCTATGATTTGTTTTTTTTTTCTTTCCTTGTTTTCACTGGTTTTTTTATCTTTTATTCTTCTTATTCTTCGGATTCTCTTCTTTCGTTTTTCATTGTTTCTTCCTTAGTTTTCATTTTTTTCCCCCATTCCCTTTGCATTGTTTTCTTTGCTTTTTCCCGTTTTTTTCTTTTGATTCCTTCGTTAGGTTTTTCTTCACAGACGGGCGCCCGGCAAGTTTTCGCCCGTGTGCCTGTACCGTCCGTTCTTGGTCCGTGTATGGGTCCATGTACGCGTACGTGGCTCGTAGGTCATTTTGCCCAGTTTTCCATGACGCGTGTACAGGTCCGTCAAAGACGGACGTCAGGCAATTTTTTTCCCGTGTGCCTGTACCCGCCGTTCTCGGTCTGTGTACGTGTCCATGTACGCGTAGGTGGCTCGTCTCGGTCATTTTGCCCGGTTTTACATGGCGCACGCCCAGTTCCGCTACCGATGGGCACTTTGTTCCCGTGTGCCCGTAGGGCCGTTCATGGTCCGTGTACGGGTCCATGTACGCATATGTGGCTCGTCGGTCGTTTTGCCCAATTTTCCATTGTGCGCGTACCGAGAGGTCTGGGGAGGGACGTATCTGTGCGAGACGGGGCAAGACCACTCTGTCATTTACAATGCCGCGTCGCGTATTTAAGTCGTTTGCAAAGGATTCGGCCCAGAACGGGCCATCTATCTTTGTCACCTTGGCACATAGATTTTTGAGTGTGCTCACAAATGGCCTTATGTTGTGATTGCAAGGTGGTTCGTCATTTGTCTTGTCCGTGAGTTAGTCGTACATCCAATGACTACGACATACGCATAAATCGGCCATGTATGTTGGTCACGTGGCACATATAGTTTTCAGTATACTCGCCCTTGGCTTACTGGGTGTTTGTTGAATGTCTTACAAGGGAGTTTGCCATTTCTTTCGCCATGACTTAGCCGTGTGGAATTTGGCGACGGCATCGGAACCTAAGTCAATGAAGGACAAGTGTGGGGGAGGGACGAATCCATGCGACATGGGCTGGATCTCAGTGGATCGTGGCAGCAAGGCCACTCTGCCACTTACAATACGCCGTCACGTATTTATGTCGTCTGCAAAGGATTCAACCCACCGCCTGTTGGAAAGGGAGCTTCAAGGCGGACGGCCGCGGCACGTCGGCCGGACCGGCTTATCCAATGGCACGGGCCCTTTGGGGCGCAAGCGCCCCTAACATGGGTCGGGGCGGGCGGCGGGCGCAGGCGTCGCATGCTAGTTTGGATTCTTACTTAGAGGCGTTCAGTCATAATCCAGCATACGGTAGCTTCGCGTCACGGGATTTTCAACCAAAATGCACCATTCAAATCCACATCATCAATTATCAACCCTTTCTGAATTCATTTGGTATTTTTCATGCATTACCGATTTTTTAGAGCTAAATGACCCTGAAATTGAAAAACACTTCGAATGAACTCTGAAAAGGTTGAAAGTTGGCATGGTATCATCATTTGACCCACATAGCATGTGCAAAAAAGTAGAGAGGGTTACGGCAAAAACTGGATGCACTTCGTGTACAAAATGGACAATCTCTTTCGAAGTATCAAGGTTTCAGACGAAAACTCATCTGTTACAGAGGAATTTCATTTTTTAACTGATTTGAACTCGAGGCTTTTTGCATGTTCAAAATGCACCATTCAAATCCACATCATCAATTGTCAACCCTTTTTGAATTCATTTGGTATTTTTCATGCATGTACTGATTTTTTTTAGAGCTAAATGACCCTGAAATTGAAAAACACTTCGAATGAACTCTGAAAAGGTTAAAAGTTGGCATGGTATCATAATTTGACCCACATAGCATGTGCAAAAAATTAGAGAGGGTTACAGCAAAAACTGGATGCACTTCGTGTACAAAATGGACAATCTCTTTTGAAGTATCAGGGTTTCAGACGAAAACTCATCTGTTACAGAGGCATTTCATTTTTTTGAACTTATTTGAACTACAGACTTTTTGTGTTTTCAAAATGCACCATTAAAATCCACATCATCAGTTATCAACCCTTTCTAAATTCATTTGGTATCTTTCATGCATTTACTGATTTTTTTTAGAGCTAAATGACCCTGAAATCGAAAAACACATCAAATGAACTCTGAAATGGTTGAAAGTTGGCATGATATCATCATTTGACCCACATAGCATGTGCAAAAACGTAGAGAGGGTTACGGCAAAAACTGGATGTACTTCGTGTACAAAATAGACAATCTCTTTCGAAGTATCAGGGTTTCGGACAAAAACTCATCTGTTAGAGCGGCATTTCATTTTTGAACTGATTTGAACTCCAGACTTTTTGCATGTTCAAAATGCACCATTCAAAGCCACATTATCAATTATCAACCATTTCTGAATTCATTTGGTATTTTCATGCGTTTACTGAATTTTTTAGAGATAAATGACCCTGAAATTGAAAAACACTTCAAATGAACTCTGCCAAGGTTGAAAGTTGGCATGGTATCATCATTTGACCCACATAGCATGTGCAAATAAGTAGAGAGGGTTACGGCAAAAACTGGATGCACTTCGTGTGCAAAATGGACAATCTCTTTCGAAGCATCAGGGTTTCGGATGAAAACTCATCTGTTACAGAGGCATTTCATTTTTTGAACTTATTTGAACTCCAAACTTTTTGTGTGTTCAAAATGCACCATTCAAATCCACATCATCAATTATCAACCCTTTCTGAATTCATTTGGTATTTTTCATGCATTTACTGATTTTTTATAGAGCTAAATGACCCTGAAATTGAAAAACACTTCAAATGAACTCTGAAAAGGTTAAAAGTTGGCATGGTATCATCATTTGATCCACATAGCATGTGCGTAAAAGTAGAGAGGGTTACGACAAAAAATGGATGCACTTCGTGTACAAAATGGACAATCTTTTTTGAAGTATGAGGGTTTCGGACGAAAACTCATCTGTTACAGATGCATTTCATTTTTTTGAACTGCCTTGAACTCCAAACTTTTTTGGCATGTTCAAAAGGCACCATTCAAAGCCACATCTCACTGAAAAATCTATTATTAAAGTAAAGTTATTCACAAACTAGTGATTCACACAATTTTCAAATAATTTCAAATTTAATCTATTCAAATTTGAAAACTACTAGCACTAACAGAAAGTTTGTAATTGTTTTTACCTAAAGCAATAATATTCACAAAGAAACTCTAAATACAGCAAAAAACAACTCAGAAGTAAATAAAGTAGAAAAGTAAATAAAAACTACATAAAAAAATTTGGGCGCTGCCCAGTGAGCCTGCTAGGCCTACTGGCCAAGCATGCAGCCCTGTAAGGCCCAGCAGGCCCAGAGGGCAGCGCGACAAAGTTAGGCCCAGAAGCCTGCAATAAAGAGGAGCTCAATACAGCCCCTGCGTCAGGGCTTTTAAACAGGTGCGGCTGCTCTTCGCTATGCGAGGTGGGACTAAACATCCGCATCGCACGTGCGCCAGAGCACCCCTTTAGTACCGGGTCATGGCTCGAACCGGTACTTAAGGGGTGTCTTTAGTACCGGTGGAGCCACAGCACAGTACTAAAGGGGTGGTCTTCCCGCCCCTTGGCCTGGCCAAATTTGACCTTTAGTACCGGCTGGTGGCTCCAACCGGTACTAAAGGTGCCTTCTATATAAGCAACACTTACGGATTTCGTTAGTTTTCTTCTCTTCTTCCTCTACCTCTTCTCCTCTGCCCCGTCGCCGTTGCCCCCGTCGACGCCCCCGTCACCGCCCCCGTCCCCGTCGCCTCCCGTCACCGTCCCCGTCGCCTCCCGTCGCCATCCCCATCGCTGCCCGTCGTCGTGCCATCCCCGTCGCCGCCCGTCGCCGCCGCCCGTCGCCGTCCCCGTACGCCGCCGCTGTCGATCGCCGCCCCGCTGCCGCCCCGGTCGCCCCGCGCTGTGAGCCCTCGGCCGCCCCGTCGTCGCCCCCCGTACACACACGCACACATACACACACACACCCACTCACACACACATTTTTTTATTTTCTATTTTTTAGATTAATGTCAAAGTATAGATATATAGAAATGTTTTCTGTTTTTTAGATTAATGTCAAAGTATAGATATCTAATATGTCAAATGTTAGATGAATTAGATGAATAGCTATATATAGAAACCCCGAGATGGCTCCCCTCCTCCCTCTCCTCCCACCTCTCTCTCCACCCCCACCTCCACCTCCACCACCGGCGGCCATGGATCCTTCTAAGCCACCATGGAAGGGCTCCTCCACTAGGACTTCAACCCCGGCCTAAAGGTTGAGGACCAGGTTCGTAGGCGTTTCAAATCCATGGTTCATTTCTCCCCGACCTCCTCGTCCAAGGAGTTCTTCTTGGTGGTCACGTTTTCTTCTGCCTCCTTCCCCTTGTCCCATGCTTTGGTTGGTTTGGCCTTACAATGTTGCATTGGAGGTATTGATTATGGTTTCAAGGTTACATCTATTGGAGAACGGAGTTTTCGGTTCTCGATGGCTTCAAATAAAGTGGGTCATTTCATCTATGCCCTACGGGATAGAGTTTGGCCAGACTTTGTATGAAATTTTGGTCTACTTAGACATCCTTGGAATGTGCCAAGTGTGGATCCAGTTGTGAGGAACACTCCACATGAGATGACTGCTCTCGGGGGCAGAACACCTAATGCCATTCGCACTAATCTGGATTTTCTTGAGAAAAGTGCCTCTAAGGATGTTTCGGCCACTAAGGAGTTGGCCAAGTTTGGCCTTTGCATACAACGATCTAACAATTTACCGAGCTCCTTCGATGAGGTCTCCTCTCAACATGGCTTTTCTCATGATGATCATCTCTCGGATGCTTCTTCGTTCAACAATGCAAATCTTGAGTTCATACGAGGGGGGTTGATTTTTGGCAGTTTGCATATTCCGGTTTCTTTGGATCATATTTCCAACCCTACCAAAAATTCTTAGGTAAGAACCATCGTGAGCAGATTTAGCGCAATATTCCATCTTCGGTTTTGGAGGTTATCTTAGGCTTAAGGCAAGCCCATTATGACGAGGCAAATATCCAAAAATCTATGATTTAGAGGATTTGCCTCCATCGGATTTCATCCATCATATTTTGGGCAGATGCACCAGATGTTTCGGGGGCGGCCATGATGTTACTAATTGTAATGCCAAAAGTTGTGACACCTGCCATAACTTTGAACGTGCATGTTTTTGCATGCAGCATGAGATGGGCCGGCCCGTCAGAGCCTGCATGATCTGCAATAATCTAGCCCACCAGCGGGAATTTTGTCCAGGACTTCTTTGGTGCCAGCGTTGTAAGTTACTAGGCCATGGTGCTAAATCTTACTCCTCTAAGTCTGCTCCCCGATTTTTTGGCAACAGAGGAAGGTGGAACAACATGATTAAATCAACATGGATTCATTGCCTCGATTTCGCGCGGTCCTCCCACCACAGAAACCCAATATTCCTAATAGAAAACTGGTTTGGCGTCCCAAAAGGCAAGTACTAGACTCTGGGCCCCTTCCATCTATAGCCATTGGGAGGATGTTTCCACTTCAAGCACCACGCCATTTGCCTATTCTGTCGCCCCTGACAACCAAAGAGTAGAGCGACACACCCTCCTCCCTCCCAGCTCCGCCATTGACTGATGCGACTGCCATCGCCGCCACCACTATCGCCATGGCCAACTTTCCGGTGAGGCCTTTCCAGTTCGTGCCGATGGGAGCTCGGATTGAGCATGGACCGAACCACAGATTGGCACGTAACATGATGGTGGTGGATGACCTGCCGCTGAGCCACGAGAGGTATGCCATTGTCACTGCAGTTCCTCCAGTCCCAGATCAGCAGAAGTAGTTAGTATAGGATGAGGTTGTTCGCATCATGGTTGAGGATTTTCATCTTGAAGTGCCTGATGCGTTGGGGTATCGTATCGGTGTGGGTATGGTGGCATTTGCTAATGTTGCTCTGAGAGACCAATTTATTCAGGAGAGTCCGCATCAGTTAGACACCCTGGATGATGATATGACTTTCTCTTTTGTGCCGCATGATGAGGGGGAAAACATGCGCCGTTGCCCATTTCAGTTCGTTGCTTGGGTCATGTTCCTTGCTTTCCCTATGGATTACCAAACTGATCACTATATCAATAAGGCCGTGTCCTGCTTCGGGAAGTTAGATCTCTGGCACAGGTCGGGACACAACAAGGAACGAGTTCTAGTGTGGGTTATCACCAGTGATATCGCGCAAGTTCCCCATAGTCTTGTGATTAAGCGAATTGGCACTCTGCCAGGTATGGGTAGATCCTAGTCTGTACCAGTTTACGTGCTTAATGGAAGGAATACGATTCCTGAGCTTGTTGGGAATGAAGATGAAACTCCGTCGATGAATGCATTGATAGGTCCATTTTGCATCATGCTTATATGTTGATATTTATTGCATTATGGGCTGTTATTACACCTTATGTCACGATACTTATGCCTTTTCTCCCTTATTTTACAAGGTTTACATGAAGAGGGAGAATGCCGGCAGCTGGAATTCTGGGCTAGAAAAGGAGCAAACTCTGGAAACCTATTCTGCACAACTCCAAAAGCCCCGAAACTCCACAGAACTCCATTTCAGAAAATATAAAAAATATCTGGCGAAAGAAGTTCATGAGGGGGGCCACCTGCAGTCCACGATGGTGGGGGGCGCGCCCCCTCTTTGGGCGCGCCCCCTGTCTCGTGGGCCCACCGACGGCCCCCCGATGCCCATCTTCTCCTATATGAGGTGTTTTGACCTGGAAAAAATCATAAGGAGGTTTTCGGGACGAGACGCCGCCGTCTCGAGGCGGAACCGAGGCGGAAACCAATCTAGGGCTCCGACAGAGCTAATCTGCCGGGGATACTTTCCTCCAGGAGGGGGAAATTGTCACCGCCGTCATCACCAACAATTCTCCCATCTTGGGGAGGGCTATCTTCATCAACATATTCACCAGCATCATCTCCTCTCAAACCCTAGTTCATCTCTTGTATCCAATCTTTGTACCCAAACCTCAGATTGGTACGTGTGGGTTGCTAGTAGTGTTGATTATTCTTTGTAGTTGATGCTAGTTGGTTTATTTGGTGGAAGATCATATGTTCAGATCCATTATGCATATTAATACCCCTCTGATCATGAACCATATTATGTCTTGTGAGTAGTTACTTTTGTTCCTGAGGACATGGGAGAAGTCTTGCTATTAGTAGTCATGTGAATTTGGTCTTCGTTCGATATTTTGATGAGATGTATGTTGTCTCTCCTCTAGTGGTGTCATGTGAACATCGACTACATTACACTTCACCATTATTTGGTCCTAGAGGAAGGCATTGGGAAGTAATAAGTAGATGATGGGTTGCTAGAGTGACAGAAGCTTAAACCCTAGTTTATGTGTTGCTTCGTAAGGGGCTGATTTGGATCCATATGTTTCAGGCTATGGTTAGGTTTACCTTAATACTTCTTTTGTAGTTGCGGATGCTTGCATTAGAGGTTAATCATAAGTCGGAGGCTTGTCCTAGTAAGGACAACACCCAAGCACCAGTCCACCCACATACCAAATTATCAAAGTACCGAACGCGAATCAAATGATCATGATGAAAACTAGCTTGACGATAATTCCCATGTGTCCTCGGGAGCGCTTTCCTTTATATAAGAGTTTGTCCAGGCTTGTACTTTGATACAAAAAGGATTGGGCCACCTTGCTGCACCTTATTTACTTTTACCTTTTGTCACTTTCTACCAATTACCTTATCACAAAACTATCTGTTACCTATAATTTCAGTGCTTGCAGAAAATACCTTACTGAAAACCGCCTATCATTTCCTTCTGCTCCTCGTTGGGTTCGATACTCTTACTTATTGAAAGGACTACGATAGATCCCCTACACTTGTGGGTCATCAAGACTCTTTTATGGAGCCGTTGCCGGGGAGTGAAGGGCCTTTGGTAAGTGGAATTTGGTAACGAAAAATTTATATAGTGTGCTGAAATTTATTGTCACTTGTTACTATGGCTCATAATCCTTTGATGGGCTTGTTCAGGGTATCTTCACCCCGACCAGAAGAGCGAAGAGTTTCTCCTAAACCTACTGCACCTACTGAAAATGTATGCTTTGAGATTCCTTCGGGTATGATAGAGAAACTGCTTGAAAATCCTTTTACAGGAGACGGAACACTGCATCCTGATTTACACCTAATCCATGTGGATGAAGTTTGTGGATTAAGTAAGCTTGCAGGTATGCCCGAGGATGTTATCAAGATGAAGGTCTTCCTTTATCTTTGAAGGGAGATGCATTGACATGGTTTAGGTTATGTGATGATATTGGATCATGGAACTATAATCGTCTGAAGTTGGAATTTCATCAGAAGTTCTACCCTATGCACCAGGTTCATCGTGATCGTAATTATATTTATAATTTCTGGCCTTGCAAAGGAGAAAGCATCGCTCAAGCTTGGGGGAGGCTTAAGTCATTGTTATATTCATGCCCCAGTCATGAGCTCTCAAGAAAAATGATCATTCAAAATTTTTATGCTCGGCTTTCTCTCAATAATCGCACCATGCTCGATAATTCTTGTTCTGGCTCTTTTATGATGAAGACTATTGAATTTAAATGGGATTTATTGGAAAGAATTAAACGCAACTCTGAAGATTGGGATCTCGAGAAGGTAAGGAGTCAGGTATGACCCCTAAGTTTGATTGTGTTAAAGGTTTTATGGATACCGATGTTTTCCGTGAGTTTAGCACTAAATATGGACTAGACTCTGAGATAGTAGCTTCTTTCTGTGAATCTTTTTCTACTCATGTTGGTCTCCCCAAGGTGAAGTAGTTTAAATACCATCCCCCTATTGAAGTAAAAGTAGTTGAACCTGTTAAAGTTGAAGAAAATTCTATCACTTATAATGTTGATCCTATTGTTCCTTCTGCTTATATTGAGAAACCACCTTTCCCTGTTAGGATAAAGGATCATGCTCAAGCTTCAACTGTAGTTCGTAAGAGTAATACTAGAACACCTACACCCTCTGAGCAAATTAAAGTTGAACCTAGTGTTGCCATGGTTAAAGATCTCTTGGTAGAAGATTTAGATGGACATGTTATTTACCTCCAAGAAGAGTCCACTAGAATAGCCATACCCAATGCTAGGAATACACCTAGACCTGTTGTAGGCTTGCCTGTTATCTCTGTTAAGATAGGAGATCATTGTTATCATGGTCTATGTGACGCGGGTGCTAGTGCGAGTATTATCCATCATACCTTATATCAAGAAATTATGCATGACATTGCACCTGTTGAGTTAGAAGGGATTGATATTACTATTAAGCTTGCTAATAGAGACACAATTTCACCAGTTGGGATTGTTAGAGATGTTGAGATTTTGTGTGGGAAGGTTAAATACCCTGCTGATTTTCTTATTCTTAGTTCCCCACAAGATGAATTTTGTCCCATTATATTTGGTAGACCCTTCTTGAATACTGTTAATGCCAAGATAGACTGCGTGAAAGATATTGTTACTGTTGTATTAGGGGATATGTCTCATGATTTTAACTTTGCTAAATATCGTAGACAACCCCTTGATAAATAATTACCTAGTAATGATGAAATTATAGGTCTTGCTTCTATTGTTGTGCCTCCTAATGATCCTTTAGAACAATACTTGCTCGACCATGAAAATTATATGTGTATGAATGCGAGAAGGGAAATATATGAAATATTCTTTAAACAGGGACCCGTATTGAAAAACAACTTGCCTGTTGAAATCCTAGGGGATCCTCCTCCACCCAAGGGTGATCCCATGTTTGAATTTAAACCTTTACCTGATAATCTTAAGTATGTTTATCTTGATGAAAAGAAGATATATCCTGTTATTATTAGTGCTAACCTTTCAGAGCAGGAAGAAGAAAAATTATTGAAAACTCTAAAGAAGCACCGTGCTGCTATTGGATATACTCTGGATGATCTTAAGGGCATTAGTCCCACCTTATGCCAACACAAGATAAAATTGGAAGAAAATGCTAAGCCGGTTGTTGATCATCAACGACGGTTAAATCCTAAGATGAAAGAAGTGGTAAAGAAGGAAATACTAAAGCTTCTAGAGGCAGGTATTATCAATCCAGTTGCTGATATCCAGTGGGTAAGTCCTGTCCCGTGTGGCCCTAAGAAGGGAGGTATGACTGTTGTTCCTAATGATAAAGATGAATTGATCCCGCAAATAATAGTTACAGGTTATAGGATGGTAATTGATTTCCGTAAGTTAAATAAATCTACTAAGAAAGATCATTACCCCTTGCCATTTATTGATCAAATGCTAGAAAGGTTATCCAAACATACTCATTTTTGCTTTCTATATGGTTATTCTGGTTTCTCTCAAATACCTATGTCAAAAGGGGATCAAGAAAAGACCACTTTTACTTGTCCTTTCGGTACCTTTGCTTATAGACGTATGCCTTTTAGTTTATGTAATGCACCTGCTACCTTTCAAAGATGCATGATGGCTATATTCTCTGATTTTTGTGAAAAGATTGTTGAGGTATTCATGGATGATTTCTCCGTTTACGGAACTTCTTTTGATGATTGCTTAAGCAACCTTGATCGAGTTTTGCAGAGACGTGAAGACACTAATCTTGTCTTGAATTGGGAGAAGTGCCACTTTATGGTTAATGAAGGCATTGTCTTGGGACATAAAATTTCTGCAAGAGGTATTGAAGTTGACAAAGCTAAAGTTGATGCTATTGAAAAGATGCCATGCCCTAAGGACATCAAAGCTATACGAAGTTTCCTTGGTCATGCCGGGTTTTATAGGAGGTTCATAAAGGACTTCTCCAAAATATCCAGGCCTCTGACTAATCTCTTACAAAAAGATATTCCTTTTGTCTTCGATGATGATTGTCTAGAAGCATTTGAAATACTTAAGAAAGCATTGATCTCTGCCCATATTGTCCAGCCTCCTGACTGGAATTTACCTTTTGAGATTATGTGCGATGCTAGTAATTATGTTGTAGGTGCTGTTCTAGGGCAAAGAGTTGATAAGAAATTGAATGTTATCCATGAAGGAAATATGCCCTAGAGGCAATAATAAAGTTGTTATTTATATTTCCTTATATCATGATAAATGTTTATTATTCATGCTAGAATTGTATTAACCGGAAACTTAGTACATGTGTGAATACATAGACAAAACAGAGTGTCCCTAGTATGCCTCTACTAGACTAGCTCATTGATCAAAGATGGTTATGTTTCTTAACCATAGACATGAGTTGTCATTTGATCAACGGGATCACATCATTAGGAGAATGATGTGATGGACAAGACCCATCCGTTAGCTTAGCACTATGATCGTTTAGTTTTACTGCTATTGCTTTCTTCATGACTTATACATGTTCCTATGACTATGAGATTATGCAACTCCCGAATACCGTAGGAACACCTTGTGTGCTATCAAACGTCACAACGTAACTGGGTGATCATAAAGATACTCTACAGGTGTCTTCGAAAGTGTTCGTGGTGTTGGCATAGATCAAGACTAGGATTTGTCACTCCGAGTGTCGGAGAGGTATCTCTGGGCCCTCTCGGTAATGCACATCATAATAAGCCTTGCAAGCAAAAGACTAATGAGTTAGTCACGAGATGATGTATTACGGAACGAGTAAAGAGACTTGCCGAAAATGAGATTGAACTAGGTATAGAGATACCGACGATCGAATCTCAGGCAAGTAACATACCAATGACAAAAGGAACAATGTTTGTTGTTATGCGGTTTGACCGATAAAGATCTTCGTAGAATATGTAGGAGCCAATATGAGTATCCAGGTTCCACTATTGGTTATTGACCGGAGATGAGTTTCAGTCATATCTACATAGTTCTCGAACCCGTAGGGTCTGCACGCTTAACGTTTGATGACGATCGGTATTATGAGTTTATGAGTTTTGATGTACCGAAGGAGTTCGGAGTCCCGGATGAGACCGGGGACATGACGAGGAGTCTCGAAATGGTCAAGATGTAAAGATCGATATATTGGACGACTATATTCAGACATGGGAAAGGTTCCGAGTGTTTCGGGTATTTTTCGGAGTATATGGGCCTTATTGGGCCATATGGGAATAGAGGAGAAAGGCCAAAACGAAGGAGGCGCGCGCCCCCCTCTGGTCCGAATTGGACAAGGGGTGCAGCCCCCTTTTCCTTCTCCCTCTCCACCTCTTTCCTTCTCTCCTACTCCGGAAAGGAAAGGGGAATCCTACTAGGACTTGGGAGTCATAGTAGGACTCTCCACACTTGGCGCGCCCCCTCTAGGGCCGGCCTTTCCCTTGCTCCTTTATATACGGGGGCAGGGGGCACCCTAGGACACACAAGTTGAATTGTTTTAGCCGTGTGCGCTGACCCCCTCCATAGAAACACACCTCGGTCATACCGTTGCAGTGCTTAGGCGAAGCCCTGCGCCGGTAGATACATCATATCCGTCACCACGCCGTCGTGCTGCCGAAACTCTCCCGTGAAGCTCAACTGGATCAAGAGCTTGTGGGACATCATCAAGCTGAACGTGTGCCGAACGCGGAGGTGCCGTACGTTCGGTGCTTGATCGGTTGAATCGCGAAGAAGTTCGACTACATCAACCGCGTCACTTGACGCTTCCGCCCCCGGTCTACGAGGGTACATAGACACACTCTCCCCTCTCGTTGCTATGCATCTAGTAGATAGATCTTGCGTGATTGTAGGAAAATTTTAAAATACTACATTCCCCAACAGTGGCATCATGAGCCAGGTCTATGCATAGATGATATGCACGAGTAGAACACAATGAGTCATGGGCGATACTAGTCATACTGCTTACCAGCATGTCATACTTTGCTTCGGCGGTATTGTGAGATGAAGCGGCCCGGACCGACATTACACGTACGCTTACGCGAGACTGGTTTCACCGTTATGAGCACTCGTTGCTTAAAGGTGACTGGCGGGTGTCTGTCTCTCTCACTTTAGCTGAATCAAGTGTGGCTACGCCCGGTCCTTGTGAAGGTTAAAACAACACATACTTGACGAAACATCATTGTGGTTTTGTATGCGTAGGTAAGAACGGTTCTTGCTAAGCCCATAGCAGCCACGTAAAACTTGCAACAACAAAGTAGAAGACGTCTAACTTGTTTTTGCAGGGCATGTTGTGATGTGATATGGTCAAGACATGATGAGATATACGGTTTTGTATGAGATGTTCATGTTTTGTAAAGTTATCGGCAACTGGCAGGAGCCATATGGTTGTCGCTTTATTGTATGAAATGCAATCGCCATGTAATTGCTTTACTTTATCACTAAGCGGTAGCGATAGTCATAGAAGCAATAGTTGGCGAGACGACAACGATGCTACGATGGAGATCAAGGTGTCGCGCCGGTGACAAAGGTGATCATGACGGTGCTTTGGAGATGGAGATCAAAAGCACAAGATGATGATGGCCATATCATGTCACATATTTTGATTTGCATGTGATGTTTATCTTATTATGGTTCTTATTTTGCTTAGAACGACAGTAGCATTATAAGATGATCCCTTACAAAATTTCAAGGTACAAGTGTTCTCCCTGAGTATGCACTGTTGCGAAAGTTCTTCGTGCTGAGACACCACGTGATGATCGGGTGTGATAGGCTCTACGTTCAAATACAACGGGTGTAAGACAGTTTTGCACACGCAGAATACTCGGGTTAAACTTGACGAGCCTAGCATATGCAAATATGGCCTCAGAACACTAGAGACCGAAAGGTCGAGCGTGAATCATATAGTAGATATGATCAACATAAGATGTTCACCATTAAAACTACTCCATCTCACATGATGATCGGACATGGTTTAGTTGATTTGGATCACGTGATCATTTAGATGACTAGAGGGATGTCTATCTAAGTGGGAGTTCTTAAGTAATATGATTAAATTGAACTTTAATTCGTCATGAACTTAGTCCTCGTAGTATTAGCATATCTATGTTGTAGATCAATAGCTCACGATGTTGCTCCCCGTTTATTTTTTATATGTTCCTAGAGAAAACTAAGTTGAAAGATGTTAGTAGCAATGATGCGGAATTGTTCCGTGATCTGAGGATTATCCTCATTGCTGCACAAAGAATTATGTCCTTGATGCACCGCTAGGTGACAGACCTATTGCAGGAGCAGATGTAGACGTTATGAACGTTTTGACAAAAGCTCGGTATGATGACTACTTGATAGTTTAAGGGCACCATGCTTTACGGCTTAGAACCGGGACTTCAAAAATGTTTTGAACGCCACGGAGCATATAAGATGTTCCAAGAGTTGAAATTAGTATTTCATACTCATGCCCGTGTCGAGAGGTATAAGACTTCTGACAGTACTTTGCCTACAAGATGGAGGAGAATAGCTCAACCAATAAGCATGTGCTCAGATTGTCTAGGTACTACAATTACTTGAATCAAGTGGGAGTTAATCTTCCAGATAAGATAGTAATTGACAAAGTTCTCTAGTCACTATCACCAAGTTAGTAGAACTTCGCGATGAACTATAATATGCAAGGGGTGACGAAAGGAATTCCCGAGCTCTTCGCGATGCTGAAGTCGGCGAAGGTAGAAATCATGAAAAAGCATCAAGTGTTGATGGTTAACAAGACCACTTGTTTCAAGTAAAGGGCAAAGGGATAGAAGGGGAACTTCAAGAAGAATGACAAGCAAGTTGTCACTCCCGTGAAGAAACCCAAAGCTAAAACTCAAGCCTGAAACTAAGTGCTTCTACTGCAAAGGAAATGGTCACTGGAAGTGGAAATTCCCTAGATACTTGGCGGATAAGAAGGATGGCAAAGTGAACAAAGGTATATTTTGATATACAGATTATTGATGTGTACTTTACTAGTGTTCATAGAAACCCCTGGGTATTTGATACCGGTTCAGTTGCTAAAATTAGTAACTCGAAATGAGAATTGCAGAATGAACAGAGACTAGTTAAAGGTGAAGTGACGATGTGTGTTGGAAGTGGTTCCAAGTTTGATATGATCATCATCGCACACTCCCTATACTTTCGGGATTAGTGTAAAACCTAAATAAATGTTATTTGGCATTTGCGTTGAGCATGAATATGATTTGATCATATTTGTTGCAATACGGTTATTCATTTAAAGTCATAGAATAATTGTTATTCTATTTACATGAATAAAACCTTCGATGGTCATACACCCAATGAAAATAGTTCGTTGGATCTCGATCGTGGTGATACACATATTCATAATATTGAAGCCAAAAGATGCAAGGTTAATAATGATAGTGCAACTTATTTGTGGCACTGCCGTTTAGGTCATAATGGTGTAAAGCGCATGAAGAAACTCCATAGTGATGGACTTTTGGAATCACTTGATTATGAATCACTTGGTGCTTGCGAACCATGCCTCATGGGCAAGATGACTAAAACTCCATTCTTCGGAACAATGGAGCGAGCAACAGATTTGTTGGAGATCATACATACAGATGTATGTGGACCAATGAGTGTTGAACCTCGCGGCGGGTATCGTTATTTTCTGACCTTCACTGATGATTTGAGCAGATATGGGTATATCTACTTAATGAAGCACAAGTCTGAAACATTTGAAAAGTTCAAAGAATTTCAGAGTGAAGTGGAGAATCATCGTAACAAGAAAATAAGAGTTTCTACGATATGATCGTAGAGGTAAAATATTTGAGTCAGCGAGTTTGGCCTTCAGTAAAAACAATGTGAAATAGTTTCACTACTCACGCCACCTTGAACACCACAGTGTAATGGTGTGTCCGAACGTCATAACCGTACTTTATTAGATATGGTGCGATCGATGATGTCTCTTACCGATCTACCACTATCGCTTTTGGGGTTATGCATTAGAGACAGCTACATTCACGTTAAATAGGGCACCATCTAAATCCGTGGAGATGACACCGTATGAACTGTGGTTTAACGAGAAACCTAAGCTATCATTTCTTTAAGTTTGGGACTGCGATGCTTATGTGAAAAAGTTTCAACATGATAAGCTCGGACCCAAATCGGAGAAGTAAATCTTCATAGGATACCCAAAAGAAACTGTTGGGTACACCTTCTATCGCAGATCTGAAGGCAAGGTCTTTGTTGATAAGAGTGGATCCTTTCTGGAGAAGGAGTTTCTCTCGAAAGAAGTGAGTGGGAGGAAAGTAGAACTTGATGAGGTAATTGTACCTTCTCCCGAATGGGAAAGTGGAACATCACATAAACTAGTTCCAGTGATTCCTACACCAATTAGTGAGGAAGCTAATGATGATGATCATGAAACTTCAGATCAAGTTTCTGCTGAACTTCGTAGATCAACCAGAGTTCGTTCCGCATCAGAGTGGTACGGCAAGCCAGTTCTGGAAGTCATGTTACTGGACCATGATGAACCTACGAACTATGAGGAAGCGATGATGAGCCCAGATTCCGCAAAATGGCTTGAGGCCATGAAATCTGAGATGGGATCCATGTATGAGAACAAAGTGTGGACTTTGGTTGACTTGCCCGATGATCGGCAAGCCATCGAAAATAAATGGATCTTCAAGAGGAAGACTGATGTTAACGGTAATGTTACTGTTTACAAAGCTTGACTTGTTGCGAAAGTTTTTCAACAAGTTCAAGGAGTTGACTATGACGAGACTTTCTCACCCGTAGCGATGCTTAAGTCTGTCCGAATCATGTTAGCAATTGCCGCATTTTATGAAATCTAGCAAATGGATAACAAAACTGCATTCTTTAATGAATTTATTAAAGAAGACTTTTATATGATGCAACCAGAAGGTTTTGTCAATCCTAAAGGTGCTAACAAAATGTGCAAGCTCCAGCGATCCATCTATGGACTGGTGCAAGCATCTCGGAGTTGGAATATACGCTTTGATAAGTTGATCAGAGCATATAGATTTATACAGACTTGCGGTGAAGCATGTATTTACAAGAAGTGAGTGGGAGCACTACAACCTTTCTGATAAGTATATGTGAATGACATATTGTCGATCGGAAATGATGTAGAATTTCCTGGAAATCATAAAGGAGTGTTTCAAAGGAGTTTTTGAAAGAAAGACCTTGGTGAAGCTGCTTACATATTGGGCATCAAGATCTATAGAGATAGATCAAGACGCTTGATAAGACTTTCGATGAGTACATACCTTGATAAGATTTTGAAGTAGTTCAAAATGGATCAGTCAAAGAAGGATTTCTTGCCTGACTTGTAAGGTGTGAAGTTGAGTAAGACTCAAAGCCAGACCACGACAGAAAAATATAGAGAGAATGAAAGTCATTCATTATGCCTCAGCCATAGTTCCTATAAAGTATACCATGCTGTGTAGCAAACATGTTGTGTACCTTGCCATGAGTTTGATAAGGAGGTACAATAGTGATCCAGGAGTAGATCACTGCATAGCGGTCAAAATTATCCTTAGTTACTGGATGACTAAGGAAATGTTTCTCGATTATGGAGGTGATAAAGAGTTCGTCGTAAAGGGTTACGCCGATGCAAGCTTTGACACTAAATCCAGATGACTCTAACTATCAATCTTTATGCGTATTGAATGTGGGAGCAATTAGCTAGAGTAGCTCCATGCAGAGCATTGTAGACACATAGAAATTTGCAAAATACATACGGATCTGAATGTGACAGACCCGTTGACTAAACTTCTCTCACAAGCAAAACATGATCACACCTTATTACTCTTGGGTATTAATCACATAGCAATGTGAACTAGATTATTGACTCTAGTAAACCCTTTGGGTGTTGGTCACATGGCGATGTGAACTATGGGTGTTATTCACATAACGATGTGAACTATCGGTATTAAATCACATGGCGATGTGAGCTAGATTATTGACTCTAGTGCAAGTGGGAGACTGAATGAAATATGCCCTAGAGGCAATAATAAAGTTGTTATTTATATTTCCTTATATCATGATAAATGTTTATTATTCATGCTAGAATTGTATTAACCGGAAACTTAGTACATGTGTGAATACATAGACAAAACAGAGTGTCCCTAGTATGCCTCTACTAGACTAGCTCATTGATCAAAGATGGTTATGTTTCCTAACCATAGACATGAGTTGTCATTTGATCAACGGGATCACATCATTAGGAGAATGATGTGATGGACAAGACCCATCCGTTAGCTTAGCACTATGATCGTTTAGTTTTACTGCTATTGCTTTCTTCATGACTTATACATGTTCCTATGACTATGAGATTATGCAACTCCCGAATACCGTAGGAACACCTTGTGTGCTATCAAACGTCACAACGTAACTGGGTGATCATAAAGATGCTCTACAGGTGTCTCCGAAAGTGTTCGTGGTGTTGGCATAGATCAAGACTAGGATTTGTCACTCCGAGTGTCGGAGAGGTATCTCTGGGCCCTCTCGGTAATGCACATCATAATAAGCCTTGCAAGCAAAAGACTAATGAGTTAGTGACGAGATGATGTATTATGGAACGAGTAAAGAGACTTGCCGGTAACGAGATTGAACTAGGTATAGAGATACCGAAGATTGAATCTCGGGCAAGTAACATACCAATGACAAAAGGAACAACGTATGTTGTTATGCGGTTTGACCGATAAAGATCTTCGTAGAATATGTAGGAGCCAATATGAGCATCCAGGTTCCACTATTGGTTATTGACCGGAGATGAGTCTCGGTCATGTCTACATAGTTCTCGAACCCGTAGGGTCCGCACGCTTAACGTTTGATGACGATCGGTATTATGAGTTTATGAGTTTTGATATACCGAAGGAGTTAGGAGTCCCGGATGAGATCGGGGACATGACGAGGAGTCTCGAAATGGTCGAGACGTAAAGATCGATATATTGGACGACTATATTCGGACATCGGAAAGGTTCTGAGTGATTCGGGTATTTTTCGGAGTATATGGGCCTTATTGGGCCATACAGGAATAGAGGAGAAAGGCCAAAAGGAAGGAGGCGCGCGCCCCCCCTCTGGTCCGAATTGGACAAGGGGTGCAGCCCCCTTTTCCTTCTCCCTCTCCACCTCTTTCCTTCTCTCCTACTCCGGAAAGGAAAGGGGAATCCTACTAGGACTTGGGAGTCCTAGTAGGACTCTCCACACTTGGCGCGCCCCCTCTAGGGCCGGCCTCTCCCTTCGTCCTTTATATACGGGGGCAGGGGGGCACCCTAGGACACACAAGTTGAATTGTTTTAGCCGTGTGGGGTGCCCCCTCCATAGAAACACACCTCGGTCATACCGTTGCAGTGCTTAGGCGAAGCCCTGCGCCGGTAGATACATCATATCCGTCACCACGCCGTCGTGCTGACGAAACTCTCCCGTGAAGCTCAACTGGATCAAGAGCTCGTGGGACGTCATCAAGCTGAACGTCTGCTGAACGCGGAGGTGCCGTACGTTCGGTGCTTGATCGGTTGAATCGCAAAGAAGTTCGACTACATCAACCGCGTTGAAAGTGCAACTAATCCCCGGGTGGTTTTGGTAATTAATAACAACATATATATCATTGAACTAATATTTACTTGAGAATCATTTCAGAAAAGTTCGATGATATGGGTATGGAAATGTGTGAAGAAGTGGACCCCTCAAAATGCTAAGACAAGCATTGGCAAAAGCTCAAGACTCTATTTTTGGTTTAGTGATCAAAGATCACATTGAGTCCATAGGAAAAGCCAATACTATTAAAAGGGGATGAGGTTGTGTTAATGTTCTTGTTGCTCAAGTGCTTGGTGATCTAGCTCCCTCAACTATCAGCACTCTTCACTTATCAACACACTCATAAGTAATCTCGGACAAACCGATTCTGCAAACTCAGTCCCACCGAGATGAACCACTTCAGTTATTTCCCCAAACCCTAATTTCTCGGTCCATCTGATTCTGAGTTTCGGTCTCACCGAAAATGGACTGCCAACCTTCTGTAACCAATTGACAGCATTTCGGAATATCCGAGTTGTTGTTTTCGGTCACACCGAGATGGCAAACCCTAACCTTTGACTCTCTTCGGACACACCGAGATGGTATTTTCGGTCCCACCGAAAATCCCAACGTTCACTATATTTGAACTTTCGGTCTGACCGAGTTTTAACTTCGGTCTCACCGAGATTGGTCAAATGTGTGTGTAACGGTTGGATTTTGTGTGGAGGCTATATATACCCCTCCACCCCCTCCTCATTCGTGAGGAGAGCCATCAGAAAGTACCACCACTTCTACCATACACTTTCTGAGAAGTGAACCACCTACCCTTGTGTTGAGATCAAGCCATTCCATTCCTACCATATGAAACTTGATTTCTAGCCTTCCCAAGTTGCTTTCCACTCAAACCCTTCTTCCACCACCGCCATATCAGAGAAGAGAGTTGAGTGTTGGGGAGATTATCATCTGAAGCACAAGAGCAAGGAGTTCATCATCATCAACACCGTCTATTACCTTTTGGGGGGTGGTGCCTCCTAGATTGGTTAGGTGTCGCTTGGGAGCCTCCGTCTTTGAGATGTGGAGTTGAACCAAGAAGTTTGTAAGGGCAAGGAGATCGCCTACTTCGTGAAGATCTACCCTGAGTAAGGCTAGTCCTCCGTGGGCGTAGGCCGTGATGGAATAGACAAGGTTGCTTCTTCGTGGACCCTTCGTGGGTGGAGCCCTCCGTGGACTCGCGCAGCCGTTACCCTCCGTGGGTTGAAGTCTCCATCAACGTGGATGTACGATAGCACCACCTATCGGAACCACGACAAAAATCTTCGTGTCACCAAACTGCGTTTGATCTTCTCCACCTCTCTTTTACATGTGCAATTTACTTTCCGCTGCATATACTCTAGAATTGCATGTGTAGGGTGATACTTGTGTTGATCTTAATTGTGAAACTGCCAAAAACTTTGCATGATCTAAAGGCAGATTTTTATATTGTCAAGTAGTCTAATCACCCCCCCCTCTAGACCTACTTTCGATCCTACACGCGTCACTTGACGCTTCCGCTCCCGGTCTACAAGGGTACGTAGACACACTCTCCCCTCTCGTTGCTATGCATCTAGTAGATAGATCTTGCGTGATCGTAGGAAAATTTTAAAATACTACGTTCCCCAACAATCCAGTATGCTAGTAAAACTCTAGATAGTGCCCAGAAAAATTATGCTACTACTGAGAAAGAATTTTTAGCAGTTGTATTTGCTTCTGATAAGTTTAGACCCTATATCGTTGATTCTAAAGTCACTATTCACACTGATCATGCTGCTATCAAATACCTTCTGGAAAAGAAAGATGCTAAACCTAGACTTATTAGATGGGTTCTCTTGCTACAAGAATTTGACTTGCATATTATTGATAGAAAGGGAGCTGAGAACCCTGTTGCAGATAACTTGTCTAGGTTAGAAAATGTTCTTGATAACCCACAACCTATTGATGATAGCTTTCCTGATGAACAATTAGCAGTCATAAATACTTCTCGTACTACTCCATGGTATGCTGATTATGCTAATTATATTGTTGCTAAGTTTATACCTCCTAGCTTCACATACCAGCAAAATAAAAAGTTCTTCTATGATTTGAGACATTACTTCTGGGATGACCCACATCTTTATAAAGAAGGAGTAGATGGTATTATTAGCGTTGTGTACCTGAGCATGAACAGGAACAAATCCTACGCAAGTGCCACTCCGAAGCTTATGGAGGACACCATGCGGGAGATAGAACTGCACACAAAGTATTGCAATCCGGTTTTTATTGGCCTACTCTCTTCAAGGATGCTCGTAAGTTTGTCTTATCTTGTGATGAATGTCAAAGAATTGGTAATCTCAGTAGACGTCAAGAAATGCCTATGAATTATTCACTTGTTATTGAACCATTTGATGTTTGGGGCTTTGATTATATGGGACGTTTCCTGCCTCTAATGGGTATACACATATTTTAGTTGTTGTTGATTACGTTACTAAAGTGGGTAGAAGCTATTCCAACTAGTAGTGTTGATCACAACACCTTTATTAAGATGCTTAAAGAAGTTATTTTCCCGATGTTTGGAGTCCCTAGATACTTAATGACTGATGGTGGTTCACACTTTATTCATGGTGCTTTCCGTAAGATGCTTGCAAAGTATGATGTCAACCATATAATTGCATCCCCTTATCACCCACAGACTAGTGGTCAAGTAGAATTAAGTAATAGAGAGTTGAAATTAATTTTGCAAAAGACAGTTAATAGGTCTAGAAAGAATTGGTCCAAGAAACTTGATGATGCATTATTGTAGCGACCAGACCTCAAACAGTCTGATCTCTGTGCATCAGTGTCATCCCTGGATCAGTAATGCTGACACACACAGTACTTGAAGGATTTATAACAGAGTAGCAATCACACACTTATTACATCGATAGTTCCACCGATGAACTTATTACAATAAAAGTGGCTTAAGGCCATCTAACACGATAACAGCGGAAGGCTTGGAAGATAAGTGAATCCATCAACTCCAACGACATCACTGAGTATAGAACCCCGACCTATAAGGCACCTTACTCGTCATCTGAAAAGTCTGCAACATGAACGTTGCAGCCCGAAAACGGGTCAGCACATGGAATATGCTGGCAGAGTAACACATAGAGAGTAACAAAAGTAAAGCTATACTATATGCAATATGGCTGGTGGAAAGCTCTATTGTTATAGTTTTTGCGTAAAGCCAATTTTTCCCTACTTCAAAGGAATAGATTTTAATTTACTATCATAGTAGTTGAAACATCGTTCAGAAGATAGACATCCTCAAGACCCCAATTAAAATTCATCATTAAACCCAACAATATTAATTAAAGTAACATGATGAGATTCACATGATATCCAAGTACTAGATACTCAAGACGTCCGTAACAGGGGACACGTCTAATCATGATCAGTTTGTACACTCTGCAGAGGTTTGTGCACTTTTCCCCACAAGACTCGATCGCCTCCGTTTGGTTTCTCGCACTGCAAGGTGTTTGAGAAACGGATGACCGAGACACAGTCTTTCAGAAGTACTAGCACCTTACAAACGGGTGGACCATACCAACCTACATCCCCTACATCTGCTAGTCCACCACTGTAAGAGTTCGCACAACTTAGTCAACTATGCTAGAGCCCATAATAGCTTGTGGCTGCACACGGAAGTTTCTAGTATGAATAATCTCATGATCCCTTTGAGCCTGGGTGGCGGTCCAAAAGAAAAATGTAACACCCCAAAAATTTAATCTTGTTTTATTAATTAGAATTTTGTCAGAAAGATTTATTTTCTATTTTCTGGCTTTTCTATTAATTTCAGAGCTACTTCTTTTCTCTGGATTTTAATTTTTTTTCCCTCTTATCTGAAACTTTTGGATAATATTGAGGGGCTTGAATGCTTTCTTAAAACATTTGATTTTTGTTGGGTATGCAAGTGGAAGCATTTTTATAATACTTTTGCCAAGCATCAATTCTTTTAAAATGGCTTTTCCATTCTTGTAAGGGCCCCCATTGCACTGCAACCTATTTAAATTTTTCTTTAAAAATTACGGAAAAATTTGGAGATGTCAGTAGATGCATATAACTCATTTTTATGCAAAAATCCAGCTTTGTGTTTTATAAATTTTGAGCAAACCATCCTCTTCTTCATTCTGGTCCAGTTTGGTATTTTGCACTGCAACCCTATTTTAAATTCCTCTAGTGATCTTGGGATCTTTCCTGCTGTTAGTACTTGCTACCAAACCCTTAAGTCCAGGATATTGGACCCATTTGAATAATTATGGTCCATGCAATAATAGCCTACATTTTCTGTCCAGATTTGGTTTTCTCAAAAACTTGCACTAACAAGTTTCTGGCTTTGCCAAACTAACCTTGCCACCATCACCTACACCTAAAGATATCCCAGTCTGGTAAGTTTGGTGTCCAGAAAGATCTCCTAGGTGGCCTTGGCATATTGTCAAACAGCTGACGTGCATGACCAGAATTGGCATGCTCCCAACTTAGTATTAGAGACTTTCCTTCCTGGACAAACCAACATGTCCCCTAGCCTCCTTTTGCCCACTAACCTAACCCTGGGTAGTTCCAACAGCACCAGAGCATTTTAGGTCACCCCAGCATTTCGTCGAGCACGTGGTGGGCATGCCGAGAGCACGAGCGGAGCGTGCGTTTTGCACGCGCCTGCCCGAGCCGCCTCACCAACCCCCGAGCTTATCCTAGCCCTCTGCCGCTCACAGCATAGCGCCAAGGCCAGACCTGCTTTGTTCATGAGCACCGTAGCCTTCCCTCGTCTCCCCCGCAAGCCGCCACGACCGCCGACTGCCGTCTCTGCCGTGGCCAGCACCACCCAAACCATCTCCGCTCGCCAGCTGCCTCCTTGTGCAGTGCCTCGACCGTCCGCTAGCTCCTGACGCCGTCCCCAACCTCGACGTGTCACCCTGCAAGCTACAGAGCATCGGTTCACCGATCTTATCCGCCGCCACCGTCGAGCTTATCCTCTGGCAACCGACGAACCGACCATGGCTAGCTATAAAAGGGCCCACAGATCAAGGACACCACCGCAACCTCGCAGAGCCACCCCTCCTCACAACCTTGACTGGGAGTCGCCGTAGGCCACTGCCCCGTTTGCTCCCGAAGGCACCATTCGCCCCAGAGCTCGCCGGCGGCGGCCCCCTTCGCCCCCGAGACCCTTTCGACCACTGAGAGGATCGCCCTGGAGCGGCGGATCCTTTCCCACCCTCGGATGGCTCCTAGGAGCCGTCGTCCGCCGGCGAGGATCGTCGGGCCTCCGCCCCGGCTCGGCCGCGGGAGGAAGGAGAAGGGCGACTGGTCAAATATGACCAGTGGACCCAAGGGCCCCACCCGTCTGTGACTCCAGGCTCGGCTGAGCGTTTTAAGTGAAAGCGTAAAGCCCGAAGTACGTCTCTCCCTCTCGGAAGCGTATTCTGAGCTGATGCGTTTGCCTTTTTCTGGTTTTTTAATAAAACAGAATTTTGACTAAACTTTGACTGGGCATATCTTTTTAAATAAAACTCCAAATGAGATGATTCTTTTTCCTACCTCTCTCAAATTTCACCTAGTTTATTTTAAGATTTATTTCAAAAATAATTATGACAACTTTTTGTACTTTTTTTTAAAGTTTGTGTTAATTTGAATATTTTCAAAATTAGGATTTGGAGGGAAGATCAAAACTTTCAAAAGTTTTGGAGTGCACCTCACCTCTCTGCACCTTGAAGGCAAGCATCTTGAACTCCATTATGACATAAGCTGTGTGTTGTTCGCTAGAACATATGAACTCCATCAATATGCTAAAATGGAGTAGCGTTATTTCATGTGGAAGTCATACTCTTGCATATCAACATATGGTGAAAATCTTTTCTGTTATATGTGTGATATTGGTGACAGTAGCCACTTCTCATGCCACATATGCCTGGTGATAGTTCGGATGGAGTCCGAAGGAAGATTGTGTTCCGGTGAACACAACCACGTGACAGACATCTCGTTGTGGCGAGGATGTGCAGTGAGGCATGATGGGTCATGAGGGGTGGTGACCCTGTCAGGAAAACTGTGGAAAGTATCTGTTGTGCTAACCATGCAGGGAACACATAAGCCTCCTGAGTCGACCATAGATCGAGTCTTGTTCCAGTAACCCCCATGCTTGTTTTCGTACTACCACTTGTCCCTGCCGCGGGCAGGGTACGGTTCAGTAAGTTGTCAACCCCTTTCTTGGCACACACCGTACAGAGAGGCCATGGTGGAAGATACCGGGTGCATCCGGTAGGCATGCCACATGGTCCGGGGGCATGGGTGTTTCCGGTTGGGACCGAGAGGGGGGCACCCCTTAGTAGCGCGCGATATAAATTTGATCCCATGCAAATCGAGGTTGTAGCCTCCCCACTTAGAGTTTTGCTTAACAAGTGTCGTGGGTGATTCCAGACACCGGTAAGTTAAGCTGGTGTGTGCTGGTTGGGTGTGTTTTCAATTCAAACACCGTAAGCGGAATTAGTACCGGTGGACTAAAGGAATCCGTTACTCGTGGGTAAAGAGTACACCCTCTGCAGAGTTTATATCTATTCGAATAGCCGTATCCGCGGTTAAGGACTACAGTCTGGGATGGGTCAAGTGTCGGTCTTAGCGTCGGTCTTCGGAGGAAAACTTCTAAATCAGAATATTGATCATGACGTGTGACGAATGATGATTGTGATTATTATTATTGTGGACTAACCATTTATATTGTTGTTGAATTGTTGAGTATCCCTAGGATGGTTCTACCTCCAGAATACTCATTGTGATTATTATTATATAAGCCCTTTATGTGGTGTCGCTGAGACGCCCGACTGTGGCATACTTGTTATTTATTTATAAGCCCTTTATGTGGTGTCGCTGAGACGCCCGACTGTGGCATGCTTGTTATTTAATTTCCTTATAAGCCCTTTATGTGGCGTCGCTCAGACACCCGACTGTGGCATGTTGATTATTTATTTTCCTTATAAGCCCTTTAGGTGGCGTCGCTCCGACGCCCGACTGTGGCACGCATGTGATT
This sequence comes from Secale cereale, assembly GCA_902687465.1. NCBI lineage: Eukaryota > Viridiplantae > Streptophyta > Magnoliopsida > Poales > Poaceae > Secale > Secale cereale. The sequence continues at coordinate 526,600,253 of LR738714.1, read as the reverse complement.
TATTTTTCTTATAAGCCCTTTATGTGGCGTCGCTCAGACGCCCGACTGAGGCATGCTTTATATTATTATCCTTTCGAGGCATCGCTTCAGACACCCGATCGGTTTATTTTATCTTCATTCTCTGATTGCTTATTCCTGTTTAATACAAATGACCTGCTCATGTGCATCATGAATTTTATTTTGGGACTGACTAAGTGATCGTGGATTATTTCAGTGCATGATTATCACCTGCTACGTTATACCTGTTTTCATGATGTTTGCGAGTACATTCAAAGTACTCACTGGCTTGTCCCTGGCTATTGTCTTGGCCAGATCTCTTGCTTGGAAAGGAGCACAACGACGACAGCCCCGGAACCTTGGCAATGGAGATAGCAGACGCGCGAAGATAGGAGTTATCCAGGTCAGCTGTTCCTGTGGGAAATGGAGTCCCATAGACGCTGATGATCCGCAAACCGCTTCCGCCGTCAACCATTAGAAGACTTTTGTTGTACTCATGGACCAGAATGGTCTTGTACTGCATATTTTATATTTTGCTTGGAATTTCTGTATCAAGATTGTGTCTCATCAGCTAACAGTAATCCTGGGGCTGGTGAGCACAAGGACCATTGACTGGGAAATTTATATCCTGGAAAACCGGTCCTGACAACCTTGGTATCAGAGCCAGGCTGACCATTGGCTAATCCTATTTTGGCCGGGTCGATGAACCTAGGTTAACCCACCCACCAGACCTTAACCTCACCACAATCAAGCCTATCCTACCCGATAGCCCACACTGTGACCCCGACAGCTTTTGGCGGTCGGTGCCCAACCTATCAGACTAGCCCTGTAAGCTACACACCCGTGATCGACACCTGAGTTGCCCCATTCGCAAGTGTGCGAAGGAAGACTCCATTTTCTTTATATAAAGGGAGCGTTTGCCCCAACCGACAACCACAGTAATACATCGCATTTTGCGATATATATATCTGTGACAATGACCCTGACCACCAGAGAGCAGAACCGACAATTAATATTGCCACCACAACACAATATGTCATCCAGCCAGATGCTATACATGAGGCCACTCCGTGACCTTACCAAGCATCCCTCCCCTTGTGCACTGCCTTCGCAGCCAATTGTTTTTTTTCAGGTCGCACCTTGGGATTCATATAAAGACCCCAGATGCAACCCCGGGGGATTTTATTAAAAAAAATTGTGGGATTTTGACCACAGTACCATGGGTTTTCTCCAGCCATCCTGGTACAACCTGTTCAAATCGAGGGTCACTCTCATATTGTACAACCAGGCACACCCCGCAGGTAGACCCAAACCAAGACCCTACGGAAGTTCCCTTCATCGGGAAAATCCATGCCCACTCCAATAATGACCATAAAGATCGCTGCTTATGGAGCGGTTACCTATCTTCAATTCATGGTACCCTATGCCAGTGAACGTGGCTATTATTATTTCCCCGAATAGTGCAGCAGCCAGAGAAGCCGCATCCTTTCCCTACACCTGAGCAGAGAAAGGTCCGATGCTAAATAAGCTGGTGCACTATATCATCGCTCGAGAGCGCTTGACCCAGCAAGTGATGGATTTTCTCCAGACCCTTGCTGTGTAAAACCCTAGTCGCTATTAGTAGACCCCTGAGGCCAGACTAAGAGAGACGCATTTTGTGAGTCCCCCATCCACTCCCAGTGGACGAAGGATATATCGCACTGCAGGGAATAATTCCTCGTGAAATATAACTTATTACCTGAACCGTCAGCACCGTGGTTATATCAGTTTGTGTAGAAATTGACTGCTTGTTGTGATAGCTGTGTTGTGCTTTAAAATTTTCTGTATTAGTATATTGCATTGGTTGAAGTTGTTTCTCGTGATTAAAAAAAATTGATTGTTTTTAATTATAGCAAATTTCATAGTAAGGTTTTTCTTAAAAGACCACTGCCATGAAAAATGTTTTCCTCAATAAAAATTTGTTTTGCATGCCCTCTCGTTATATGACTCACACACTACGTACACTAAATGCAGGACCACACGTGCTTTTATCACCAAATCGATTACCTCGCTAGAACACCACAACTGCACATTAGTCAGCAATTTTTACTGTAACCCCGTCCTATCATGCGTGTGGTGTATCTGTTTTCATGTGACGGTTGCCGCGTGGTACGAGTAATCTTTTTACAAAATAAGTTCTTAGCAAATCTCGAGGACGAGATTTTTCTTAAGGGGGGTAGTGTTGTAACACCCCAAAAATTTAATCTTGTTTTATTAATTAGAATTTTGTCAGAAAGATTTATTTTCTATTTTCTGGCTTTTCTATTAATTTCAGAGCTACTTCTTTTCTCTGGATTTTAAATTTTTTTTCCCTCTTATCTGAAACTTTTGGATAATATTGAGGGGCTTGAATGCTTTCTTAAAACATTTGATTTTTGTTGGGTATGCAAGTGGAAGCATTTTTATAATACTTTTGCCAAGCATCAATTCTTTTAAAATGGCTTTTCCATTCTTGTAAGGGCCCCCATTGCACTGCAACCTATTTAAATTTTTCTTTAAAAATTACGTAAAAATTTGGAGATGTCAGTAGATGCATATAACTCATTTTTATGCAAAAATCCAGCTTTGTGTTTTATAAATTTTGAGCAAACCATCCTCTTCTTCATTCTGGTCCAGTTTGGTATTTTGCACTGCAACCCTATTTTAAATTCCTCTAGTGATCTTGGGATCTTTCCTGCTGTTAGTACTTGCTACCAAACCCTTAAGTCCAGGATATTGGACCCATTTGAATAATTATGGTCCATGCAATAATAGCCTACATTTTCTGTCCAGATTTGGTTTTCTCAAAAACTTGCACTAACAAGTTTCTGGCTTTGCCAAACTAACCTTGCCACCATCACCTACACCTAAAGAGATCCCAGTCTGGTAAGTTTGGTGTCCAGAAAGATCTCCTAGGTGGCCTTGGCATATTGTCAAACAGCTGACGTGCATGACCAGAATTGGCATGCTCCCAACTTAGTATTAGAGACTTTCCTTCCTGGACAAACCAACATGTCCCCTAGCCTCCTTTTGCCCACTAACCTAACCCTGGGTAGTTCCAACAGCACCAGAGCATTTTAGGTCACCCCAGCATTTCGTCGAGCACGTGGTGGGCATGCCGAGAGCACGAGCGGAGCGTGCGTTTTGCACGCGCCTGCCCGAGCCGCCTCACCAACCCCCGAGCTTATCCTAGCCCTCTGCCGCTCACAGCATAGCGCCAAGGCCAGACCTGCTTCGTTCACGAGCACCGCAGCCTTCCCTCATCTCCCCCGCAAGCCGCCACGACCGCCGACTGCCGTCTCTGCCGTGGCCAGCACCGCCCAAACCATCTCCGCTCGCCAGCTGCCTCCTTGTGTAGTGCCTCGACCGTCCGCTAGCTCCTGACGCCGTCCCCAACCTCGACGTGTCACCCTGCAAGCTACAGAGCAGCGGTTCACCGATCTTATCCGCCGCCACCGTCGAGCTTATCCTCTGGCAACCGACGAACCGACCATGGCTAGCTATAAAAGGGCCCACAGAGCAAGGACACCACCGCAACCTCGCAGAGCCACCCCTCCTCACAACCTTGACTGGGAGTCGCCGTAGGCCACTGCCCCGTTTGCTCCCGAAGGCGCCATTCGCCCCAGAGCTCGCCGCCGGCGGCCCCCTTCGCCCCCGAGACCCTTTCGACCACTGGGAGGATCGCCCTGGAGCGGCGGATCCTTTCCCACCCTCGAATGGCTCCTAGGAGCCGTCGTCCGCCGGCGAGGATCGTCGGGCCTCCGCCCCGGCTCGGCCGCGGGAGGAAGGAGAAGGGCGACTGGTCAAATATGACCAGTGGACCCAAGGGCCCCACCCGTCTGTGACTCCAGGCTCGGCTGAGCGTTTTAAGTGAAAGCGTAAAGCCCGAAGTACGTCTCTCCCTCTCGGAAGCGTATTCTGAGCCGATGCGTTTGCCTTTTTCTGGTTTTTTAATAAAGCAGAATTTTGACTAAACTTTGACTGGGCATATCTTTTTAAATAAAACTCCAAATGAGTTGATTCATTTTCCTACCTCTCTCATATTTCACCTAGTTTATTTTAAGATTTATTTCAAAAATAATTATGACAACTTTTTGTACTTTTTTTTAAAGTTTGTGTTAATTTGAATATTTTCAAAATTAGGATTTGGAGGGAAGATCAAAATTTTCAAAAGTTTTGGCGTGCACCTCACCTCTCTGCACCTTGAAGGCAAGCATCTTGAACTCCATTATGACATAAGCTGTGTGTTGTTCGCTAGAACATATGAACTCCATCAATATGCTAAAATGGAGTAGCGTTATTTCATGTGGAAGTCATACTCTTGCATATCAACATATGGTGAAAATCTTTTCTGTTATATGTGTGATATTGGTGACAGTAGCCACTTCTCATGCCACATATGCCTGGTGATAGTTCGGATGGAGTCCGAAGGAAGATTGTGTTCCGGTGAACACAACCACGTGACGGACATCTCGTTGTGGCGAGGATGTGCAGTGAGGCATGATGGGGCATGAGGGGTGGTGACCCTGTCAGGAAAACTGTGGAAAGTATCTGTTGTGCTAACCATGCAGGGAACACATAAGCCTCCTGAGTCGACCATAGATCGAGTCTTGTTCCAGTAACCCCCATGCTTGTTTTCGTACTACCACTTGTCCCTGCCGCGGGCAGGGTACGGTTCAGTAAGTTGTCAACCCCTTTCTTGGCACACACCGTACAGAGAGGCCATGGTGGAAGATACCGGGTGCATCCGGTAGGCATGCCACATGGTCCGGGGGCATGGGTGTTTCCGGTTGGGACCGAGAGGGGGGCACCCCTTAGTAGCGCGCGATATAAATTTGATCCCATGCAAATCAAGGTTGTAGCCTCCCCACTTAGAGTTTTGCTTAACAAGTGTCGTGGGTGATTCCAGACACCGGTAAGTTAAGCTGGTGTGTGCTGGTTGGGTGTGTTTTCAATTCAAAGACCGTAAGCGGAATTAGTCCCGGTGGACTAAAGGAATCCGTTACTCGTGGGTAAAGAGTACACCCTCTGCAGAGTTTATATCTATTCGAATAGCCGTATCCGCGGTTAAGGACTACAGTCTGGGATGGGTCAAGTGTCGGTCTTAGCGTCGGTCTTCGGAGGAAAACTTCTAAATCAGAATATTGATCATGACGTGTGACGAATGATGATTGTGATTATTATTATTGTGGACTAACCATTTATATTGTTGTTGAATTGTTGAGTATCCCTAGGATGGTTCTACCTCCAGAATACTCATTGTGATTATTATTATATAAGCCCTTTATGTGGTGTCGCTGAGACGCCCGACTGTGGCATACTTGTTATTTATTTATAAGCCCTTTATGTGGTGTCGCTGAGACGCCCGACTGTGGCATGCTTGTTATTTAATTTCCTTATAAGCCCTTTATGTAGCGTCGCTCAGACACCCGACTGTGGCATGTTGATTATTTATTTTCCTTATAAGCCCTTTAGGTGGCGTCGCTCCGACGCCCGACTGTGGCACGCATGTGATTTATTTTTCTTATAAGCCCTTTATGTGGCGTCGCTCAGACGCCCGACTGAGGCATGCTTTATATTATTATCCTTTCGAGTCATCGCTTCAGACACCCGATCGGTTTATTTTATATTCATTCTCTGATTGCTTATTCCTGTTTAATACAAATGACCTGCTCATGTGCATCATGAATTTTATTTTGGGACTGACTAAGTGATCGTGGATTATTTCAGTGCATGATTATCACCTGCTACGTTATACCTGTTTTCATGATGTTTGCGAGTACATTCAAAGTACTCACTGGCTTGTCCCTGGCTATTGTCTTGGCCAGATCTCTTGCTTGGAAAGGAGCACAACGACGACAACCCCGGAACCTAGGCAATGGAGATAGCAGACGCGCGAAGATAGGAGTTATCCAGGTCAGCTGTTCCTGTGGGAAATGGAGTCCCATAGACGCTGATGATCCGCAAACCGCTTCCGCCGTCAACCATTAGAAGACTTTTGTTGTACTCATGGACCAGAATGGTCTTGTACTGCATATTTTATATTTTGCTTGGAATTTCTGTATCAAGATTGTGTCTCATCAGCTAACAGTAATCCTGGGGCTGGTGAGCACAAGGACCATTGACTGGGAAATTTATATCCTGGAAAACCGGATTTCAAGATGACTAGGTTAAACGGAAAAAGAATTTCTAGATGAAACTCCAGGCGCTTGAATCGCCTGATTCTGATAAACGAGCGAAAAGATAAACTAAAGCAAAGATCGGATCAGAGATCGCAATCAGAAAATAAACTAGAAAAAGAAAACTAATACAGCTTAACAAACGAACATTCGTCAGCTGAGACTAAACGACGAACTCGTTCGTTAGAACGAACGAACAGGTGAATGTTTACTAATTAACTGAACCAAAAAAAAAAAGAAAACCGATCTAATAAAACCGATCTAAAGAAAACCGACTAGTTCTTAAAAAAACCGACGGTCTTCTTAAAAAAACCGGGCGGCTACCTCGTCGACGACCGGCGGGCGGCGGCAAAGCGGCGGGGCGGTGGTGGCAGCGGCGGGCAGCAGCAGCAGCGGGGCGGCTGCGGCGGCTTGCGGCGGCGGCGGCTGCGAGGCGGCGGCGGCTGCGAGGCAGCGGGGCGGTGTGCGGCAGACGGGGGGGCTGCAGTTATATAGGGGGGCTGCAAGGGGGCTTGGGGAAGGGGCAAAAGCAGCGGCGGCAGCAGTCCGGCTCGGCCACCGCCGGCGCTGGCGGGGAAGGCGGTCGCGGCGGCGGCTTGGGCCTGGCTCGGCTGGGCTTCGGCCCAGTCGGGTCGGGTCCCCCCCCCCCTCTCTTTTTTTTAATTAACGTCGGCGCTACGAAAAAGAATTCTAGAAAATAAAATAAAATCTAAAATCGCCAAAACAAATTTTCATCGTCTAAATAGAATATTTAGAACAAGATGAACATTTTCTTGGCACTAAAATGCAATTTTGAAAACATGCACTTTTTTCCTAATTCAAATAAAAACTCCAAATAAAACTTGTTTGATTTTTCTATTAACTCCTCCGTATTTCTTATTTTTTTGGGGAGAGTCATTTTACTCCCTCTCTCATATATTTATGATAGAAATACTTGAAGATAAAATAAATAAAATCAAATGATCCTATTTTCAAAATTTGAGAAACCTCAAATATGGAAATATTGAAATCCCCAACTCTCTTCGAGGGTCCTTGAGTTGCTTAGGATTTTCTGGGATCACCAAAAGCAAGAAAATATGATATGCATAATGATCTAATGTATAAAATTCCAAATTGAAAATTTGGGATGTTACAAACCTACCCCCCCTTAAGATGAATCTCGCCCTCGAGATTCGGGTTGGCTAGAAAATAGGTGAGGGTTGTCCTTCCGTAGGTCTTCCTCTCTTTCCCAGGTGGCTTCATCCTCGGTGTGGTGACTCCGCTGAACTTTGCAAAACTTGATAACCTTGCTGCGGGTGACTCGACTGGCATACTCAAGAATCTTGACTGGTTTCTCTTCATAGGTCAAGTCGCTGTCCAATTGAATAGCTTCTAATGGCACGGTATCCCTCAACGGTATCTCGGCCATCTCTGCATGGCATTTCTTCAATTGGGAAACGTGGAATACATCGTGAACTCCTGACAATCCTTCAGGCAGTTCCAACTTGTAGGCTACTTCTCCCATACGTTCCATAATCTTATAGGGTCCTACAAAATGGGGCGCTAGTTTTCCCTTAACTCCAAAGCGCTTAACTCCTCGAATTGGAGATACTCGAAGATAAACTCTGTCTCCGACCTCGTAAACGATTTCCTTGCGTTTTGAATCTGCATAGCTCTTCTGCCTGGACTGGGCTATCTTGAGCCTATCGCGAATCAACTTCACCTTCTGCTCCGATTCCTTGATTAAATCTGGCCCGAACAGCTTGCGGTCTCCAACTTCGTCCCACGACAACGGAGTCCTACATCTCCTTCCGTATAACGCTTCGAAAGGGGCCATCTTCAAACTGGCTTGATAACTGTTGTTGTAAGAAAATTCGGCATACGGCAAATTGTCGTCCCAACTAGATCCATAATCTAGTGCACAGGCTCTCAGCATATCCTCCAAAATCTGATTGACTCTTTCTGTCTGTCCATCTGTCTGCGGGTGAAAAGCTGTGCTAAACTCTAGCCTGGTACCCAAAGTTTCGTGTAACTCATTCCAGAACTTTGAGGTAAACTGGGTTCCTCTGTCTGATACGATGCTCCTCGGAACTCCATGCAGACATACAATTCGGGTCATGTATATCTTTGCCAACTTTGCACTGGTATAAGTAGTCTTTACGGGGATGAAATGAGCTACCTTTGTTAAACGATCGACTACGACCCAAATCAAGTCATAGCCAGAACGAGTTCTGGGTAATCCTGTAATAAAATCCATACCTAGCTTATCCCACTTCCATTCGGGTATTGGCAATGGTTGTAACAATCCTGCCGGCTTCTGATGTTCTGCCTTCACTCTCTGACATACATCACAAACTGCTACATACTCTGCAATATCTTTCTTCATACCGGTCCACCAGAAAATATCCTTCAAATCCAAATACATCTTAGTATTTCCTGGGTGAATCGAGTATGGTGACTCATGGGCCTCCTGTAGAATCAACTTCCCGATTTCCGGGTCGTTAGGCACATAAATGCGGTCCTCAAACCATAAGGTGTCATGTTCATCCTCATGAAATCCTTTAGCTTTTCCTTCGCTCATCCTCTCCTTTATAGAGGCAACCTCCTCGTCAGTTTTCTGAGCTTCTCTGATTTTATCCATCAGGGTAGACTGGATTTCTAGTGTTGCTACGTAGCCTCTCGGAACTATCTCCAAACGTAGTTCTCGTAAGTCCTCGGCTAACTCCTTTGGAAATTCCTCCGTCATTAGGGTATTGACATGGCTCTTATGGCTTAGCACATCGGCTACTATGTTAGCCTTTCCGGGATGATAATGCAATCTCATGTCATAGTCCTTAATGAGTTCCAGCCATCTCCTTTGCCTGAGATTCAGCTCCTTCTGAGTGAATATATACTTCAAACTCTTGTGATCCGTATATACTTCACAATGGTTTCCGATGAGAGAATGTCTCCACGTCTTCAATGCATGCACTACGACTGCTAACTCCAAATCATGAGTGGCATAGTTCAACTCATGAGGTTTCAGTTGTCGTGAAGCATACGAAACAACTCTTCCTTCCTGCATAAGAACTGCTCCAAGTCCACGACGTGAAGCGTTGCAGTACACCTCAAAATCCTTATGTTGATCTGGCAGAATCAACACAGGTGATGAGACCAAACGTTTCTTTAGTTCCTGGAAACTGGCCTCACATTCTTCGGTCCAATTGAACTTGGTGTCCTTCTTTAACAACTCTGTCATTGGTTTGGCAATCCTCGAGAAATTCTCAATAAATCTGCGGTAGTATCCTGCAAGTCCAAGAAAACTCTGGATCTCTCCAACTGTTGTTGGTGCCTCCCAATTTGTCACAGTGTCCACCTTGGCGGGATCTACTGCTATTCCTTCTCCGGATATAACGTGTCCGAGGAATCCAACTTCCTTCAACCAAAACTCGCATTTGCTAAACTTGGCATACAACTGGTGTTCTCTGAGCTTCTCCAATATCAAACGCAAATGATCTGCATGCTCCTCATCATCCTTTGAGAAGATCAATATATCATCTATGAACACTACGACGAGCTTATCCAAATACTCCATAAATACCTTGTTCATCAGGTTCATAAAGTATGCTGGTGCGTTAGTCAGACCAAAAGACATAACGGTATACTCATACAATCCATACCTAGTGGTAAAGGCCGTCTTAGGTATATCCTGCTCTCGAATCTTCAATTGATGGTACCCTGATCGCAGATCGATCTTGGAAAATACCTTGGCTCCTTGCAATCTATCGAACAGATCATTGATCATCGGCAGTGGGTACTTGTTCTTGATCGTTACTTTGTTCAATCCTCGGTAATCAACAACCATTCTTAACGATCCATCCTTCTTCTCCACTAGAAGTACTGGCGAACCCCAAGGCGAAGAACTTGGGCGTATGAATCCTTTATCCAGTAACTCCTTAATCTGTTTCTTAATCTCTTCCAAATCCTTTGCAGGCATCCTATATGGTCTCTTAGAAATTGGCCATGTGCCTGGCAAAAGCTCAATCAAAAACTCTATATCTCTGTCAGGTGGCATTCCTGGCAGTTCTTCTGGAAACACGTCAGGGAAATCTTTCACCACTGGTACTTCCTCCTGAACAACTCCTGATAAGGAATTTAATCTGTTCCTTTTCGGCTCATGCCGGGATACATACTTGATCCTTCTTCCTTCTGGCGTAGTAAGCAAAATGGACTTACTGGCGCACTCAATATTCCCTTCATACTTAGATAACCAATCCATGCCTAATATCACATCCAATCCTTGAGATTCCAATACTATTAGGTCCGAAGGGAAAATGTAGTTACCAATCCTTAATGGCAACTGATCACACCATAACTTAGCCATATACTCAGCTCCTGGTGAGGTTACTAACATGGGTGACCTAAGGGCTTGGGTTGGCAGCTTATACTTATCCACAAATCCCCTTGAAATGTATGAATGCGTTGCACCAGTATCGAAAAGAACGAGTGCAGTAAAGGACTTAACTAAAAACTTACCTATTACTGCATCTGGCTGAGCTTCAACCTCCTCCACGCTAACATGATTCACTTGTCCTTTGTTGAAGGGGTTGGGCTTCTTCGCGGCGCTTCCATTTCCGTTCCCATTCTTAGCTTCTGGGTAGTCATTGGCATAATGTCCATTCTTCCCGCACTTGTAACAGGTGACATGGCTGAAATCCTTCTTGGTGGGTGTGGACGGGGTAGGGCGACTCTGGTTACTACTTGCTCCATTCCCATTTCCATTCTTAGGGCCATTATGATTGTGCGAGCTACCTCCTCCATGGGTATGTTGAAACTGCCCTACCGTTTTAGGGGTAAAACGAGGCTTCTGCTGACCTCCAGAATTGTACTTTCCTTGTCCATACTTCCTCTTGCGACTTTCAATCTGCTGATGCTTCCTTTCAATCATTAGGGCGCGGTCAACCAGCTCCTGGTAGTTATTGAAAGTTGCCACCATCAACTGTACACTCATCTCATCATTCAGCCCTTCCATGAATCTCTCCTGCTTAGCGGCATCTGTGGCCACATCATCTGGGGCATAACGAGATAGGGTACTAAACTCATCCACGTACTGAGCCACAGTATGGTTGCCTTGGCGCAAATTGCGAAACTCCTGCTTCTTCATACTCATAGCTCCAGTTGATACATGGGCGGTACGAAAAGCTTGCTGAAACTGATCCCAAGTCACATTGGCTATGGGAAAAGTGGCTGTGTAATTCTTCCACCATGCTGCGCCTGGTCCAGACAACTGGTGTGCGGCAAAACGCACCTTCTCAGCATCTGAGCAGTTAGCAGTGGTCAAATCCCTTCCAATTTTGCGCAGCCAGTCGTTAGCGACTATTGGTTCAATGCTGCCAGCAAACACTGGTGGTTGCAACCTTAAGAAACGTGTCAGATTGTCCACGGGTGGTGGTGGTGGAGGTTGTTGTTGTTGTTCTGGTTGTTCTGAGTATTCTGGACAAGTAGTTGCATCAGGGTGTTCTGCTGCTGGATCAACTGGGTGAGCTCAGGGGGAAACTCAAATCCAGGCTCACGTCTTGGAGGCATCTGATGGGTGTAGAGAGAAGAGATTAGAACAGAATGGAGGTCTAAGGGAAAATCACTACCCATATGCACATGAGACAAACACACAATTTTCACACCAAAATCAATTTCAAACAAGGGCTTACACAGATCTAATCATTACAAAAGTTCTCTAAGTCTACTAAATGGGAAAAACTACTAGTCATAGAAAGGTCTTCTAGAAATTTTGATCGACAGAGGATTCCATGATATCTGCTCCAGCTTCATCTTCATAGTCTTCGTCTTGGCTATCATCGGGTTCCGAATCCGTGTCGTCAATGATGATGTAGTCTTCCGGTGGAATCTCCTTGGGTTCTTCTTCCTCTTCTTCTTCTCCCATGAGTATTCCTAACTTCCGTGTCAAGTCATCATTCTTCTCCACAGGTATTAGCATCTCCTCCTCGTATCCGTCGCGCGTAGACTTGAGTTCCTCTTCTAACTCCAAGTTTCGGTTTAGCGCTTTCTTCAAATCTATCATCCCTGCACACATCTGGTCCTCCTGGCGACGAATGTGATGGTTCAACTCCTAGATGAAGCCTGCAATGGATCTATCCTTCCGGGTGCTGATCATATCCCAATTCTCATCTCGGCGTCCACAAATTTGATAGATGGTGTCCTTTAGCTCCTGCTTGTAGACTTCTCCAATCCTTCCCATAGCGATGTGGGCTGCCATGCTCCTGCCTAGGCTCCATGTAGGCGCATTAAAAGAAAATGCTATGAGTGCGGTGACTGGCTTGAACGTCCTTCCTGGAACTTGAGCTTGAATCAACCAACGCTCCTCCTCAGGTAGAGTGGCGTTGTAGGTTCCGGTGAAGCTTGGTAGTCCAAGGTTTAGATATCTGGTGACTTCCTTTAGGTGTCGTCCAAATGGTGTATCTTCATCCGGTTGAGTGAACTTGTTCTTTGCATCCACCATCCTAAAAGAGTAGAAAAAATGAGGAGTCAGAAAAGAGAAGAGTGAATACTGCTCTAGGGCTTTAACTTAGTGGTCGTGTCCTACAGTCAGCGTGTGCTGTGATACCATCTTGTAGCGACCAGACCTCAAACAGTCTGATCTCTGTGCATCAGTGTCATCCCTGGATCAGGAATGCTGACACGCACAGTACTTGAAGGATTTATAACAGAGTAGCAATCACACACTTATTACATCGATAGTTCCAACGATGAACTTATTACAATAAAAGTGGCTTAAGGCCATCTAACACGATAACAGTGGAAGGCTTGGAAGATAAGTGAGTCCATCAACTCCAACGGCATCACTGAGTATAGCACCACGACCTATAAGGCACCTTACTCGTCGTCTGAAAAGTCTGCAACATGAACGTTGCAGCCCGAAAACGGGTCAGCACATGGAATATGCTGGCAAAGTAACACATAGAGAGTAACAAAAGTAAACCTATACTATATGCAATATGGCTGGTGGAAAGCTCTATGTTTACAGTTTTTGCGTAAAGCCAATTTTTCCCTACTTCAAAGGAATAGATTTTAATTTACTATCATGGTAGTTGAAACATCGTTGAGAAGATAGACATCCTCTCAACCCTAATTAAAATTCTTCATTAAACCCAACAATATTAATTAAAGTAACATGATGAGATTCACATGATATCCAAGTACTAGATACTCAAGACGTCTGTAACCGGGGACACGGCTAATCATGATCAGTTTGTACACTCTGCAGAGGTTTGTGCACTTCTCCCCACAAGACTCGATCGCCTCCATTTGGTTTCTCGCACTGCAAGGTGTTTGAGAAACGGATGACCGAGACACAGTCTTTCAGAAGTACTAGCACCTTACAAACGGGTGGACCGTACCAACCTACATCCCCTACATCTGCTAGTCCACCACTGTAAGAGTTCGCACAACTTAGTCAACTATGCTAGAGCCCATAATAGCTTGTGGCTGCACACGGAAGTTTCTAGTATGAATAATCTCATGATCCCTTTGAGCCTAGGTGGCGGTCCAAAAGAAAAACAGGCAATCGCTGGAATACCCAGGTGCCTCAATCCACCTAGATGTGTGTTAATGTTGCCACCTTAAGTTGAACCATTAATTAACAATCTCACATCTGTCATGGAATACACTCACCCAATCCACGTCTACGAGCATAGCATGGCCTAACAGCAAGCGTAGAAGTAACTCCCAAAGGTTTGAATGTAATGCAGGTAATAGGTACTACCTCAATCTACTTCCTAGTCCCACAAGTTAATTGATCCTACTCATGCAATGTGTGAGGGTTTGACTAATGCAATGAAAACTGGTAATTGGGAAGTATGATCAAAGTGTTACTTGCCTTGCTGATGATCCACAAAACCTAGAGATTCAAAGTAGCAAGCGGCGTACTCCGGGTATTCTATCGCAAACAAACAAGCACACAATAAGTACTTAACTAATGCACGGGTAAAACTTGACTAAGAGATCTAACCAGAAAGTTCAACTTAAGAACTCCGGTTTGCAAAAGAAATGGCAAAAGAAAAGCAACGAAAGACAAACGGCGAAAGAAAAACAACTACCGAACCAATCTGGACTTAAGTCCAAATTTAGCAGAGGCAAACGCTTGAGTGACTAGGTTAAACGGAAAAAGAATTTCGAGATGAAACTCCAGGCGCTTGAATCGCCTGATTCCGATAAACGAGCGAAAAGGTAAACTAAAACAAAGATCAGATCAGAGATCACAATCAGAAAATAAACTAGAAAAAGAAAACTAATACAGCTTAACGAACGAACGTTCGTCAGCTGAGACTAAACGATGAACTCGTTCGTTAGAACGAACGAATTGGGTGAATGTTTACTAATTAACTGAACCGAAAAAAGAAAACCGATCTAAAGAAAAACCGACTAGGTTTCTTAAAAAAACCGACGGTCTTCTTAAAAAAATCAGGCGGCTACCTCGTCGACGACCGGCGGGCGGCGGCTGCGGCGGGCGGCGACATAGCGGCGGGGCGGCTGCGGCGGCGGTGGTGGCGGCGGTGGGCAGCAGCAGCAGTGGGGCAGTGAGACGGCTGCTGCGGCGGCGGCTTGCGGCGGCGGCGGCTGCGAGGCGGCAGCGACTGCGAGGCGGCGGGGCGGTGTGCAGCAGAGGGGGGGCTGCATTTATATAGGGGGCTGCAAGGGGGCTTGGGGAAGGGGCAAAAGCAGCGGCGACAACAGTCCGGCTCGGCCACGGCCGGCGCAGGCAGGGAAGGCGGTCGCGGCGGCGGCTTGGGCCTGGCTCGGCTGGGCTTCGGCCCAGTCGGGGTCGGGTCCCTCTCTCTCTCTTTTTTTAATTAACGCCAGCGTTACGAAAAAGAATTCTAGAAAATAAAATAAAATCTAAAATTGCCAAAACAAATTTTCACCATCTAAATTGAATATTTAGAACAAGATGAACATTTTCTTGGCACTAAAATGCAATTTTGAAAACATGCACTTTTTTCCTAATTCAAATAAAAACTCCAAATAAAACTTGTTTGATTTTTCTATTAAATCCTCCGTATTTCTTATTTTTTTGGGAGAGTCATTTTACTCCCTCTCTCTTATATTTATGATAGAAATACTTGAAGATAAAATAAATAAAATCAAATGATACTATTTTCAAAATTTGAGAAACCTCAAATATGAAAATATTGAAATCCCCAACTCTCTCCGAGGGTCCTTGAGTTGCTTAGGATTTTTCTGGGATCACCAAAAGCAAGAAAATATGATATGCATAATGATCTAATGTATAACATTCCAAATTGAAAATTTGGGATGTTACAATTATGGGCCTATAGAACTGCATACAAAAATCTTATGGGTTTGTCTACATATAAGATGGTATATGGAAAAGCTTGTCACTTACCTCTTGAGCTAGAACATAAGGCATATTGGGCTATTAAAGAGCTCAATTATGATTTCAAACTTGCCGGTGAAAAGAGGTTATTTGACATTAGCTCTCTTGATGAATGGAGAACCCAGGCCTATGAGAATGCCAAGCTGTTTAAAGGAAAAAAAAAATTAAAAGATGGCATGACAAAAGGATACAAATGCGTGAGTTTAACGTAGGTGATTATGTCTTGCTATACAACTCTTGTTTAAGATTTTTTGCAGGAAAACTTCTCTCTAAATGGGAAGGTCCTTACGTTATTGAAGAGGTCTATCATTCCGATGCCATAAAAATCATCAACTTCGAAGGCACAAATCTGAAGGTGGTGAACGGTCAAAGAATCAAACATTATATCTATAAATGTTGAAACCAATGTTATTGAAACCGTAACCCCGGAGGAATACATAAGGGACACTTTCCAGAATGATCCAGACTCCTAAAAGGAAGAGGTATGTGGTACGGTAAGTAAACCGACTCCAAAACAGTTCTAAAGGCAATTTTTCTTTGTTTTGGAACATTTAGAAAAATAGAAAAATAAGTAGCAGTCCGGAAGAGACACGAGGCGTCCACGAGGGTGGAGGGCGCGCCCCCTTCCTTGGGCGCGCCCCCTGCCTCGTGGGCACCCCGTGTGCCTCCCGGACTTCATTTTCTTGTGGGTTACTCCTTTTGGTCAGTAAAAATTCATTATATAAACTCCCGAAGGTTTTGACCTCTGTATCACGCAAAAATTCTCTATTTTCATTTCGAGTTGTTTATGTCATAGACAAAAGCAACAAGTCATCCCAGTATTCGGATGGAGAAAGCTATGTAGCTGATTCCCTTGCCGACCCTAAGGTCCATGGGGACTGGGAGCATTATGGCTGGACCAGCTCAGATGAAGACAAAGTCCCACTACCTCAACCAGGGGACATGCATGTGGAGTTCAAAAAGTCAAGCCTCCCCGACAGAGTAAAGAAACCTAGGATCGAATTTATCCCTTTTAACCTCTTGTAGGAAAATAAGCAGACACTATGCAAGAAGATATTAAATCTTGAGCAAGAGATCAATGACCTAAGGGAGCAGAATTCTGCCCTTAAGCGCAAGTTAAGGAAGAAGCCGTCATCACCACCCCCGAAGAAGGAGACATAATCATATGGGTATGGGCACTCCCCTTGGCAACTGGCAAGCTTGGGGGAGTGACCCTGGTATCATATCACCATCACTCCTATCTTTACCGTTTTTCTTAGTTCGATCCTTTTGGTAGTATCTTGATCTAGTAGAATAGAGTTAGCATGATCTAGTTGTGAGCTTTTGCCTTATGATCTTTACCCTTTGTAATTGAGTCCGTGAGCTATATAATAAAGATTAGTGTTGAGTCAAGGGCTTTATTTCCTCACTTCGGTCATGATAAAAAGAAAGAAAACATAAAGAGTATCCAAGAGTTCATATCGATCTTATGGGAAGTAATGACTTCACATATAAGAGTATGATGAATAAAAGTTGTTGGGAGTTAACAAACATAGTTTTGGTGATCGTTGCAATTAATAGGAAGTAACAAAAGAAGAGAGGCTTCACATACAAATATACTATCTTGGACATCTTTTATGATTGTGAGCACTCATTAAAGTATGACATGCTAAAGAGTTGATGTTGGACAAGGAAGACAACATAATGGGTTATGTTTTCTCATATCCGAAATAAAGTATATTGTCATGGATCATCCAAGATGTTGAGCTTGCCTTTCCCCCTCATGCTAGCCAAAACTCCTCGCACCAAGTAGAGATACTACTTGTGCTTCCATACATCCTTAAACCCAGTTTTGCCATGAGAGTCCACCAAACCTACCTATGGATTGAGAAAGATCCTTCCAAGTAAGTTGTCATGTTGCAAATTTGCTAAAATATGTATGATTTATTAGTATGGAGGAAATTAGCTTTATACGGTCTTGTGATATGGAAGTAATAAAAGCGACGGACTGCATAATAAAGGTCCTTATCACAAGTGGCAATATAAAGTAGCGTTCCTTTGTGCTAAGACTTTGTGCATTCAACCATAAAAACACATGACAACCTTTGCTTCCCTCTGCGAAGGGCCTATCTATTATTCTTGCCTTATAAGAGTCAAGGTGAAATTCACCTTTCCCTTTTTTACATTTTATCCTTTGGCAAGCACAGTGTGTTGGAAAGATCCTGACATATATACCCACTTGGATGTAAGTTTTCATGAACTATTACTGTTGACATTACCCTTGAGGTAAAAGGTTGGGAGGCAACACCATAAGCCTCTATCTTTCTCTGTGTCTGATTAAAACTCCATAACCATAAGTATTGCGTGAGTGTGAGCAATTGTGAAAGATTATATGATAGTTGAGTATGTAGGCTTGCTGAAAAGCTCTTACATTGACCCTTTCCGATGTTACGAAAAATTGCATTTGATTCAATGACCGAGATCAAGATTATTAGTTTTCAATGAAGTTTATGATTCATGCTTGATATGGTGAATGAATTGTTAATTTAGCATAAGAATCATATGCCATTATATATATGTTGCTGTTATGAGAATGATCATGATGCCCTCATGTCCGTATTTTGTTTTTATCGACACCTCTATCTCTAAACATGTGGACATATTTTTTGATTTTGGCTTTCGCTTGAGGACAAGCGAGGTCTAAGCTTGGGTGAGTTGATACGTCAATTTTGCATCATGCTTATATGTTGATATTTATTGCATTATGGGCTGTTATTACATGTTATGTCACAATACTTATGCCTTTTCTCCCTTATTTTACAAGGTTTACATGAAGAGGGAGAATGCTGACAGCTGGAATTCTGGGCTGGAAAAGGAGCAAACTCTGGAAACCTATTCTGCACAACTCCAAAAGGCCTGAAACTCCATAGAACTCCGTTTCAGAAAATATAAAAAATATCTAGCGAAAGAAGTTCACGAGGGGGGCCACCTGCTGTCCATGAGGGTGGGGAGCGCGCCCCCCTCTCTAGGCGCGCCCCCTGTCTCGTGGGCCCACCGACGGCCCCCCGATGCCCATCTTCTCCTATATGAAGTGTTTTGACCTGAAAAAAATCATAAGGAGGTTTTCGGGACCAGACGCCGCCGTCTCGAGGTGGAACCGAGGCGGAAACCAATCTAGGGCTTCGGCAGAGCTGTTCTACCGGGGATACTTTCCTCCGGGAGGGGGAAATCATCACCACCGTCATCACCAACAACTCTCCCATCTTGGGGAGGGCTATCTTCATCAACATCTTCACCAGCACCATCTCCTCTCAAACCCTAGTTCATCTCTTGTATCCAATCTTTGTACCCAAACCTCATATTTGTACCTGTGGGTTGCTAGTAGTGTTGATTACTCCTTGTAGTTGATGCTAGTTGGTTTATTTGGTGGAAGATCATATGTTCAGATCCATTATGCATATTAATACCCCTTTGATCATGAAACATATTATGTCTTGTGAGTAGTTACTTTTGTTCCTGAGGACATGGGAGAAGTCTTGCTATTAGTAGTCATGTGAATTTAGTCTTCGTTCGATATTTTGATGAGATGTATGTTGTCTCTCCTCTAGTGGTGTCATGTGAACATCGACTACATGACACTTCACCATTATTTGGGCCTAGAGGAAGGCATTGGGAAGTAATAAGTAGATGATGGGTTGCTACAGTGACAAAAGCATAAACCCTAGTTTATGCGTTGCTTCGTAAGGGGCTGATTTGGATCCATATGTTTCAGGCTATGGTTAGGTTTACCTTAATACTTCTTTTGTAGTTGCAGATGCTTGCATTAGAGGTTAATCCTAAGTGGGAGGATTGTCCAAGTAAGGACAACACCCAAGCACCGGTCCACCCACATACCAAATTATCAAAGTACTGAACGCGAATCAGATGATCGTGATGAAAACTAGCTTGACAATAATTCCCATGTGTCCTCGGGAGCGCTTTCCTTTATATAAGAGTTTGTCCAGGCTTGTCCTTTGCTACAAAAAGGATTGGGCCACCTTGCAACACCTTATGTACTTTTACCTTTTGTCACTCGCTACCAATTACCTTATCACAAAACTATCTGTTACCTATAATTTCAGTGCTTGTAGAAAATACCTTACTGAAAACCGCCTATCATTTCCTTCTGCTCCTCGTTGGGTTCGAGACTCTTACTTATCGAAAGGACTACGATAGATCCCCTACACTTGTGGGTCATCATGCATCTCCGCATCCTTTGAGTTTCCTTACCTGTGTGTTGCCCAACAGTGGGCGTTGGATCATCAGCGATGGATGCAGCAGCAGATTGACGAGGCCTGGGAGCAGCAGGTGTCCCAACAGCAACCGACACAGAATGATGGCTGGGGAGTCTGGCTAGTTGCACCACCTCCGTACAAAGGATTCAATTTCAGAACACTTTTTCAGTACACATGTCCCTCTCTCATGGATGGCGTGGAACAAGAGAGCAACATCACAGATGATCCTCAGGATGAATGGTCAGTATATTCTCATATTACCGAGGCTAAGGATGCTCTGATCAATGGAACACCAACCTCTAGTCTGCAATTTGTGTGCACTAATGGCAGCTCCCTTGCTGTTGAGGTTCAGGCTGAAGATGGTACCTGTTCTTGCAGTTTCTCTGGAAGATATCCTTTGGTAGGTACACTCGTCGCATTATTGCACCTGATGACTGTCCGATGAGTGATTTGTTCGCTCTCAACCCTCTTGCTGTCTTTCACACTGTGACTGCTGCTGTTATCAAGGGTGTGTGCTGTCTGAATGAGTAGTTTTTCCCAAGGACTAAGTTGCTTCCTTGTCTTCTGACAGATATATTCATACCTTCTGAGATCTGGTCTAACTTTGTTAAAATAGCCAAATTGTCTGGAGCTACTATAACTGATGGTGTGGGGTTCTCCACTAGGCAGGTTCTGTAGATGATTGGAGAGGGGAATGCTGACCCTGGGACTAACTCCGAGGCCTTTGGAAAGGTTGTTATAACTGAATCTTTTGAAGCTCTCGATGCTAAGCCACTGAATAAGTATGTTCAGAAGATGATCCTAGCTGAGAAGATGCCAATCGACACAACTTGCCTGAGGCGCAGCTCCAGGGCCACAAGGTATGATGGCTTTAAGGTAAACCTCATCACTGACGCTAAAAATCCACAGTCCAAGGTCAAACAGAGAGGGGCCCCATCGGTTGCTTTCTCCTCCAAGGCGACAAACCCCTGTCCCAAGTTGATGCTGCACCTTGACGCGGCTCAGACTGAAGAACTGCCTCCGCCAACTACGATCCAGCAGCTACAACATGTGGGTACAAAGCTGTGTGGGATACCTGTCGAAGAACTCAGCGCCCAAAAGCTTCTAGCGAGTGATCGTGGAGACACTCAGGAGCTGAACTAAGCAAGATGTCATCAAATAAACAGTGGAATGTTCGAGGAATCAATTCTAACAAAAAGTAGTTGGCAACCCCTAATGCGATTGAGATTAGTGGTTGTTCTGTAGTTTGCTTTCAAGAAACCAAGTGTGAATCTTTTGTTGCGTCGTTTATTAAACTCTTTTGCCCTAAGAAGTTTGATATGTTTGAATTTGTGCCATCAGTTGGTAACTCTGGGGGCTTTATTACTGTGTGGATGAGTTCGGTTTTCACAGGCGTCTCTGTTTTCAATGAATCTTTCGCGCTCGGCGTTAGGCTTACCTCGACTCAGTCCAATGATACGTGGACACTCGTTAACTTTTATGGTACTTGCACTAATCCCAACAGTTCTTTGTTTATCGCGTGGCTCTTTGATCTTCACATTCCAAATGGGGAAGATTGGCTTGTCTTAGGAGATTTCAACTACATCAGAGCGCCCAATAATCGTAACCATGGGGGTGGAGATGCTAAACGATATGCTAATTTTCAGCGAATTCATCCGTAGACAGTCTTTGGTTGAATTACCGATCAAGGGGCGATCCTTCACCTGGAGCAATATGCAAACTAACCCTCTGCTTGAACAGTTAGACTGGCACTTTACATCTGTTGATTGGGCGGCCAAATATCTGAATACTGTAGTCATGCCCCTAGGGAAGCCCACGTCAGATCATGTGCCTTGTTATGTTAGCATCCAAACCAAAATTCCCAAGACCAAATTATTTCATTTTGGGGACTATTGGTATAAACAGCCAGGTGTCTTTGATGTGGTGCAGAGATCATGGAACAAACACTGTTATGCCCTGAACACAGCTGTTGTCTTGTGCAAAAAACTAAAAAACCTGCGATATGATTTGAAACAACAGAGCAAGAAAATCTCTAAGTTGTCTGTGTTGATTGAGAATTGTAACAAAACCCTTGTGGAGCTTGATGGTGTTGAGGATCGTCGACGGTGGTCTGTACCTGAAGCTAATTTTAGAAAATTCCGAAGAAGCACCTTCTTCACCTACTTGACTGCAAAAAAGCGTATTGGAACAAATGTTGGACCATCAGGTGCTTCAAATTTGGCGACGACAACACCAAGTTCTTCCATAGGGTAGCGACTGAATGTTTTCACAGAAACAACATTTTTTCGCTGCGGCTGTCGGATGACTCAGTCGTCTATGATCATGTGGGTAAGGTGGCCGTCCTTCTCCTAACCTACAAGGAAAGACTAGGTTGCTCCAATCCTACTAACATGAGACTTGATCTGGAACGTATCATCAAAAAAGTGGAAGGGCTGCAGGCCCTGGCGGAGCCTTTCACTCGGGAGGAGATTGATCAAGTTGTCAAAGAGATGATGTCTGATCGTGCTCCTGGACCGGATGGTTTCAGTTGAAGCTTCATAAAATCTTGCTGGCACATCATTAAGGAGGAGTTCTATCGGCTTTGCTTTGATTTTCATGCAGGTACCTTGGACCTTGAAAGTTTTAATACTGGATTTATCACTCTCATCCCGAAGAATCAGTCGCCGGAGACAGCTGATGACTACCACCCTATAACACTCTTAAACTGCTGCCTCAAATTGCTGACAAAACTCTTGGCAAACCGTCTACAGAAAGTGGTTCTTAAAATCATCCACCGAAACCAATACGGGTTCTTCCAGGGTAGATCGATCCAGGACTGTGTGGCGTGGGCATATGAATTCATACACCAGTGCCAGGCTTCGAGACGTGAAATCGCCATTCTTAAACTCAACTTTGCAAACGCCTTTGATACGATCGAGCATGCTCGAATGATGCAGATTATGAAGTGCATGTGATTTGACGATCGCTGGCTAGGGTGGATTCATTGCTTGTTCCCGACTGCAAAATCCTCTGTGCTCCTCAATGGGACCCCCGGTAGGTAGTTCTTCTACAAAAGAGGGGTGCGCCAAGGCGACCCGTTGTCCCCGCTCACCTTCGTCTTGGCGGCTGACCTTCTCCAAGAAGACATCAATGATGCACCGGAGTGGTGCGCTTGAGCTACCCATACCAGCTCCGGAGGATGACTACCCTGTGATCCAGTACGCGGATGACACGATACTCGTGATGCCAGTTGATCAAGCGCAAGCAGGGACGATCAAATGAGTACTTCAGGACTATGCCTCCTCCATAGGGTTGCGCATCAATTTTAAAAAATTGACTCTAATGACTGTCAACACAGCTGTGGATGCAACAGAGCGCAATGCCGCTGGTTGCATCGGTCGAACGCAGGCCATCCACTGCCACCTCGCTTTTGGACCTTGGATCAAAACTCACCTTGGTCAATTCGGTGATCACCTCCCTGCCGATTTACGCCATATGTTCCATCAGATTGCCTCCGAAGATCCTGGAACATCTTGACAAGCTCGGGCGATATTGTCTTTGGGCGAAGAACACAGACGATGGCCACAAAGCAATATCCATGGCGGCATGGAACCTAGTCGATCGCCCCAAGGAGAAGGGTGGTCTGGGGATAATTGACCTTCAAATTCAGAACCAATGTTTGCTGCTTAAGCAACTACATAAATTCTACAACCGTTTGGATGTGCCTTGGGTTAACCTGATTTGGTCCACTTATTATGAGGGTTTGGTGCCTCATGCAACTGATCAGTGCGCATCGTTCTGGTGGCGTGATATCGTGCAGCTTGCACCAACTTGCAGGGGCGTCACATCGGTGGAAGTGAGAGACGAAAGCACGATGTTGTTCTAGAAGGATTTGTGGCATAACAATATCCTCTGTGATAGCCACCCCAACTGTTTTCCTTTGCTCTTAATGAAGATGTCTCGGTGCAAGCGCTGCTGACAGCACCAACGCTTGGGCATAATTTCCAGCTGCCGATCTCTGCCCAAGCCAGGGATGAGTTGCATAACCTTCAATGCAGCATGGCCTCGACAGAACTGAGTGACACCACAGACATCTGGAGGTGCGTGTGGGGATCGGGAGACTTTGCTTCCAGAAAGTATTATGATCATTGCTTCCGAGAAATTGTGGCGGATGATGCATTCAAATGGATCTGGAAATCAAAATGCACTAATAAATGGAGGGTTTTTGCGTGGCTACTTCTAGCGGACAGGCTGAACACTAGAAGCATGCTAAAGAGGAAAGGCATGAAGCTGTGAGACGATGCGTATACTTGCCTCCTCTGCGACAACCCGCCAAAAGAGATAGTGGAGCACCTCTTCTTCGAGTGTGCCTTCAGTAGAACGTGTTGGAGGA
Source organism: Secale cereale (assembly GCA_902687465.1). Lineage (NCBI taxonomy): Eukaryota > Viridiplantae > Streptophyta > Magnoliopsida > Poales > Poaceae > Secale > Secale cereale. The sequence continues at coordinate 526,576,064 of LR738714.1, read as the reverse complement.
AGCTGGGGATCGAGTGGGCGCACGGTGGAAACAGGCTTCAGCTTGTGCATGAGGCAAGAGACAAGTGGACGGGTCCCATGTTCATGGAGATCTTTGTGATTGCAGCCTGGAGCATATGGAAGGAGCGCAACAACAAGCACTACCTACGGTTGATGGCTAGCTTCTGAGATTCAAAAATGACTTTGGTTTGATGAGGCACACAGTCAAGGAGGCCTTGGTGCCGTTTGTGGAGAGTTTGGTTACATCCATTTAGAGTAAAAAGCCTTTTTTTCGTGTACTTGTTTTATATACACTCTTCTCCCTCTCTGTGGTGGTGAGGACTTGTCATCCCTTGATGTAGCCTGCGAAAGTTGTACACTGTGATTGTTGAGTTAATATAAAGTCAGTGGGGGGGGGGGTTGCCCTCACTGTCCTAAGCATTCAAAAACAAATTAGCTACATATATAGAAATGTTAGATGAAATAGTTTTTTTAGTTTTAGTTATAGAAATGTGAGATGAATTTTAGATATAGAAATGTTAGTTAGATGAATTTTGACATTTTCTTCCACTAGATGATTAGATGTAATTTTGACATTAGATATATAAAAATATTAGATGAATTAGATATATAAATGTTAGATGCATGTTTTAAAGTTTTTTATACTTTTAGTAATATAAATGTTAGATGAATTTTAGATATATAGATGTTAATTAGATATATAAATGTCAATTAGAAATGTAATATTTTTAGCTATGGCGGACCATACCGGCAGAGAAGGAGAACAAACCCTGTTCGAGATCATACGCTCCTCTCGCCAGCCAGATGATCAGAATAAAGAAGATGATGACTCCCAACATCTGAACAATACCGAGGAGGGTGATAATACAATATTCGATCAAGACGACCGAATTGATGAAGTGCAGAACTATGATTCTGATGATGAAGAAAATACTGATCTTGAAATAACAGAGACCGGCGAGGTATATTTATATAAGCAGGCATCTGGTGATCATCACATGTTTTAAATGATTTGAAGATATATTAATGAATCGATCTTTATTCTTTATTTCAGCCCTCTGGATCTAGCAAATCTTCTACAGGCAGCAAGACAATGCGAGGCCCGACCAAAAAGTTGAAGGAGGGTGTAAAGTACAACATAGATGCCATCAAACCTAATGGCGCACCATGCGGGCCTAAGAACATTGCGAACAAGTTCGTTCATCAGTGCGGAGTTCTTGTGAAGGACCAACTCCCGATCTCCATTCAAGAATGGAAAGAGCCAGCAAAGCCACGTCCAGATCTTACTTTTGCCGACCAAAGAGCAAAAAATCAGCTTTGGCAAACTCTCATGGAACATTTCACCCTACCAAATCATTTCACAAAAAAAGATTTGCATAAAGTCAAGGAAGCTGCTCTTAGGAAGATGGCAATTGCATCCAACAACCACAAGAAAAAAATATGGGTCAACCACGTTAATGAAGGGAAGAAGACTCCAGAATTCAAGGGAACACTAGAGAAGCAAAGAGATCACTGGCCCGCTTTCGTGAAATTCAAGGAATCATAATTATCTAAGGAATGATCGAAAAGAAACAAGGCCAATGACGCAAGAAACGAGCATTTCCATAGGCTGGGGCCAGGTGGCTACGCGGTGGCCCGGCCTAAGTGGGATAGGTCTGAGCAAGAGAGGCTGGATGCAGAGGTCACTCCAGTTACATTGAGGTGGACACCCAGGGTTAGGACTTGGTTCTATGCGCATGGGGGTGCGTTGGACCCGAAGACAGACAAGGTTTTGAAGAAGGCAAGTCTTAAAGGAGCCGAAGACAAGTCACTTGTTGCAATAGAAGAGTCTCGAACGGGGGTGTTCATGCCCAACAGAGAGAACAACAAGCTTACGCGCGCCCTGGGAAATCCTGAACACTCGGGAAGAACACGAGGCAAAGGCGTTGTTATGTGGTATGAGGGGTTTGAGGAATGGAACACCGACTACAGAAGCCGTGCGAGAAAGAAGATGCAGGAGGAGAAGAAGAAGAAGCTGGAGGAGGAAGAGAGGAGGCAGGAAGCAGAACGCCTTCACATAGTAGAAGCAAAGCATGCCGAGTTGGCATGCCAATCCGAGCGGCAGCAGGAGTATATCAACTCACTTAGCCACGAAAGGGGGTCTCAATAGTAGCTAGTGGATCCAACATTAGATAGCAACGTCCCATCCATGCCGAGAAGCAGCATGGGTTCTGCACCGGGCGATGAGGCACTGCTGCTAGATACATACCCTGTGGATGACATCATGGAGAACACTAATTGTGAGCTACACTTCAAAATGAAGAATATATCCATGTAGGTGGTGGACACCCTTGCTTACACCCCATGGAGCAACCTACCATTGCAACCCGATTCCATCTGGCCATGCTCATGTCCAGGTAGATGAAGTGGTGGCACAATATTAGGGGCTAGACCTTGACCTTCCTGGAGGTGACGACGAGCACACACTAGGAGATGACATACATCGTATCATCCTATGGAGAAAGGATTGCATCATCTTTCCAAGGCCATTGACACCGCGTCATCATACTCCTCCTCGAAGTCCGCCACCGCGTTAGCAGACTGCCGCTCCTCCAAGTCATCAGCCACTGCCTCATCAGAGTCCGGCTCCTCCAAGTCCGGCACCGCATCAGCCCACTCCTCCTGCTCCAAAGTCCGGCACCGCGTCAGCCCACTCCTGCTCCTCCATGTCCGGCACCGCGTCAACCCACTCCTCCTGCTCCAAGTCCAACACCACGTTAGCCCACTCCTCCTCCTCCAAGTCAGCCACGTCAGCCTTCATCGCCGCCTCAGCAACATCGTAAGAGAGTCGCCGCAACTATCGCGCATAGCGGTACAAGTCAAGGTACAAGAGGTACAGGAGGAGGAAAGCGATTTCAATATGGTCCAAGCCTCGTGCCTCTTCCGAAGAGGCCTTACAACTTGACCGAGGAGGAAAACAAAGCCGAAGTGAGGGCCCAATTGGCCGCCCATTTTAGACCAAAACCGCCACCACCGCCAAAGGAGAAAGTGCTTGATAAAGTTGTTGACCACTTTCTTAGTATGGCTAAAGCACCACCTCCCAAGCCTGTTAACTCAGACTATGAGCGCAAAATCAGGAAGGCACATCGAGCACAACAAAAGAAGGAGTCGAGCTCGAGCTCGAGCCAAGCAGCTGCCAAAAAAAGCGGGAAAATCGTTCCCCAACTGGGAGAACAGGCGGTGCAATCTATCCCCCCGCTCATTGTACCAGCGCCGACCCCCCCCACATGCGAGTACTGGCGCCGATGATGATGTGCTAATAACCGACGATCATATAAGGCAGGCTGCAGAGATCAGGATGCACTGTAGAACAACTCCTAGGGCTCGAGTCCATGGAAACTTTTATAGAGGAGGAACTAAAACGGCAATATGTCCGCGGCGAACCTGTGCTAGAGCCTAAGGAGGTCAAAAAGCTCTCAACCAAAATGTATGAATTGCATGATTGGTACCTGAAAATTTGCAAGACTCACAATCGAGAGTCCCTCATGGTGAAAGTCAAGGCAGAGCATTACTTCCCTGACACAGCTCTGTCCGTTGAGTATACATAACTGTTTCAGTTATTCAATCAAGACGCACTCGACAAATCTATCGCGAGTTGCTATTTTATGTAAGTGATTTCTTTTTGTAATTTATGTCTCAAGCTAGCTTAGTGCTCGTTGATCATCACCTGTAATTATCCTCACTATATTCTTTTCTGTGGTATTAATTATGCAGGATGAAGATCTATGAAATGAAAATAGTTGGACGCTATGGGATTGGGTTCATTGACCCAAATACCGTTAATGAAGAGACATGGACACTTTCATGGTATCGAGATGAGGTAGAGGCAAACATGCTAGAGTTCTTGAAGCGCCTCAATACCAATTGAGATATACTACTTCCTTACAACCTCACGTGAGTCACACTGTCTTGTATACTACAAATTCTGTTTTTGCTTACTAGCTAGATGTTAATAAGTGTATAGGGTTTAGGGTAGTTGATGAGTGTTATGCACATGCCCGCTTAATTTATACATGCAAACATGTGCGCAAGCAGTTTCCACTGGATCTTGTTAGACATTTTAGTTGAAGAAGGACATGTTCTACTACTGGACTCACTACTTAAAGATCGTAGTGACTACTCAATCGTGAAGGGGATATTCAACAGGTAATTTCAATCATTATTGAACTATATGTCGGCCTCTTTAGTTCGTCATTTCCTGATATCAACTAATTATAATAACTCCTTTATTCAGTTTCTTTGCCGACGGGCAGGGCTTGGAAAAAGTTCATCATAGTGGTTCCAGGACCGCCATGGAAACAAGAACTGTATTGGTGTCGACCCAAGGTAATTAACTAAGTAGTACTAGCTACCTAGCTACAATCTCTTTAATTCTACTTTCAATACCATTAATAATCATGCTTGATTAATTATTATTAAATTGAATTCTATTCTCGTAAAGGCCATGAAGTAGGCGTCGGGAAATAATTTATGTGCATACTACGTTTGCGAGAACATTTGCATGATGGCGTCCGAAAGGACACCGGATGCTAGACAGTGATGGGTACGTTTGCCAGAACACTACTCACAATTTTTACATCATTATCGAGATCTAATCACACAACCAATACATGCCTATTGTTCTCCTTATTTTGAAGTTCAATGAGATGCGGGATCAGCTCCTACCGGAGGATCGGGTACGAGCAATTCAAGAGGAAATAGCGAGATTTTTGCTCGACCAGGTCATAAAGCCCGACGGAGAATACCATTACCCGCTACCGTAGTAATGCCTCTATATAGGAGAAATTATATATATATATATATATATATATATATATATATATATATATATATATATATATATATATTATACAGCTGGTCTATTCTAATATATATATATATATACAGCCGGTCTATTCTCATAACATTATGAGAATAATATTCTCATAACACTTCTGAACTGCATTGTAATACTGCATTGGAAAGCTATGCGCACTGCTTCCTTCTTCTATTCCGAACCACATAGAGGGGCAGTAGCAAACCTTCATGGAGCAGTGTTTCTGGCTAGTTTGATCGATTTCTATTGTTTTATTTGTGTATGCGCTGATTTAATATGTGATTAAACACGCAATTCAGCGAGAAAACGACGGAAATCGTTTGATTTGGCGGATCTGCCTCTGTTCTTCCGCTCGTGCAGAAGGTTCGCATCCTGCTGTTTGTTCATATTTGATTTTATAGCGTGGTCCCAGTGTGTTACTAATTTCGCGTTCATGTTTGTGTTATTCCGCGACAGATTAATTTGCTAATAGGATTGAAATTTTAGTATAATTGGTCGAGTATCTCTCTGTTCTAGCGCAAAAACGGCATGTTCTCTGTACAATTTTCTGTTGTTTTCGGCAATTATGTGCTGCCTTGATCCTATCCGTATGAATTGCATCGGATTAAGTTGTTAATTTTGAAGAATTTAACTTTTGTCCATGTTTTTTGTGTTCTTGCGGGCGCCACTGGCTCTGGTCGTTACTCAATATGTTTTTTGAGATTTTTTGCATTATATAGTTGTTAGAACTTCATTGCAGGCTGTGTTTTTCGTCTGCGAATCGTGAAGGGGTGAACTGCAGTAATATGCAATGCGCGGTGAATATTGTAGCGCGGTGAACTGCATTAATATGTAATGCGAGCCTGTATGAACTGCATTACAGCCACGGGGGGTGGGGGACTAGTTTAATAAGTTTTTTTGCTTGGTCAAGCGCGGTGGATTGCAGTAATATGCAATGCGAAATGCACATTGTTATGTTACCGCACTGCTTTATTTGTCGTTTTTTTGGGTTATTTCTTTACATATATATATTGGTGGGTCAATTGGCTCCCCTCCCACCTTATCCCTGGCGGCTGCCATCTCACCTTATCCTTGGCGGCGCCACTCTTCCTCGATCTGTTTTTTCCCAACCAGACCCTATGCCTGGCAATGGATTGCGCGTGCGGCTGCCTCGCAAGGTTGGAGCCCATGCTGGAGACATGCGTTTTTTCTGAAGGGTTGGTTCTGAACCAGAGGCAGCGGCACAGCGCGCTCTGTTCCCTTCTCTATTCTTCAGGTATTGGATTTCGGGCTCCATTCGTTCATCAGATGACTGACCGTGATGTCAGTTATTCATGGGTATGTATTTCTCGCATAGTCTTTTTCATGTGTTGTTTGTAGTTAAGACTATCTGAATATTTGTAGCAGTATTAGTTTCTGAAGAAATATTTTTTCACTAAGTATAAGTGAACTGCTTTTCAAACAGTAGTTTTATTACGAACATTGTAGGAGCAGCAGCAATTTTGTCTAGTCAATATTATTATATGTTGACATCAATATTTTTTATGAAGATTGCAGCAGCAATTTAGTTTCTGAAGATTGTAATCTTTTTCTTATTTGTTCTTATTTTTTCCGTTCTTGTTGTTTTGCTTGCAGAAATTCCCTTCTGGTCTAGTCAGGGTAACAGAAAGCTTTGTTAATTTGGTCTTGGTTAGCAAGAATGGATATCATGATGTTGATGTTATGTATTCTGTTGGCTCTGATGATTGTTTGGTTCTCAAAGATGGCTGGAAGGAATTTGTGGAGGAAGCTGGTCTTCAGGCTGGGGATGTTGTCATGGCTATGTTTTATAGGCATGCAAAGTGTTTGGAAATCAAGTTAAATTTGCTTTAGATCAGTCTTGCTTGAGCAGCAGCAGCATGAGACAATTTTGTTATAATAATTTGACATTTTTGTGTGGCTTCTAGTTTATTTCCTATAAGAAATCTGAGTATAAGTGAACTGCTTTTCACATATAGTTTCATGTGCATCCTATCAGCAGCAGCAGTTGAAGAATATACGTACTGGAAACACCCACTAAGCTTTTTTTTAATCCACATACGGAACTAGAGTTTTTAATAAAAGAGGACTGCATCAACCATTATAATAGCAACAGTTTTGTGAAAGAATACTCTCTGTTAACTGCTTTGATAGATTGTTTTTTATGTGTATCCTAGCTACAGCAGTAGTTTGAAGCAATATACATACTGAAAACAGACTACTGAGAACTGCATATTGTTGATAGATACAAACCAAGGTTCTGCGCTCATAATTAACGAAGTACATCATCAAGCAAACTAATGCAACATAAGCAAACATTGTGCCAAAGCAAATTACAACGAAAGCAAACTAATCTACATAAGCAGAAGGAAACAAATCAAGCACTTGCGACAGGAATCCTTGGCTATCAGCATCTGGCCTGCTTCACCAGTTCCACCCGTTGGAGTTGGAGGTGGAAGTTGATCCCCCCTTGCCCGCCACCCTCCAGGATGACCTCGGGCGCTTCATGGTCTTCTCTTTTGCAGAGCGGGCGAGGCCTTTCTGCACTGTGGTGATTCGGTTCCATACCTCGAACGCAGTGTAGGCGTCCTTGGCAGCATACTCGACGTGCCTCGTGCTGAGAATCAAAGTCCACAGGCTGTGGTCGTAGTCTGTCATCTTTGTCTTCATGTCTGCGTATTCGTCGTCGATGATGGCAGCTGATACATCGCCAAGTGAGTCTAGTGGCTTCATTCCATCAGGCACCCTCCAGTTTGCCTGAATGTCGACGTAGTTGGGGATGTGGAGGTTGCAGCGTGAAAGCTTCTCCTTGTCCTGTTCGATGCAGAAACCAGCGAACTCGAACCTAAGGGAAGTGAACCGCAAGTTATACTTTTCGGAACTGCATACAGAGACATATAGAACTGCAACACATACTCGGCAGACAGAATTGCTTACCTTGGGTCGCCGGGGAACCTGTCGAAGGTGATGCATCTCTTGCCCATTGTACCACATACCTGGAAAAGCAGCACTGGGTGGTACTTGCCGATGGAGAGTTGAATCAGGGCCGCTCTGCTCTTGTTGGGTGTGTACTCGAGGTCGATGCCGACGATCTTCTGGCGGCGCCGCTGGAGAACTGCCTTGTACTCTTCGACGTACGTTGCCATGGCATCCACGTTGTTGGTGTAGATCACCTTGAGCTTGGTCTTCCCGTGCGCATGGACACCATCATAGGTCTTGGTGAACGGCATGGTTGGAAAGAGGAGGAACAGGAGGAGGAAGCGCAGCGTCGTGTGTTTCTGCGTTCGATCAGGGTGATGGAGAGCGGGATTTAAAGGGGAGCGGCAGCAACTTCTGCCGAGGCAACGATCTCGTCCCCCAACCGTCATGACGATCGTGGGTTCGTGATGATCGTGGCCTTCGCGCGGCTTGCAACTGGCCAGATAGAGGAACGGGCGCGCGGCGCTTCGGGCGATCGTGGGCGCGTTTATTCTGGGCAGGCAAACTGAATCGTTTTCCGCAAGCGAACTGCATCGTTTGAGAAACCGAGCCGTTTTCTGTAAGGGAACTGTATCGTGTTACAACCGAGACATTTTTTTATTTTTTGTCTATGACCTGTGGGCCCGTGGGCCTTTTATTCATTAAGTCTCTCTTTTTCTTTTATGTTTCTTGCAGCCCCCTTGGCCCCTTCCCCTTCCTCTCCCCCGCACAAAAATCCCCCTGCCCTCGTGCTCTCGCTTGTAGAGCGACGACGCCCGCAACCGCCGCCGTCCGTAGGGGCGCTCTCGTGGTGGACAGCGACGACGCCCGCAGCCGCCGTCGTCCGTAGGGGCGCTTCCTCCGCCGTCGCCGTCCGCAGCCGCCTCCTCCGGCCATCACATCGTCTCACGATGAGCCCCAAATCGCCCCCAACCCGTTCCATATCTTGTGCTAGGGTTATTTTTTGGAGTCAGCATTCTCTTCTTAAGGTTGTTTTGTATGCTTGAAATTGTAACGCCCCATGGATTGAAAGTTTTTCTCTGCCTGCTTTTGGGGTTTGCTGTCTAGGGTTTAATTATTATCCCTTTCTGATTGCAGACACAACATGGCTTCTTCCTCCCCAATTGATGCGTCACCAGTTAGAACGGCTACCCCATCGGGTACAACATCAAAGTGAATTGCATTTTTCATACACGGTCAATTTTGCTTCTTGTTGAACGAAATAGTGCACTGCATCGTAGATTCCTTTTTAGCAAGGCCCATTTTTTCAGACATGTGGCAAACTAATATGAACTGCCTCAAGTTAATTGTTTTTACATTTTTGGAATGACATTAAGTTACTTGTTATGTTTAATTGTTAAACATAAACTGCTAAAAGAGCACTACATTTGGACATTGCTTTGTATTTGTTTTTGTCTATCCACTATGCGGTTGCCAAATTGATATGAGCTGCATTAAGTTTTAGTTTTTGCCTCTCACAGAACTGCATGAATTTGTTTTGTTTTGTATATCTAAGCGCACTTTTTTTAATATGTGGTCAATTGGTCACTGAACGAATTAGTGCACTGCATCATATATCCCTTTACCAATGTCCATTTTCAGACATGCGTCAATATGATATTCAAGCGACATGAACTGCATTTAGGTTTACTGTTATGTTTTAATTGTTAAACATAAACTGCTGAAAAGAGCACTGCGTTTCTACATTTGTGTTTCCAAGTTGATATGAGATGCATTAAGTTTAGGTCTTCCTCTCACACACATATCTTTCTTATGTTTTTCTCACCCACAGTTTTATCTCCTGGTGGGTCAGGGGGTGGTGGTGTTAACTATTTGATTACACGTTATTTCACAGCCGATGTTGTCGGTGGCGGTACATCTGATCAGGGCAGCATTCTACCTGAATTGAGTGAAACCTAGTCGCAATCTGTTGATGGCACAGAACCAGTTACACAGGATTGGATGGTCCCTGATCAGATTGCAGCTGATGTTGAGAGGAAAAGGCAGAAAGCGATTGCGCTCGGTAATACTTTCGTGAAGGCCCATAAGGCGAAGCAAGTAAAGTTTGAGCAGGGTAAGGTGATAGGAAGGAGGATTGCAGATTCAAAGAAGTCTGCTAAGTTTGCCCCCGCAAAGAATCCCGTGAAGAGAAAACTCAACACTGTTGTAGAGCAAGGTTTAAGTTCTCCACGCCGGAGCCCGCGTGTTGATTACTCAAAGAGACCTAATTATGCCGAGGTTGATGTGGATGGGATTCAAGGAAAGCGGAGACGCGCGGACGATCACTCTGGTGTTGATTCCGAGCGTCGATCTAAGCTTGCGCGAGAAAATGCAGCTGAAGAAGCGCTGGACAGTGATTCTGATGAGGAGGATGTTGATGTTAGTAAGGTATACGCTGTTTATTTATTTTTTCTTCTATTTTTTAAGTTGTTTGGCATGAGTTTGCTGATGTGAACTGCATTTTTAATTCTTTTTTTTGTAGACTGCTAAGAGTACCGAGAGGAAGAGGTCTGAAGATGATGTTGCGCATGAATGGCGTTTTATCAAGACAGTTCGGCTGTCCATTCCAAACGTAATCAAAGTTGTCGCTTTGTTGGGTGAGGCACACCGAACTTTGGTGCGGCAAGCAGGTTTTGGCATTGTCTTCGACCTGAAATTAGAGAAGAATGTTTCTCGTGTTCTGATGTGCAAGCTGATGGGAAAGATCGACCCTGATACGATGAGATTGGACTGTGGATCAAACAAGGTTTTGGAAATCAATCGTGAGGCTGTCCATCACATTTTTGATTTCCCTATGGGTTCTCACACTGCTCCCAGGCCTGCTGCCAGCGGCGATGATGATTCGCTGGCTAATCTGAAGGATGAACTTGGTTTCAACCGTTCTCGTAGCATAGATGCGAAGGACCTGCTTATTTTACTTCGCACGCTGGCTGCGGACCCTGCGAAGGTTAATAAGACTGTGAAGGTTTTTTCTCATTGTTTTCCAGTGCTTGCTTTGTCCCCACCCCGCAACTCGGTTGTCCAGGGTAGCTGCTATGGTTGAAAACTTGGATTTTGCATCTATGGCTAGCATGGACTTTTGTCAGCTTGTTGTCGACGAGCTGCAGGCCGCTGTGTACAAGTGGAATTCTAAAGGGAGCAAGCAGAACTGCGATGAGGGTTGCACCATCGTGCCCCTGTTCATGTACCTGGATTCGTTGAATCTTCGAAAAGTATCGGTTATGGATAGACGCATGCCACGCGCCGCAATACTGTCCCATGTGCAGTTGAAGAAGATTCACAACGCCGACATTATTGTCAGGGGAAAGATACACCTGGACTCTTACAAGTTTGGCAAGCTGCCGGTCAGTGCATAGCCAGCCTTTGTGTTTGTTTTATTCCTTTTTTTTCACGCATGCTAAATGTGAACCTCTTATGTACTTTTTTTTGTGAACTGCATCTCTTTTTTTGTTATTTTTTTCAGTGGAAGGCGGAAGCGGACATTGTGTACAAGCGGACTGCAGTTGCCGAAGCGCCTGAAATGTTTTGTGAGCCTCTTGCTAGGGCGGCTCCAATTCGACGGGGTCGTGGTTTTGCTAGGGCGGCTGCTGGAGGTTTTTCTGGCCAGGCTTCTGCTGATCGCAATAAATTTGTTCAGGTCGATGAGCTTCTCGACAGGGTCATCAATTTAACTAGTGATTTCCCAACATCCGGTTCCAGGATGAGGAATATTGCTGGATTGTTTCCTGAAGGCAAAGGCCCTCTGAAGCAGAAATCGAGGCCGCTCATAACTTTGACCGTGGGCAGCTTGAATTCCTTAAGCAGACAGTTACGAATATCAGGTCTTCATTCCTTCAATTTAAGGAGTCTCAGGACGACAAGTGTGCTAGGTATGAGCAGGAAGCTGAGGCATTTGTGAAGGAAATGAACATGCATGAAGATGTTGTCCGGCCTTCTTTGCCTGACCCCGCAGATGTGGATGTATGTCTTTTTTTCATATGTGAACAGTTTTTTTACCCATATTTATTATCTATTTTTTCTGTGTGTTTGTGGCATTGACTATTTGTTTTTCGCATCCTTTTGTTCTTTTCGCAGTGTGGAGGAGAATCTTCTAAGGCTAACGCTTGTCGTGATGATGACCACCAGGACCACCACGGTGTTGATTCTGATGATTTGTTTGATAGGCCATTGTCCCCCGTTGACGAAGCTGCCAAAGACAATCCTCTTGACGAAGGCGTCATCGACAAGGTTTGATTTCTTCCTTTTTTTTGTTACAGTGAACTTCATTGTTTAATTTTTTGTAGTGTCCAAAACAAACAATTATATTTTTGCACCAGCAGTGGCAGCGAACTGCAGTTTTTAACTTTTTTGTATTGTGCACCAGTAGTGGTAGTGCACTGCAGTTGTTGTTTAGAGAAGAAGCATCATCTTTTTTAGCAGTGAACTGCATGATCTGGTGTTGGTTTTTTAGTTGTAGAACTGCAGATTTGGATAATAGTTTTATTTATGTTTTTTTGTTTTTTAGGATGCCGAATCAAACGTGGAAATACATGGGAAGGAGGCAGAGGGTGACCCTGGCAAGGACGAGGAGGCTGACAAGTGTAAAGAGATGGAAGGCGACGCTTCTCTGGTGAGTATAGAGAATTTTGCATTTTGTGTTTTATTTTTTATTTTTCATGGGAGCTTCATGGTCTGTTTTATTAGTGAACTGCATTCTATCTTTTTTGTGTACTGTGTTTTATTTTTTAACTCATCAGAACTGCGGATTAAATGTGGAAATCCAAGCGGAGCGCAACATTGAGGATGATAATGTGGAAGGGAGAGGAGGGGAGGAGCCTGATGCGGAGGTTGATAAGGCAGAAGGTAGAGAAGGAGGGGAGTGTCCTGTTGAGGCTGATAAGGCACAAAAGAGAGAAGGAAGGGAGGATATCGTGGATTGTGATAAGCATGAAGAGAGAGAAGGAGCTCCTTGTGTTACAGTTGAAATTGCAGAAGAGACAGAAGGAACTCCTAGAGTCGGATTTGACGATGCGGGGACATCCGCTGGCATTGATGGTGTTGTTGGGCCTACTGTTTTGTTGCTTGGCGATGAGGTGCCTGAGAAATTTTGTGTCGTCACTCGCGCCCCCGAGCAATCTGTTGGCAATCTGGCTTTCCCAGCCGAGACAACAAAAGTCCCAGCTGAGGCAGTTTCGATTGGTTCTGAAGAGGAACATCCAAGACTCTCTCAGGACATGAGCAATCAAGCGCCGCTTGACGATGATATTACCGGGCTGGATCACTTGACGCTCAGCGAAGATGTATATGAGCAGCCGCAGGAAGTTTATTCTGAAATCGAAGGTAAGCGAACTGCATAATTTTTGTTCTTTCCCGGGGGCGAAATGGACCGTGTGTGTTTTATTATGTGATATCGTTCCCACTCTGTATGCGGATGAGGAATTACCTGTTGTTACTCCTTTGAGGGTTGATCCAGCTCTTATGAGAAGATACAATGAGTTATATGACGCTGTTACGAGGGCTAGGAGGGATAAGAAGAAGAAGTATGACATTTTGTCTTACACCCCGGTTATTTAATATGTTATTTTTTCAGGGACACCCATCTTATCACTTTTTGCTGGGCTTTTTTCTTCTTGTCTGAAGGCATCTAGTTGCGTTCAAGGGCGAGTTTGGTGATATTACTATCGGTCATGTTGGTGAGTCTTTTTGGTCGTATGGAACGCAGAGCACGCGCCTCGCAAACATTGGCGTCTCTATGTTAGCTGAGAGATTCAAAGGATCTCAAACGATGATTGTCTCGTACAACCTATGTGTAAGCATTTTCATTAATTTATATTTTATCCCTCGTCCAATTTTTATTTGTGCTATAAGCATTTTCATTAACTCTCTGGTTTTTTCTTTTTTTTGCAGAATTCCATTTGGAACGGCGGTGCCATGAATAGGGCTTTGAAAAAGATGTTTTCTTCAAGCGCAGAGGAACGTGTGGACAAGAAAAACTTGGTAACGCATTTTGACCATTTTCGTCATCTTGAAAATAAGTTTTCTGTTTTTCTATTTTCTCATCTGGTTTGTTTTATTCTTTTTTTTTATTTCAGATTATGTTTGCAACATTTGACCCTCCTCCCGCAACAATGAAGGACGCAATAGGCCACTACTGCTTGGTCACTTTGAACCTGCGAGAGAAGCGTTTTGAGTTTCTCGACTCATTGAACGAGGCCGACAGCGCTCCTGCAAATCTTGTCTTCAGGAAAATGGTCAGGAACATCAAAAAAGTTTGGAAAGATGGCAGCGCAAGCTGCGATGAGCCGTTGAACCCTCCCACCCTTAACGGCTTTGCGCTGACTCATATTAATGTCCCGCAACAGGGAAACGGGTTTGTACTTGTTCTCCTTTTTTCTTTTTCCTCCTTCAGTTTTTTTGTGTAAGTGAGCTGCATTGTTTTTACTAAATTAGAAGCACCTTTTCCCTTGAGCGAACTGCATTACTAATGTGTTATTGGTTGTTCTCCCTCGGTTTTTTGTGTGTATGGAGCTGCATTGTTTTACTAACATCAGTAGCACTTCATTATTGAGTGAACTGCATTAGTAATGTGTTTATGTTGGTTTTCTTGCAGGCATGATTGTGGATTTTACATGTTCCAATTCATGCAAACCTGGGATGGTGAAACGATTGCCAAGTTTGGGAAGGAGCACATTGGCTACATCAGGAAGGCGATGCTCTATAGTTGGTTGACCTCGTCGCATTGCTGTCTTGACCTGACATCACTTTTAATTTTTAAAGAAGGTTATTACATTTTTTTCAGTCACACACCCTTTTTACTAAGTGAACTTCATTGATACAGAGAGGGGAGGTCCACTACTTTTGTTAAGCTTTTTAGTAGAACCCCATTCGCATGTTAAAATGACTTTCCTTAATGAACTTGATGATTCTTTTCATTTTGCTCATTATCCATTTTTTTGTGCAGGCTTTGACGAAGGCGCACACCAAGGTGGTATTTCCTTGTTTGAAACTCAGGTTCACACTCCAACGATTCAGAAACTTGTCCTTGATGAACCCCCCGTTAAGCTTGTGAAAGAACCTGTGTGTAAGAGGTTGAGGAGTGGCGCCGGCACTTCGAATGAAAAAGCTCTTGAGAAATCTCCTGTCAATGTCAAGCATGGGAAGAAAGCAGTGAGCTCTCCAAATGCTGAAGATAGTGATGATGATTTTGAGAGGCCACCACCAGTGCCTAGGAGAACCAGGAGCGCAGCTGTGGAACGCCCGACGGACAGTGAGGCACTAGTTCTATCAAATAAGAGGCATGTGCAGAAGCCATCAAAATTTCGATCTCCTGTACAAAAGTTGAATCCTGCGAGATTCAGCTATCTTGCGGAGATGAGGAAAGTCTTGCAACTCATCACGAGCACACCATTCAGGCAGAAATACAACGAGTTAGTTCTTTTTTCGTTAGTTTTTTCGCTTTTTGGTTTTTAATGTGTGTAATGTTTTTCCGTGTTTTCGCTTTTGTGCTCCTAACCCCCCCACCTTCGCCGTTTCTTTTGTGCAGGTGCGCGCTTTTCATGCACAGGAATCCTATCGAAGTCTACACTGTGAATGTGGACTACATGTTCTTAACTTTCACCAGAGGTGGTTTTATGGACTCGGAATTGATGGATCATATCATCAGGTACTGGAAGAATGACGAGCATATGAATGTGGTTTATCGATCTGGCGAACGCGTTCTGCTGTCCCCTTTGTTTATCACGGTATTTCTCTTTTTTTTCTTTTTTTTCTTTTTTTCTGCTCGAGTGAACTACGGTAAATAGTGCATAATAATTTGTTTTAGAATGTACTGAACTGCATACATTTATTTTATTTTGTTTAACCCATGTATCTTAAATGAAACAAATTGTCGGGCGAATTGTGAACTGCATACTGTTTTTAGAGAAGCGTGATCCATTTTTTGATTAAGCGTCGGAGCGAACTCTAAGGGGGAACTGCATTAACGTTCTTTTGTGAATTACCCACACGCAGTATGTGCTTCAAATGAATGTTCACGCGGATAGAGATGAAGATGAAAACGTTGTGTTGCCTTTTGTCCACGGCAAGTTTAACGTTGACGATGCAGCAAAGCAGTTCAAACTTTATGTTCGTGATGACGAGAACCTTCTTGATTGCAAATTAGTAAGTTATCAGATTTGCTTTGTTCAGCCTTATGTACTTATTTTCTCTCCCAATTTTTTCTAGTAATCCCTTTTCACTCATCAAACCCATAACAAATTTGATGAAACAAAATCAGATTCTGTTACCACGGATGAAAGACCAGCATTATTCGCTATACACGATGAATAGGCACCGCGAGACCCTTGACATTCATGACACTAAGAGGTACAGCGGACCGGTTGATCAAACGACGAGGTGGCATAAGTCTGAATACCACAGCGACCGCACTGAAATGGTAAATTTTTTCCTTTTTCACCTTCTTCTTGTTTTCATGCGTGCGCGTGTTTGAACAATATTGTTGTGATGTGTATTTTTGTTTTTTTATTTCCACCAGATGATCAGGATGACTGCATTGTTGAAGAAGGTTTACGGAGAAAAGGAGTACAAGAGAAAGGAGTCTGTAGACTGGGTCGATGTTTCAAAGAAAGCTAGCTTTTTGGGCTCCCCTAAGCAGGGCCCCAATGAGTGCGGCTTTTTTGTTCTGAAGATGGCTCGGTTTTATGACGGCAAAAGCTTTGTTGTGAAATTCGCAAAGCGTAATGTAAGTATCTTTTTTAACCCAATAATAATCCCTCATTCTTTGATTTTTTTTTTGTTAGTTCTTTTTTGTAGATGATGTTGTATATTTGTTTTTTTTTCTTCATCGCAGGAAGCTGTTGTTCAGGAATGGAAGGCTGAGTTTTTGTTCCAAATCTTGTTCCACCCTGAAAACATGGTCGTAGTCACCGAGTTCCCGGAGGATCTAAGAAATCTCTGCATTTCTCTTGGCTTTTCTCCAAAACTGGATTCGCAGGAGCAGGATGAGGCATAAATGATAGCAGATCTTTTTTTATGTGTGTTGATGTCTTTTTCGTGTGTGCTCCAGAACTTTCTGTAAACAATATCTATGGTCGCTGTGTGTAGTTCTCGATCTGCAAAACTGTTCACACCATGCTGTGTGCTTTTGTATATACCGGTCTAATTAGTTTTTGTGTTTTTCTTTTTGTGGCAGACAGGGACAATGTCAAATATGTACATAATAGATTTTTCAGCCAATTCCTCCTTGTGAATTGTAACATGTTCGTAGCGCACTGCATTCACTTATATGAGTAGCAGCCAAGTTTTTTTAAATATATATCCGCACTGCATCTCACCTTATCACATGGGACTGCAAAGACGAATTCAACGTGTTTGTCGTCGAGTTTCAAAATTTTGGAAAAATTGTATTAGAAGACAGAAAGTCAACCGTGTCTGCTAAGGGAGAGCTCAATTTTTTTACATTTTTTGCACTAAGCGCACTGCACTGTGTACTCGAAGCGTACTGCACTGTAAGCTTTAAACGCACCACACATGCACTCCACTGTACGTGAAGCCTAGTCTGACTCTATATTTTTTTTTCTTTCTAACTGCATTCTATATTGATTCACGGTCATCTCAGATTCTATACGACGAAGAGAACTGCTTTCTCAAAATGACATTCTGATCTCAGGGTTTTCATACAGAAGAGAACCGCATTCTGAGAATGACATTCTCATCTTATTTATTTCATATAGAAGAGAACTGCATTTTATCAAGCATACCCCCCCGCAGCACATTGACCACAAAGTATATATGGCATATGTTATATCTATTCATTTTGAACTTCAATATTACATGTTGAATTCTTTTTTTTGCAGTCTACTGAACACAAGCTATATATTATATACGATACGATATATATAAAGGATGAAGTTAATATATTTTTTAAAATGTAAAACTGTATATGTGTTGATCTATGTCCTTTTCCTGCTGCTTCTTCTAAAATTGTGCACTGCATTTGTTTCAACTGTTGTTGCTGCTTCTGTCTTGCTCTTGTTGTTCGCATTACCCCTCGTAATGCGACCGTGCGACTGCAATGCTTGCCTATGCGCTGGATTCTGAGTTCTGTCTCTCCCCCTCATTTTTGATGATGGTTCTTCGATGTCTTCATCTTCTTCTTCTTCTTCCTCATCTTCCTCTTCTTCTTCCTCATCTTCCTCTTCAGTTACATCAGCTTCGCTCGCTTCCTCGTTCTCTTCTCTGTCAGTATCTTCTTCATCATCTTCTTCATCTTTTTTTCCTGTTCTATTTGGACAATTTCTCGCGTTATGCTTCTCTCTCTTGTTGCAGACGCTACATAGTCTTCTCTTTGTCATATCATCTTGTTGGTCAGCTTGGTGATTTGTGGTGGCATTTTCAGCCTGGATTTTTTTCAACCACTCCTGACATGTTCTTGAGTTGTGTCCCGCAATCTTATTGCATGATTTACACATCCTTACCCCCAGTGGTCTTCCTCCACTGTCCAGTTCTGGCTCAGGCCTGCTATATTTTTCAGGACTTTTTTCATTTGCTGCAGCTTTTTTATTGGCTGATTTGCTCTCTTTCTTTCTCCCTTTTGTGTTTGAAATAGGTGGGGGAAGAATTGTGTCATCCATATTATGAGCTGCACCATCGGCAGCATGTTCGTGCTCCTCTCCTTGTTCTTCACCCCGCGCATCCATGATCTTCTCTGCTTCTTCTTCTTCGTTTATTACGTTGACTTCTTGTATGAGTTCTCTCATCCCAGCTAAAGCTCTGTTGTACCCTCTATCCGATTTGACACCCCTGTTTGCCAGGTCCATTGTTGTTTCTGCAAGTAGTCTCGTACGGCAGAACATCGAACTCCCATCTGGAGCAGTTTGCTCATAGTCTCTGCGGTCAAAAGTTGGATTTTGGCATGCGTTCCGTGTGTATCTCTTCAATATGTACTCTTCAGGTATCTTGTCCACCGCAGCTGATCCAACATGCAAATGATGTGCACGCAGAACAGGCCTGCAGCAAATTTTTTTTTGGGTTATTCGTGTCAGCAAACTTCACATAAATATGCAACATTTTTTCAATTTTTGGTTTTGTGAACTGCATTATAAATAGGTCCTGGGTCTCCTGTTCTAGTGAACTTTACTAAGGTTTTTTTTGTTTTTCATCTTTTTTTTGCTACCAGCAGTAAGTGAACTTCATTATGTTTTCTGTGTGCTTATTTTTTGTTTCCTGTCTCACTGACCTATGTGTGTCCACAGCTTGCATTCACATTCGTAGATACCGTTCGTCACATCAGCAACTACCTGGAACTTGTGTCTTGCCCAATCAAAATCATCAGACCGGTTGTAGTGGCGCACCAAATATTTTGTCTGGTTGTCAGGGGACTGCTCTGATCTGAATGCAGTGATGTGGTAGTGCGTTTGCTTGAAGTCAGCAAAGACCGCCCTGGTGTAAATCTTGGAGAGCTGAACCTCGAAACCAAACTGAGTAGTAGTCTTTATTTCTGTCTGTGAAACAAAGAAAACCAGTTAAGTAGTTGGTTTTCACAACAAAAATCAAGAAAGCGAGTAGTGTTTTATTAATTGCTCATCCAACTTAAAAACTTTGCTCTGGTTATATACCTCGTTAGCTATGGTCTCCGCGTGCTCGACGCCCTTCCTTGTCTGGATGCACCTGTCCACCTGCGATGCAAAGATGTGTAGGTCATGTCTTTCCTTGACAAAGTTCCTCTTCAAGATCCGGTTCATGATTTCACTTCTCTGTGTCGACGTCATCCGTGCACAGAACACCTCCTTGTAGTAAGCTGATATCCATTCTTTTCGGTCTGTCCAGAGCGCCTTCATAATTTCATCATTTTGCAGGTTATACTTGTCCATGAGCTCATGCCAAGCGCGTTCAAACTCTGATGGCATCAGCGGGTGGTTGAGAACGGAGGTCAGCTCATCCTTGAATGTCTCATACGCTTTGTACAGCAAGGACAGGTGATCCTTGTATTTTTTTCAGTATATGCCAACGGCATAACTTGTGCAGCGTGCCTATTAGCGTACTTTTTATGGCGGCATCCATGGAGGGGCATTGATCTGCATGTTTTTGAAAAAAATCAAGCAGTGAGTTATTGAGAGAACTGCATATCCTTTTTGTGCTTTTTTCTTATTCTTTCATTGGATGGAAGAAATGGACTACAAAACTTGGCAGTGAACTGCATTGTTATTTAAACCCATTCCTTTTTTCAGCATACCTGTGAGTATGCAGATTGGCCACTTGTTGTTCATGCAACGCAAGAACGTCCGGAACACCCACTCGAAAGTCGGTATTGTTTCGTCTCTAATGAGAGCCACAACGAATATTGTACTTTGGAGGTGGTGGTTGACTCCAACGAAGACGGCCAGAGGCATGTGGAACTTGTTAGTCTTGTAGGTCATGTCAAATGTGACACAATCTCCAAAATCTTCATACGATACCCTGCAGCTCGCGTTCACCTAGAATATGTTCCGCACACGGTTATCGACATCTTTGTCGTAATCATAGAAGAACTCCGGGTTTATTTGCTGCATCTTCTCAAAGAAAGCCAGGAGTTTCTTCACATAGTCTTCTGTTTCCTCCCTCGCGAATTGGTGCTTCCTATAGTTCGAAATAATAATATACTTGCAGCATTAGAGACATACAGAAAATGCACAAGCGAACTGCATGAAATAGACGAGATATCATTTTTTGTTTAGTGAACGTACCCGTTCACCCAGTCACGGCTGGTGCGCCCCATAAAGTGCAGCCCTCCTGACATCCTTGACAGGGTTGACATCATCTGCGTGTGCGTTAGGTTGTCGCTCTGCATTCCCTTCACTAGTTTATCAAGTAACGGATCATCCGTCTTATGCGAGTGCATGTGCAGAAGCATAGCCGGGCTGTCAATCATCCTGTGGTTGTGATTGAGCTCAATCTCTGCTATCACAAACACATCCTTGATTTTTTTCAATCTCATTCTCGCCTTGCAGCCAATCCTCTTTGATGTTTTATCTCGCTTTCTGTCATTATCAGTGACAGTTTCTTTGCTTCTACCTTCCTTTGAGCACACTATGTATCTGTTTGTTCTGTATCCGCTGTTTTTGCGTGTGCCGAAGCCTGCATGCCTCGCATACGTGTTGTAGAATTCTCGCGCCGCAGCGTGTGATGTGAATTGCATACCTTTCACAGGCACAAGTTCTTGGAGCATGTTCTCATCCTGCACACACAATATGGAATGTTTTTTTGTTAATGAGAATGCACAAGCTGAAAGAATGCGTAAGTGAACTGCAGTAGTTAGGCAAGGAAGCTTACATGCGTGTACTGTTTTTTCTCTAACGGTGTTTGCAACTCACCAATGTTTATTGGGCATGGAGGGGTGACAACAGATCTGTGTAATTTAGGATCGCGAGGAGGCAGAAGTGTTGAGAACTTTACTTTTTTGGTTGCTTGCGGCTCTCCTTGATTCTACTTCCGATTCTTTTGGTGCGCAGTAGGCGGCCTGGGTGGAATTCCATTGTCTCTTTTTCTACGAATCATTTGCTCATGAACTTGCCGAACTTGCTGGGTTTCAACATTGGCTTGTGGAGGTGCTATATCATCCGTTCCGATCTGCTGGCCAAATGTTTCAAAGACACGCGTGTACCTTGGCTGCATAACTGTTATGATTTGCTCTTCATCATCATCCTCCTCATCATCTTTCTGCGCGTGCTCCCCCATGAAGACTAGATCATCGTCGTCCTCCTCATCTTGCGCGCTTTTTGCTTCACTGCCTTCTCCATCTCGAATGATGTTTGGTTCACTGTTTTCATCTTTATCCTCTACATCTTCCTCCACGGAGAACGTAGTTCTGTTTGTTGTGTTAAAGAAACCCCTAGGTATTTCAGGTGTTATCCATCCAGGCATCTCCCAATCTTCTCTTCCAATGCAGTTCAGGGGCTTTGGGTCATAAATGAATCGAGGTATTTTCTGTTTTGGAGGCTTAGTAATTTCCTGCACAGTATTAAGCCAAAGCTTTTTATGCATGTCAACAGTGAAATGAACTGCATCTTTCGTACTATATATCATTATATTTTGCAACTGTAAGAAATTGCACTTCAATTTGTCATTCTATAGCAGGGGCACTGGGAGTTAACATGAAGAAACAATGCACTTCAGTTTTAGGCACAGCGCTCTACATATGTAAGTCATGGTGGACTGCAATTTTGAGCCATATAGCATTTTTATTTTTTCGAAGTATCTTTTTCTGTTTTCTACTTGGAGATACATGGGACTGCAGTCGACGCAAGAGGGGCACTACATGGGGGATAAAAAGGGAACTTCAAACTGGATGTGGGGGTTGGGTATGTGATTTTCTTACATTATATGCAGTTCTCTCCTTCTGCAGATGCAGCTCTGGCTGCTGTTGGCATGCAGTCCACCTCCGCTGCAGGAACTCATAGTCTTTTTCAACTTTTGCCATTGTCACGGGAGAAGGCTGGATGGGCAGCATTGCAGTTCGCATCCACGACGACTGCGATGGAGAAGGCATCCTTGCAGTTCTTTTTCCCCTGTCATGCATAACCGAGGCTGGATGCTTCAGCGGCGGATCCCCCAGGTGGTGTTGGGGCGAAGGTGAGGGGCGGTGTCGCTTCCTAAACGCCGCCGCGGAAGAATCCTCGCCGACGGACTGCATCGCCGGCCGCTCGGCGCGCGCTCTGCGCTACTTGCCGCGGAAGAAGGCGGGGAGGGGTGGGGGTCGCCGTCGGCCGTCGGAGCGCTGCCGCGGAAGAAGGCGGGGAGCGGTGGGGGTCGCCGTCGGTCGCCGGGGCGCTGCCGCGCAAGGAGGCGGGGAGTGGAGGGGGACGCCGCCGGCCGCCGGGGTGCTGCCGCGCTAGGAGCCGGGGAGGGAGGGAGACGCCGCTGGCCGCCGGCCGCCGGGGCGCTCCCGCGCTAGGAGGCGGGGAGGGAGGGGGACGCCGCTCGCCGCTGGCCGCCGGGCGCTCCCGCGCTAGGAGGTCGGTAGGGGAGGGGTGTTATGAGAATAAGGTTTTTGTTAGGAGAATAAGGTCTTAAGGGGTGTTATGAGAATAGACCCACCCTATA
>LR738714.1:526477947-526543521 GCA_902687465.1 Secale cereale | reverse complement strand
TATATATGCGTGTGCAATGTGTAGTATTGTAAAATACTAGCAAATGAAAAAGATTTAAATGGAAAACACAAAATTAAAGGAAAAAAGAAATCATAAACCTAAAACCACCTAAAGCTTTTAGTACCGGTTGGTGTTACCAACCGGTACTAAAGGTATCCCCGCCCCCGATCCTGGCTCGTGCCATGTGGTGGCCCTTTAGTGGCGGTTCGTGCTAAACCGGTACTAAAGGGGGGACCTTTAGTCCCCACCCTTTAGTGCCCGTTGAAGAGCCGGCACTAAAGGGCCTTACGAAACGGTGCTATAGCCCGGTTCTCCACTAGTGGCATGTCGATACCCCAAGAAGACTCTGGATTTCCTATGCCTTCCGTCTGCGAGTCATGACGGTGGAGTAGCCCGACGAATCCTGTTACCACTTCATTAGAACTTAAGTTGGGGTATGTGGGCGGAGGGTCTGTTGGCGAGGTGGAAGGGGGTGGGGTATAGAGATATGGACGACGGGGAGCTCCAGGGAGACACGTATTTTCAGCTATTTGAGTCGCGGGCCAACACCTTTAACCCATTTTCTTAGAGAATCTCCTGCCGCTCCCCCAACAGCCCCTCCCCAAACGTTTTTTTGCCGTCGACGCCTAAAAAACGGCCTAGTCGTGGCCCCAGGCGCCCGTTTTTCATCGGTTTGGGCCAAAAGTGGCGCCGACGGACCCAGGCCGAACCCGGCGCGCTGGGGGGCGCCTGGGGCGCCGGGGGACGCGGTTTTGGTGCGAACGGTGATGGGCCCGACGACTCAGTGAGACGCCGCCTCATCGTCCTCATCACCTCAGTTCGCGCGGGAATCAATGCCAAGGCTGGCCAATGCTGCCGTGCCGATCAGCCTCCATTGATGCCTCACGGGCGGCGAACTGGAGGCACCACCGACGCGCGTCCTGCCATGCGTCGCCTGGCATGCAGGCTCTCCCCGCCGCCGCCACGGATATAAAAGCCGATCCCCCACCAGTGAACGCCATAGGCGCCACACCACGCCCTGCAGATCCGCACACAAGCAAACACTACCGCCCCTTCCCGCCTAGGAGCAATGGCTGCGAGGTACCCTGGCGACGCCGCGGCGACGAACGGCTTCGGCCGCCGCCATCTCCACGAGGAGGAGGCGCGCCTTCTGTATGAAGCCGACTATCCGGTGCCCCTGGACATGCGGGTGCCGGGGGCATGGAAGCTGAGCGCCGGCGGCGTCCCGGTGCCTGAAGGGGCGGCACGGCGGTCCGAGATCGCCCGCATCCAGTCGTCACTCTCGGAGGCACAGCGGAACGAGCCGAGGTACGCCGCCGATAGCCACACACTATGGACGATGTACTTCGAGCGCCGCCACGAAGACCAGCTCATCTCCTACAACGGCATTATCCCCCGCGGCCACCTCAATGCCGATGGCCGGCGCGAGTGTTAGTGCGTGCCCGGCCACACCCTCGAAGCCGTCCTCGACCACATCGAGACCAGCAACACGTGCCTCGATTACCCGCCGTGCCCATCGTTCTCTCGCCGTCGTGGCAGCTCCTGGACGCCGCGGTAAATGGAGCCGTGGATGTCCTCCTCGTCGAACTCCGACTCCCGCTCCTTTGGCTTGCCGGCGCTACACACCGTCAAGCCGGAGCCGGAGGAGAAGACACCACTACGGCACTACACCAGCAGCAGCGCCCTCATCATCAACGAGGTTGCCCGCCCCTCCCCGCGACCCTCCCCACGCTCCCTCCACCTGGTCCTGCCGAAGCCGGGGCTGCTCCTCGTCAAGCCGAAGCACGTGGGCATGGTGGTGCCCGACGACGAGTCTGCCCTCAAGTTGGCGAGGGACGGCTATGTCCGCGAGCAGGTGGTCCGCCAGCGCCGGGCATATGAGGAGCTCCAGGCCCGGCATCGCGGACGCGAGGAGGGCGACGTCATCGTCCTCGATAGTGACGAGGAGGGCGAGGCCGGGCTGTCCAACCCCCCACCACGGGTCGGCGACCCTGGCTAGGGGTCACTACTATAGGATGCTACTAACGCGACACTACGATCAGAGACCCTTCGAGAAACTGTGTGCGATGCAATCATTGCAAACGGTGGTGCATGAAAACCGTCAAAATGTGTAAAATGTTTGCGAAGACGAATGCATCAAACATGATTTCGATTTAGTTGCGTGTGCGATGAAGGGCATACGGCTCAGTACAATTAACTGTTTGCGATGAGGAGGAACAAAAGAAATGGGCAGCCAGATGAAGGCGTGTGCGATACACAACATACGGTTCAATCGGATGAATTGTTTGTGATTAGGCAACACAAAAGAAACGGGCAGCCAGATGTAGGTGTGTGCGATATACATCATACGGTTCACTCGGATGAACTGTTTGTGATTAGGAAACACAAAATAAACGGTCAGCAGATCAAGGTGTGTGTGATTGAGGGCATACGCTTCAGAAGGATTAATTGTTTGCGATTAGGCAACAGAACAGAAATGGGTAAGCCAGATCAAAGTGTCTGCGATTGATGGCATACACTTCACAGGGATGAACTGTTTGCGATTAGCCACAACAAACTGAAACAGTTAGATAGATCAACGTGTGTGCGCTAGACGGGCACACCCATTCTAATTAAAAGTAGCATGCACGATGGTAATAATGAGCGCGCACGGTTGTTGGAACAAGACGTGTGCTGACATTGCCTATTGCGGTGCACCCTATGGTGCAAACGCCACATATGCGGCCGAAGCAGGCGTATGTGCCCACGTTATGCCTTCCGGGAATAGTGCCGCACTTATAACATCAAGATCCGTGCAAAACTTTCTTTTCAGATTTTCATTTTTCTCTCTTAAATCTAAGTCTAGTGAGACATATAGCCACGCCATAGAAAAGGTGCTCGTGAGCTATTAATGGAGACATTGGGAGGGAGGTGCGTGGCGGGTAGCGGTCAAAAGGGCTCTCCTCTCGAGAGCACGCGCAAGGGTCTGATCGCACACCTCCCGTACTCAAATAGCTACCCCGCACGACACCTCCTAGCCAATAAAAAAAGGGACGTGTGGCCGCACGTAATTGGTATGTCGAACGCCCACGGTTTCAATAATACTTGTGTTTCCGATTTGTAACGTGACAACACTTGTTCCAAAATGACTTTGTTGATTGTTAATATGTGCGCCTTCACAAATCGGACAGAAAAATTACCACATCATGTTGGTGCCATGTCAAGAGACCATGCCAAGTTTCATGATTTTCAGGCGTGTTTTGGAATTACAGGAATTAAAAAACCAAGTTTCTCAATCTTTTCGGTCGAGCCACGATGCTCAGCTGTTTGAATTTCACTCCCATCTCTTGCATGGGACCTAGAAATTCACCCAAGGACACACATGTGATTTTTTTAAACAACTTTGGTGCACTGGAGCTTGTGCTTGTAGTTCGAATTTGAATTATGCACGTTAAATGCCCAGAAGCTCAATTAATGTATAAAAAGGCCAACCAAACCCGGAATAATTCCAAAATTTAGCACTGAACTTCTATTTGGTCTAATTTGGCTATGTAAAAAAATTAAGGCGGGAGAAGGCAGTGTATGTACGTCGTTTCGCACACGGAGGTGCCATGTTCCCTCTCGGAACCACGAGCCTTCTTGAGGGAAGCTCCGGTTTGCAAGAAGCTTACACCAAAGCTTGTCCACATTCGGCCAAAAAAACTACCGCAGCATGTTGGTGCCATGTCATGACACCATGCCTAGTTTCATGATTTTCAGACGTATTTTGGAATTACAGGAATTAAAAAACCAAGTTTCTCAATCTTTCCGGCCGAGCCACAACGTCCAGATGTTTGAATTTCACTCCAATCTCTTGCATGGGACCTAGAAATTCACCCAAGGACACACATGTGATATTTCAAACAACTTTGGTGCACTGGAGCCTGTGCTTGTAGTTCAAATTTCAATTATGCACATTAAATGCCCAGAAACTCAATTAATGTATAAAAAAGGCAAAACGAGACCGACATAATTACAAAATTTAGCACGGTACTCCTATTTGGTCTAATATGGCTGTGTAAAAAAATTAAGGCGGGAGAAGGTAGTGTACGTATGTCGTTTCGCAAACGAAGGTGACACGTTCCCTCTCGGAACCACGAGCCTTCTTGAGGGAAGCTCCGGTTTGCAAGTAGCTTACACCAAAGCTTGTACCAATTCGGCCAAAAAAATTACCGCAACATGTTGGTGCCATGTCATGACACCATGCCAAGTTTCATGATTTGCAGGCGTGTTTTGGAATTACATGAATTAAAAAACCAAGTTTCTCAATCTTTCTGGCCGAGCCACGACGCCCAGATGTTTGAATTTCACTCCAATATCTTGCATGGGACCTAGATATTAAAAAGATGAAGCATATGAGGCAACCTTAATTCCATTTTTTTATAGTTTTCTTTTATAAGTTAAACTAGTGATAAAACAAGAAACTAAAAGATTCGATTGCAAGATCTAAAGATATACCTTCAAGCACTCACCTCCCTGGCAATGGCACCAGAAAAGAGCTTGATGTCTACTATGCAACCTTCTTCTTGTAGACGTTGTTGGGCCTCCAAGTGCAGAGGTTTGTAGGACAGTAGCAAATTTCCTTCAAGTGGATGAACTAAGGTTTATCAATCCGTGGGAGGCGTAGGATAAAGATGGTCTCTCTCAAGCAACCCTGCAACCAAATAAAAAAGAGTCTCTTCTGTCACCAACACACCCAACACAATGGTAAATTGTATAGGTGCACTAGTTTGGCGAAGAGATGGTGATACAAGTGCAATAAGTATGGTAGATATAGGTTTTTGTAAGCTGAAAATATAAAAACGGCAAGGTAACAAGTGGTAAAAGTGAGTGTAAACGGTATTGCAATGCTAGGAAACAAGGCCTAGGGTTCATACTTTCACTAGTGCAAGTTCTCTCAACAATAATAACATAACTGGATCAAATAACTATCCCTCAACATGCAACAAAGAGTCACTCCAAAGTCACTAATAGCGGAGAAGAAATGAAGAGATTATTGCAGGGTACGAAACCACCTCAAAGTAATTCTTTCTGATCGATCTATTCAAGAGTCCGTAGTAAAATAACACGAAGCGATTCTTTCCGTTCGATCTATCCTAGAGTTCGTACTAGAATAACACCTTAAGACACAAATTAACCAAAACCCTAATGTCACATGGATAGTCCATTGTCACCTCAAGTATCCATGGGCATGATTATACGATACGCATCACACAATATCAGATTCGTCTATTCAACCAACACAAAGAACTTCAAAGAGTGCCCCAAAGTTTCTATCGGAGAGTCAAGACGAAAACGTGTGCCAACCCCTATGCATAAGTTCACAAGGTCACTGAACCCGCAAGTTGATCACCAAAACATACATCAAGTAGATCACGTGATAACCCATTGTCACCACAGATAAGCACATGCAAGACATACATCAAGTGTTCTCAAATCCTTAAAGATTCAATCCGATAAGATAACTTCAAAGGGAAAACTCAATCCATTACAAGAAGGTAGAGGGGAAGAAACATCATAAGATACAACTATAATAGCAAAGCTCGTGATACATCAAGATCGTGCCATCTCAAGAACAAGAGGGAGAGAGAGATCAAACACATAGCTACTGGTACATACCCTCAGCCCCGAGGGTGAACTACTCCCTCTGCGTCATGGAGAGCACCGGGATGATGAAGATGGCCACTGGAGAGGGATCCCCCCCTCCGGCAGGCCGGAACGGGTCTAGATTGGTTTTCGATGGCTACAGAGGCTTGCGGCGGCGGAACTCCCGATCTATGTTTCTTTTCGGGGGTTTCTGTATATAGGATTTGTTGGCGTTGGTCCCACGTCAGGGGGTCTCCGAGTCGTCCACGAGATAGGGGCACACGCCTAGGGGGTAGGGCGTGCTCTCCACCGTCGTGGACGGCTCAAGACTCTTCTGGCCCATCTCGTTTACTCTAGGGGCTTCTTTTGGTCCATAAAAAATCATCAAAAATTGGCACATCAATTGGACTCCGTTTGGTATTCCTTTTATGTAAAACTCAAAAACAAGGAAAAAAAACAGAAACTGGCACTGGGCTTTAGGTTAATATGTTAGTCCCAAAAATCATATAAAATAGCATATAAATGCATATAGAACATTCAATATGGATAATATAATAGCATGGAACAATAAAAAATTATAGATGCATTGGAGACGTATCAAGCATCCCCAAGCTTAATTCCTGCTCATCCTCGAGTAGGTAAATGATAAAAATAGAATTTTTGATCTGGAATGCTACCTAACATAATTATCAATATAATTTTCTTTATTGTGGCATGAATGTTCAGATACGAAAGATTCAAGACAAAAGTTTAATATTGAGATAAAAACAATAATACTTCAAGCATACTAACAAAGCAATTATGTCTTCTCAAAATAACATGGCCAAAGAAAGTTCATCCCTACAAAATCATGTAGTTTGGCTATGCTCCATCTTTGTCACACAAAATATTCAAATCATGCACAACCCCGGTTTCATCCAAGCAATTGTTTCATACTTTAGTATTCTCGAACATTTTCAACTTTCACGCAATACATGAGCGTGAGCCATGGACATAGCACTATAGGTGGAATAGAGTGGTGGTTGTGGAGAAGACAAAAAGGAGGAAGATGGTCTCACGTCAACTAGGCGTATTAATTGACTATGGAGATGCCCATCAATAGATTTCAATGTGAGTGAGTAGGGATTGGCATGCAACGGTTGCACTAGAGTTATAAATGTATGAAAGCTCAAAAAAAGAAAATAAGTGGGTGTGCATCCAACTTGCTTGCTCACGAAGACATATGGCATTTTGAGGAAGCCCATCGTTGGAATATACAAGCCAAGTTCTATAATGAAAATTCCCACTAGTATATGAAAGTGACAAAACAAGAGACCCTCTATCATGAAGATCATGGTGCTATTTTGAAGCATAAGTGTGGAAAAAAAGATAGTAGCATTGTCCACTTTTTTTCTTTTTTTTGGGCCTTCCTTTTTTTATTTTTTATTTGGCCTTTATTTGGCCTTTCCTTTATTTGGGCTTTCTTTTTTTTTTGGGACAATGCTCTAATAATGATGAGCATCACACTTCTATTCAATTACAACTCAAAGATTACAACTCGATACTAGAACAAAATATGACTCTATATGGATGCCTCTGGCGGTGTACGGGAATAGGCAATGAATCAAGAGTGACATGTATGAAAAATTATGCATGGTGGTCTTGCCACAAATACGATGTCCACTACATTATCATGCAAGGCAATATGACAATGATGAAACGTGTCACAATAAACGGAATGGTGGAAAGTTGCATGTCAATATATCTCGGAATGGCTATGGAAATGCCATAATATGTAGGTATGGTGGCTGTTTTGAGGAAGATATATGGTGGGTTTATGGTACCGGCGAAAGTTGCGCAGTACTAGAGAGCTAGCATGGTGGAAGGGTGAGAGTGCGTATAATCCATGGACTCAACATTAGTCATAAATAACTCACATACTTATTTCAAAAATCTACAAGTCATCAAAACAAAGTACTACACGCATGCTCCTAGGGGAAGGGTTGGTAGGAGTTAACCATCGCGCGATCCCGACCTCCACACAAAGGATGACAATCAAAGAAATACCTCATGCTTCAAATTTTTCACACAACGGTTACCATACGTGCATGCTACGGGACTTACAAACCTCAACACAAGTATTTCTCAAATTCAAAACTACTCTACTAGAATGACTCTAATATTACCATCCACATATCTCAAAACGATCATCAAGTATCAAACTTCTCATAGTATTCAATGCACTTTATATGAAAGTTTTTATTATATCCCTCTTGGATGCCCTTCATATTAGGACTAAATTCATAACAAAAGCAAATTACCATGTTGTTCTAAATGACTCTCAAAATAATATAAGTGAAGCATGACAGTTCATCTATTTCTTCAAAATAAAACCACCGCCGTGCTCTAAAAAGATATAAGTGAAGCACTAGAGCAAACGACAAAATACTCCAAAAGATATAAGTGAAGATCAATGAACAACAACAACAATAACAACAACAACACCAACAACAACAACAACAAAGCCTTTAGTCCCAAACAAGTTGGGGTAGGCTAGAGGTGAAACCCATAAGATCTCGTGACCAACTCATGGCTCCAGCACATGGATAGCAAGCTTCCACGCACCCGTGTCCATAGCTAGTTCTCTGGTGATACTCCAATCCTTCAGGTCTCTCTTAACGGACTCCTCCCATGTCAAATTCGGTCTACCCCGACCTCTCTTGACATTCTCCGCACGCTTTAGCCGTCCGCTATGCACTGGGGCTTCTGGAGGCCTGCGCTGAATATGCCCAAACCATCTCAGACGATGTTGGACAAGCTTCTCTTCAATAGGTGCTACCCCAACTCTATCTCGTATATCATCATTCCGGACTCGATCCTTCCTCGTGTGGCCACACATCCATCTCAACATACACATCTCCGTCACACCTAACTGTTGAACATGTCGCCTTTTAGTCGGCCAACACTCGGCGCCATACAGCATTGCGGGTCGAACCGCCGTCCTATAGAACTTGCCTTTTAGCTTTTGTGGCACTCTCTTGTCACAGAGAATGCCAGAAGCTTGGCGCCACTTTATCCATCCAGCTTTGATTCGATGGTTCACATCTTCATCAATACCCCCATCCTCCTGTAGCATTGACCCCAAATATCGAAAGGTGTTCTTCTGAGGCACCACCTGTCCAGCAAGGCTAACCTCCTCCTCCTCACACGTAGTAGTACTGAAACCGCACATCATGTACTCAGTTTTAGTTCTACTAAGCTTAAATCCTTTCGATTCCAAGGTTTGTCTCCATAACTCTAACTTCTTATTTACCCCCGTTCGACTATCGTCAACTAGCACCACATCGTCCGCAAAGAGCATACACCATGGGATATCTCCTTGTATATCCCTTGTGACCTCATCCATCACCAAGGCAAAAAGATAAGGGCTCAAAGCTGACCCTTGATGCAGTCCTATCTTAATCGGGAAGTCATCAGTGTCGACATCACTTGTTCGAATACTTGTCACAACATTATCGTACATGTCCTTGATGAGGGTAATTTACTTTGCTGGGACTTTGTGTTTCTCCAAGGCCCACCACATGACATTCCGTGGTATCTTATCATAGGCCTTCTCCAAGTCAATGAACACCATATGCAAGTCCTTCTTTTGCTCCCTGTATCTCTCCATAAGTTGTCTAACCAAGAAAATGGCTTCCATCTTCGACCTCCCAAGCATGAAACCAAACTGATTTTTGGTCACGTTTGTCTTTCTTCTTAAGCGGTGATCAATGACTCTCTCCCATAGCTTCATTGTATGGCTCATCAGCTTAATTTCACGGTAATTAGTACAACTCTGAACATCCCCCTTGTTCTTGAAGATTGGTACTAATATAATCCGTCTCCATTCTTCTGGCATCTTGTTTGCCCGGAAAATGAGGTTGAAAAGCTTGGTTAGCCATACTATCGCTATGTCCCCGAGGCCTTTCCACACCTCAATGGGGATACAATCAGGGCCCATCGCCTTGCCTCCTTTCATCCTTTTTAAAGCCTCCTTGACCTCAGACTCCTGGATTCACCGCACAAAACGCATGCTGGTCTCATAAAAGGAGTCATCAAGTTCAATGGTAGAACTCTCATTCTCCCCATTGAACAGCTTGTCGAAGTACTCCCGCCACCTATGCTTAATCTCCTCATCCTTCATGAGGAGTTGGTCTGCTCCGTCCTTGATGCATTTGACTTGGCCAATATCCCTCGTCTTCCTCTCTCGGATATTGGCCATCTTATAGATGTCCCTTTCCCCTTCCTTCGGGCCTAACCGTTGGTAGAGGCCCTCATACGCCTTACCCCTTGCTTCACCGACAGCTCGCTTTGTGGCCTTCTTCGCCATCTTGTACTTCTCTATGTTGTCTGCATTCCTATCCAAGTACAGGCGTCTGAAGCACTCTTTCTTCTCTTTAATCGCCTTCTAGACGTCATCGTTCCACCACCAGGTATCCTTATCTTCGCTTCTCCTTCCCCTGGACACTCCAAACTCCTCCGAGGCCACCTTACGAATGCAAGTTGCCATCTTCATCCACACATTGTCCGCATCCCCTCCTTCCTCCCAAGGGCCCTCCTTAATGACCCTCTCCTTGAACGCCTGAGCTACCTGTTGGGGAACGTAGTATTTTAACATTTTCCTACGATCACGCAAGATCTATCTACCAGATGTATAGCAACGAGAGGGAAGAGTGTGTCTACGTACCCTCGTAGACCGGGAGCGGAAGCGTCAAGTGACGCGGTTGATGTTGTCGAACTTCTTCGCGATCCAACCGATCAAGCACCGAACGTACGGCACCTCCGCGTTCAGCACACGTTCAGCTTGATGACGTCCCACGAGCTCTTGATCCAGTTGAGCTTCACGGGAGAGTTTCGTCAGCACGACGGCGTGGTGACGGATATGATGTGTTCACCGGCGCAGGGCTTCGCCTAAGCTCCGCGATGGTATGACCGAGGTGTGATTCTGTGGAGGGGGGCACCGCACACGGCTAAAACAATTCAACTTGTGTGTCTTTGGGTGCCCCCCTGCCCCCGTATATAAAGGAGCAAGGGAGGGAGGCCGGCCGGCCCTTCCTGGTGCGGCTAGGGAGTGGACTCCTACTAGGAATAGGATTGCAATCCTATTCCTAGTAGGATTCACCAAAAGAAGGAAGAGGGAAAGGAATAGGAGAGGTGGCGCCCCCCCAATCCTAGTCCAACTAGGAACCCTATGTGGGGGCGCCGGCCAGCCCTATGGGCTGCCTCTCTCTTTCCCTTTAGGCCCACTATGGACCATCCCCTCTCGTAGGGGGTTCCGGTAACCCCCTCCGGCAATCCCGATAAATCCGAAACTTTTCCGGAACACTTCCGGTGTCCGAATATAGTCGTCCAATATATCAATCTTTATGTCTCGGACATTCCGAGACTCCTCGTCATGTCCGTGATCTCATCCGGGACTCCGAACTACCTTCGGTACATCAATACTCATAAACTCATAATACCGATCGTCATCAAACGTTAAGCGTGCGGACCCTACGGGTTCGAGAACTATGTAGACATGACCGAGACTCATCTCCGGTCAATAACCAATAGCGGAACCTGGATGTTCATATTGGCTCCTACATATTCTACGAAGATCTTTTATCGGTCAGAACCGCATAACAACATACGTTGTTCCTTTTGTCAAACGGTATGTTACTTGCCCGAGATTCGATTGTCGGTATCTCTATACCTAGTTCAATCTCATTACCGGCAAGTCTCTTTACTCGTTCCGTAACACATCATCTCGTGACTAACTCATTAGTCTTTTGCTTGCAAGGCTTATTGTGATGTGTGTTACCGAGAGGGCCCAGAGATACCTCTCCGACATTCGGAGTGACAAATCCTAATCTTGATCTATGCCAACACCACGAATACTTTCGGAGACACCTGTAGAGCATCTTTATGATCACCCAGTTACGTTGTGACGTTTGATAGCACACAAGGTGTTCCTACGGTATTCGGGAGTTGCATAATCTCATAGTCATAGGAACATGTATAAGTCATGAAGAAAGCAATAGCAGTAAAACTAAACGATCATAGTGCTATGCTAACGGATGGGTCTTGTCCATCACATCATTCTCCTAATGATGTGATCCCATTGATCAAATGACAACTCATGTCTATGGTTTAGGAAACATAACCATCTTTGATCAATGAGCTAGTCTAGTAGAGGCATACTAGGGACACTCTGTTTTGTCTATGTATTCACACATGTACTAAGTTTCTGGTTAATACAATTCTAGCATGAATAATAAACATTTATCATGATATAAGGAAATATAAATAACAACTTTATTATTGCCTCTAGGGCATATTTCCTTCAGTCTCCCACTTGCACTAGAGTCAATAATCTAGCTCACATCGCCATGTGATTTAATACCGATAGTTCACATCGTTATGTGAATAACACCCATAGTTCACATCACCATGTGACCAACACCCAAAGGGTTTACTAGAGACAATAATCTAGTTCACATCGCTATGTGATTAATACCCAAGAGTAATAAGGTGTGATCATGTTTTGCTTGTGAGAGAAGTTTAGTCAACGGGTCTGTCACATTCAGATCCGTATGTATTTTGCAAATTTCTGTGTCTACAATGCTCTGCATGGAGCTACTCTAGCTAATTGCTCCCACTTTCAATACGCATCCAGATTGATACTTAGAGTCATCTGGATTTAGTGTCAAAGCTTGCATCGGCGTAACCCTTTACGACGAACTCTTTATCACCTCCATAATCGAGAAATATTTCCTTAGTCATCTAATTACTAAGGATAATTTTGACCGCTGTACAGTGATCTACTCCTGGATCACTATTGTACCTCCCTGTCAAACTCTTGGCAAGGTACACAACGTGTTTTGTACACAGCATGGCATACTTTATAGAACCTATGGCTGAGGCATAGGGAATGACTTTCATTCTCTCTATATTTTTCTGCCGTGGTCTGGCTTTGAGTCTTACTCAACTTCACACCTTACAAGTCAGGCAAGAACTTCTTCTTTGACTGATCCATTTTGAACTACTTCAAAATCTTATCAAGGTATTTACTCATCGAAAGTCTTATCAAGCGTTTTGATCTATCTCTATAGATCTTGATGCCCAATATGTAAGCAGCTTCACCAAGGTCTTTCTTTGAAAAACTCCTTTCAAACACTCCTTTATGCTTTCCAGAAAATTCTACATCATTTCCGATTGACAATATGTCATTCACATATACATATCAGAAAGGTCGTAGTGCTCCCACTCACTTCTTGTAAATACAGGCTTCATCGCAAGTCTGTATAAATCTATATGCTTTGATCAACTTATCAAAGCGTATATTCCAACTCCGAGATGCTTGCACCAGTCCATAGATGGATCGCTGGAGCTTGCACATTTTGTTAGTACCTTTAGGATTGACAAAACCTTCTGGTTGCATCATATACAAGTCTTCTTTAATAAAACCATTAAAGAATGCAGTTTTGTTATCCATTTGCCAGATTTCATAAAATGCGGCAGTTGCTAACATGATTCAGACAGACTTAAGCATCGCTACGGGTGAGAAAGTCTCATTGTAGTCAACTCCTTGAACTTGTCGAAAACTTTTCGCAACAAGTCGAGCTTTGTAAACAGTAACATTACCGTCAGCGTCGGTCTTCCTCTTGAAGATCCATTTATTTTCGGTGGCTTGCCGATCATCGGGCAAGTCAACCAAAGTCCACACTTTGTTCTCATACATGGATCCCATCTCAGATTTCATGGCTTCAAGCCATTTTGCGGAATCTGGGCTCATCATCGCTTCCTCATAGTTCGTAGGTTCATCATGGTCTAGTAACATGATTTCCAGAACTGGGTTGTCGTACCACTCTGGTGCGGAACGTACTCTGGTTGATCTACGACGTTCTGTAGAAACTTGATCCGAAGTTTCATGATCATTATCATTAACTTCCTCACTAATTGGTGTAGGAATCACTGGAACAATTTCCTGTGATGTACTATTTTCCAATCCGGGAGAAGGTACAATTACCTCATCAAGTTCTACTTTCCTCCCACTCACTTCTTTCGAGAGAAACTCTTTTTCTAGAAAGGATCCGTTTTTAGCAACGAATATTTTGCCTTCGGATCTGTAATAGAAGGTGTACCCAACAGTCTCTTTTGGGTATCCTATGAAGACACATTTTTCCGACTTGGGTTCGAGCTTATCAGGTTGAAGTGTTTTCACATAAGCATCGCAGCCCCAAACTTTAAGAAACGACAACTTTGGTTTCTTGCCAAACCATAGTTCATAAGGTGTCGTATCAACGGATTTAGATGGTGCCCTTATTAACGTGAATGCAGCTGTCTCTAAAGCATAACCCCAAAACGATAATGGTAAATCGGTAAGAGACATCATAGATCGCACCATATCCAATAAATTACGGTTACGACGTTCGGACACACCATTACGCTGTGGTGTTCCAGGTGGCGTGAGTTGTGAAACTATTCCACATTGTTTCAAATGAAGACCAAACTCGTAACTCAAATATTCTCCTCCACGATCAGATCGTAGGAACTTTATTTTCTTGTTACGATGATTCTCTACTTCACTCTGAAATTCTTTGAACTTTTCAAATGTTTCAGACTTGTGTTTCATTAAGTAGATATACCCATATCTGCTCAAATCATCAGTGAAGGTCAGAAAATAACGATACCCGCCACGAGCTTCAACACTCATTGGTCCACATACATCTGTATGTATGATCTCCAACAAATCTGTTGCTCGCTCCACAGTTCCGGAGAACGGAGTTTTAGTCATCTTGCCCATGAGGCATGGTTCGCAAGCACCAAGTGATTCATAATCAAGTGATTTCAAAAGTCCATCACTATGGAGTTTCTTCATGCGCTTTACACCAATATGACCTAAACGGCAGTGCCACAAACAAGTTGCACTATCATTATTAACCTTGCATCTTTTGGCTTCAATATTATGAATATGTGTATCACCACGATCGAGATCCAACAAACCATTTTCATTGGGTGTATGACCATAGAAGGTTTTATTCATGTAAACAGAACAACAATTATTCTCTAACTTACATGAATAACTGTATTGCAATAAACATGATCAAATGATATTCATGCTCAACAGCAAATAACACTTATTTAGGTTCAACACTAATCCCGAAAGTATAGGGAGTGTGCGATGATGATCATATCAATCTTGGAACTACTTCCAATACTCATCGTCACTTCATCCTTTAACTAGTTTATGTTCATTATGCAACTCCCACTTCGAGTTACTACTCTTTAGCAACTGAACCAATATCAAATACCGAGGGGTTGCTATGAACACTAGTAAAATACACATCAATAACATGTATATCACATATACCTTTGTTCATCTTGCCATCCTTCTTATCCGCCAAATACTTGGGGCAGTTCCGCTTCCAGTGTCCAGTCCCCTTGCAGTAGAAGCACTCAGTTTCAGGCTTGGCTCCAGATTTGGGTTTCTTCATGGAAGTAGCAACTGACTTGCTATTCTTTTTGAAGTTCCCTTTCTTTCCCTTTGCCCTTTACTTGAAACAAGTGGTCTTGTTAACCATCAATACTTGATGCTTTTTCATGATTTCTACCTTCGCCGACTTCAGTATCGCGAAGAGCTGGGAATTCCTTTCGTCATTCCTTGCATATTATAGTTCATCACGAAGTTCTACTAACTTGGTGATAGTGACTAGAGAACTTTGTCAATTACTATCTTATCTGGAAGATTAACTCCCACTTGATTAAAGTAATTGTAGTACCCAGACAATCTGAGTACATGCTCACTGGTTGAGCTATTCTCCTCCATCTTGTAGGCAAAGTACTGTCAGAGGTCTTATACCTCTCGACACGGGCATGAGTATGAAATACTAATTTCAACTCTTGGAACATCTTATATGCTCCGTGGCGTTCAAAAAACGTTTTTGAAGTCCCGGTTCTAAGCCGTAAAGCATGGTGCACTTAAACTATCAAGTAGTCATCATATCGAGCTTTTGTCAAAACGTTCATAACGTCTACATCTGCTCTTGCAATAGGTCTGTCACCTAGCGGTGCATCAAGGACATAATTCTTCTGTGCAGCAATGAGGATAATCCTCAGATCACGGAACAATTCCGCATCATTGCTACTAACATCTTTCAACTTGGTTTTCTCTAGGAACATATGAAAAATAAACGGGGAGCAACATCGCGAGCTATTGATCTACAACATAGATATGCTAATACTACCAGGACTAAGTTCATGATAAATTAAAGTTCAATTAATCATATTACTTAAGAACTCCCACTTAGATAGACATCCCTCCGGTCATCTAAATGATCACGTGATCCAAATCAACTAAACCATGTCCAATCATCACGTGAGATGGAGTAGTTTCAATGGTGAACATCTTATGTTGATCATATCTACTATATGATTCACGCTCGACCTTTCGGTCTCCAGTGTTCCGAGGCCATATCTGCATATGCTAGGCTCGTCAAGTTTAACCCGAGTATTCTGCGTGTGCAAAACTGGCTTACACCCGTTGTATTTGAACGTAGAGCTTATCACACCCGATCATCACGTGGTGTCTCGGCACGACGAACTTTCGCAACGGTGCATACTCAGGGAGAACACTTATACCTTGAAATTTAGTAAGGGATCATCTTATAATGCTACCGTCGTTCTAAGCAAAATAAGAAGCATAATAAGATAAACATCACATGCAATCAAAATATGTGACATGATATGGCCATCATCATCTTGTGCTTTTGATCTACAACATAGATATGCTAATACTACCAGGACTAAGTTCATGATAAATTAAAGTTCAATTAATCATATTACTTAAGAACTCCCACTTAGATAGACATCCCTCCGGTCATCTAAATGATCACGTGATCCAAATCAACTAAACCATGTCCGATCATCACGTGAGATGGAGTAGTTTCAATGGTGAACATCTTATGTTGATCATATCTACTATATGATTCACGCTCGACCTTTCGGTCTCCAGTGTTCCGAGGCCATATCTGCATATGCTAGGCTCGTCAAGTTTAACCCGAGTATTCTGCGTGTGCAAAACTGGCTTACACCCGTTGTATTTGAACGTAGAGCTTATCACACCCGATCATCATGTGGTGTCTCGGCACGACGAACTTTCGCAACGGTGCATACTCAGGGAGAACACTTATACCTTGAAATTTAGTAAGGGATCATCTTATAATGCTACCGTCGTTCTAAGCAAAATAAGAAGCATAATAAGATAATCATCACATGCAATCAAAATATGTGACATGATATGGCCATCATCATCTTGTGCTTTTGATCTCTATCTCCAAAGCACCGTTATGATCACCTTCGTCACCGGCGCGACACCTTGATCTCCATCGTAGCATCGTTGTCGTCTCGCCAACTATTGCTTCCTCAACTATCGCTACCGCTTAGTGATAAAGTAAAGCAATTACATGGCGATTGCATTTCATACAATAAAGCGACAACCATATGGCTCCTGCCAGTTGCCGATAACTTTACAAAACATGATCATCTCATACAAAAACGTATAACTCATCATGTCTTGACCATATCACATCACAACATGCCCTGCAAAAACAAGTTAGACGTCCTCTACTTTGTTGTTGCAAGTTTTACGTGGCTGCTACGGGCTTTAGCAAGAACCGTTCTTACCTACGCATACAAAACCACAACGATGTTTCGTCAAGTATGTGCTGTTTTAACCTTCACAAGGACCGGGCGTAGCCACACTTGATTCGGCTAAAGTGAGAGAGACAGACACCCGCCAGTCACCTTTAAGCAACGAGTGCTCGTAACGGTGAAACCAGTCTCTCGTAAGCGTACCCGTAATGTCGGTCCGGGCCGCTTCATCTCACAATACCGCCGAAGCAAAGTATGACATGCTGGTAAGCAGTATGACTAGTATCGCCCACAACTCATTGTGTTCTACTCGTGCATATCATCTACGCATAGACCTGGCTCATGATGCCACTGTTGGGGAACGTAGTATTTTAAAATTTTCCTACGATCACGCAAGATCTATCTACCAGATGTATTGCAACGAGGGAAGAGTGTGTCTACGTACCCTCGTAGACCGGGAGCGGAAGCGTCAAGTGACGCGGTTGATGTTGTCGAACTTCTTCGCGATCCAACCGATCAAGCACCGAACGTACGGCACCTCCGCGT
Organism: Secale cereale; assembly: GCA_902687465.1. Taxonomy (NCBI): domain Eukaryota; kingdom Viridiplantae; phylum Streptophyta; class Magnoliopsida; order Poales; family Poaceae; genus Secale; species Secale cereale. The sequence goes on along the minus strand of LR738714.1, from coordinate 526,525,722 downwards.
TCAGCACACGTTCAGCTTGATGACGTCCCACGAGCTCTTGATCCAGTTGAGCTTCACGGGAGAGTTTCGTCAGCACGACGGCGTGGTGACGGATATGATGTGTTCACCGGCGCAGGGCTTCGCCTAAGCTCCGCGACGGTATGACCGAGGTGTGATTCTGTGGAGGAGGGCACCGCACACGGCTAAAACAATTCAACTTGTGTGTCTTTGGGTGCCCCCTGCCCCCGTATATAAAGGAGCAAGGGAGGGAGGCCGGCCGGCCCTTCCTGGTGCGGCTAGGGAGTGGACTCCTACTAGGAATAGGATTGCAATCCTATTCCTAGTAGGATTCACCAAAAGAAGGAAGAGGGAAAGGAATAGGAGAGGTGGCGCCCCCCCCAATCCTAGTCCAACTAGGAACCCTAGGTGGGGGCGCTGGCCAGCCCTATGGGCTGCCTCTCTCTTTCCCTTTAGGCCCACTATGGACCATCCCCTCTCGTAGGGGGTTCCGGTAACCCCCTCCGGCAATCCCGATAAATCCGAAACTTTTCCGGAACACTTCCGGTGTCCGAATATAGTCGTCCAATATATCAATCTTTATGTCTCGGACATTCCGAGACTCCTCGTCATGTCCGTGATCTCATCCGGGACTCCGAACTACCTTCGGTACATCAATACTCATAAACTCATAATACCGATCGTCATCAAACGTTAAGCGTGCGGACCCTACGGGTTCGAGAACTATGTAGACATGACCGAGACTCATCTCCGGTCAATAACCAATAGCGGAACCTGGATGTTCATATTGGCTCCTACATATTCTACGAAGATCTTTTATCGGTCAGAACCGCATAACTACATACGTTGTTCCTTTTGTCAAACGGTATGTTACTTGCCCGAGATTTGATCGTCGGTATCTCTATACCTAGTTCAATCTCGTTACCGGCAAGTCTCTTTACTCGTTCCGTAACACATCATCTCGTGACTAACTCATTAGTCTTTTGCTTGCAAGGCTTATTGTGATGTGTGTTACCGAGAGGGCCCAGAGATACCTCTCCGACACTCGGAGTGACAAATCCTAATCTTGATCTATGCCAACACCACGAATACTTTCGGAGGCACCTGTAGAGCATCTTTATGATCACCCAGTTACGTTGTGACGTTTGATAGCACACAAGGTGTTCCTACGGTATTCGGGAGTTGCATAATCTCATAGTCATAGGAACATGTATAAGTCATGAAGAAAGCAATAGCAGAAAAACTAAACGATCATAGTGCTATGCTAACGGATGGGTCTTGTCCATCACATCATTCTCCTAATGATGTGATCCCGTTGATCAAATGACAACTCATGTCTATGGCTAGGAAACATAACCATCTTTGATCAATGAGCTAGTCTAGTAGAGGCATACTAGGGACATACTGTTTTTGTCTATGTATCCACACATGTACTAAGTTTCCGGTTAATACAATTCTAGCATGAATAAAAGACATTTATCATGATATAAGGAAATACAAATAACATCTTTATTATTGCCTCTAGGGCATATTTCCTTCAGTCTCCCACTTGAACTAGAGTCAATAATCTAGATTACAAAGTGATGATCCTCACACCCATGGAGTCTTGGTGTTGATCATGTTTTGCCCGTGGAAGAGGCTTAGTCAACGGGTCTGCAACATTCAGATCCGTATGTATTTTGCAAATTTCTATGTCTCCCTCCTTGACTAGATCGCGGATGGAATTGAAGCGTCTTTTGATGTGCTTTGTTCTCTTGTGAAACCTGGATTCCTTCGCCAAGGCTATGGCTCCAGTGTTGTCACAAAAGATTTTCATTGGACCCGATGCACTAGGTACTACACCTAGATCGGATATGAACTCCTTCATCCAGACTCCTTCATTTGCTGCTTCCGAAGCAGCTATGTATTCCGCTTCACACGTAGATCCCGCCACGACGCTCTGCTTGGAACTGCACCAACTGACAGCTCCACCGTTCAATAAAAATACATATCCGGTTTGTGACTTTGAGTCATCCGGATCAGTGTCAAAGCTAGAATCGACGTAACCGTTTACGACGAGCTCTTTGTCACCTCCATATACGAGAAACATATCCTTTGTTCTTTTCAGATACTTTAGGATGTTTTTGACCGATGTCCAGTGATCCACTCCTGGATTACTTTGGTACCTCCCTGCTAGACTTATAGCAAGGCACACATCAGGTCTGGTACACAGCATTGCATACATGATAGATCCTATGGCTGAGGCATAGGGAATGACTTTCATTTTCTCTCTATCTTCTGCAGTGGTCGTGTTGGGGAACGTAGTATTTTAAAATTTTCCTACGATCACGCAAGATCTATCTACCAGATGCATAGCAACGAGAGGGGAGAGTGTGTCTACGTACCCTCGTAGACCGGGAGCGGAAGCGTCAAGTGACGCGGTTGATGTTGTCGAACTTCTTCGCGATCCAACCGATCAAGCACCGAACGTACGGCACCTCCGCGTTCAGCACACGTTCAGCTTGATGACGTCCCACGAGCTCTTGATCCAGTTGAGCTTCACGGGAGAGTTTCGTCAGCACGACGGCGTGGTGACAGATATGATGTGTTCACCGGCGCAGGGCTTCGCCTAAGCTCCGCGACGGTACGACCGAGGTGTGATTCTGTGGAGGGGGGCACCGCACACGGCTAAAACAATTCAACTTGTGTGTCTTTGGGTGCCCCCCTGCCCCCGTATATAAAGGAGCAAGGGAGGAGGGGCCGGCCAACCTCTATGGTGCGGCTAGGGAGGGGACTCCTACTAGGAATAGGATTGCAATCCTATTCCTAGTAGGATTCACCGAAAGGAAGAAGGGGGAAAGGATTAGGAGAGGTGGCGCCCCCCCCCCCCCAATCCTAGTCCAACTAGGATTCCTAGGTGGGGGCGCCGGCCAGCCCTATGGGCTGCCTCTCTCTCACCCTTTAGGCCCACTATGGACCATCCCCTCTCGTAGGGGGTTCCGGTAACCCCCTCCGGCATTCCCGATAAATCCGAAACTTTTCCGGTATACTTTCGGTGTCCGAATATAGCCGTCCAATATATCAATCTTTATGTCTCGGACATTCCGAGACTCCTCGTCATGTCCGTGATCTCATCCGGGACTCTGAACTACCTTCGGTACATCAATACTCAAAAACTCATAATACCGATCGTCATCAAACGTTAAGCGTGCGGACCCTACGGGTTCGAGAACTATGTAGACATGACCGAGACTCATCTCCGGTCAATAACCAATAGCGGAACCTGGATGTTCATATTGGCTCCTACATATTCTACGAAGATCTTTTATCGGTCAGAACCGCATAACAACATACGTTGTTCCTTTTGTCAAACGGTATGTTACTTGCCCGAGATTCGATCGTCGGTATCTTTATACCTAGTTCAATCTCGTTACCGGCAAGTCTCTTTACTCGTTCCGTAACACATCATCTCGTGACTAACTCATTAGTCTTTTGCTTGCAAGGCTTATTGTGATGTGTGTTACCGAGAGGGCCCAGAGATACCTCTCCGACATTCGGAGTGACAAATCCTAATCTTGATCTATGCCAACACCACGAATACTTTCGGAGACACTTGTAGAGCATCTTTATGATCACCCAGTTATGTTGTGACGTTTGATAGCACACAAGGTGTTCCTACGGTATTCGGGAGTTGCATAATCTCATAGTCATAGGAACATGTATAAGTCATGAAGAAAGCAATAGCAGTGAAACTAAACGATCATAGTGCTATGCTAACGGATGGGTCTTGTCCATCACATCATTCTCCTAATGATGTGATCCCGTTGATCAAATGACAACTCATGTCTATGGTTTAGGAAACATAACCATCTTTGATCAATGAGCTAGTCTAGTAGAGGCATACTAGGGACACTCTGTTTTGTCTATGTATTCACACATGTACTAAGTTTCCGGTTAATACAATTCTAGCATGAATAATAAACATTTATCATGATATAAGGAAATATAAATAACAACTTTATTATTGCCTCTAGGGCATATTTCCTTCACTACCTCCCCCTTGAGCTTCCACCACTTCGTTCTAGCGACTTTGGCACGCCTATCCCGCTGGACACGAGTCCGAAAGCGGAAGTCAGCAACCACCAGCTTATGTTGAGGTACAACACTCTCTCCAGGTATCACCTTACAATCTAGGCACGCACGCCTATCTTCTCTTCTCGATAGGATGAAATCAATCTGGCTAGAGTGTTGACCACTACTAAAAGTCACCAGATGTGATTCTCTCTTTCTAAAGAGGGTGTTAGCTACAATCATGTCGTAGGCTAGAGAAAAGCTTAAGACATCTTCTCCTTCCTGATTCCTGGTGCCATAGCTAAAGCCCCCATGCACCCCTTCAAAACATGTGTTAGATGTACCCACATGGCCATTGAGGTCTCCTCCTACGAAGAGCTTCTCGCCAATCGGTACACTCCTAACCATGTCTTCCAGGCCTTCCCAGAACTCCCTCTTGGTGTTCTCAGTGTGGCCTACTTGCGGGGCATACACGCTGATAACATTGAGAACTAAGTCCCCAACTACCAGCTTGAGCAGGATAATCCGGTCCCCACGTCTCTTGACGTCTACCACTCCATGCTTGAGGCTCTTGTTGATCAAGATGCCTACGCCATTCCTGTTTGCAGCCAACCCGGTGTACCACAGCTTGAAGCCGGTACCCTCCACCTCCTTTGCCTTCTGTCCCCTCCACTTGGTTTCTTGGACGCAAAGGATATCAACACTTCTCCTCACCGCTGCATCGACTAGCTCCCGAAGCTTCCCTGTTAGGGACCCTACGTTCCAGCTACCTAAGTGGATCCTCCTAGGCTCGGCTAGCTTCCTTACCCTTTGCAGTCGTCGAGTCAAATGCGAAGACCCTTGCTCATTTTCCACTACATCTGGGCGCCGATGTAGCGCGCCAGTAAGGATGGGACGACCCGATCCTCGCTCACTTGCCACCGTATCCAGCTCAAGATACGGCGCGCCACCAAGGGGGTGACGTCCCGGCCCTTGCCCATTTGACACCACACCCGGGTTCCGATGTGGCGCGTCGATGAGAGGGTTACGCCCCAACGAAAATCTTTTGGGTTTCATCTCCATCAGAGTAGCTGAGTTTTCACGTTGGCTCGGCAAGCCTAACACAACCCTCCTCCTTTACCCAGGCTTGGGACCGGCTATGTTGAGACAACATAGGCGGAGACCGGCTATGTTGAGACAACATAGGCGGAGTTGAATAATTATGTAACTATGTGAAGACTCTCTAACATTTAAGAATGTCAGATCTTGGGATATTATTCAAACTGAAATCAAAGAAAAATAAAATAAATTGACGCTCCAAGCAAAACACATATCATGTGGTGAATAAAAATATAGCCTCAAGTAAAGTTACCGATTAACAAAGATGAAAGAGGGGATGCCTTCCCGGGGCATCACCAAGCTTAGGATTTTGGTTGTCCTTGAATATTACCTTGGGGTTCCTTGGGCATCCCCAAGCTTAGGCTCTTGCCACTCCTTATTCCATAGCCCATCGAATCTTTACCCAAAACTTGAAAACTTCACAACACAAAACTCAACAGAAAACTCATAAGCTCTGTTAGTATAAGAAAATAAAACCACCACTTAGGTACCATTGTGATCTCATTCTAAATTCATATTGGTGTAATTTACTGTATTCAAACTTCTCTATGGTTCATACCCTCCGATACTACTCATAGATTCATCAAAATAAGCAAACAACACATAGAATACATAATCTGTCAAAAACAGAACAGTGTGTAGAAATCTGTAACTTTCGAGTACTTCTGTAACTCAAAAAATTCTGAAATAAATTGGTGGACGTGAGGAATTTCTCTAGTAATCTTCTTAAAAAATAATCAACTCAAAACAACTCTTCTGTAAAAAATGGCAGCTAATCTCGTGAGCGCGACGTTTCTGTTTTTTTACAGCAAGATCACATTAACTTTCACCCAAGTATTCCCAAAGGTTCTACTTGGCACTTTATTGAAATAAAAGCTATAAAGCATGATTACTACAGTAGCTTAATCATGTGAACACACAAAAACAGTAAGGGTAAATATTGGGTTGTCTTCCAACAAGCGCTTTTCTTAAATGCCTTTTAGCTAGGCATGATGATGACAATGATGCTCACATAAAAGATAAGAATTGAAACATAGCGGGAGCATCATGAAGAATATAACTAGTACATTTAATTCTAACCCACTTCCTATGCATAGGGATTTTGTGAGCAAACAACTTATGGGAACGATAATTAACTAGCAAAGGAAGGGAAAACAAGCATAACTTCAAGATTTTAAGCACATAGAGAGGAAACTTCATATTATTGCAACTCCTACAAGCATATATTGCTCCCTCATAATAATTTTTAGTAGCATCATGAATGAACTCAACAATATAACAAGCACATAAAGCATTCTTTTCATGATCTACTTGCATAGAAATTTTACTACTCTCCATATAAGCAAATTTATACTCATTAATAGTAGTGGGAGCAAACTCAACAAAATAACTATCATGTGAAGCATAATCAAATTGAAAATTAAAATCACGATGAAAATTTCCTGGTTATCTTTATTCTTTATAGAATACATGTCATCACAATAATCATCATAAATAGGAGGCATGCTTTCATCATAATAAATTTGCTCATCAAAACTTGGGGGACTAAACATATCATCTTCATCAAACATAGCGTCCCCAAGCTTGTGCCTTTCCATATCATTAGCATCATGGGTATTCAAAGAATTCATACTAACAACATTGCAATCATGCTCATCATTCACATATTTTATGCCAAGCATTCTACGTAATTCTTCTTCTAGTACTTGAGCACAATTTTCCTTCCCATCATTTTCACGAAAGATATTAAAAAGATGAAGCATATGAGGCAACCTTAATTCCATTTTTTGTAGTTTTCTTTTATAAGCTAAACTAGTGATAAAACAAGAAATTAAAAGATTCGATTGCAAGATCTAAAGATATACCTTCAAGCACTCACCTCCCCGGCAATGACGCCAGAAAATAGCTTGATATCTACTACGCAACCTTCTTCTTGTAGACGTTGTTGGGCCTCCAAGTGCAGAGGTTTGTAGGACAGTAGCAAATTTCCCTCAAGTGGATGAACTAAGGTTTATCAATCCGTGGGAGGCGTAGGATGAAGATGGTCTCTCTCAAGCAACCCTGCAACTAAATAACAAAGAGTTTCTTGTGTCCCCAACACACTCAATACAATGGTAAATTGTATAGGTGCACTAGTTCAGCGAAGAGATGGTGATACAAGTGCAATATGTATGGTAGATAAAGGTTTTTGTAATCTGAAAATATAAAAATGGAAAGGTAACAAGTGGTAAAAGTGAGCATAAATGGTATTGCAATGCTAGGAAACAAGGCCTAGGGTTCATACTTTCACTAGTGCAAGTTCTCTCAACAATAATAACATAACTGGATCATATAACTATCCCTCAACATGCAACAAAGAGTCACTCCAAAGTCACTAATAGTGGAGAACAAACGAACAGATTATTGTAGGGTACGAAACCACCTCAAAGTTATTCTTTCCGATCGATCTATTCAAGAGTCCTTAGTAAAATAACACGAAGCTATTATTTCCGTTTGATCTATCCTAGAGTTCGTACTAGAATAACACCTTAAGACACAAATCAACCAAAACCCTAATGTCACCTGGATACTCCATTATCACCTCAAGAATCCGTGGGCATGATTATACGATATGCATCACACAATCTCAGATTCATCTATTCAACCAACACAAAGAACTTCAAAGAGTGCCCCAAAGTTTCTATCGGAGATTCAAGACGAAAATGTGTGCCAACCCCTATGCATAAGTTCACAAGGTCACTGAACCCGCAAGTTGATAACCAAAACATACATCAAGTAGATCACGTGATATCCCATTGTCACCATAGATAAGCACATGCAAGACATACAACAAGTGTTCTCAAATCCTTAAACACTCAATCCGATAAGATAACTTCAAAGGGAAAACTCAATCCATTACAAGAAGGTAGAAGGGAGGAAACATCATAAGATCCAACTATAATAGCAAAGCTCGCGATACATCAAGATCATGCCATCTCAAGAACACGAGAGACAGAGAGATCAAACACATAGCTACTGGTACATACCCCCAGCCCCGAGGGTGAACTACTCCCTCCTTGTCATGGAGAATACCGAGACGATGAAGATGGCCACCGGAGAGGGATCCCCCCTCCGGCAGGGTGCCAGAACGTGTCTAGATTTGTTTTTGGTGGCTCCAGAGGCTTGCGGCGGTAGAACTCCCGATCTAGGTTTCTTTTTGGGGGTTTCTATATATAGGAATTTTTGGCGTCGGTCCCACGTCAGGGGGTCTCTGAGTCGTCCACGAGATAGGGACACACACCCACGAGGGTAGGGCATGCCCTCCACCCTCGTGGACGGCTCGGGACTCTTCTGGCCCAACTCTTTTACTCCGGGGGCTTCTCTTGGTCCATAAAAAATCATCAAAAATTGGCACGTCAATTGGACTCCGTTTGGTATTGCTTTTCTATAAAACTCAAAAACAAGGAAAAAACAGAAACTGGCATTGGGCTCTAGGTTAATAGGTTTGTCCCAAAAATCATATAAAATAGCATATAAATGCATATAAAACATCCAAGATGGATACTATAATAGCATGGAACATTAAAAAATTATAGATACGTTGGAGACGTATCACCTGTGCTTGTAGTTCAAATTTGAATTATGCACATTAAATGCCCAGAAACTCAATTAATGTATAAAAAAGGCAAAACGAGCCCGGAATAATTCCTAAATTTAGCACGGTACTCCTATTTGGTCTATATGGCTTTGTAAAAAAATTAAGGCGGGAGAAGGCTGTGTATGTATGTCGTTTCGCACAAGGAGGTGACACGTTCCCTCTCGGAACCACGAGCCTTCTTGAGGGAAGCTTCGGTTTATAAGAAGCTTACACCAAAGCTTGTCCAAATTCAGCCAAAAAAATTACCGCATCATGTTCGTGCCATGTCATGACACCATGCCAAGTTTCATGATTTTCAGGCGTGTTCTGGAATTACAGAATTAAAAACCGAAGTTTCTCAATCTTTCTGGCCGAGCCACGACGCCCAGATGTTTAAATTTCACTCCAATATCTTGCATGGGACCTAGAAATTCACCCAAGGACACACATGTGATTTTTCAAACAACTTTGGTGCACTGGAGCCTGTGCTTGTAGTTCAAATTTGAACTATGGACATTAAATGCCTAGAAACACGATTAATGTATAAAAAAGACCAATCGAGCCCAGAATAATTCCAAACTTTTGCACGGTACTTCTATTTGGTCTAATCTGGCTATGCAAAAAATTAAGGCTGGAGAAGGTAGTGTACATATGTCGTTTCACACATGGAGGTGACACGTTTCCTCTCGGAACCACACGCCTTCTTGAGGGAAGCTCTGGTTTTCAAGAAGCCTACACCAAAGCTTATCCCAATTCGGCCAAAAAAATTACCGCATCATGTTCGTGCCATGTCATGACACCATACCAAGTTTCATGATTTTCAGGCGTGTTTTGGAATTACAGGAATTAAAAAACCAAGTTTCTCAATCTTTCCGGCCGAGTCACGACGCCCAGATGTTTGAATGTCACTCACATCTCTTGCATGGGACCTAGAAATTCACCCAAGGACACACATGTGATTTCTCAAACAACATTGGTGCACTGGAGCCTATGCTTGTAGTTCAAATTTGAATTATGCACATTAAATGCCCAGAAACTCAATTATTGTATAAAAAAGGCTAAACGAACCCGTAATAATTCCAAAATTTAGCACGGTACTCCTATTTGGTCTAATCTGTCTGTGTAAAAAATTAAGGCGGGAGAAGGTAGTGTACGTATGTCGTTTCGCACACGGAGGTGACATGTTCCCTCTCGGAACCAGGAGCCTTCTTGAGGGAAGCTTCGGTTTGTAAGAAGCTTACACCAAAGCTTGTCCCAATTCGGCCAAAAAAATTACTGCAGCATGTTGGTGCCATGTCATGACACCATGCCAAGTTTCATGATTTCTAGCCGTGATTTGGATTTACAAGAATTAAAGAACCAAGTTTCTCAATCATTCCGGCCGAGCCACGACACCCAGATGTTTGAATTTTATTCTCATTTCATGCATGGGACCTATAAATTGACCCAAAGACACACATGTGATTTTTCACCATACATTGGTGCATTGGAGCATGTGCTTGTAGTTCAAATTTGAATTATGCACATTAAATGTCCAGAAACTCAATTAATGAATAAAAATGCCAAACGAACCCGGAATAACTTCAAATTTAAACATGACACTCATGTACTAGTTGCATGTTCACTGTACGTAAGTGTTCTAGCAATTCAAACACTATCCTTTCCCTCCGTAACACCATTTTGTCTTTCAAAACACAATGAAAAAATCAGGTATAACACAAACAGTTTACTAGAAAGAATCATGTGGGATGCAATATAAAATATCTTGGCGCACCGTCTTGTCTGGCTTATGCAGGAAGCTTCGTCGTCTACATTCTGCCATCCCCGCTTGAACCACACTTGCGCGCTAGTTCTCGCGGCATCAAGCGAATTTTTTGCCACCGCGGAAATATCTATCTCCCGGCCCCCTCCCTCCTACCAAAAGCCACATTTCTTGCAGCGCCGCCTCCTCGCCGGCTACCCTTCTTGCAGTGCCGCGTCCTCGCCGACGACCCTTCTTCTTGCAGCGTCGCCTCCTCGCTGACGACCCTTCTTCTTGCTGCACGGGCTCCTCACCGCCGACCCTTCTTCTTGCTGCGCGGCCTCATCGATATGGTCAGGTAATCCACGCCCCACCCACACCATCCTCCTCCTTTCCCGTCCCACATGCCCCGACTGGCGGAGCGACACCTTCCACCGAAATCACTACCCCCCCTCCTCCAATTAAGCGCTGCCCACTGCCATTTTACACGTAGTACAACGTGGAGCTGAGTAGCATGCGGCCGCACGCGCGAATGAGGTCTCTATGGCTGACATGCGTGTCGACCGCCAGATCTTGGAGGAGCACCTCGTCTTTGAGGCCACCGTCGACACCGCCGCGTGGTTGTCTACTTTAAAATACAGTTCGTGGTGTTTTCTCGAGGCCACCGCCAGTTCCTTCTAGTAATTTGTCCTCTGTAATGTTAATATGCAATCTGATGTTCAGTTAACAGTTTGCTCCTCTGAAATGTAATTTTCAGTTAACACTTTGGTCCAACAATTGCTACATTTCATAGTACTGTTCTCATGCTTTGTTTTGTTAACTGTCTTATCTTCTAGTACATGTTTCTATTCTGCAATGTCGTGCTCAGTTAACTATTTTGGTTCATTTGGTCTGTTGTCCATTTAACTGTTTGGTTCAGTTCTGCAATTTGATTTTCATTTGATGTGGGTACAATTTGGTATTGTTATGCATGTGACACCAATCAAATTTGATTGTACTCAATACATATTCTACTGATAGTATGGCAACTCTTAGTTAACCTGATCAAGATCTTCCTTATGTGTGTTGCAGGGGAACAATGGGAGACACTGCGGTTTACCATCGAGGTTTGTTCAAGCAGGGTCCTTTGTCTAATAGCACATTATTGTGCAGTTACAGGAATCATTTTAATATTTAGGTTTCTTACAATTTGGTCTTGCACATGTAGGTCCCGTTGTCAGAGGCTTAGACCCACTGTTCGACCCATTTTGCATATGGGGAAATGAGATGTCCATGAATATCAGCCAAGTCAGGAAACTCAGAAAGATTGTTAGGATGAAGAAACTTGCGACGAATAACATCAAGATCTTTGTTTGCACAATTAAGAAGACATCAGTCAACTATAGGATGGTACCAACTATTTTACCTTGTTTTTACCCCTTACGCCATTTCAAAATTTACAACTGTGATTTATGCATAGCTTTGTTTTCAGTACTTTTCAAAGCAGTTCACCGATGATTACCTCTCAAACCACCTGCATGGTCAAGAGGCAAGGAAGGTATTCATTCAACACCCACGGCACAATATTGAAGTCTTGCTGAAGAGGACGAAGGTTGGGCGGGCAATTATCCATAGCCTCTGGCCTAAAGTTGCAAGGACATTCAACATCGCTGAAGGCTCAGTATTTGCCTTCCGCTTCTGCAGTTTCCCAGATGAGATTCATCTGTTTATTTACCATGTATGATGCTACTTTCCAAAGGTTTTTGATGCTGCATGTGAAACTTGGTGCTGTTGTGTAATGGCGTAACTGAGTGCCGAAGCTATCTGATGTAATTCGATTATGAAATCCTGGTTGCTTTTATATGGATATGAAATATCTGGCGTGTTTTATAAGAAATATCAGTTTGATTAGTACATGGATTATCAATAATAAGCTAATTACCCTGATTATTGGGGTTTTCTACTGCAAACGGTTACTCAGACAGCACCGTGGGAGATGAACTCAAACAACCCGCACGGTTTCTAGAAAGTAGGCGTGTTCGATCAACTAACAATCACACACGGCTTCCGGCAGCGCACTGTTTGCGTTAGGCCACCTTGCACAAATGTTTTCACACAAAGAATTGTGTGGGATGTACATACCTACGGAAATGATTTTCTGGGATTCACCGTGTGGGATGTACATACCTACAGAAATGATTTCTGGGATCCACCGTGTGGGATGTACATACCTACAGAAATGATTTCTAGGATTCACCGTGTGGGATGTACATACCTACGGAAATGATTTCTGGGATTCACCGTGTGGGATGTACATACCTACGGAAATGATTTGGTTTCCATGCCTCGCCCGATCGCACACGGCCCCAGCCTGGGTCCCACGAGGGCCTATCCTCGACGATTTCTGGGTCATGGGAAGGACTGACTTGGCGACGGTTCCAAATGCCGTCGCGGAAAGGGGTTTTATATTGTTTGTTTAGGATGTCGTTGTACCAGTGGGTAAAGTAGGGACGGCGGCGGCTCCGGCGGGGCGCGCGACGACAACGACGACGATGGCGGCGACTACATGCGTTTCTACAGGCTCCTCGGCATGTAGATGGCGGACGGCGTCCGCGACGTAGGAGGGCTAGGCGTTTCAAGGCGTAGTTTGCATGTTTACCTGTTTTTGTACAAATTTCTACGAATTATCGCCGAGCATGTTTAAATTTCTATGAAGTACGCTGAGTTCGCGCAATTTTACCGGAGACCAGGGGGAGTCGACTAGGAACACAATCACCCCCAGGAGCCACGCAAGCGCCGGTTAGGCCCAGGAGGCTCTTTTTCGGCGTCCTAGGGGGCGGAACGGCTGGAGATGCTCTTACAAGCAGGCATACATGTCCTCTCAATGTCTCAATTACTAGGTGTAGGTGGAATCAACCTACGAGGCATAGTGCCAATCTAGGCCCAAAATGGTTTGAAATGTGTCCATCGCCCGCGCTTTGCGACCAAAAACTCCTGCTAAACAAAAGCTCGCTACGGTGGGTGGTACACATCCCCAGACCCTGAATAGTAGACGAATGGTGCTGATAATGGGGGTGCCTGGGCACCCGGGTACTGAAAGTCCACTCTCGTCGAAGAGACCGATCTTGGGAGGTGCTCGGTGGCGGTGGCAGAGGCGACCTGGTTTGGGAGGCCAAGCTCCCCAGTGGGTGCTCAAGAGGGGAAATCGGGATGGTTCGACTGGGAATTTTTTATGTGTGCCACTTCAGCTAGGACGGCATCGGAGCAGTGGGGATGTCCGACGAGTGGGCGGGAAGGGAGGCAAGGAGGCCCACGAGGGTCGGCGGTCTGGTGCGGGGCGTGCAAGCGAGAGCGGGGCGCAGTGTTCATGAGGGTCGGGCGTGGGGCGTGCGCGTGGGCCGTGGGGGTCGTGTCGAGCCTCAAGCGTAGGGGCAGTTTTCTTACCAGTCGACGTGGGCAGGGCATTGCGTCAACGCTAATTGCAATTTTAGCACTAAAGATAGAATGATTTTTAACTATAAGATCTGTTGTATGAACGGTCATGATATATTTGGATCTCCGCACTTCGTGCTTTTATAGGGATAGGAGATTATGTTTTTTGGGTTGTTTATCTTTTTAGGGTAATAGCCAAGCTGTATTCATCAAAAATCACATGGAGTGGGATACAGTTCAGGTTATGGGGTTGGCCTAGTCATACATGGTGCCCCGAACCCAAAGAAAGAGTATGCTTGGCTATTCTATGTGCTTCTAAATTGTTCAAATGACCTTCATAACATAAATTACAATGAAAAGATAATTGTTGTAGTCTAATCTCCTTGATGATTGCTCCATAAGCGCCGATGTTGTCATTGTGGATAGCACTCACCACCTCTATTGCGTTTGATGCTATGACAAATTGATTTAAGTGAAGATCAACTACGAGCGCCAGACCTTCCCGGCACGCAATTGCCTCTAGCGTTGCCGGGTCATCCACTCCTCTTATGACTAGAGCCGAGCTTCCAAGGAAAGTCCCCGTGCTATCTCTGCATACAGCTGTCGCTGTCCCCCGGCTTCCTTTCCTGCACCCTACATCAACGTTGATTTTGGCATAACCCGGAGGAGGGGCTTTAGGCTTCCTGCCGCTGTTATTTACCACCCTGGGTTCGGTTCTTACCGGCTCCTGTCTCCCACAGATAATCTCATGTTCATCGATGTACTTGTTGACAAAAGTCATGATCGCATGTGGGCTCTGAAAAAATGCCTTCATGTATAGCTTTTCGCCTTGCTGCCCAAATAGCCCAGAGAGTGACCGAGAACTTCACAAGTTCAGCATGTGATAACAGCTCCATTAATGTAAAGAGCGACTATTTAGCCTTTGGTTCAGTGGTGGTCGCCAGTTTCTGCAAGAGTTCACCATCTACGAGCACCCAGGTGCACCGTGACATCGTGCATTCAAGGAGTGAATGTCACCACGAGTCGGGTGCCCCACAAAAACCACCTAAGTTAGACTGTGCCATATGTCTTATAGAACAGACTTCGTTCGTTGGGATCGAGTGCTTTGAGAGTCTCCACAGGAACATCCTCACCTTTCCAGGAACTCGAGTTTTCCACAAATTCTTCCAAGATCTCTCCTCCATCGTCGCACTTGAAGTACCCGAAGTGTTCTCAAGCCACACTTCTCTTCTTAATCTAGTAGCCACAAGCATACGATATGCCGAACGGACCGAGAAGAGGCCATTCTTTTCATAGTGCCAACTCCAATTTTTTTGGATATTGCGAGCGCATAGAGGGATGAGTAGTATGACTTGAGTATCCATCGGCATGAACACAACCTCCACCTTTTCTCTAATCCAACTTGCTGATGTGCTATCTATGAGCTCAGATACTAGCAGCAGAGGGTTTTGAGTAATGCACCCATAAGGTTTCATCATCTCCTCTCTAGGTAGCCAGTTATCTTCCCAGATCTTTGTCGTTTCTCCTGTGCTAATGCGCTTAATCAGGCCAACCTTCCGAGTGTCACGTTGATACGTCCAAAATGTATCTATAATTTCTGCTTGCTCCATGCCTCTTTTGTGTGATATTGCTATGGTATTTATGCACTTCCATACACTTTTGATCATATTTGGACTAACCTATTAACTCAGTGCACCACAGTGCCAGTTCCTGTTTTCTGCTATTTTTCTATTTCAGGTTTCCCCCATATTAAAAGTGCCCTAAAAATTCCGGGAAAAATACAGGAAAAATCAGCGTGTCGGGAGCTTCAAGAAAAACCAAAGCAGGGCCAGAGGGGAGCTAGGGGCAGTCCAGGCGGCCCCACCCCTGGCCGCCTGGGGGGGCGCCTGGGCCCCCCTCTCCGCTTCTGGTGACCCCCTTTGGCATATATATTGCTCGCGTCCCGAAACCCTCGAGGACGGAACCCTTTTTCGCGATCTCGTCTCTATTCCGCCGCCGCCGCACTTCCAAGATCGGGAGCACCAGGAGAACTCTTCCCGGCACCCTGCCGGAGGGGAGAACCACCACCGGGAGCTTCTCCACCACCATTGACGCTTCCCGGATGAGTTGTGAGTAGTCTCCCTTGGACCATGGGTCCATGACCAGTAGCTATGTGATGTTCTCCTTCCCTCTTTGTTCTTCATGGATTAGACCTCGTGAGCTGCCCTACATGATCGAGGCACATATGTAATCTTTATGCTGTTGCTCTGCTGAGTTTGGTGGGATCCGATGGATTATGAGATTATGTTCAGATTGTGTGTGAGTAATATATTTGATTCACCTCTTTTATATTTTAGTTCTTGAGGAATTCTTGCATGTTCTCCGTTGCTATTTATTGCTTTGGCCGAGTAGTAGGTAGTAACTCCAAGAGGGAACGTTATGCTTGATTGTGGGTTCATGCCCCCTGATGACTAGCTTGAGTGACAGAAACATGAGTCTAGGGGATGTGCTGTTGCCACAAGGGGGAAAAAACGGTGCTTGTACTTGCGGGTGCAAGGATTGTTTACTTTACGCAAAGTTCTTTTAATGCAGTTGTCTGTTGCTTTGAGTTTATACTTTGGGTGGGACTCGCAACTTAATACCAGCGAGATGTTCTGGATAGATATCTCAAGGTGGATGATTAGTAGTAGATGCAGATGGATTTCAGTCTACTTGCCTTGGCGTACCACCCATGCTTAGAGCCTCTACCTTTCTTACAGCATAGTTAGCATTGGTTTGCGCACATAATCCTGTCAATTGCCCAACTATAATTTGTTTACCTCGCTTAGCTGTTTTATCGTCTTTTGGGAGAGAGACATCACTAGTGAACATCATGGGACCCCGGTCCATATTACCATCACTGATCACACCCGCTATTTACTTCCTGTTCTTATTTCCTAGTTCCAGTCATACCTATCACTATTATCTCTTGCGTTTGATCCTTTGTAAACGACAAGGCCGGAGGGATTGACAACCTCTCTGTACTCGTTGGGAGCAAAGTTATTTGTATCTGTGTGCAGGTCCTGTCAACCGCTAAGTTGGCGCCGTTAGCGTTGACACCTTCTTGTCAACCCTCGGAGTCTTACGGGATTCGATCCTTGGTATCTTGCCAAGGGAAACTTGCCGTTACGCAACATCTAAAACCTTCCACTTGGGGTAACCAACGAGGGGCGAGAAGCCATCAAGCAAAAGTTTCTGGCGCTGTTGCCGGGGACTCCACTCTTCAAGATAGGGGAGTTGCACGCTATCTTTTATCTTTGCTTTTTAGTCTTGTTAGTTTACCTTTCAGTTTTTGCTTTAGTTTCCCTTACCAAAAATCACAAAAATAGTTATCTTGCTTGCTGCTGCTATGGGTTCCACCGAGAACACCAAGTTGTGTGACTTCACTAGTCATAACAACAATGACTTTATCTGCACGCCTATTGCTACACCTGCCACCTCAGCACCTTCTTATGAAATTAAACCTGCTTTACTGAACCTAGTTATGAAAGATCAATTCTCCGGTACTGGAGATGATGCTGCTTTGCACTTAAACAATTTTGTTGAACTCTGTGATATGCAAAAGTACCGAGAAATAGATGGTGATATTGTTAAGCTTAAGCCTTTTCCTTTCTCCTTGAGAGGAGGAGCTAAAATCTGGTTTCAATCCTTGCCTAGGAATAGCATAGATTCTTGGGACAAGTGCAAGGATGCCTTTATTGGGAAGTACTATCCCCCTGCTAAAATTATCCAACTAAGGAGTAACATAATGAATTTTAAACAATTGGATAATGAACACGTTGCCCAAGCTTGGGAATGCATGAAATCTTTTGTCAAGAACTGCCCTACTCATGGTTTGACTACTTGGATGGTTATCCAAACTTTTTATGCAGGCTTGAACTTTACCTCGCGGAACTTGTTAGATTCGGCCGCGGGAGGAACCTTTATGCCAACTACACTTGGTGCTGCCACGAAACTTCTCGATGAGATGATGACCAATTATTCCCAATGGCACACCGAACGCGCTCCAACAGGTAGGAAGGTAAACTCTGTCGAGGAGATTTCCTCCCTAAATGAAAAAGTTGACTTGATCATGTCTCTACTTTCCAAGCAATCTTCTATTGATCCTCATGATGTTCCTTTAAATTCTTTGATTGCTCAAGATCAAGTAGATGTGAACTTTATCTCTAGAAACAATTTCAATAACAATGCTTATAGGAGTAATTTTGGTAGCAACCCTAGACCGTTCCCCTCTAATTCCTATGGGAACAACAATACTTATCCTAGCACCAAGAACTCCACTTCTGAACTAGAGATTATACTTAAAGATTTCATCACTACCCAAAAAGCCTTCAATAAGAGTGTAGAAGAAAAACTAGCCAAACTAGATAATCTCTCTTCGAAGGTAGACAATTTATCCCATGAGGTAGAGTTGCTTAAAATTAGAACTTCTCCTCTTGAGGAGAGGAAGACCACTCCTATGAATGCTATTCAAGCGCAAATTAATGAAAACATTAGGATGATGGCTAAACTTAAAGAGAGATGGGCTAGAGAAAAGGAGGAAGAAGATAGAATTAAGAGCCTTCCTACCCACCACATTGTTGCTACTATCCAAGTTGTTGAGGATATCCAAACTCTTAGCACCCAATGCACTCCTAGTCCCATTGGACCTATTAATGGTGATGCTATGACCTCAACCGTAAAAGAAGAAACTCCTATGACCATAGAAGCTACCAAACAAGTGAGCCTAAAGGACACCACTACCACTTTACTTGATAGTAGTGACCTTGATTTTGATAATTGCACCCTTTCTGAAGTTATTAGTTTTCTTCACAAGATGTCTAGAGATCCCCACACTAGCACACTTAATCTTGCCTTCACGGAGCATATCACTAATGCTCTCATCAAAGCTAGGGAGGAGAAGCTTAGGGTAGAAGCCTCCATACCTAGAAAGCTAGAAGATGGTTGGGATCCTATGATTAAAATTAAGTTGAATAACTTCTCTTGCTATGCTTTATGTGATGTTGGAGCTAGTACCTCCGTTATGCCCAAAAGAATATATGATATGCTTAAATTGAAACCTTTTGATCCTTGTTCTTTTGGTGTTCGTCTTGTTGATTCTTTCGTAAAGAAACCTTTGGGGAGGATCAACGATGTTCTTATCATTGTCAATGACAATTATGTTCCCGTTGATTTTACTATTATGGATATTGAATGTGAACCTTCTTGTCCAATTATTTTGGGACGTCCTTTTCTTCGCACCTTTGGTGCTATCATTGACATGAAAGAGGGGAATATAAAATTCCAATTTCCTCTCAAGAAAGGGATGGAACACTTCCCTAGAAAGAAGATTAAGTTACCTTTTGACTCCGTTAGATGGGCTAGCTATTCTCTTACTCTTGATAAAACTTGATCTTCTCTCTTTGCATTATGCCTAGCTTAAAGGCATAAAAGAAAGCGTTTTTGGGAGGCAGCCCACAACAAATAAAGTTTTATTTTGCTTTTGTTGTGTCTTGATGTTTGTTACTACAGTAGAATCATCATTGTATCTTTTCTTTTCAGCTTTGTGCCAAGTTTAGCCTCCGATTGCAAGAAAGTTCAAAAGTTGTGACGTGCAGTCCAGAAAACAGATTCTGTCCTTGGACAGAAAAATTCGTATAAAATCACCAGATCATCTTTTTGATCTGAATTTTTTTGAAAGCGTGCTCTATACAATTGGCTTTCGGGCGTCTGTTCTGAGTTTTTTGATTTGAGTTGCAGAAGTGCCCCGAAATAATTATTTACTACCTGCTGGTCTGTTTTTCACAGATTCTGTCCTGTTTTGCCTTTTCTTCGTTTTGCAAACCTTGAGCTTGCTTTTTCTTTGCAAAAACCTTTTGGCAATCTTGAGAAACAGTAGCTCTTCAAGATTATCCTTATTTCCAGTAGGGAAAAATTATTTTATTATGGGTACTAACCTCGCTAATCAGATTATGATGAGTTATGTATGAAGGGAGTTTTCAAGTGTGCGAGGGAAGATGATAAAAGAAGATCCAGGAGGGTCAAACGCTCAAGCTTGGGGATGCCCCCGTGCACCCCCAAGAAATATTCAAGAAGACTCAAGCGTCTAAGCTTGGGGATGCACCCGTGCATCCCCTTCTCCATCAACAATTATAAGTTCGTCTTTCGTTCCACTATATTTTAATCACTTCATGCGTTATGTGCTATGCTTGGAGTGTCTTGCTCTTAGTTTCCTTTTTAGTTTTCTTTAGCTTTGCTTGTTGTTCATAACAAGTTAGAACCCAGCTTTCTTTGTGTGGGAGAGAAACACGCTCCACTTCAACCTAGAACACAACATAGGATTTTCATGCTTATCTTTGTTGTGTGTGTTCTTTGTCTTTCCATAGCTACTGTCATGTTTAGCTCTTAGTTTTCATGCTTTTCTTTTTAAAGAGCTTTTGTTTAGTTGGTTGTTGAACTCTCTTGAGTTTTCATGTTTATCTTGTTAAGAGAGTTTTTCTGTTGCACTGAGTTGTGTGTCTTGACTTAAAGTAGGTAATTGAGGTTGCTATTTAATTTTGGTAGTAACTTGCAATAGTTTTGAGGTATTGCCATGAG
This sequence comes from Secale cereale, assembly GCA_902687465.1. Taxonomy (NCBI): domain Eukaryota; kingdom Viridiplantae; phylum Streptophyta; class Magnoliopsida; order Poales; family Poaceae; genus Secale; species Secale cereale. The sequence goes on along the minus strand of LR738714.1, from coordinate 526,505,215 downwards.
TAATATCTGAACTTTTGGTGTCAAGAGCTTTAGTCTATTAGTGATAGATGTCGTATTTTGGGCAATCCGTGTTTATTTTCGAAAACCTACAAAATAGTTGAGAACTTTAGCTACTAAATGGATCACTAATCTTTGGAGGGATCGAATATTAGAGTACACTCACGTACCATGGGTCGAGGATGCGCAAGGGTAACCAAACCCCCATACACTCCTCCTCGGGGTACTTGTCTCTTTGTGAACCTCCTAATTAGATTGAGAGTTACCGATAATAAGTGCATGAGTTCTTCGGACTAATGTGAGTATTCGAAAGTTGACACTTCCACCTATCCATATTTTTATAGCCTCTTCGGTGCCGTGCATTGCCCTTTCTCACCTCGAGAGTTGGCGCATACTTCGCCGGTGCATCCAAATCCTTGGCACGATACGCTCTGTCATCATAAGCCTCATTATATCTTTCCTCAAAACAGCCACCATACCTACCTATCAAGGCATTTCCATAGCCTTTCCAAGATACATTGCCATGGAACAGCCATCTTTTCATGACTTGATCTTTATGTCATACATGCTTTTTGCTTTATCGATGAGCCGCATGCTAGTTGGGCCTTGCCCTAATCATTGCTACATGACGCGCTAGTATCATTGCATATCCTGCTACACTGGCAGAGGCATACATTTGCATACATCATGATAGTTCCATTTTCTTTATGTTGAGTACTTTTGTAAAGTGTGAACGATCTTCTATACTTCTTGTAATATATAGAGTGTTGCCCCTAAAGTGAGGAAAAGATCCCAAAGAGGACAAATCAAAAGACCCCAAAGAGGACAAAATCAAAAGATCCCAAAGAGGACAAATGAGAGATAAATAGAAAGAGCCATTGAGGCCACAAAACAAATAAAAAAAAAGAAAAAAAAAGAGAAAAAGAAATAAAAAGAGAGAAGGAGGCACACTACTATTTGTTTTGAGAGATCCACACTCGTACTCCATCTTATACCTTGTACTCCATAGAGATTATCATTCATGCATATAGCTATGTGGGGACCTTTACACTATAGAACTTGGCTTGTATATTCCAATGATGAGCCTCCTCAAAAGAGCTCTAGGTCTTCTTGAGCAAGCAAGTTGGATGCACCCCCACTAGTTCCATTGGAGAGCTTACCTTAGCTCATATGTGCATCCGTTTCATGGCAATCCCTACTCCTCACATCATATCTATCATTTGGCTTTCTCTCGCCGATGATTGTCCTCATTGATGTGAGCCTTTCACACCTTTTTTTGGCTCCCCCCTCTATCATTTTTCTCCCTTTGCCATCCTAAGTGTCGACTTTCTTGCTTACGCTCATCCATTGCATGAGTGCTCAAAATATCGAAAGGGTGTGGATCATTTTGACTCGTACCTGGCTGACGGTCTGGGGATGAGTCATGATAAGATTCCAAAGAAGACCAAGTGTGAAACTTTAGTAGATTAAGTCCTCAACAATACAAAAACTATGTTTTACTCTCTCATATATCCATTGCCCTTTCTTGCACACAAACACCATTTGGAGACATTCGAGTCACGGACAGCGAGAGCTCTTGCACCTTTATGTTCTTATGTTACTTGTTACAATGCTAATATAGACTCTTGCTTGTTATGACTTGAATTGAATTACATGCCTTGATTACTTTACTTAAAAAGTTCTTATATGTTTGATAGCATGTCACCACAGAAATTATGCTTGTTATCATTTACCTACTCGAGGACGAGCAGGAATTAAGCTTGGGGATGTTGATACGTCCAAAACGTATCTATAATTTCTGCTTGCTCCATGCCTCTTTTGTGTGATATTGCTATGGTATTTATGCACTTCCATACACTTTTGATCATATTTGGACTAACCTATTAACTCAGTGCACCACAGTGCCAGTTCCTGTTTTCTGCTGTTTTTCTATTTCAGGTTTCCCCCATATTAAAAGTGCCCTAAAAATTCAGGGAAAAATACAGGAAAAATCAGCGTGTCGGGAGCTTCAAGAAAAACCAAAGTAGGGCCAGAGGGGAGCCAGGGGCAGTCCAGGCGGCCTGCCCAGGAGGCCCCACCCCTGGCCGCCTGGGGGGGGGGCGCCTAGGCCCCCCTCTCCGCTTCTGGTGACCCCCTTTGGCATATATATTGCTCGCATCCCGAAACCCTCGAGGACGGAACCCTTTTTCGCGATCTCGTCTCTGTTCCGCCGCCGCCGCGCTTCCAAGATCGGGAGCACCAGGAGAACTCTTCCCGGCACCCTGCCGGAGGGGAGAACCACCACCGGGAGCTTCTCCACCAGCATGGACGCTTCCCGGATGAGTTGTGAGTAGTCTCCCTTGGACCATGGGTCCATGACCAGTAGCTATGTGATGTTCTCCTCCCCTCTTTGTTCTTCATGGATTAGACCTCGTGAGCTGCCCTACATGATCGAGGCACATATGTAATCTTTATGCTGTTGCTCTGCTGAGTTTGCTGGGATCCGATGGATTATGAGATTATGTTCAGATTGTGTGTGAGTAATATATTTGATTCACCTCTTTTATATTTTAGTTCTTGAGTAATTCTTGCATGTTCTCCGTTGCTGTTTATTGCTTTGGCCGAGTAGTAGGTAGTAACTCCAAGAGGGAACATTATGCTTGATTGTGGGTTCATGCCCCCTGATAACTAGCTTGAGTGACAGAAACATGAGTCTAGGGGATGTGTTGTTGCCACAAGGGGGAAAACAACGGTGCTTGTACTTGCGGGTGCAAGGATTGTTTACTTTACGCAAAGTTCTTTTAATGCAGTTGTCTGTTGCTTTGAGTTTACACTTTGGGTGGGACTCGCAACTTAATACCAGCGAGATGTTCTGGATAGGTATCTCAAGGTGGATGATTAGTAGTAGATGCAGATGGATTTCGGTCTACTTTCCTTAGCGTACCGCCCATGCTTAGAGCCTCTACCTTTCTTACAGCATAGTTAGCATTGGTTTGCGCACATAATCCTGTCAATTGCCCAGCTGTAATTTGTTTACCTTGCTTAGCTGTTTTATCGTCTTTTGGGAGAGAGACATCACTAGTGAACATCATGGGACCCCGGTCCATATTACCATCACTGATCACACCCGCTATTTACTTCCTGTTCTTATTTCCTAGTTGCGGTCATACCTATCACTATTATCTCTTGCGTTTGATCCTTTGTAAACGACAAGGCCGGAGGGATTGACAACCTCTCTGTACTCATTGGGAGAAAAGTTATTTGTATCTGTGTGCAGGTCCTGTCAACCGCTAAGTTGGCGCCGTTAGCGTTGACACCTTCTTGTCGACCCTCGGAGTCTCACGGGATTCGATCCTTGGTATCTTGCCAAGGGAAACTTGCCGTTACGCTACATCTCAAACCTTCCACTTGGGGTAACCAACGAGGGGCGAGAAGCCATCAAGCACACGTCCCTCTACTATGGCCCTCCAAATCTAGCTAGGCTGGTTCCCCAATGGAGCTTCCAAGATCGAGCAACTTGGATGGTATATGCTTTTCAATAAGCGCGCACTGAGAGATTCTGGTTCCTGCAACAGCCTCCATGCCTGTTTGGCTAGCATGGCCAAATTAAAAAGTTCAAAATCCTTGAAGCCTAGCCCACCCATGCCTTTTGGTTAAGTCATGGTTTTCCACGAAACCCAATGGGGTTTCCACGTTCCTTCCTTGCCCCCCCCCCCACCAAAATTTCCCGATTAACATATTTAGGTGTTCGCCTAGCCGCATGGCAATTTGAAACAGGACATAGAGAAGACCGGAACTGCTTGGGCAACCGCTTTCACAAAAACCTCCTTGCCAGCTGAAGACATTGTATTATCGATCCACCCTTGCACTTTGCTCCATAGACGGTCCTTCAGATATTTAAAGGCACCGTTTTTAGAAGAGCCTATATCAGAGGGCATTCCTAAATATTTCTCATTTAGGGTCTCATTTGGAACTTGCATCACTGTCTTTATCTCTATCCGAATACTCTCGAGAACCCCCTTGCTGAAGTAGACTGATGACTTATTGTAGTTGATGCGGTGTCCTAAAGCTTGACAGTACCTGTCCAGAACTAGGCTAACCTCGGTAGCACCCATACTATTTGCCTTGAAGAACAACACGCTATCATCAGCGAATAATAAATGATTCACCTTTGGTGTTGTGGGCGCCACTTGTAAACCACTCATGTTGGATGACTCACTTCTCGATTTTAACATGCACGAAAGGCCCTCTGCTGCTAGTAAGAACAAGTACGGAGATATCGGGTCCCCTTGTCAGATCCCACGTGTTGGTGTAAACTCCCCCAACCTCTTCCCATTAAACTGGATTGAAAAAGTGACTGAAGAAACCAGTCCCATAACAATATCCACCCATCTCTGGGAGAAACCAAGTTTCAACATGATAGCTTGAAGATATTCCCACTCGACTCTATCATAAGCTTTCATCATGTCAAGTTTCAAAGGGCATGACTGATGTTTCTTTGCTTTGTTCCTCTTCATGAAATGCAAGCACTCATAAGCAGTCATAATATTATCAGTTATCAGTCTCCCCGGAACGAAAGCAGACTGCTCCTTAGAAATGATATTCGATAAAATGATTTTCAATCGATTAGAGATTACCTTGGATGCAATTTTGTAGAGGACGTTTGGTACGTCTCCAACGTATCTATAATTTTTTATTGTTCCATGCTATTATATTATCCTTCTAGGATGTTTTATGGGATTTTATATACACTTTTATATGATTTTTGGGACTAACCTATCAACCTAGAGCCCAGTGCCAGTTTCTGTTTTTTCCTTGTTTTGAGTTTTACAAAAAAGGAATATCAAACGGAGTCCAATTGACGTGCCAATTTTTGATGATTTTTTCTGGACCAAAAGAAGCCCCCAAAGTAAAAGAGTTGGGCCAGGAGAGTCACGGGCTGCCCACGAGGGTGGGGGGCGCGCCCACCCCAAGTGGTGGCGCCCCCTATCTCGTGGACAGCCCAGAGACCCCCCTGACTTGAGACCTACGCCAAAAATTCCTATAAATACTAAAACCTCCGGAAAATAACCTAGATCGGGAGTTCTGCCGCCGCAAAGCCTCTGTAGCCACCAAAAACCAATCGTGACCCTGTTCCGGCACCTTGCCAGAGGGGGAATCCCTCTCCGGTGGACATCTTCATCATCCCGATGCTCTCCATGACGAGGAGGGAGTAGTCCACCCTAAGGGCTGAGGGTATGTATCAGTAGCTATGTGTTTGATCTCTCTCTCTCATGTTCTTGAGATGGCACGATCTTGATGTATCGCGAGCTTTGCTATTATAGTTGGATCTTATGATGTTTCTCCCCCTCTACTCTCTTGTGATGAATTGAGTTTTCCCTTTGAAGTTATCTTATTGGATTGAGTCTTTAAGGATTTGAGAACACTTGATGTATGTCTTGCATGTGCTTATCTGTGGTGATAATGGGATATCACGTGATCTACTTGATGTATGTTTTGGTGATCAACTTGCGGGTTCCGTGACCTTGGGAATCTATGCATAGGGGTTGGCACAAGTTTTCGTCTTGACTCTCCGGTAGAAACTTTGGGGCACTCTTTGAAGTTCTTTGTGTTGGTTGAATAGATGAATCTGAGATTGTGTGATGCATATCGTATAATCATGCCCACAGATACTTGAGGTGAAAATGGAGTATCTAGGTGACATTAGGGTTTTGGTTGATTTGTATCTTAAGGTGTTATTCTAGAACGAACTCTATGATAGATCAAACGGAAAGAATAGCTTTGTGTTATTTTACTACGGACTCTTGAATAGATCGATCAGAAAGAATAACTTTGAGGTGGTTTCGTACCCTACCATAATCTCTTTGTTTGTTCTCCGCTATTAGTGACTTTGGAGTGACTCTTTGTTGCATGTTGAGGGATAGTTATATGATCCGAGTATGTTATTATTGTTGAGAGAACTTGCACTACTGAAAGAATGAACCCTAGGCCTTGTTTCCTATCATTGCAACACCGTTTATGCTCACTTTTACCTTTAGTTACCTTGCTATTTTTATATTTTTAGATTACAAAAACCTATATATACCATCCATATTGCACTTGTATCACCATCTCTTCGCCGGACTAGTGCACCTATACAATTTACCATTGTATTGGGTGTGTTGGGGACACAAGAGACTCTTTGTTATTTGGTTGCAGGGTTGTTTGAGAGAGACCATCTTCATCCTACGCCTCCCACGGATTGATAAACCTTGGGTCATCCACTTGAGGGAAATTTACTACTGTCCTACAAAACTCTGCACTTGGAGGCCCAACAACGTCTACAAGAAGAAGGTTGCGTAGTAGACATCAAGCTCTTTTCTGGCGCCGTTGCCGAGGAGGTGAGTGCTTGAAGGTATATCTTTAGATCTTGCAATCGAATATTTTAGTTTCTTGTTTTATCACTAGTTTGGACTATAAAAGAAAACTACAAAAAAATATGGAATTAAGGTTACCTCATATGCTTCATCTTATTAATATCTTTCATCAAAATGATGGGAAGGAAAATTGTGCTCAAGTTCTAGAAGAAGAATTACATAGAATGCTTGGCATAAAATATGTGCATGATGAGCATCATTGCAATGTTGTTAGTATGAATTCTTTGAATACACATGATGCTAATGATATGCAAAGCCACAAGCTTGGGGATGCTATTGATACGTCAATTTTGCATCATGCTTTTATGTTGATATTTATTGCACTATGGGTTGTTATTACACATTATGTTACAATACTTATGCCTTTTCTCTCTTATTTTATAGGGTTTACATGAAGAGGGAGAATGCCGACAGCTGGAATTCTGGTCTGGAAAAGGAGCAAACACTGGAAACCTATTTTGCACAACTCAAAAAGCTCCGAAACTCCATGGGACACCGTTTCAGAAAACATAAAAAATATCTGGCGAAAGAGATTCATCAGGGAGGCCACCACCTGTCCATGAGGGTGCCCCCCCCCTCTCTGGGCACGCCCCCTGTCTCGTGGGCCACACGATGGTCCCCCGATGCTCATCTTCTCCTATATGAGGTGTTTTGACCTAGGAAAAATTAGGAGGAGGCTTTCTGGACCAGACACTGCCGTCTCGAGGTGGAACCGTGGCGGAAACCAATCTAGGGCTCCGACAGAGCTGTTCTGCCAGGGATACTTCCCTCCGGGAGGGGGAAATCGTCACTGCCGTCATCACCAACAACTCTCCCATCTTGGGGAGGGTTATTTTCATCAACATCTTCACCAGCACCATCTCTTCTCAAACCCTAGTTCATCTCTTGTATCCAATCTTTGTACCCAAACCTCAGATTGGTACCTGTGGGTTGCTAGTAGTGTTGATTACTCCTTGTAGTTGATGCTAGTTGGTTTATTTGGTGGAAGATCATATGTTTAGATCTATTATGCATATTAATACCCCTATGATCATGAACAATATTATGTCTTGTGAGTAGTTACTTTTGTTCTTGTTACCTTTAGTTACCTTGCTGTTTTTATATTTTTATATTACAAAAACCTATATATACCATCCATATTGCACTTGTATCACCATCTCTTCGCCGGACTAGTGCACCTATACAATTTACCATTGTATTGGGTGTGTTGGGGACACAAGAGACTCTTTGTTATTTGGTTGCAGGGTTGTTTGAGAGAGACCATCTTCATCCTACGCCTCCCACGGATTGATAAACCTTGGGTCATCCACTTGAGGGAAATTTACTACTGTCCTACAAAACTCTGCACTTGGAGGACCAACAACGTCTACAAGAAGAAGGTTGCGTAGTAGACATCAAGCTCTTTTCTGGCGCCGTTGCCGAGGAGGTGAGTGCTTGAAGGTATATCTTTAGATCTTGCAATCGAATATTTTGGTTTCTTGTTTTATCACTAGTATGGACTATAAAAGAAAACTACAAAAAAATATGGAATTAAGGTTACCTCATATGCTTCGTCTTATTAATATCTTTCATAAAAATGATGGGAAGGAAAATTGTGCTCAAGTTCTAGAAGAAGAATTACATGGAATGCTTGGCATAAAATATGTGCATGATGAGCATCATTGCAATGTTGTTAGTATGAATTCTTTGAATACACATGATGCTAATGATATGCAAAGCCACAAGCTTGGGGATGCTATTGATACGTCCATTTTGCATCATGCTTTTATGTTGATATTTATTGCACTATGGGCTGTTATTACACATTATGTTACAATACTTATGCCTTTTCTCTCTTATTTTACAGGGTTTACATGAAGAGGGAGAATGCCGGCAGCTGGAATTCTGGTCTGGAAAAGGAGCAAACACTGGAAACCTATTCTGCACAACTCAAAAAGCTCCGAAACTCCATGGGACACCGTTTCAGAAAATATAAAAAATATCTGGCGAAAGAGATTCATCAGGGGGGCCACCACCTGTCCATGAGGGTGCCCCCCCCTCTCTAGGCACGCCCCCTGTCTCGTGGGCCACACGATGGTCCCCCGATGCTCATCTTCTCCTATATGAGGTGCTTTGACCTAGGAAAAATTAGGAGGAGGCTTTCTGGACCAGACACCGCCGTCTCGAGGTGGAACCGTGGCGGAAACCAATCTAGGGCTCCGACAGAGCTGTTCTGCCAGGGATACTTCCCTCCGGGAGGGGGAAATCGTCACCGCAGTCATCACCAACAACTCTCCCATCTTGGGGAGGGTTATTTTCATCAACATCTTCACCAGCACCATCTCTTCTCAAACCCTAGTTCATCTCTTGTATCCAATCTTTGTACCCAAACCTCAGATTGGTACCTGTGGGTTGCTAGTAGTGTTGATTACTCCTTGTAGTTGATGCTAGTTGGTTTATTTGGTGGAAGATCATATGTTCAGATCTATTATGCATATTAATACCCCTATGATCATGAACAATATTATGTCTTGTGAGTAGTTACTTTTGTTCTTGAGGACATGGGAGAAGTCTTGCTATAAGTAGTCATGAGAATTTGGTATTTGTTCGATATTTTGATGAGATGTATGTTGTCTCTCCTCTAGTGGTGTCATGTGAACGTCGACTACATGACACTTCACCGTTGTTTGGGTCTAGAGGAAGGCATTGGGAAGTAATAAGTAGATGATGGGTTGCTAGAGTGACAGAATCTTAAACCCTAGTTTATGCATTGCTTCGTAAGGGGCTGATTTGGATCCACTTGTTTCATGCTATGGTTAGGTTTACCTTAATACTTCTTTTGTAGTTACGGATGCTTGCATTAGACGTTAATCATAAGTGGGAGGCTTGTCCAAGTAAGGACAACACCCAAGCACCGGTCCACCCACATACCAAATTATCAAAGTAACACACGCGAATCATATGAACGTGATGAAAACTAGCTTGACGACAATTCCCATGTGTCCTCGGGAGCGCTTTCCTCCATATAAGAGTTTGTCCAGGCTTGTCCTTTGCTACAAAAAGGATTGGGCCATCTTGCTGCACCTTATTTTCTTTTACCTTTTGTCACTTGCTACCAATTACCTTATCACAAAACTATATGTTACCGATAATTTCAGTGCTTGCAGAAAATACCTTACTGAAAACTGCCTATCATTTCCTTCTGCTCCTCGTTGGGTTCGACACTCTTACTTATCGAAAGGACTATGATAGATCCCCTACACTTGTGGGTCATCAAGACTCTTTTCTAGCCCCGTTGCCGGGGAGTGAAGCGCCTTTGGTAAGTGGAATTTGGTAAGGAAAAAATGATATAATGTGCTGAAATTTACTGTCACTTGTTACTATGGCTCATCATCCTTTGAGGGGCTTGTTCGAGGTATCTTCAACCCGACCAGAAGAGCAAAGAGTTGCTCCTCGACCTACTGCACCTACTGAAAATGTTTGCTTTGAAATTCCTTCGGGTATGATAGAGAAACTTCTAGATAATCCTTTTACAGGAGACGGAACACTTCATCCCGATTTACACCTAATCTATGTGGATGAAGTTTGTGGATTATTTAAGCTAGCAGGTATGCCCGAGGATGTTATCAAGAAGGAGGTCTTCCCTTTATCTTTGAAGGGATATGCTTTGACATGGTTTAGGCTATGTGATGATATTGGATCATGGAACTATAATCGGCTGAAGTTGGAATTTCATCAGAAGTTCTACCCTATGCATCAGCTTCATCATGATCGTAATTATATATATGATTTTTAGCCTCGTGAAGGAGATAGCATTGTTCAAGCTTGGGGGAGGCTTAAGTCAATGTTATATTCATGCCCCAATCATGAGCTTTCAAGAAAAATGATCATTCAAATTTTTTACGCCCGACTTTCTCTCAGTAATCGCACCATGCTCGATAATTCTTGTTCTGGCTCTTTTATGATGAAGACTATTGAATTCAAATGGGATTTATTGGAAAGAATTAAACGCAACTCTGAAGATTGGGATCTCGACGAACGTAAGGAGTTAGGTATGACCCCTAAGTCTGATTGTGTTAAAGCTTTTATGGATACCGATGTTATCCGTGAGTTTAGCACTAAATATGGACTTGACTCTGAGATAGTAGCTTCTTTTTGCGAATCATTTGCTACACATGTTGATCTTCCCAAGGAGAAGTGGTTTAAATACCATCCTCCCATTGAAGTAAAAGTAGTTGAACCTGTTAAAGTTGAAGAAATGACTATCACTTATAATGTTGATCCTATTGTTCCTATTGCTTATATTGAGAAACCACCTTTCCCTGTTAGAATAAAGGATCATGCTAAAGCTTCAACTATGGTTCGTAAGAGTAGTACTAGAACACCTACACCATCTGAGCAAATTAAAGTTGAACCTAGTGTTGCTATAGTTAATGATCTCTTGGTTGAAAATTTAGATGGACATGTTATTTACCTCCAAGAGGAAGCTGCTAGAATAGCCAAACCCGATGCTAGGAATAAACATAGACCCATTGTAGGTTTGCCTGTTATTTCCGTTAAAATAGGAGAGCATTGCTATCATGGCTTATGTGATGTAGGTGCTAGTGCCAGTGTAATACCCATTTCCTTCTATGATGAAATTATGCATGATATTGCACCCACTGAGCTAGAAGGTATTGATGTCACTATTAAGCTTGCTAATAGAGACACTATTTCACCAATTGGGATTGTTAGAGATGTTGAAGTCTTGTGTGGGAAAGTTAAATACCCTGCAGATTTTCTTGTTCTTGGTTCCCCACAAGATGATTTTTGTCCCATTATATTTGGTAGACCCTTCTTGAATACTGTTAATGCTAAGATAGACTGCGTGAAAGATATTGTTACTGTTGGTTTAGGGGATATGTCTCATGATTTTAACTTTGCTAAATTTGTAGACAACCCCATGATAAAAATTACCTAGTAAGGATGAAATTATTGCCCTTGCTTCTATTGTTGTGTCTCCTAATGATCCCTTAGAACAATACCTGCCAGACCATGAAAATGATATGTATATGAATGAGAGAAGGGAAATAGATGAAATGTTCTTTAAGCAGGGACCCGTCTTGAAAAACAACTTGCCTATTGAAATCATAGGGGATCCTCCTCCACCCAAGGGTGATCCCGTGTTTGAACTTAAACTATTACATGATAATCTTAAGTATGTTTATCTTGATGAAAAGAAGATATATCTTGTTATTATTAGTGCTAACCTTTTAGAGCAGGAAGAAGAAAATTTATTGAAAACTCTGAAGAAGCACCGTGTTGCTATTGGATATAGTTTGGATGATCTTAAGGGCATTAGTCCCACTTTATGCCAACACAAGATAAAATTGGAAGAAGACGCTAAACCGGTTATTGATCATCAACGACGGTGAAATCCTAAGATGAAAGAAGTGGTAAGGAAGGAAATACTAAAGCTTCTAGAGGCATGTATTATCTATCTAGTTGCTGATAGCCAGTGGGTAAGTCCTATCCATTATGTCCCTAAGAAGGGAGGTATGACTGTTGTTCCTAATGATAAAGATGAATTGATCCCACAAAGAATTGTTATAGGTTATAGGATGGTAATTGATTTCTGTAAATTAAATAAAGCTACTAAGAAAGATCATTACCCCTTGCCTTTTATTGATCAAATGCTAGAAAGGTTCTCCAAACATACTCATTTTTGCTTTCTAGATGGTTATTCTGGTTTCTCTCAAATACCTATGTCAAAAGGGGATCAAGAAAAGACCATCTTTACTTGTCCTTTTGGTACCTTTTCTTATAGACGTATGCCTTTTGGTTTATGTAATGCACCTGCTACCTTTCAAAGATGCATGATGGCTATATTCTCTGATTTTTGTGAAAAGATTGTCGAGGTTTTCATGGATGATTTCTTTGTTTTTTAAACTTATTTTGATGATTGCTTGAGCAATCTTGATCAAGTTTTGCAGAGATGTGAAGACACCAATCTTGTCTTAAATTGGGAGAAGTGCCACTTTATGGTTAATGAAGGCATTGTCTTGGGACATAAAATTTCTGAAAGAGGTATTGAAGTTGACAAAGATTAAGTTGATGCAATTGAAAAGATGCCGTGTCCCAAGGACATCAAAGGTATACGAAGTTTCCTTGGTCATGCCGAGTTTTATAGGAGGTTCATTAAGAACTTCTCCAAAATCTCCAGGCCTGTGACTAATCTCTTATAAAGAGATATTCCTTTTGTCTTTGATGATGATTGTCTAGAAGCATTTGAAATACTTAACAAAGAGTTGATAAGAAATTGCATGATATCCAATATGCTAGTAAAACCCTAGACAGTGCCCAGAGAAATTATGCTACTACTGATAAATAATTTTTAGCAGTTGTATTTGCTTGTGATAAAGTAACTATTCACACTGATCATGCTGCTATCAAATACCTTATGGAAAAAAATATGCTAAAACTAGACTTATTAGATGGGTTCTCTTGCTGCAAGAATTTGACTTGCATGTTATTGATAGGAAGGGAGCTGAGAATCCCGTTGCAGATAACTTGTCTAGGCTAGAGAATATACTTGATGACCCACAACCTATTGATGATAGCTTTCCTGGTGAACAATTAGTTGTCATAAATACTTCTTGTACTGCTCCATGGTATGCTAATTATGCTAATTACATTGTTGCCAAGTTTATACCTCCTAGCTTCACATACCAGCAAAAGAAAAAGTTCTTCTATGATTCAAGACATTACTTCTGGGATGACCCACATCTTTATAAAGGAGTAGATGGTATCATTAGATGTTGTGTACCTGAGCATGAACAGGAACAGATCCTACGCATGTGCCACTCCGAAGCTTATGGAGGACACCATGCTGGAGATAGAACTGCACATAAGGTATTGCAATCTGGTTTTTATTGGCCTACTCTCTTCAAGGATGCCCATAAGTTTGTCTTATCTTGTGATGAATGTCAAAGAATTGGTAATATTAGTAGACGTCAAGAAATGCCTATGAATTATTCGCTTGTTATTGAACCATTTGATGTTTGGGGCTTTGATTATATGGGACCGTTTCCTTCCTCTAATTGGTACACACATATTTTAGTTGCTGTTGATTATGTTACTAAGTGGGTAGAAGCTATTCCAACTACTAGTGCTGATCACAACACCTCTATTAAGATGCTTAAAGAAGTTATTTTTCCGAGGTTTGGAGTCCCTAGATATTTAATGACTGATGGTGGTTCACACTTTATTCATGGCGCTTTCCGTAAAATGCTTGCGAAGTATGATGTTAACCATAGGATTGCATCCCCTTATCACCCACAGACTAGTGGTCAGGTAGAACTAAGTAATAGAGAGCTGAAATTAATTTTGCAAAAGACAGTTAATAGGTCTAGAACGAATTGGTCCAAGAAACTTGATGATGCATTATGGGCCTATAGAACTGCATACAAAAATCCTACGGGTATGTCTCCATATAAGATGGTATATGGAAAAGCATGTCACTTACCTCTTGATCTAGAACATAAGGCATATTGGGCTATTAAAGAGCTCAATTATGATTCCAAACTTGCCGGTGAAAAGAGGTTATTTGACAATAGTTCTCTTGATGAATGGAGAACCCAGGCCTATGAGAATGCCAAGCTGTTTAAAGTAAAAAAAATTAAAAGATGGCATGACAAAAGGATACAAAAGCGTGAGTTTAACGTAGGTGATTATGTCTTGCTATACAACTCTCGTTTAAGATTTTTTTCCAGGAAAACTTCTCTCTAAATGGGAAGGTCCTTACGTTATCGAGGAGGTCTATCATTCCGGTGCCATAAAAATCAACAACTTCGAAGGCACAAATCCGAAGGTGGTGAACGGTCAAAGAGTCAAACATTATATCTCAGGTAATCCTATAAATGTTGAAACCAATGTTATTGAAATCGTAACCCCGGAGGAAAACATAAGGGACACTTTCCAGAATGATTCAGACCCCGAAAAAGGAGAGGTATGTGGTACGGTAAGTAAACAGACTCCAAAACAGTTCTAAAGGCATTTTTTCACCGTTTTGGAATATTTAGAAAAATAGAAAAATAAGTGGCAGTCCGGAAGAGACACGAGGCATCCACGAGGGTGGAGGGCGCCCCCCCCCCTCTCTAGGCACGCCCCCTGTCTCGTGGGCACCACGTGTGTATATTCTCCCGAAGGTGTTGACCACTGTATCACGCAAAAATCCTTTGTTCTTGTTTCGAGCTATTTTCTGCTAGGGTTGACAAGGCCAGGCTTCATGTCGTCTTCCTCCTCCAACAATGAGGGCAACGATGCTTGGCTAATGAAGATAGATCTGCAGAGGGAAGGACCCGAGGAGATCAACAAGGAGAATAAGATCAAGAAGGCGGTGGAAGATCAGGCTCCGGCAATAGAAGAAGAAGACCTCCATCAACCCCTTCCAAACCTTTTTACTTCAACTGAGATTGAAGCTTTCAAGATGATTGAGTTAGCTCAAATTCAAAACAAGTATCTCACAAGTGAAAATATTTTGTTGAAGGAGCATATAGCTGCACTCAAAGGTATTATCCACAAGTTGGAAGATCTCCTACGCTCGATGTATGATGATCCGGTGTCACTACATTCAACTCCATCATCACCAACTCCGAAGAAGGGGACATAATCATATGGGTATGGGCACTCCCCTTGGCAACTGCCAAGCTTGGGGGAGATGCCCCGGTATCGTATCACCATCACACTCCTGTCTTTACCGTTTTTCTTAGTTCGATCTTTTTGGTAGTATCTTGATCCAGTAGAATAAAGTTAGCATGATCTAGTTGTGAGCTTTTGCTTTATGATCTTTACCCTTTGTAATCGAGTCTGTGAGCTATATAATAGAGATTAGTGTTGAGTCAAGGGCTTGATTTTCTCACTTTGGTCATGATAGAATAAAAGAAAAAAAATAACAAGTATCAAAGAGATCATATTGAACTTATGGGAAGTAATGACTTCACATATAAAGAGTATGATGAATAAAAGTTGTTGATAGTTGACAAACATAGTTTTGGTCATCGTTGCAATTAATGGGAAGTAATAAAGAAAGAGAGGTTTCACATACAAATATACTATCTTGGACATCTTTTATGATTGTGAGCACTCATTAAAATATGGGATGCTAAAGAGTTGATGTTGGACAAGGAAGACAACATAATGGGTTATGTTTTCTTATATCTAAAATAAAGTATATTGTCATGGATCATCCAACATGTTGAGCTTGCCTTTTCCCCTCATGCTAGCCAAAACTCCTCGCACCAAGTAGAGATACTACTTGTGCTTCCATACATCCTTAAACCCAGTTTTGCCATGAGAGTCCACCATACCTACCTATGGATTGAGTAAGATCCTTCAAGTAAGTTGTCATGTTGCAAACTGGCTAAAATATGTATGATTTATTAGTGTGGAGGAAATAAGCTTTATATGATCTTGTGATATGGAAGTAATAAAAGCGACGGACTGCATAATAAAGGTCCTTATCACAAGTGGCAATATGAAGTGACGTTCTTTTGCGCTAAGACTTTGTGCATCCAACCAAAAAGCACATGACAACCTCTACTTCCCTCCGCGAAAGGCCTATATATTATTCTTGCCTTATAATAGTCAAGGTGAATATCACCTTTACTTTTACATTTTATCCTTTGGCAAGCACATTGTGTTGGAAAGATCCTGACATATATACCCACTTGGATGTAAGTTATCATGGTCTATTACTGTTGACATTACCCTTGAGGTAAAAGGTTGGGAGGCAATACCATAAGCCCCTATCTTTCTCTGTGTCCGATTGAAACTCCATAACCATAAGTATTGCTTGAGTGTGAGCAATTGTGAAAGTGTCAGGGATATTACTAGCAGGTATAAACCATCCAAGAGGGTCCGGATTATTCTAGTAAGGTTATATTATCAAAAGCCCCGTAGAATGTGTAACAAGGGATCATAGCCCGTAGAGGTTTAGGGCCCATGTATAAAGCCCGTGATCTGTAAACCGTCACACCGTGTAACTTGGGATGTAAGATAGAAAGAGTAGAGACCGAGGCGGACACGTTTATGAGCCAGCCTCGAGACTCTGTAAACCGGACCGGACGACACCTCCTATATAAAGGGACGACCCGGCGACGGTTCAGGACAAGAAACAACAGCTCGAGACACAGGCAAGCGGATCCGCTCCCTGGTCATCGAAGCCCAAGCAATACCACACCAAACTGGACGTAGGCTTTTACCTTCATCGAAGGGGCCACACTAGTATAAAACTCCATGTGTCCTTCATCCGCTTTAACCCCTTTGAGCTAACCCACTGATACGTCCAAAACATATCTATAATTTCTGCTTGCTCCATGCCTCTTTTGGGTGATATTGCTATGATATTTATACACTTCCATACACTTTTGATCATATTTGGACTAACCTATTAACTCAGTGCACCCCAGTGCCAGTTTCTGTTTTCGGCTGTTTTTGTATTTCAGGTTTTCACGTTACGAGAACTGCCAGGAAAAATCCAGAAAAATTATATAAAAAATCAACGTTCCAGAAACTACCGTGCGCCCGAAGGACAACCGGGGGGGGCCACCAGGGCTCCAGGCGCCCTGGCGGCGCCCCCCCCCCCCGGGCCGCGCCGGGGGGGCGCCTGGGCCCCCCGAGGCTTCTCCGATGCCCCCCTTTGGCATATATTTGAAGCGTCTCCCGAAACCCTCGAAACAGGAACTCTTTTTCGCGATCTCATCTCTGTTCCGCCGCCGCCGCCGCTTCCAAGATCGGGAGCACCAGGAGAACTCTTCCCGGCACCCTGCCGGAGGGGAGGATCACCACCGGGAGCTTCTCCACCACCATGGACGCCTCCCGGATGAGTTGTGAGTAGACTCCCTTGGACCATGGGTCCATGACCAGTAGCTATGTGATGTTCTCCTCCCGTTCTTGTGCTTCACTAATTAGTCCTCGTGAGCTGCCCTACATGATCGAGGCACATATGTAATCCTTATGCTATTGCTATGATGAGTTTGCTGGGATCCGATGGATTATGAGATTATGTTCAGATTGTGTTTGAGTAATATATTTGATTCACCTCTTTTATATTTATGTTCGTAAGTAATTCTTGCATGTTCTCCGTTGTTATTTATTGCTTTGGCCAAGTAGTAGGTAGTGACTCCAAGAGGGAACGTTATGCTCGATTGTGGGTTCATGCCCCTCGATGACTAGTTTGAGTGATAGAAACATGAGTCTAGGGGATGTGTTGTTGCCACAAGGGGGAAAACAACGGTGCTTGTGCCCGCGGGTGCAAGGATTGTTTACTTTACGCAAAGTTCTTTTAATGCAGTTGTCTGTTGCTTTGAGTTTACACTATGGGTGGGGCTCGCAACTTAATACCAGCGAGATGTTCTGGATAGATATCTCAAGGTGGATGATTAGTAGTAGATATTGATGGATTTCGGTCTACTTACTTTGGCGTACCGCCCATTCTTTGAACCTCTACCTTTCTTGCAATGTAGTCAGCATTGGTTTGCACACATGGTCCTGTCAATTGCCCAGTTGTAATTCGTTTACCTCACATAGCTGTTTTATCGTCTTTTGGGAGAGAGACATCACTAGTGAACATCATGAGACTCCGGTCCATATTACCATCATTGATCACATCCGCTATTTACTTTTCCTCTATTTACTTACTATTGCAATTATACCTATCACTATTATCACTTGCGTTTGAACCTTTGTAAACTACAAGGCCGGAGGGATTGACAACCTCTCTGTACTCGTTGGGAGCAAAGTTATTTGTATCTGTGTGCAGGTCCACGTTGATTGCTAATATCTAGCGCCGTTAGCAGTTGACACCTTCTTGTTTAAACTGGGAGTCTCTGGGAAATCGATCCTTGGTATTACCAAGGGAAAACTTCTGCTACACTGCATCTCAAACCTTACACTTGGGGTAACCAACGAGGGGTGAGAAGCCACCTAGCAAAGCAATTTCTGACGCCGTTGCCGGGGACTCCACTCTTCAGGATAGGGGAGTTGCACGCTATCTTTTACCTTTGCTTTTAGTCTTGTTAGTTTACCTTTCAGTTTTGCTTTAGTATCTTTTATCAAAAATCACAAAAATAGTTATCTTGCTTGCTTGCTACAATGGGTTCCACCGAGAACACCAAGTTGTGTGACTTCACTAGTCACAACAATGATGACTTTATCAGCACACCTATCACTACACCTGCCACTTCAGCACCTTCATATGAAATTAAACCTGCTTTACTGAACTTAGTCATGAGAGATCAGTTCTCCGGTGCTGGAGATGATGCTGCTTTACACTTGAACAACTTTGTTAAACTTTGTGATATGCAAAAGTACCAAGAAATAGATGGTAATATTGTTAAGCTTAAGCTTTTTCCTTTCTCCTTGAGAGGAGGAGCTAAAATTTGGTTTCAGTCTTTGCCTAGAAACAACATAGATTCATGGGACAAGTGCAAAGATGCTTTTATCGGAAAATACTATCCACCTGCTAAAATTATCCAACTGAGAAGTAACATAATGAATTTTAAACAATTGGATAATGAACACGTTGCCCAAGCTTGGGAACGTACGAAATCTCTTATCAAGAACTGCCCTACTCATGGTTTGACTACTTGGATGGTTATCCAAACTTTTTATGCAGGCTTGAACTTTACCTCGCGGAACTTGTTAGATTCGGCCGCGGGAGGAACTTTTATGTCAACTACACTTGGTGCTGCCACAAAGCTTCTCGATGAGATGATGACCAACTATTCCCAATGGCACACCGAACGCGCTCCAACAGGTAGGAAGGTAAACTTTGTCGAGGAGATTTCCTCCCTAAATGAAAAAGTTGACTTGATCATGTCTCTACTTTCAAAGCAATCTTCTGTTGATCCTCGTGATGTTCCTTTAAATTCTTTGATTGCTCAAGAACAAGTAGATGTGAACTTTATCTCTAGAAACAATTTCAACAACAATGCTTATAGGAGTAATTTTGGTAGCAATCCTAGACCGTTCCCCTCTAATTCTTATGGGAACAACAATGCTTATCCTAGCACCAGGAACTCCACTACTGAACTAGAGATTATGCTTAAAGATTTCATCACTACCCAAAAAGCCTTTAATAAGAGTGTAGAAGAAAAACTACATAAACTAGATGATCTCTCTTTGAAGGTAGACCACTTAGCCAATGAGATAGAATTGCTAGAAATTAAAACTTCTCCTCTTGAGGAGAGGAAGGTCACTCCTATGAATGCTATTCAAGTGCAAATTAATGAAAACATTAGGATGATCGCTAAACTTAAAGAAACATGGGCTAGAGAAAGGGAGGAAGAGGATAGAATTAAGAGCCTTCCTAACCACCACACTGTTGCTACTATCCAAGTTGTTGAGGATATCCAAACTCTTAGCACCCAATGTACTCCTGGTCCCGATGGACCTATTAATGGTGATGCTATGACTATAGAACCCACCAAACAAGTGAACCTAAAGGACACCACTACCACTTTACTTGATGCTAGGGACCTTGTTTTTGATAATTGCACTCTTACCGAAGTTATTGATTTCCTTCACAAGATGTCTAGAGATCCCCGCACTAGCACGCTTAACCTTGCCTTCACAGAGCATATCACTAATGCTCTCATCAAAGCTAGGGAGGAGAAACTTAGAGTAGAAGCCTCCATACCTAGAAAGCTAGAAGATGGTTGGGATCCTATGATAAAAATTAAATTGAATGACTTCTCTTGCTATGCATTATGTGATGTTGGAGCCAGTACCTCTGTTATGCCCAAAAGACTATATGATATGCTTAAATTGAAATCTTTTGATTCTTGTTCTTTTGGTGTTCATCTCGTTGATTCTTCCATAAAGAAACCTTTAGGGAGGATCGACGATGTTCTTATCGTTGTCAATGACAATTATGTTCCCGTTGATTTCACTATTATGGATATTGAATGTGATCCTTCTTGTCCAATTATTTTGGGACGTCCCTTTTTGCGCACCGTTGGTGCTATCATTGACATGAAAGAGGGTAATATAAAATTTCAGTTTCCTCTCAAGAAAGGGATGGAACACTTCCCTCGAAAGAAGATCAAGTTACCTTTTGAGTCCGTTGTACGGGCTAGCTATTCTTTTACTCTTGATAAAACTTGATCTATATGCATTATGCCTAGCTTAAAGGCATAAAAGAAAGCGCTTTTGGGAGGCAGCCCACATGAATAAAAAATTTATTTTGCTTTTGTTATGTCTTGATGTTTTTTACTACTGTAGCATCATCATTGTATCTTTGCTTTTCAATTTTGTGCCAAGTATAGCCTCTGATTGCTAGAAAGTTCAAAAGTTGTGAGGTTCTGTCCAGGAAACAGATTCTGTCCTTGGATAGAAAAATTCGTATAAAATCACCAGATCATCTTTTTGGTCTGAATTTTTTCGACAGAGTTCTCTATATAATTGTCTTTCGTGCATATGTTCTGAGTTTTTTTATTAGAGTTGCAGAAGTGCCCCGAACAAATCAATTACTACCTGCTGTTCTGTTTTTCACAGATTCTGTCCTGTTTTGCTTTTCCTTCATTTTGCAAACCAAGAGCATGCTTTTTCTTTGCAAAAACCTTTTGGCAATCTTGAGAAACAGTAGACCTTCAAGAATATCTTTATTTCCAGCAAGGTATAATTATTTTATTATGGGTACTAACCTCGCTAATCAGATTATGATGAGTTATGTATGAAGGGAGTTTTCAAGTGTGCGAGGGAAGATGATAAAAAGATTCAGGAGTGTCAAGCGCTCAAGCTTGGGGATGCCCCCGTGCACCCCCAATAAATATTCAAGGAGACTCAAGCGTCTAAGCTTGGGGATGCCCCCGTGCATCCCCTTCTCCATCAACATTATCAGTTCATCTTTCGTTCCACTATATTTTAATCACTTCATGTGTTATGTGCTATGCTTGGAGCGTCTTGCTTTTAATTTCCTTTTTAGTTTTCCATAACGAGTCGGAACTCAGCGTTCTTTATGTGGGAGAGAAACACACTCCACTTCTACCTAGAACATAACATAGAATTTTCATGACTATCTTTGTTGTGTGTGTTCTTTGTCTTTTAATAGCTACTATCATGTTCAGCTCTCAGTTTTCATGATTATCTTTTTAAAGAGCTTGTGTTTAGTTGGTTGCTTGAACTCTCTTTAATTATCATGCTTATCTTATTAAGAGAGTTTGCTTCCGTTGCATTGGTTAATATGTCTATGATAAAGATGCTACGTGCATAATGGCGCTTAGTAGTTCAGGTTTTCTTGTGGTTGGTCTCAAATAGCTGGGGGATTTCCAATGTGTTATTGGAGTACCAACATGATTTGTTTGCCAATGATGTGGTATGGTTTAGTAATATCTTCCCTCAAGAATTTATTTTGATTGACTTGGCGTATGCTCACGCATATTTAAGACTGTAAAGAAAGTCTGTCAAGCCTTGATGATCTTTTATTTCTAAGTAGCGATATAACTACCATGCCTGATTCAATGTTGCTTTGTCGCTCTGCATGATTATGACCGTCATTGCTCTCTTAGTTGGTCGCTCCCAGTCTTTTGCTAACCTCCACCTGTACTAAGCGGACTGACTGCTTGTGCATCCACATCCTTTTCAAACCAGTTATTCCATATGAGTCCACCATACCTACCTATATGTGGTATTTCACCGCCACTCCAAGTAAATTTACATGTGCTACCTTTAAAACCTTCAGTTATTGCAATACATAGCTCATGGGAAAGTAGCTTAAAAACTATTGTGGTTAAGAATATGTTGCTTATGTATCTTATTTCTTATAAGTTGCTTGCTGAGCGGTAACCATGTTTCTGGGGACGCCATCAACTGATACACTTTTGTTGAATATCATGTGAGTTGCTATGCATGTTCGTCTTGTCTGAAGTAAGGGTGATTTGCCGTGGGTTGAATGGTTTGAATATGCATATTGTTAGAGAAGAACATTGGGCCGCCAACCAAAGCCATGTATCATGGTGGAAGTTTTAGCTTGGACATTAATCCTCAATCTCTTATGAGAATATGCTTAAGCATTAAAGAGGAGTCCATTATCTATTTTCTATGTTGTCCCGGTATGGATGTCCTCAAGTTGAGATATATCAAAAACGAGAAATCAAATGCGATCTATCTCCTTGGACCTTTGTACAGGTGGCATAGAGGTACCCCTTTGTGACACTTGGTTGAAACATATGTAATGCAATGACAATCCATGGAAATCCGAGCTAATTAGGACAAGGTGCGAGCACTATTGGTATTCGATGCATGAGGCTTGCAACTTATAGGATGTCTTATGCATAACACATATGAAGTACTACTACCGTTGACAAAATTGTTTCTATGTTTTCAAAATAAAAAGATCTAGCACATGAGTAATCCCTGCTTCCCTCTGCGAAGGGCCATTCTTTTACTTTTATGTTGAGTCTCCACCTTCTTTCTTCAAAGCACCAACTATTGAGAGCATGATTGTCATTCTGAATGTAATGTGCATTGTCCCAAAGTAGCATTGTCTTTTGCATGATTGTGATATCGTTTATTTTGAAATCATTGTATCTAGTCATCACTTAAACCTTGAAGGTGCCCCTGCATTTATGTTTTGCTTCACTAAAGGGGGCAAGCTTGATATCACTTTATCATATTTGCACATCATGTTCATTGCAAATCTATTTGATGTTTCAGTATCATATTGTAAAACTTTCAGTTCTTTGTGATTTTCTCATGAGGCAACTTAATTACTACAGATTCATTGTCTCAGTAAGCTTTTGTCATATGACTATGAAAAGTCCTATATGGTTAATAGCATGTCACCACAGAAATTATTCTTGTTATCATTTATCTACTCGAGGACGAGCAGGAATTAAGCTTGGGGATGTTGATACGTCCAAAACGTATCTATAATTTCTGCTTGCTCCATGCCTCTTTTGGGTGATATTGCTATGATATTTATACACTTCCATACACTTTTGATCATATTTGGACTAACCTATTAACTCAGTGCACCCCAGTGCTAGTTTCTGTTTTCGGCTGTTTTTGTATTTCAGGTTTTCACGTTACGAGAACTGCCAGGAAAAATCCAGAAAAATTATATAAAAAATCAGCGTTCCAGAAACTACCGTGCGCCCAAAGGACAGCCGGGGGGGGCACCAGGGCTCCAGGCGCCCTGGCGACGCCCCCCCCCCCCCCTGGGCCGCGCCGGGGGGGCACCTGGGCCCCCCGAGGCTCCTCCGATGCCCCCTTTGGCATATATTTAAAGCGTCTCCCGAAACCCTCGAAACAGGAACTCTTTTTCGCGATCTCATCTCTGTTCCGCCGCCGCCGCCGCTTCCAAGATCGGGAGCACCAGGAGAACTCTTCCCGGCACCCTGCCGGAGGGGAGGATCACCACCGGGAGCTTCTCCACCACCATGGACGCCTCCCGGATGAGTTGTGAGTAGTCTCCCTTGGACCATGGGTCCATGACCAGTAGCTATGTGATGTTCTCCTCCCGTTCTTGTGCTTCACTAATTAGTCCTCGTGAGCTGCCCTACATGATCGAGGCACATATGTAATCCTTATGCTGTTGCTATGATGAGTTTGCTGGGATTCGATGGATTATGAGATTATGTTCAGATTGTGTTTGAGTAATATATTTGATTCACCTCTTTTATATTTATGTTCGTAAGTAATTCTTGCATGTTCTCCGTTGTTATGAATTGCTTTGGCCAAGTAGTAGGTAGTGACTCCAAGAGGGAACGTTATGCTCGATTGTGGGTTCATGCCCCTCGATGACTAGTTTGAGTGATAGAAACATGAGTCTAGGGGATATGCTGTTGCCACAAGGGGGAAAACAACGGTGCTTGTGCCCGCGGGTGCAAGGATTGTTTACTTTACGCAAAGTTCTTTTAATGCAGTTGTCTGTTGCTTTGAGTTTACACTATGGGTGGGGCTCGCAACTTAATACCAGCGAGATGTTCTGGATAGATATCTCAAGGTGGATGCTTAGTAGTAGATATTGATGGATTTCGGTCTACTTACTTTGGCGTACTGCCCATGCTTTGAACCTCTACCTTTATTGCAATGTAGTCAGCATTGGTTTGCGCACATGGTCCTGTCAATTGCCCAGCTATAATTCGTTTACCTCACATAGCTGTTTTATCGTCTTTTGGGAGAGAGACATCACTAGTGAACATCATGAGACTCCAGTCCATATTACCATCATTGATC
Source organism: Secale cereale (assembly GCA_902687465.1). Lineage (NCBI taxonomy): Eukaryota > Viridiplantae > Streptophyta > Magnoliopsida > Poales > Poaceae > Secale > Secale cereale. The sequence continues at coordinate 526,480,625 of LR738714.1, read as the reverse complement.
ACATCCGCTATTTACTTTTCCGCTATTTACTTACTATTGCAATTATACCTATCACTATTATCACTTGCGTTTGATCCTTTGTAAACTACAAGGCCGGAGGGATTGACAACCTCTCTGTACTCGTTTGGAGCAAAGTTATTTGTATCTGTGTGCAGGTCCACGTTGATTGCTAATATCTGGCGCCGTTAGTAGTTGACACCTTCTTGTTGAAACTGGGAGTCTCTGGGAAATCGATCCTTGGTATTACCAAGGGAAAACTTCTGCTACACTGCATCTCAAACCTTACACTTGGGGTAACCAACGAGGGGTGAGAAGCCACCTAGCACCCACGCGATGGCCTCACACCTAAGTCCAGTAAACCGGACATCTGCCATGCTAAATCCACGACAGTTGGCGCCCACCGTGGGGCTATCGCACGATGGTTTTGAGTTCTTGAAGGGCAGCTTTGAAGGGCTCAAGGATTACGTAGTGGGCCGGATGACCAAGAGTCGTCGCGGCAGGATCTACATCGATGATGCAGGCTGGGGCCCCGAGGCCGATTCAATCGAATACGGGTACCGGGTCCCCTTCGGCGGCATCCACGTCTTCATCGGCAAGATCGGCGAACCGGGACCTAAGTCAGACATCTTCCCCAACATCGTCGAGCCGGCTCAGCGTGCGAGATCGGCCCGGATTCAGCCCGCCATGAAGCATATTTTCATTGGAGCAGTGCATGGAGTGCAAGCCAAGGACGGATCGGATTCTGGTGGCGAGACAGTTGTCTATTCCGACAATGAATCTTCATCCGAAGAGACAGAATCTTTGTATCTGTTGCAGAACGGCCGGTCCGAGGGTGTGTCCGATGGCGATAGTATTCCGGACCCCTTTGATCCGCCGAACAGGGTTGCTGTTTTCATGGCCGGATCACAACCTATGCAGCAGCCCTCGACGACCGAGGCGATAACCTCAGAGGCAGCAGGAGCCAGAGTTGGAGAGCTTCCCCCATCGCCCTCTGACGTCCTAACCACCTTAGTAGATAACTTGACGGCGCTCGCAACAGTAGAAGTAGCCCAGGCCGAAAAGGCGCAGCATGATGCGGAGATTGCTCAGTTGAAGAGCAGGATTGAGCAAGCTAAGATGGATCTGGATGCGGAGAAAGCCAGGATGGCTACAAGGTAGGCAGAACTAGACTCCCAAGCATTTCGACTCAGGCTGGATCAGAATGCTTCACAGGAGGTAATGTACAGAAGGCAACAAACTCGTCTACCGCCGGTTTATGAGGCAAGGAATCTCTTTGGCACACCAGGAGCGGGGACCAGTAACCGCCCAGAGGTAAACCAGGGAGGAGCTCCGGGGACAGGCGCGTCGGTTCAGCCACCAGCCGCAGAGCGGAACCGCCAAGTTGTGCCGACGCCGCACGTACCCACCCCTCACGGTCATTATTCTAACACGTTGGACAACATTGTCACCGCCGCTTCCCGGCTGGCCGCTCTGCCCATTGAGGGGACGTCCCCCATAGCAATGGAGGCACGACGGGCTAAGGAGTTGCTGGGCACGGCATTAACACAGCAGCATGCGTATTCTTATAGCCGGGAGAGGATTCATTCAACCCCCTGTCCGAGCCGGAGTTACACGAGGCACCTGGATGAACTGGTAGTATCTAGCAGTGTGCGGAGATGGCACAGACAGAGGCAGGATAATCTGGTGGGAGCAGGAGCACATGCCCAGGAGGCGGTGAACCAGGCTAGACATACTGCTCGCGACGATACCCGTCAAGCAACGCTGGTTCACCGCACCACCACAGAAACATGAATCATGTCCAGTTCCTTAGGGGTGCAGTGCCTCATCCCCGCTTTACGTAACGTGAAATTACCCAAAGACTTCAAAGGCCCGCGCAAGGTACCCAACTACACGGCGGATCTAGCTCCGGAGGCGTGGATTGAAAGTTATGAGATGGCTATGGAGATGCTTGATGTGGACGAAGCTGCGTGCGCCAAATACTTCACAATGATGCTCGAGGGCACGGCCCGGACATGGCTAAAGGGCTTACCACCCAACTCCATCGGATCATGGGGCGAGTTGCGTCGCCGGTTTATCAATAATTTCAAAGACACGTGCAAGCAGCCGATGTCCGTGGTTGACTTAGCTGCATGTGTTCAAGGAGAGCAAGAGACCACAAGAAGTTGGGTTCGGCGAGTATCCAAAATTTTGCACTCCTCCAATAGCATCAATCCGAGCACGGCTATAGTGACCTTGGAAGGCAATTGCCGGTTTGAGCCTTTGAGGCAGAAGCTAGGACGGCTCAAGCGTGATTGCAATGACATGGGAACGCTCATGGGCGCTTTGGTAAAGTATGGAGATTCTGATAATACCAAGTATCCATATACAGACGGAGACAAGTCCGGGAAAGCGAGCAAAAATGGCAAAACCGGCGCAGTCTAATCCGGCAGGTACAGGTTACAATGGAAAGCGTAAGCGAAAGACAGCTCAGATTTTGTGGCCAATACCAACGCTCAAGACAACGGGCAGCGCTGCAAGGGTAGACCGCCCCCACGCAACGGGAGGCCACCCATCAATCTAGATCGCCAGTTGAGCGTGCCTTGCCCAAAACACGGTACAGAGGAAAACCCAGCTACGCATCTCTGGAAGGACTATTTTATTATGCAGGAGTTTATGAAATAGGCCAAGTACAACCACGC
>LR738714.1:526437166-526477897 GCA_902687465.1 Secale cereale | reverse complement strand
CCCCCCCCCCCCCCCCCCCCCGACGGCGGGTCAGGTCCCGGTTTTCAGGGTCTGGGTTACCAGGGTGGTGGATCCGGATCAGGATATCACGGCGGTAACAATAACCACAATGGCAACAATCAGCATCAACATAATCAGCAGCATGGTCAGGGCGGATACAACAACCAAGTCAATCAACAGTGTCAGCAGCAACAGCAATCCGGATACCAGAATAATCCGAAGGAGCTAAGTAGTGGGCAATATCATGTTTTCACCACAAGTTTGTGCAAACGGGATCAAAAAGTTCTGAAGCGAGCAGTACACGCAGTTGAACCGACGATACCACGTTTTTTACGTTGGTCTAAGCAACCCATTGTATGGAGCAGAGAGGATCACCCGCCACGGGTTGATAATCCGGGTCAGCTAGCCTTGGTGGTGGCTTCGCAGGTGGGTGGCTATAAGTTCACAAAGGTGCTTATGGATGGAGGCAGCAGCATCAATATCCTATACTATGAGACTTTTCGACGTATGGGGTTGACAGATAAGAAGCTTCGGCAGTCCAACACAGTGTTCCATGGAGTGGTGCCTGGTAAATCGGCTTACCCAGTTGGAAATCGATTTGGAAGTTACCTTTGGGGATGAGCAGGACTCTAGATCGGAGACGGTGACCTTCAAGGTTGTAAAGATCAGGAGCCCATATCATGCTCTGTTTGGGAGACCGGTTTATGCTAAGTTCATGGCTAGACCGTGTTATGTTTATCTGTAGCTCAAGATGCCGGGTCACAAGGGAACCATCACGGTTCACGGGAGCCGTAAGATCGCATTAGAATGTGAGGAAGGAGATGCAGCGTATGCTGAAGCAGTTTGTGCTACGGAGGAGCTGAAGTTCTACAAGGACAATGTTGATCCGACAGATATGTCCCCGTTGAAAAAGCCAACTACCGAGCATGATCCGGCGTTGAAATTCAAATCAGCAGAGGAGACCAAACAGGTTGACTTTGTTCTGAGCGATTTGTCTAAACAGTTCACTATCAGCGCTAACCTAGACCCCAAATAGGAAAGCGCGCTCATCGAGTTCATTCGTGAGAACCGGGATATCTTTGCATGGAAACCTTCTGACATGCCAGGTATACCGAGGGAACTCACTGAGCACAGTCTTAATATTGATCCGAAGTTTAAACCGGTCAAGCAGTATCTGCACCGCTTCAATGAGGAGAGGCGCAAGGCTATAGGTGAGGAAGTGGCTAGGCTCTTGGCGGCAGGGTTCATAGTTGAGGTGTTTCATCCGGAGTAGTTGGCTAATACAATACTGGTGCTCAAGAAAAATGAAACCTGGAGGATGTGTGTTGATTACACAGACTTGAACAAAGCTTGCCCAACTGATCCTTTTGCTCTCCCCCGTATTGATCAGATTATTGATGCTACGCCGGAATGTGAGCGGCTAAGTTTTTTGGATGCATATTCAGGTTATCATCAGAACAAGATGGCAGTTAAGGACAAGGAGAAGGCAGCTTTCATAACTCCCTTCGAAGCCTTCTGCTATGTATCCATGCCCTTTGGGCTCAAGAGTGCCCAAGCAACCTATTAGCGTTGTGTGCAGAACTGCTTCAAAGGGCAGATTGGAAGAAATGTCCATGCTTATGTTGACGACATTGTGGTGAAATCCAGGAAGGAGGAGACAATGATAGAGGATTTAAAGGAAACCTTTGACAACCTCCGAGTTTACAGGATGATGCTCAATCTGGAGAATTGTGTTTTTGGTGTGCCGGCAGGCAAACTCCTTGGCTTTCTAGTGTCAAACAGAGGAATTGAAGCTAATCCGGAGAAGATCAAAGCGATCACATCCTTGGCTAAACCGGCTTGTATCAATGATGTCCAGCGCGTGGCAGGCCATATTGCAGCATTGAGCCGGTTCATTAGCCGTTTGGGGGAAAAGGCGATCCCGCTTTATCAGATGATGAAAAAGACGGATCGGTTTGTATGGAGCGATGCTGCAAATGCTGCGTTCGAGGATTTGAAGCAGCAATTAGCAGAACCACCAGTTCTTGCTGCCCCCGTTGATAAGGAGCCGCTGTTGTTATACGTGGCCGCCAATGCCCGTGCAGTTAGCGTAGCCATTGTGGTGGAACGCAAGGAAGCAGGCAAGGAATATCCGGTTCAACGTCCGGTTTACTACATCAGTGAGGTCCTCATTGAATCAAAGCAAAGATATCCACACTGGCAGAAGTTGGTATATGGCGTGTTCATGGCAAACCAGAAGTTGAAGCACTACTTCCAGGGCCACCCAATCACTATCGTCAGCTCAGCTCCGTTGGGGGATATAATCCAGAACAGAGAAGCCACTGGCAGAGTGGCGAAGTGGGCCATTGAGCTTAGCCCGCACGGATTAAGGTATGTGCCCGGTACTGCTATAAAATCCCAAGCACTAGTGGATTTCATCAATGATTGGATAGAGTTGCAAGCACCTGAGGAGAAGCCGGATCATACATACTGGACTATTCACTTTGATGGTTCAAGGCAATTGGAGGGCTCGGGGGCTGGAGTCGTGTTAACTTCCCCACGAGGTGATAAGTTCTGTTATGTCCTCCGTTTAATGTTCCCTTGTACTAACAATGCTGCTAAGTATGAAGCTCTCCTCCATGGTATATGGATGGCCAAGGAGATGAACTTGAGCCAGGTCAAATGCCTTGGTGACTCAGATCTGGTGGCACAACAAGTATCTGGTAAGTGGGACTCTAAAGATCCGCTCATCGCGGCTTACCAGCGAGAAATGGATGCAGTCGCAGGATACTTCAAGGGATATTAGGTGGACCACATAGACCGGAAAAAAATGAATCGGCCGATGCTTTGAGCCGGCTGGGCTCCTAGCGTAAACCGGTTCTGCCTAATACCTTCTTGGAAGAATTGCATAGTCCGTCAGTACAGATACCTTCAGAAGAGGACCTGGTTGTTCCTGATCCGGAAGCACAGTTAGTCGCAGCACTTCACGTCATTCCGGATTGGACAGTCCCTTATCTGGCATATATGAGCCGAGGTGAATTGCCAGAGGACGAAGTGGAGGCCCGACAGATAATCCGGCGATCTAAGTCTATGACTATCGTCAATGGAGAACTTCATCACCGCAGCGTTTCTGGAGCGTTTCAGCGGTGTGTATCGTTAGAGGAAGGCTGTGATATTCTTCGAGAGATTCATGAAGGGGATTGTGGTCATCATGCCGGTTCAATGTCATTGGTAGATAAAGCTTTTCGTCATGGGTTCTACTGGCTGACGGCTCACGCCGACGCAGAGGACTTGGTCAGAAAATGTGACGCTTGCCAGAAGTTTTCGCGGCGTGCTCATGTACCGGCGCAGGAGCTGCGGATGATTCCAATCACTTGGTTGTTTGCGACTTGGGGGCTTGATATGGTTGGACCCTTTAAAATATCCCAAGATCAGAAAACCCACCTGTTGGTAGCAGTGGACAAATTTACAAAGTGGGTCGAAGCAGAGCCTGTCAGTAAGTGTGATGCGGCAACAGCGGTTAAGTTCATCAAAAAGGTGATTTTCTGGTTTGGCTTTCCACACAGCATTATAACTGATAATGGCACCAACCTATCTAAAGGAGAGATGGAAGAGTTCTGTCAAAGAGAACATATTCGCCTTGATGTGTCATCAGTAGCTCACCCTCAGTCCAACGACCAAGCTGAGAGAGCCAACCAAGAGATCTTGAGAGGCATCAAGCCCCGGCTTATGGTTCCCTTGCAAAGAACACCAGGTTGCTGGGTAGAGGAGTTGCCCTCTGTTTTATGGAGCATCAACACTACACCTAACAGATCAACATGGTACACACCTTTCTTTATGGTATATGGTGCTGAAGCGGTCCTGCCCAGCGATATTCGGCATGATTAACCACGGGTGGCAGCTTACGTGGATGTGGATAATGAGCAAGCAAGGCAAGACAGCTTGGACCGTTTAGATGAGGAACGGGATACGGCAGCAGCACGATCAGCAATTTATCAATAAGATCTGCGTCGATACCACAGCCACCGGGTTAAGACCAGAACGTTCCAGGAGGGAGATCTGGTGCTCCGGCTCATCCAAGACCAGACAGATATGCACAAGCTATCCCCACCTTGGGAAGGACCCTTTGTGGTCAGCAAAAACCTACACAATGGATCATACTACCTTGTCGACGTTCGAGAACATAAGGACTCATGTACGGCGGAGGAGGAGACGAAGCGACCGTTGAACATCGCTCTTCTTCGACCTTACTACACTTGAGCCATTGGCTCCGCTTTATGTACAATGTATATATTATAATTAATACAATAAACTGGCGCCCCCGGAACACCGGGGAATCAGCCATCTTCTTCGCAAAAAGAGTATCACATGGGGGCTTCGAAAGAAACCTTCCATGGCCTCTTAAACCGGCGCCCTTGACAGAATCAAGGAATCAACCGTGTTCTTCAAAGGAGTATCACATGGGAGTTTTCTACGGAAGCTCACCATGGCCTCCTAACCCGGTGCCCTTGATACATCAAGGAATCAGCCATCTTATCAAACAAGAATCACATGAGGGCTCCCGCGGGCAAGGGAGTTTCCCATGGCCTCTTGAGCCGGCGGCGGTATGAAGGCCATCATAAGAGCGCTGCTCTGGTTGCTTCGGCAATTTCCACATGATGATGAGGGGTAGAAGAGAGTGTTGGTGCCCAACTCAGCTCAAACATATGCCCCGACAAGCAAAAACGGCTCACACACTACCGGGGGGCTCGCAGAGAGTTGAATACCCTTGTCGTGAACATGGCTTGGAAGCCCAGTGCATGCACCTAAAACCCCGGATTAACCTACCTCCCTCAAGTAAATCACGCCGTCCAGGTAAACCTGGTATGACCCATCGAACCTGCCACAAGTTACTCCCTCGGGACCCTGAAATTGGCCACGTTAAATTGACGATCATCGAGTTGATCACCAAAAGACAAAATCTTTACTAGATTTTGAAACATTGGGTGGCTTGTCATCGATGATTTGGTTAAGGATTGCGGAGCATCTTGACAGGCTTTGCTAAAATGGTTAATGATAGTAGCCTGGCAGCTCATAAAAAGCCTCGAATTTGGAGCCTGGCAGCTCGTAAAAAGCCTCGACTACATGGTCTTGTTTGCCCAAAAAACCTTATTTCTATTTTTTATGATTTCATAAATCTTGGTCGTCATGATCATTTGTTTTTTAACCAAGTCCATTGATGCGAGACTGGACAACTACAAGGTTGACCATATATCTACAAAGTTAAAGTTTGGGTCATGAACACCAGCGAGAGTTAAACCGGCGTTCATTGTAACCCGGATCGGCCATCAGGCTAAGCCAAACAAGAGAGCCAAGAGCCTCATCAGCGCCTGCGCCTTCAATTATTCCTACCGGGTTAAGGTCGACAAGCACACTTAATCAGAGGTATGGTATATATTTGTGATCAACAGCTATTCCTTTGATATATATATCAGAGCAGTATAATCCGTCCGATGGTAAACCGCCAGGACATCTTTTAGCTTCGTTCATGTAGGCACAGATAATATAAGCGGATCACGCATTGCAAACAGAAGATTACATTGAGAGATGCCAATTCAAATAGTGCCATAAATAGTGGGACAAAGGCAGTATTTCAACTATCCTATTACAAGGCACTTGCAGGCCCGAATGGATCAAAAGTTTCTCGCAAAGTATTCAGCAACTACAAGTTAAACCGGACGGTTTACGACTCCTCTTCACGCTGCGAAGGCTGAGGGTCAACCTGTTCCGGGTCTTCATCGACTTCAGGCAATGGATGGAAACCAGAAGCGCTCCAGTCAATCTTAGAGAGAGCACGGTAATACACTTCTTCGTTGATAAGATCTGAAGGGTCAATATCTGGAGTGAAAGTGTGGTTACGAACTGGTGGGATCAGAATTTCAGTGTCGTAAACCGGCCGCTCCACCCGCGAATTTTCTAGATCATAAGCCGGATGATACCTTGTCAAATCTGCTTCATCGGCAAGCTTACTGGTGAGAGGGCGCATATCCTTGGTCAAAGAGCGGAGATCTTCAGCAGAGAAGGCTGACCTGTCCTCTTTCATGCTGGGGTAGCCGTTCATGGCTTCAGCCGGATCAAAATCAGGGACCCATGCTTTGGCCCGGGTCAGCGCCATGAGAGAGCCAGCTCGCGCAGCAGACTTCTTCACCTCAACAAGACGTACAGGTAGGAAAGAAAGCTTTTCCAAGGTGGCTTGGATGGTGGTCGGCGCCGGTTTGTTATGTGACATGGCACTGATAGCCCTTTGAGCGCCGGAGTAAAGCTGCTCCACCAGGGTATAAGCTGCCTTAAGCTTCTTCCGGACATCGTCTCCAAGATGAGTTATGCGCCTCCCTGTGTGCAATTGACAAGTTAAACCGGAGCAGAACAAATATTGCAAGGATACAAATATATGAAGACAGATACTCACCGAAGATAGCAAAAGTCATGTTCTCTATTTGTTGTTTCAACCCGGATAGCTCCTGCGTAACCGGATTGAGAGCAACTTCGGCATCCTTTGCTCTTTTTTCCAGAGCGTCCCTTTGCACCTCCCATGTAGACCGCTCCGCTTCAAAATCTTTTTTCAATTTTTTCATGTTAGTCAAAGCAAGGACAAGTTCTTCCTTAGCTTTGGCTGCAGCAGTCTCATGGAAGGCCAAGCTATTCCGGAGCTCAGTTGCCCCCGAAGCCCTCCGGGTCAAGTCAGCCTGCAAGAAAATCAAACGGATTAGAAGGACAAATCAATCAAGTCTCAAGCACATAACAAGTTATGCACTTGACACTTGGGGACTAATGTGCAATTGAAGTATGCTAGGTGGCTTCTCACCCCTCGTTGGTTACCCCAAGTGTAAGGTTTGAGATGCAGTGTAGCAGAAGTTTTCCCTTGGTAATACCAAGGATCGATTTCCCAGAGACTCCCAGTTTCAACAAGAAGGTGTCAACTGCTAACGGCGCCAGATATTAGCAATCAACGTGGACCTGCACACAGATACAAATAACTTTGCTCCCAACGAGTACAGAGAGGTTGTCAATCCCTCCGGCCTTGTAGTTTACAAAGGATCAAACGCAAGTGATAATAGCGATAGGTATAATTGCAATAGTAAGTAAATAGCGGAAAAGTAAATAGCGGATGTGATCAATGATGGTAATATGGACCGGAGTCTCATGATGTTCACTAGTGATGTCTCTCTCCCAAAAGACGATAAAACAGCTATGTGAGGTAAACGAATTACAGCTGGGCAATTGACAGGACCATGTGCGCAAACCAATGCTGACTACATTGCAAGAAAGGTAGAGGTTCAAAGCATGGGCGGTACGCCAAAGTAAGTAGACCGAAATCCATCAATATCTACTACTAATCATCCACCTTGAGATATCTATCCAGAACATCTCGCTGGTATTAAGTTGCGAGCCCCACCCATAGTGTAAACTCAAAGCAACAGACAACTGCACTAAAAGAACTTTGTGTAAAGTAAACAATCCTTGCACCCGCGGGCACAAGCATCGTTGTTTTCGCCCTTGTGGCAACATCACATCCCCTAGATTCATGTTTCTGTCACTCAAACTAGTCATCGAGGGGCATGAACCCACAATCAAGCATAACGTTCCCTCTTGGAGTCACTACCTACTACTTGGCCAAAGCAATAAATAACAACGGAGAACATGCAAGAATTACTTACGAACAAAAATATAAAAGAGGTGAATCAAATATATTACTCAAACACAATCTGAACATAATCTCATAATCCATCGGATCCCAGCAAACTCATCATAGCAACAGCATAAGGATTACATATGTGCCTCGATCATGTAGGGCAGCTCACGAGGACTAATTAGTGAAGCACAAGAACGGGAGGAGAACATCACATAGCTACTGGTCATGGACCCATGGTCCAAGGGAGACTACTCACAACTCATCCGAGAGGCGTCCATGGTGGTGGAGAAGCTCCCGGTGGTGATCCTCCCCTCCGGCAGGGTGCCGGGAAGGGTTCTCCTGGTGCTCCCGATCTTGGAAGCGGCGGCGGCGGCGGAACAGAGATGAGATCGCGAAAAAGAGTTCCTGTTTCGAGGGTTTCGGGAGACGCTTTAAATATATGCCAAAGGGGGGCATCGGAGGAGCCTCGGGGGGCCTAGGCGCCCCCCCGGCGCGGCCCAGGGGGGCGCGCCGCCAGGGCGCCTGGAGCCCTGGTGCCCCCCCCCCCCGGCTGTCCTTCGGGCGCACGGTAGTTTCTGGAACGCTGATTTTTTTATATAATTTTTCTGGATTTTTCCTGGCAGTTCTCGTAACGTGAAAACCTGAAATACAAAAACAGCCGAAAAAGAAACTGGCACTGGGGTGCACTGAGTTAATAGGTTAGTCCAAATATGATCAAAAGTGTATGGAAGTGTATAAATATCATAGCAATATCACCCAAAAGAGGCATGGAGCAAGCAGAAATTATAGATACGTTTTGGACGTATCAACATCCCCAAGCTTAATTCCTGCTCGTCCTCGAGTAGGTAAATGAGAACAAGAATAATTTCTGTGGTGACATGCTATTAACCATATAGGACTTTTCATAGTCATATGACAAAATGTAGGATCGAAAGTAGGTCTAGAGGGGGGGTGATTAGACTACTTGACAATATAAAAATCTGCCTTTAGATCATGCAATGTTTTTGGCAGTTTCACAAACAAGATCAGTTCAAGTAACACCCTACACATGCAATTCTAGAGTTTATGCAGCGGAAAGTAAATTGCACATGTAAAAGAGAGGTGGAGAAGATCAAACGCAGTTTGGTGACACGGAGATTTTTGTCGTGGTTCCGATAGGTGGTGCTATCGTACATCCACGTTGATGGAGACTTCAACCCACGGAGGGTAACGGCTGCGCGAGTCCACGGAGGGCTCCACCCACGAAGGGTCCACGAAGAAGCAACCTTGTCTATTCCATCACGGCCTACGCCCACGGAGGACTAGCCTTACTCGGGGTAGATCTTCACGAAGTAGGCGATCTCCTTGCCCTTACAAACTTCTTGGTTCAACTCCACATCACGACGGAGGCTCCCAAGCGACACCTAACCAATCTAGGAGGCACCACCCCCCAAAAGGTAATAGACGGTGTTGATGGTGATGAACTCCTTGCTCTTGTGCTTCAAGTGATAAACTCCCCAACACTCAACTCTCCTCACTGATATGGCTGTGGTGGAAGAAAGATTTGAGTGGAAAGCAACTTGGGAAGGCTAGAGATCAAGTTTCATATGGTAGGAATGGAATGGCTTGATCTCAGCACAAGGGTAGGTGGTTCACTTCTCAGAAAGTGTGTGGTAGAAGTGGTGGTACTTTCTGATAGCTCTCCTCACGAATGAGGAGGGGGTGGAGGGGTATATATAGCCTCCACACAAAATCCAACCGTTACACACACATTTGACCAATCTCGGTCAGACCGAAGTGAAAACTCGGTTAGACCGAAAGTTCAAATATAGTGAACGTTGGGATTTTCGGTGGGACCGAAAATACCATCTCGGTGAGACCGAAGTGAGTCAAAGGTTAGGGTTTGCCATTTCGGTGAGACCGAAAATATAAACTCGGATATTCCGAATTGATGTCAACTGATCACAGAAGGTTGGCAGCCCTTTTTCGGTGAGACCGAAACTCAGAATCGGTTTGACCGAGAATCTAGGGTTTGGAGAAACAGCTGAAGTGGTTCATCTCGGTGGGACTGAGTTGGAGAAATCGGTGTGACCGAGATTACTTATGGGTGTGTGTTAAGTAGTGAATAGTGCTGATAGTTGAGGGAGTTAGATCACCAAGCACTTGAGCAACAAGAACATTAACACAACCTCATCCCCTTTTAATAGTATTGGCTTTCCTATGGACTCAATGTGATCTTTGATCACTAAACCAAAAATGGAGTCTTGAGCTTTTGCCAATGCTTGTCTTAGCATTTTGAGGGGTCCACTTCTTCAGACATTTCCATACCCACATCATCGAACTTTTCTGAAATGATTCTCAAGAGAATATTAGTTCAATGATATATATGTTGTTATTAATTACCAAAACCACCCGGGGATTAGTTGCACTTTCAATCTCCCCCTTTTTGGTAATTGATGACAACATATAGATCAAAGCTTCGACAAAAGATATAATCAAAGAATAATATCGTCGCTTTGAGAAGTATGTGATAGACAAGAGCTCCCCCTAAATTTGTGCATTATTTAAAATTTGCGTTTGAATGCAAATGCACAATCGATTAGGATTATGGGTCACTCTTCCATGTCACATACATCTTGGTGGAGCGCACAAAATGATAAGAATGAATAACATGCACTCAATCACCAAGACAAGAGTAAATAGCCATACAATAAGAAATAGCATATGATAAACAATAAGCACACATTAAAGCATAGTATGACTAAGCACTCATTAAGGTAGCATCAAACGTAGTAGCAAGCACACTTAAAGTATCTGGAACCAAAAGAAACCAATGTATCTCAAGGAAAACGGCAAAAGAACGAAAAGACGAAAGAGCACTCTCTCTCTCGAAGCCCTATGATCTATAACAATTTCTCCCCCTTTGGCAACAAGTTACCAAAAAGTTCGAAAAGGTATAGAGCTAAACGTCACTGCGGGCTCGGCTGGCTGCTCCCGTCTGGGTCGATGTCGGTGTAGAGATAGCTGCGTCGGCGAAGACTTCTGCTGATGTCTGCGCTGGAGGAGTGGATGCTGGAGCTGAAGGAACTGCTGGAGCTGTAGCTGGTGCTGAAGTGGTAGCCCTGGAGTCCGTCACTGGGATAGCTGCAGACCTGGATCCTCTGGGAACCGGAGCAGTCTGGCGATGAGAGTCCTGGACTATATCATCCTGCATAAGCTCTGCTCTCTCCTGCCTAGTCTCCTCCATGTCTGCCTCAAGTTTGTTGACAGACACCTGAATCTCAGTCAGCTTCACGTCTAGAGCGTGGATCTTGTCCTCGACGATCCTCTCAAGGCTCTCCTGAGATTTCTCAATGCTGGCCAGGCGTTGTTCAATTCTCCGGGTTGCTTCAAGAATCTGATCTCCAAAGCTCTTTGGCTTAGCTGCTGCTGCTGCTGCCTCTCTGTCAGCTTTGGCTTTCTTTGCAGCTTCGATCTTGGCTTGCCCTTCAACTGAGGTGGGATCCTCTTCATCCATCACAACTACGTTGTCCTCATGCTCTGGCTGCAGTGGTAAGTGCTTCCTATCCAACATGAATTTTCCCGTGCCAAACTTGGCGTTGATAAGCATCTGTATCAGCGGTGCAAACCCACACGACCTCTTCTGGTCAGCTGCAGTCCTCTTGATGGTCTCTACCATCAAGTCCATCACCTTAAAAGGTGCCTTCTCATCGAGAATGTGCAGCATGTTGATAGAATAGCCTCGTATCATCCGGTGGTCACCTGACTTAGGCATCAAAGTATGCCTCAGGATAGTGTTGGTGGTGGTCAGACCTGCCTGGAGATAATACACTGAGCCGAGTTTCCATCCCTCCAAATCAGCAGCTGGGATCTCCTTGTACATATTCTTCATGGAATCATGACTCTTCTTAGGAATCCCATAGACATCAATGTCGTCCTCTCTCTGCACTGGAGCGTTCAGAAGTTCTGCCCATTCTGCAACAGTTGAAGAAAACCGTTGACCTTCAGTCATCCATGTGATCTTGCCATCGGGGTAGAAATGGGCTGTGGCATAGAACTGCATGATCATCTCGTCGTTCCATGCTGTCAGTTCTTGACCCACAAAGTCAGCAACTCCACATGCAGTAAAGCTCTCATGCACATGGGGAAAGAAGTCCCGATGCTCTCTGCTGTCAATGTACTTCCAGTCAACATACCTGGTGTCAGCAACAATGGGCTTCTTATCCATTAGCACGGTCTCATAGAAATCCTGCTGCTCTTTGGTGTGGAATCTGGGGTCCACAGCAGTCCTTCTTCTTATGGCATATGGATCAGATTGTCTCCATAGCCTGAGACCTTTGTCCTTCCTTGCCTTCATATCCTCAGCTTGAGGATGAGCATCATTGTGGAGTGGCAACTTGGGACGGAGCTTGAGCAACACATGCTCTTCATCTGACTCAGAAGGTGGCATCTCACCTTTGTTCTTCTCAGAAGCTGGAATGCTTCTGGTTGTCCTCTTAGGCTTCGCTGGAGCTGCCTTAGCTGGAGCAGGCTTCTTGGGCTTGGAGGAGGTTTGAGCCCGAATAGCATCGCCCATGAACTTAGCTTTCTGAGGAGGAGGCTGGGGTGCATCTTCTTCTTCTTCTTCAGCATCATCAACTTGAGGTTCAGCATAAACAACTCTCTTCCTTTTGGAAGTCTTCTTCACCTTGCTTGGAGCTGGCTCTTCCAAGTTGAGCTTCTTGGCAACTGCAGACTGCTTCACTTTGCTCGTGCCTTTCTTTGGCTGCTGCCCTTGGAGCTCTTTGGCGACCACTTGCCTCTTTGGCTTGGAGGTAACTTCCTCAGCAACAAAATCGGAATCCTCAGAATCAGACGTTCTCTTCTTCCTGGTTCTCGTAGCAGCAGGAGGCAGACCACTAGGGGTGCTCCTCTCACCATCATCACTAGAGCTGCTAGCCTCAGGACTTGTACCTGCCTCTGGAATCTCAGCAAACGGTGATTCGGACCTGTTCTGGCTGTCACTGACATCTGACATGGCTGAAAGACCTGTGAATAGATAAGGTATAGGTAGAGTAGAAGAGTTATCACAACTGCAGAAGTTTTTGAAAAAAAATGAGTTAAAAACTTAGTTTTGAGTTTTCACAGAATGTATTTCGGTCAAACCGATTTCAAGTTTCGGTGTAACCGAAGTGTTCAACAGAACCTACACACCACTTTCGGTCAGACCGAAATGGGTTTCGGTCCTACCGAAAAACTAGGGTTTCATAGAAACTTCACTTCGGACATTCCGATTTTCACAACTCGGTCAGACCGAACTGTGTAGTGCAATGGTCAGAGACCAAATCGGTCAGTCCGAGTTTCAGGAATCGGCTTCACCGAGATGCATTCCGTGGAAACCTAAACCTAAGAATTTTCCTCGAAACTAAACGATCTGAACAATGTATTGGGATCATATCAAACGTGGATTGAATCAGGGCAGTCCTATCATGCAAGAATCAGAAGTGGAGCATGAATAGGGATCGAGACACACCCTAACTTGGTGGTGTCCCTCTACGGCGGCAACGGAGTAGAAGATTACCGTTGACGGCGGCGGAGACCTGCGGCAAGGGCACACAGGCGACGACGGCGACGATCCTTAGATCAGGGCGGCGGCAGCAGGGGTCTTGGAGGGCGAACGGTTTGAAAGGAATAGATCGCGCGCAGCCCTCAGTATATATAACCCCGTACTGTCGGTGGGACCGAGTTGAAAAACTCGGTGTCACCGAGATGTATTTCTGCTGTGCAGTTACACATATCGGTCAGACCGAGATTTTGAACTCGGTTTCACCGAGATGAAACCTAGATCAATCTAAGTGTTTCGGTTGGACCGAGATTGAGAAGCCGGTCAGACCGAAATAGACTTAGAAGGTTTTGGAAGTCAGCCTTAGACGAATCGGTGGTTCCGAGCGCTCCTCACTCGGACTGTCCGAAAAAGACTTGTTCAAAGTTGTGATATAAGCATGAATAGAATTTTGAGACAAGATAGCATAGATAGCTAGGGAAAGTGCTTAGGCATTCTTGTCCATCCATTTGGCCAGAAAAGGAAACCAACACAATCAAAACAACAAATGGATGTCCTTGAATGGATAAAATCATGCATCCAACATGCTCACACAATAAGATAGCAACTGAAATATGTGTCAAACATGCACAACCAAAACTCTAGCTACTAGCACACAAATTGTCGATGACTAGGTCATCTATATATGAGTATATTGACTTAGGAGTCAAATGAGAACATTTGATCATAGGTCATACTCATCGTTTAAGCACAAGTGGGGTTACCACTTTTACATAAAGCATTTATGTGTTCACATCATTTGGAGATGCTTTAGCTCATTTTTAGAGCAAAAGCTCCCCCTAGATGTGAGAACCCCTTTTAAAGGGTCAAACTAACCTTGGGTTGTCGTAGAAGACTTCATGTAGATGTTGAAGATGTGGATGCTCAATGTTGATGTAGATCATCATGAGTTGGGAGCAATCCTTTGGATTAGGGCACTTTCAATACCTACATGGGTTAGTCCCACAAGGAACAAACAAGAATATCCATGGACATAGAGTGAAGTGCACAAAAGATGATGTCCATGAAAGCAATGATTACCTTGTCCCTTGACTTACCAACAAGAGGGTTTGTGACTCCATGAACAAGTGCATGATGTGGAAGTTGATTGCACAAGTTCTTGCCAAAATGAATATGAGTGAAGTTTGTTGGCGGAGTCACCCTCAAGAACCTACTAGTTCTTCTTCTTTGGGATCCACATCATCTTGATGGGAATCCTTGGTGTTGTAGTTGAGCTTGACGAAGTAGAACTTGATGTGTCCTTGGGAACCCACTTGACCATGGCTTGAGGTGCTTCAATGAATGCATCAATCTCCTCTTGAAGCTTGTCCTTGGCCTTTAGCTTGTGGTCTTGTGGTGGAAGGTCATCTTGAGCTTGTTCCACATTGGAAGAAGTAGGATCATACTTCTCCTTTTGTGAAACAAACTGTGGAGTAGGGTATTGACCTTCTTCCCACTCAACACCTTTGGCGTTAAACTTTTGCTCAAAACCAATCCCTTGATTCTTCCGGTGTCTTCCTTGTTTGCGAACAATCTCCTCAAAGTTCTTGCTTCCGGCAAGACTCTTGTAGACACCTTTCTCTATGATTTCCTTCAATAGGCTATTTTCTTGCTCAAGTGTAACTTGGCTTGAAACATTGTTAGTGGAATCAAGAGAACTACTAGAAGTAACAACATTGGATTTAACATTGTTATTGTTACTACTAGAGGAAGAATTTTTCTTATGCTTGTCATGCTTAGTCTTAATAGGTGGCAAGAAATTAGACAAGAGAAGTCGTTTGGCAAGATATGAAGAACTCTTCTTTCGAAGATCATCATTGATTGCTTTTAGAAACTCATGTTCTTGCTCTAGAGTGAGCTTCTCGAAGCGTAGCTTCTCATGAGATCTTAGGAGCTCTCTATGATCTTCTTGAGTAGTTTCATGAGCTAACTTAAGAGTGTTTAATTCTTTAGTTAGACGCTCAATCTCCTTCATAGCATTGTCATTCGACTCTTCTCGACTATAAAGACTACTAGCATTTTCATCATTACTAAGCTCACTAGATTTATCATGCAAGAGCTCATCTTCACCAAGTCATCCTCATCACTATCAAAGTCAATGAACTCAGGGTGTGTTACCTTGGGGCCTTTAGCCATGAAGCATCTTCCAATTCCCTCATTTGGTGAATCAAATAAGTCGTAGGAGTTGGAGTTGGAGGATACGAGTGCAAGTCCGGCAACACCTTCATCTTGACTGTAGTCGGAGTCGGAGTGATAGCTTCCATCGGATTGACTGTCAGAGTCGGAGCCGGAGACCCATTCACCAACATGAGCTTGATGTCTTCTTCTTGTGTAGCTCCTTGATGACTTGTCTTTCCTCTCCGAATCCTTGCTTCTCCGAGAGGGTCTTCGTTCATAACGATCATCTCTACTCCTTCTCTCTTTCCGAGGTGACTCATCTCTTGCTCTTCTTCTTGGAGATTCTTCTCTTCTCTTGTGGGGAGCCGTACACTCATTTGAGAAGTGTCCGGGTCTTCCACAATTGTAGCAGTTTCGATCACGACTAGAAGATCTCTTTCCATCATATGATCTAGACTTTGAGCTTCTCTCTTTGCCTCTATTCTTGTAGAACTTGTTGAAGTTCCTGACCATTAGGCTTATGTCTTCGTTGGAAACTAACTTGTCACTTGAGGTAGTAGGAGCATCACTTGTAGCTTTGTAAGCACCACTTGACTTGTTGTGAAGCTCTTCCTTATCCTTAAGTGTCATCTCATGAGCAACAATCCTTCCAATGACTTCAGTTGGCTTGAGAGTCTTGTAGTTTGGCATCATTTGGATCAAAGTGCACACGGTGTCATACTTTCCATCCAAAGCTCTGAGAATCTTCTTAATGATGAATCGGTCGGTCATTTCTTCGCTTCCTAAGCCAGCAATCTCATTTGTGATGAGAGCAAGCCTAGAGTACATTTCAGCGACTCCTTCACCATCCTTCATCTTGAACTTGTCAAGCTGACCTTGAAGAATATCTAGCTTTGATTCCTTCACAGATTCAGTACCTTCGTGCATTTCAACCAAAGTATCCCAAATCTCCTTAGCATTCTCAAGACGGCTGATTTTGTTGAACTCTTCGGGACACAAAGCATTGAAGATAATGTCACAAGCTTGAGCATTGTTTTGCAACATCTTCAGTTCTTCGGGTGTAGCTTCGCGATCCGGAACTTTTCCTTCTTCAAAGAAGTCACCTTGCATGCCAACACAAATAATGCCCCATGCGGCTGGGTTATGACCAAGAATATGCATTTTCATTTTATGCTTCCAACTAGCAAAATTTGTACCATCAAAGTAAGGACCTCTACGATAATTACCCTCACTAGACGCCATACTCTCCTAGGTTGTGAAACCAAGCTTATGGAGTCCAATGCAATGGAAACCAAGGCAATGGAGACCAAAGCTCTGATACCACTTGTAGGATCGAAAGTAGGTCTAGAGGGGGGTGATTAGACTACTTGACAATATAAAAATCTGCCTTTAGATCATGCAATGTTTTTGGCAGTTTCACAAACAAGATCAGTTCAAGTAACACCCTACACATGCAATTCTAGAGTTTATGCAGCGGAAAGTAAATTGCACATGTAAAAGAGAGGTGGAGAAGATCAAACGCAGTTTGGTGACACGGAGATTTTTGTCGTGGTTCCGATAGGTGGTGCTATCGTACATCCACGTTGATGGAGACTTCAACCCACGGAGGGTAACGGCTGCGCGAGTCCACGGAGGGCTCCACCCACGAAGGGTCCACGAAGAAGCAACCTTGTCTATTCCATCACGGCCTACGCCCACGGAGGACTAGCCTTACTCGGGGTAGATCTTCACGAAGTAGGCGATCTCCTTGCCCTTACAAACTTCTTGGTTCAACTCCACATCTCAACGACGGAGGCTCCCAAGTGACACCTAACCAATCTAGGAGGCACCACCCCCCAAAAGGTAATAGACGGTGTTGATGATGATGAACTCCTTGCTCTTGTGCTTCAAATGATAATCTCCCCAACACTCAACTCTCCTCACTGATATGGCTGTGGTGGAAGAAAGATTTGAGTGGAAAGCAACTTGGGAAGGCTAGAGATCAAGTTTCATATGGTAGGAATGGAATGGCTTGATCTCAACACAAGGGTAGGTGGTTCACTTCTCAGAAAGTGTATGGTAGAAGTGGTGGTACTTTCTGATGGCTCTCCTCATGAATGAGGAGGGGGTGGAGGGGTATATATAGCCTCCACACAAAATCCAACCGTTACACACACATTTGACCAATCTCGGTCAGACCGAAGTGAAAACTCGGTTAGACCGAAAGTTCAAATATAGTGAACGTTGGGATTTTCGGTGGGACCGAAAATACCATCTCGGTGAGACCGAAGTGAGTCAAAGGTTAGGGTTTGCCATTTCGGTGAGACCGAAAATATAAACTCGGATATTCCGAATTGATGTCAACTGATCACAGAAGGTTGGCAGCCCTTTTTCGGTGAGACCGAAACTCAGAATCGGTTTGACCGAGAATCTAGGGTTTGGAGAAACAGCTGAAGTGGTTCATCTCGGTGGGACTGAGTTGGAGAAATCGGTGTGACCGAGATTACTTATGGGTGTGTGTTAAGTAGTGAATAGTGCTGATAGTTGAGGGAGTTAGATCACCAAGCACTTGAGCAACAAGAACATTAACACAACCTCATCCCCTTTTAATAGTATTGGCTTTCCTATGGACTCAATGTGATCTTTGATCACTAAACCAAAAATGGAGTCTTGAGCTTTTGCCAATGCTTGTCTTAGCATTTTGAGGGGTCCACTTCTTCAGACATTTCCATACCCACATCATCGAACTTTTCTGAAATGATTCTCAAGAGAATATTAGTTCAATGATATATATGTTGTTATTAATTACCAAAACCACCCGGGGATTAGTTGCACTTTCACAAAAGCTTACTGAGATAATGAATCTGTAGTAATTAAGTTGCCTCATGAGAAAATCACAAAGAACTGAAAGTTTTACAATATGATACTGAAACATCAAATAGATTTGCAATGAACATGATGTGCAAATATGATAAAGTGATATCTAGCTTGCCCCCTTTAGTGAAGCAAAACATAAATGCAGGGTCACCTTCAAGGTTTAAGTGATGACTAGATACAATGATTTCAAAATAAACGATATCACAGTCATGCAAAAGACAATGCTACTTTGGGACAATGCACATTACACTCAGAATGACAATCATGCTCTCAATAGTTGGTGCTTTGAAGAAAGAAGGTGGAGACTCAACATAAAAGTAAAAGAATGGCCCTTCGTAGAGGGAAGCAGGGATTACTCATGTGCTAGAGCTTTTTATTTTGAAAACATAGAAACAATTTTGTCAACGGTAGTAGTACTTCATATGTGTTATGCATAAGACATCCTATAAGTTGCAAGCCTCATGCATCGAATACCAATAGTGCTCGCACCTTGTCCTAATTAGCTCGGATTTCCATGGATTGTCTTTGCATTACATATGTTTCAACCATGTGTCACAAAGGGGTACCTCTATGTCACCTGTACAAAGGTCCAAGGAGATAGATCGCATTTGATTTCTCGTTTTTGATAGATCTCAACTTGAGGACATCCATACCGGGACAACATAGAAAATAGATAATGGACTCCTCTTTAATGCTTAAGCATATTCTCATAAGAGATTGAGGATTAATGTCCAAGCTAAAACTTCCACCATGATACATGGCTTTGGTTGGCGGCCCAATGTTCTTCTCTAACAATATGCATACTCAAACCATTCAACCCACGGCAAATCACCCTTACTTCACACAAGACGAACATGCATAGCAACTCACATGATATTCAACAAAAGTGTATCGGTTGATGGCGTCCCCAGAAACATGGTTACCGCTCAGCAAGCAACTTATAAGAAATAAGATACATAAGCAACATATTCTTTACCACAATAGTTTTTAAGCTACTTTCCCATGAGCTATGTATTGCAATAACTGAAGGTTTTAAAGGTAGCACATGTAAATTTACTTGGAGTGGCGGTGAAATACCACATATAGGTAGGTATGGTGGACTCATATGGCATAACTGGTTTAAAAGGATGCGGATGCACAAGCAGTTAGTCCGCTTAGTACAGGTGGAGGTTAGCAAAAGATTGGGAGCGACCAACTAAGAGAGCAATGACGGTCATAATCATGCGGAGCGACAAAGCAACATTGAATCAGGCATGGAAGTTATATCGCTACTTAGAAATAAAAGATCATCAAGGCTTGACAGACTTTCTTTACAGTCTTAAATATGCGTGAGCATACGCCAAGTCAATCAAAATAAATTCTTGAGGGAAGATATTACTAAACCATACCACATCATTGGCAAACAAATCATGTTGGTACTCCAATAACACATTGGGAACCCCCCAGCTATTTGAGACTAACCATAAGAAAACCTGAACTACTAAGCGCCATTATGCACGTAGCATCTTTATCATAGACATATTAACCAATGCAACAAAAGCAAACTCTCTTAATAAGATAAGCATGATAATTAAAGAGAGTTCAAGCAACCAACTAAACACAAGCTCTTTAAAAAGATAAGCATGAAAACTGAGAGTTGAACATGATAGTAGCTATTAAAAGACAAAGAACACACACAGCAAAGATAGTCATGAAAATTCTATGTTATGTTCTAGGTAGAAGTGGAGTGTGTTTCTCTCCCACATAAAGAACGCTGAGTTCCGACTCGTTATGGAAAACTAAAAAGGAAATTAAAAGCAAGACGCTCCAAGCATAGCACATAACACATGAAGTGATTAAAATATAGTGGAACGAAAGACGAACTGATAATGTTGAGGGAGAAGGGGATGCACGGGGGCATCCCCAAGCTTAGACGCTTGAGTCTCCTTGAATATTTCTTGGGGGTGCACGGGGGCATCCCCAAGCTTGAGCGCTTGACACTCCTGAATCTTTTTATCATCTTCCCTCGCACACTTGAAAACTCCCTTCATACATAACTCATCATAATCTGATTAGCGAGGTTAGTACCCATAATAAAATAATTATACCTTGCTGGAAATAAAGATATTCTTGAAGGTCTACTGTTTCTCAAGATTGCCAAAAGGTTTTTGCAAAGAAAAAGCATGCTCTTGGTTTGCAAAATGAAGGAAAAGCAAAACAGGACAGAATCTGTGAAAAACAGAACAGCAGGTAGTAATTGATTTGTTCGGGGCACTTCTGCAACTCTAATAAAAAAACTCAGAACAGACGCACGAAAGACAATTATATAGTGAACGCTGTCGAAAAATTCAGACCAAAAAGATGATCTGGTGATTTTATACGAATTTTTCTATCCAAGGACAGAATCTGTTTCCTGGACAGCACGTCACAACTTTTGAACTTTCTTGCATTCAGAGGCTAAACTTGGCACAAAGCTGAAAAATAAAGATACAATGATGATGCTACTGTAGTAACAAACATCAAGACCACTAAAACTGAAAGAACAAACTGAAAGCATAGATAACAAGGGTTGTCTCCCTAGAGCTCTTTCTTTATAGCCATAAAGATAGGCTTAAGACTTTAATGATGCTCTCGTAGGAATAAGAGTTGAAGAACAAAAGAGAGCATCAAGAAGAAAATACCAAACACATTTAAGCCTGACATGCTTCCTATGCATAGGAATATTGCAATACAATAATTCATTGAAGCACAAAGCAATAAGCATAGGAAGACAAAACAAGTGCAGCTTCAAAACCTTCAACATAAAGAGAGGGAACTTGATATTATTGAAATATCTATAAGCATATGTTCCCTTCTCATAATAATTTTTAGTGGGATCACGAATAAACTCAACAGTATAAGCATCACATAAAGCATTGTTACCATGATCCACATGCAAAAAGGTATCATTACTCTTCATATAAGCAAAATCTTTCTTATTAGGAATAGTGAGAGTAAAGCAATCATAACCATCATGGTAATCATTGTATTTTGGAGGCATATCATAATCATAATAAATTTTATCCTCACTAGTAGGTGGACTGAAAACATCATACTCATCATTGTAATCATATATAGGAAGCAGAGTATCATCAAAGTAAATTTTCTCTTCAAAAGTTGGGGGACTAAAAATATCATGTTCATCAAACGTGTCATCCCCAAGCTTAGAGCTTTCCATGTCATTAGCAATATTGATATTCAAAGAACGCATACTAATAGCATCACCACCATCATGATTGTTATGCAAATAATAAAGTTCCATAGGTTTTTTAATTTTCTCTTCAAACACATCATGTCCCAAAGCAAGGTAGAGCTTATAAAGCTCTCTCATATTTTTGTTGTTTTCCATTAAGCAAAACTAGTGAACAGACATCAAGAAAACTGAAAGGTAAACTAACAAGACTAAAAAGCAAAGATAAAAGATAGCGTGCAACTCCCCTATCTTGAAGAGTGGAGTACCCGGCAACGGCGCCAGAAATTGCTTTGCCAGGTGGCTTCTCACCCCTCATTGGTTACCCCAAGTGTAAGGTTTGAGATGCAGTGTAGCAGAAGTTTTCCCTTGGTAATACCAAGGATCAATTTCCCAGAGACTCCCAGTTTCAACAAGAAGGTGTCAACTGCTAACGGCGCCAGATATTAGCAATCAACGTGGACCTGCACACAGATACAAATAACTTTGCTCCCAACGAGTACAGAGAGGTTGTCAATCCCTCCGGCCTTGTAGTTTACAAAGGATCAAACGCAAGTGATAATAGTGATAGGTATAATTGCAATAGTAAGTAAATAGCGGAAAAGTAAATAGCGGATGTGATCAATGATGGTAATATGGACCGGAGTCTCATGATGTTCACTAGTGATGTCTCTCTCCCAAAAGACGATAAAACAGCTATGTGAGGTAAACGAATTACAGCTGGGCAATTGACAGGACCATGTGCGCAAACCAATGCTGACTACATTGCAAGAAAGGTAGAGGTTCAAAGCATGGGCGGTACGCCAAAGTAAGTAGACCGAAATCCATCAATATCTACTACTAATCATCCACCTTGAGATATCTATCCAGAACATCTCGCTGGTATTAAGTTGCGAGCCCCACCCATAGTGTAAACTCAAAGCAACAGACAACTGCATTAAAAGAACTTTGCGTAAAGTAAACAATCCTTGCACCCGCGGGCACAAGCACCATTGTTTTCCCCCTTGTGGCAACAGCACATCCCCTAGACTCATGTTTCTGTCACTCAAACTAGTCATCGAGGGGCATGAACCCACAATCAAGCATAACGTTCCCTCTTGGAGTCACTACCTACTACTTGGCCAAAGCAATAAATAACAACGGAGAACATGCAAGAATTACTTACGAACATAAATATAAAAGAGGTGAATCAAATATATTACTCAAACACAATCTGGACTTAATCTCATAATCCATCGGATCCCAGCAAACTCATCATAGCAACAGCATAAGGATTACATATGTGCCTCGATCATGTAGGGCAGCTCACGAGGACTAATTAGTGAAGCACAAGAACGGGAGGAGAACATCACATAGCTACTGGTCATGGACCCATGGTCCAAGGGAGACTACTCACAACTCATCCGGGAGGCGTCCATGGTGGTGGAGAAGCTCCCGGTGGTGATCCTCCCCTCCGGCAGGGTGCCGGGAAGGGTTCTCCTGGTGCTCCCGATCTTGGAAGCGGCGGCGGCGGCGGAACAGAGATGAGATCGCGAAAAAGAGTTCCTGTTTCGAGGGTTTCGGGAGACGCTTTAAATATATGCCAAAGGGGGGCATCGGAGGAGCCTCGGGGGGCCCAGGCGCCCCCCCGGCGCGGCCCAGGGGGAGCGCCGCCAGGGCGCCTGGAGCCCTGGTGCCCCCCCCCTGGCTGTCCTTCGGGCGGACGGTAGTTTCTGGAACGCTGATTTTTTATATAATTTTTCTGGATTTTTCCTGGCAGTTCTCGTAACGTGAAAACCTGAAATACAAAAACAACCGAAAACAGAAACTGGCACTGGGGTGCACTGAGTTAATAGGTTAGTCCAAATATGATCAAAAGTGTATGGAAGTGTATAAATATCATATCAATATCACCCAAAAGAGGCATGGAGCAAGCAGAAATTATACATACGTTTTGGACGTATCAAAGTACAGAAAGAAATTTTTTCAGACAAGTCCCAAGCACATAAACAAGTTATGCCCTTGGCACTTGGGGGCTAATGTAAGTTCATTCTCGGACATAATTGAAGTCCCGGTTCACCTACTGTAAAGCTAAACTGGCACTTGGGGGCTACTATGGTCTAAAGGTATGGTTACAAAGTACAAAGCAGAAACAGAAGTAAAAGGAAAGAAAGTCACCTCATATTTATCCTTCATCATGTTAACTAAGCCGGCTTCATAGTCGCGGCTGGTGAAGAGCCGGTTCAGATACCCGGAATGAAGTTTTTGGGCACTCAGCTGAGCATAGCTTGATAGGTCTGTGCTCCACTTGCCTTTATCTTGTTGAAATTTCTCTTCCTTGGCAGTATGCTTAGCCAAGGTGACAGGCTGTGTGGGAGCAGTGAAGCCTAACCCGGTTATCTCAACGTCTGCTGTCGAGGCAGCAGTTGGCTGGAGAGGATCAGCAGTGTGCACCGGGCTAACAAGAGCCGGGCTAGCCCGAGGAGGACTACCCTGAACAGGGCTTGCCGGTTCAGCCGTGTTCTCCATGTAATCACCTCCCGGAGCAGCAACATCTTCATGATCCATAGGAGTAGGGTCATTGAGCTGAACTTCAAGGTTGTCCTCTGGAGGGATGGCCGCTTCAGGGTCCTCGACCGGTTCAGCAGTAGTGGTCTCCGCAGCAGGATTATTTGCTTTCGCCTTTTTGCTAGGCTTTGGCATTCTGATAAAGGTCAAAAGAACAATGAGAATCACAAAGTTAAAAACAGGAAGATAAACTGGACGTTCGAAAGAAGGACTTACCCAGGAACGGTCTTGAGCACTGGGACTTGTGTGGCAGTCGACTCACCGGAAGAAGACATAGGGGCCTCTTGATAGTGGGGATCAGACGGTTTAAGTGGTTTACGTATAAGGCCTGCTTTTGGATGAAGAAGGGTTGGAGTGAGCAAAACCTCTGAGCGGCGTCTGCGAGCCGGCGTAAGGAGCATACCGGACGACTCAACCACATGGCCGCTATGGCGCGTGGTCCGGTGAGCTTCGTGCTGCTATTTCTTCAAAATAAAGTTGGGATCCAATTGAGCATAAGGGTGAGAAAAGGGATATTTCCGAGATACCCGGCGGATCTTGGGTGGCAATGGTTCTGAATCAGATGAGAGAGAAATTACCTCAACTCCCCCCGCTTTACTTCCTTCCGCCAGATCCTGCGAAAAGGCATTGTCAACATAAAGTCACACAAAGGGAGATCAAAAGACATAAGGGTTAATTACTACCTCAGAATCCAGATCATCCTCTTCAGGGTTTGAACCGGAAGCAACAACAGCTTTCTTCTTCTTCACAGCAAAGGTTTTCTTGCGTGATTGCTTCGCCGGTTAATCCTGAGATTTCCTCTTCCAGAAAGGATCGTTGGCGTGTGCAAAGGAATAATAACAAGTTGAAGACAACTGGTATGAACGAATTAAAATGAAAAGAAAGGGTCGGAAGAGCTTTACCGATGGCGGTTTGTTGGTTACACAGAACGGAGCTAAACCGATCCGGCTGCAATCCTCCAGAGGGATGTTCAGCATCTTCTTAGCAGACTCAGTCACTTCATTATCAGGAAGCACTATTTTTGTGTGGCATTAAGGGTCTTCTGGCTTGCCGGTATATTTGCACATTAGGCTTGAGCGCTGGCTTAGTGGAAGAATGCTCCAAGAGAGCCAGCAGCGGACGAAATCAACGCCGGTTAAACCGTTCGCCATGATGGCCCTGAGCTTGGAAAGTTGAGGGGCATATCGAGCCCGGTCTTGGGCACTTAGACGCTGTGGAAAAGGATGGGTTGTTGCCAGACGATAAGCGCGGTAACCTGGCAGCGGATTCTCTCCTTCAGGTGAAGTATCCTTACAATAGAACCAAGTCTGGTTCCATTCTTTGGGGTGGCTGTGAAGAGCGGCGTGAGGAAAACTTACATCCTTTCTTTTCTGGATGCTGACACCACCCAGGTCCTGATGAGGCCCATCAGTAAACTCATTCCGCCGGTTCAGATGAAAAAAATCCCAGAATAGATCCACTAACGGTTCTTCTTGAAGGTATGCCTTCGAGAAAACTTGGAAGTTACAGATGTTCGATACAGAATTCGGGCCTACATCTTGTGGGTGGAGTTGAAAAGCGGCTAACACATCCCGGAAGAATTTTGAACCGGGAGGACTGAAACCCTGGGCCAGATGATCATAAAAAACTATGATTTCTCCCTCCTTAGGCTCAGGAGGGCACTCCTTTCCAGGGGCCCGCCAGTGCAGAACTTCCTTAGGGCCCAGAACACCAATTGAGGCCGCTTTAACTAAATCGTTTTCCGTGATCCGGGAAGGAACCCAATTGCAAGCAACAAATTGTTTGGCCATCGTTTCTGATGAGGGAGTGCTGAAAAATATAGTGCAAGACCCGGTTTACCAACTGCTAGATATAATCCGGTGCATTCTATGAAGTTATGAACTTAATTGGCGGTTTAAACAAGGGGCTAATGGTATCTACTAATCCGGAAGCAGGTATGAATGAGACAGCTACCGGTTCACGATGATAGATGGAGAAAGTTAAACCGTTAATTGTGGAATACGGGTTTAAATCTAAACCGTCAAGACAAGCGTATGACGCGCAGGGTATGGCTAAACCGGTAATATAAGCGAGTTGCAGATCTAGAAGTGTGAGAAACAGTTTTCACACGAAGCTGAGGTAAATATTGATCTAAGATGCAAGGAAAAGACAGAATAATGCAAGTTATATTCAGCGAAGGCTGCGGGAGTTCTCTACAGTTTCAATCTAAATTAACAGTGCTGGAGAAGCTAAAGTATAATGGTGGAGCGGAAGCGCACGGATGAGGACGAACCCGACAAGTTTATATCTACAGCTGAAGCTAATCTACGACGATGAACTATAAGAACGAGGGTTCATGGCGAGCTACAGAAGAAAACCTAAAAGTGAGATCTATGAGGAGAAGATAGCGTACCCGAGGAAACAGAGGACGGCGGTGAGTTCTCTGGTCGCGTTCAGGTTGATGCAGCGGCCGGACTTGCTGGCGACGGCGAGCTCGACGGACGGCGGCGGAAGCTCGGGCGCTGGAGACGGAGGAAGAAGAAGCAGAAGGAGAAAAGAGATGGGCCTCAGCGGTATTTATAGGCCGAAGAAATAAAAACGGTAAGCGCGGGAATCGAGGAGGCCAGAAATCGGATAAAGATTGAGATGTCGCCTCGATCTTCGGTGCGGCAATAAAGAAAGGTAACAAACAGATGCGGGCATTAAATGCGGAGATGATGTCACGACAGATTGACACGATTTCAGGAGATGACGTCATGGCCGGTTTATGAAGCAAACAAGTTGCAGAAAGGAAATTTGTACAAGACTTGGAAGACTGACATGAACAAGTTCAAATTAATCTGGGGCCTAATGTCAGGGATATTACTAGCAGGTATAAACCGGCCAGGAGGGTCCGGATTATTCTAGTAAGGTTATATTATCAGAAGCCCGGTAGAATGTGTAACAAGGGATCATAGCCCGTAGAGGTTTAGGGCCCATGTATAAAGCCCGTGATCTGTAAACCGTCACACCGTGTAACTTGGGATGTAAGATAGAAAGAGTAGAGACCGAGGCGGACACGTTTATGAGCCGGCCTCGGGACTCTGTAAACCGGACCGGGCGTCATCTCCTATATAAAGGGACGACCCGGCGACGGTTCAGGACAAGAAACAACAGCTCGAGACATAGGCAAGCGGATCCGCTCCCTGGTCATCGAAGCCCAAGCAATACCACACCAAACTAGACGTAGGCTTTTACCTTCATCAAAGGGGCCGAACTAGTATAAAACTCCCTGTGTCCTTCATCTGCTTTAACCCCTTTGAGCTAACCCGCGCGATGGCCTCACACCTAAGTCTAGTAAACCGGACATCTGCCATGCTAAATCCATGACAGAAAGACTATATGATAGTTGAGTATGTAGGCTTGCTGAAAAGATCTTATGTTGACTCTTTCCGATGTAACGATAAATTGCAATTGCTTCAATGACTAAGATCATAGTTTGTTGGTTTTCAATGAAGTTTCCGATTCATGTGAATGAATTGTTACTTTAGCATAAGAATCATATGACAATATATGTGTGTTGCTGTTATAAGAATGATCATGATGCCCTCATGTCCGTATTTTATTTTTATCGACACCTCTATCTCTAAACATATGGGCATATTTTTCGATATCGGCTTTCGCTTGAGGACAAGCGAGGTCTAAGCTTGGGGGAGTTGATACGTCCATTTTGCATCATGCTTTTATGTTGATATTTATTGCACTATGGGCTGTTATTACACATTATGTTACAATACTTATGCCTTTTCTCTCTTATTTTACAAGGTTTACATGAAGAGGGAGAATGCCGGCAGCTCGAATTCTGGGCTGGAAAATGAGCAAACACTCGAAACCTATTCTGCACAACTCAGAAAGCTCAGAAACTCCACATGACACCGTTTTAGAAAATATAAAAAATATCCGGCAAAAGAGATTCATCAGGGGGGCCACAACCTGTCCACGAGGGTGGGGGCGCCCCCCCTCTCTGGGCGTGCCCCCTATCTTGTGGGCCACACGATGGTCCCCCGATGCCCATCTTCTCCCATGTGAGGTGTTTTTACCTGGGAAAAATCAGGAGGAGGCTTTCGGGACCAGACACCGCCGTCTTGAGGCGGAACCTTGGCAGAAACCAATCTAGGGCTCCGGCAAAGCTGTTCTGCCGGGTATACTTCCCATCGAGAGGGGGAAATCGTCACCGCCATCACCACCAACAATTCTCCCATCTTGGGGAGGGTTATCTTCATCAACATCTTCACCAGCACCATCTCTTCTCAAACCCTAGTTCATCTCTTGTATCCAATCTTTGTACCCAAACCTCAGATTGGTACATGTGGGTTGCTAGTAGTGTTGATTACTCCTTGTAGTTGATGCTAGTTGGTTTATTTGGTGGAAGATCATATGTTTAGATCTATTATGCATATTAATACCCCTCTGATCATGAACAATATTATGTCTTGTGAGTAGTTACTTTTGTTCTTGAGGACATGGGAGAAGTCTTGCTATAAGTAGTCATGTGAATTTGGTATTTGTTCGATATTTTGATGAGATGTATGTTGTCTCTCCTCTAGTGGTGTCATGTGAACGTCGACTACATGACACTTCACCATTGTTTCGGCCTAGAGGAAGGCATTGGGTAGTAATAAGTAGATGATGGGTTGCTAGAGGTATAGAAGCTTAAACCCTAGTATATGCATTGCTTCGTAAGGGGATGATATGGATCCACTTGTTTCATGCTATGGTTAGGTTTACCTTAATACTTCTTTTGTAGTTGCGGATGCTTGCATTAGAGGTTAATCATAAGTGGGAGGCTTCTCCAAGTAAGGACTGCACCCAAGCACCGGTCCACCCACATACCAAATTATCAAATTAATGAACGCGAATCATATGAACGTGATGAAAACTAGCTTGACGATAATTCCCATGTGTCCTCGGGAGCGCTTTCCTCCATATAAGAGTTTGACCAAGCTTGTCCTTTGCTACAAAAAGGATTGGGCCATCTTGTCGCACCTTATTTACTTTTACCTTTTGTCACTTGCTACCAATTACCTTATCACAAAACTATATGTTACCGATAATTTCAGTGCTTGCAGAAAATACCTTACTGAAAACTGCCTATCATTTCCTTCTGCTCCTTGTTGGGTTCAACACTCTTACTTGTCGAAAGGACTACGATAGATCCCCTACACTTGTGGGTCATCAGCTATGTTTAATGATATTTTTTATCCCCCAAGTTTTGATGAGAATATTCATTATGATGAAAGCATGCCTCCTATTTAGGATGATTATATTGATGAAAGTGGATTTGGAAAGGTCATGACTTTATTTAGTGATGAATCCACTATTTTGGAGGAGGTTCAAATTGATTATGAGAACAAAGTTGCTATCTATGATGATTATTGTGATGACATATATGCTATAAAGATTAATGATAACCATGAGACTTGTCATCATGATTTTAGATTTCAATTGGATTATGCCTCACATGATAATTATTTTGTTGAGTTTGCTCCCACTATTATTCATGAGAAGAAATTCGCTTATGTGGAGAGTAATAAAATTTATATGCTTGGGGATCATGAAAAAAATGCTTTATGCGATGGTTATATTGTTGAATTAATTCATGATGCTACTGAAAATTATTATGAGAGAGGATCATATGCTTGTAGGAATTGCAATAATTTCAAGTTTCCTCTCTATATGCTTAAAGTTTTGAAGTTATGCTTGTTTTGCCTTCCTATGCTAGTTGATTATTGTTCCCATAAGTTGTTTGCCCACAAAATCCCTATGCATAGGAAGTGGGTTAGACTTAAATGTGGTAGTCATATTCTTCATGATGCTCCTTTTATGTTTCAATTCCTATCTTTTGTGCGAGCATCATTGAAATCATTGTGCCTAGCTAGGGGCGTTAAACGATAGCGCTTGTTGGGAGGCAACCCAATTTTATTTTATTTGCTTTTGCTTATGTTTAGGAATAAATATTGCATGTAGCTTCTGTTTAGATTTGGTTTTGTGTTTTAATTAGTGTTTGTGCCGAGTAGAACCTTTGGGAAGACTTGTGTGAAGTTTATATGATCATGCTGTAAAAAACAGAAACTTTAGCGCTCACGAGATTAGCCACCAGATTTTAATGGAGAGTGATATTTAGTTGATTCTTTTTGAAGATGATTAATAGACAAATTCCTCAAGTTTACCAATTTATTTCAATTTTTTTGGAGTTACAGAAGTATTCAAAAGTTACAGATTACTACAGACTGTTCTGTTTTTGACAGATTCTGTTTTTCGGGTGTTGTTTGCTTATTTTGATGCATCTATGAGTAGTATTGGGGAGTATGAATCATAGAGAAGTTGGAATGCAGTAGGTTTAACACCAATATAAACAAAGAATGATTTCATTACAGTACCTTTGAGTGGTGGTTTGTTTTCTTATACTAACGGAGCTCACGAGATTTTTGGCTAAGTTTTATGTTGTGAAGTTTTCATGATTTGAGTATGGCTTTGATGGACTATGGAACAAAGAGTGGCAAGAGCCTAAGCTTGGGGATGCACAAGGCACCCCATGGTAAAATTCAAGGACAACCAAAAGCCTAAGCTTGGGGATGCCCCGGGAAGGCATCCCCTCTTTCGTCTTCATCTATCGGTAACTATACTCGCGACTATATTTTTATTCACCACATGATATGTGTTTTGCTTGGAGCGTCATGTATGATTTGAGTATTTGCTTTTTAGTTTGCCACAATCATCCTTGCTGGACGCACCTTTTGAGAGAGATAAATAGGCTTTAAATTTTGTTAGAATACTATATGTGCTTCACTTATATCTTTTGAGCTAGATAGTTTTGCTCTGGTGCTTCACTTATATCTTTTAGAGCACGGTGGTGGTTTGATTTTGTAGAAATTGTTGATCTCTCATGCTTCACTCATATCTTTTCGAGAGTCTTTTAGAACAACATGGTAATGTGCGTTTGTTATAAAACTAGTCCTAATATGATAGGCATCCAAGATGAATATAGCAAAAAACTTTCATATAAAGTGCATAGAATATGATGAGAAGTTTAATACTTGATGATTGTTTTGAGATATGAGGATGGTGGTATTAGAGTCATGCTAGTGGAGTAATTATGAATTTGAGAAATACTTGTGTTAAAGTTTGTGATTCCCGTAGCATGCACGTATGGTGAACCGCTATGTGACGAAGTTAGAGCATGAGGTATTTATTGAGTGTCATCCTTTGTGTGGAGGTCGGGGGCGCACGATGGTTAACTCCTACCAACCTCCCCCCTAGGAGCATGCGTTGATTGCTTTGTTTTGATGACTCATAAATTTTTGCAATAAGTATATGAGTTCTTTATGACTAATATTGAGTCCATGGATTATACGCACTCTCACCCTTCCACCATTGCTAGCCTCTCTTGTACCGCGCAACTCTCGCCGGTACCATACACCCACCATATACCTTCCTCAAAACAGCCACCATACCTACCTATCATGGCATTTCCATAGCCATTCCGAGATATATTGCCATGCAACTTTCCACCGTTCCGTTCATATGACACGCTTCATATTATCATATTGCCATGCATGATCATGTAGTTGACATCATATTTGTGGCAAAGCCACCATTCACAATTCATTCATACATGTCACTCTTGATTCATTGCACATCTCGGTACACCGCCGGAGGCATTCACTTAGAGTCATATTTTGTTCTAGCTTCGAGTTGTAATCTTTGAGTTGTAAGTAAATAAAAGTGTGATGATCTTCATTATTAGAGCATTGTCCCGTGTGAGGAAACAAAAAAAAAAGATAAAGGCCAAAAAAAGAAAAAGAGATGGCCCAAAAAAAAGAGAGAGGGGCTAAAAAAGAGAGGGGAAAGCCCCTCCAAAAAAAAGAGAGAAGGGACAATGCTACTATCCTTTTTCACACTTGTGCTTCAAAGTAGCACCATGATCTTCATGATAGAGAGTCTCTTGTTTTGTCACTTTCATATACTAGTGGGAATTTTCATTATAGAACTTGGCTTGTATATTCCAACGATCGGCTTCCTCAAATGCCCTAGGTCTTCATGAGCAAGCAAGTTGGATGCACACCTACTTAGTTTCTTTTGATGAGCTTTCATACACTTATAGCTCTAGTGCATCCGTTGCATGGCAATCCCTACTCACTCACATTGATATCTATTGATGGGCATCTCCATAGCCCATTGATACGCCTAGTTGATGTGAGACTATCTTCCTCCTTTTTGTCTTCTCCACAACCACCACTCTATTCCACCTATAGTGCTATATCAATGGCTCACGCTCATGTATTGCGTGCAAGTTGAAAGTTTTGAAAAAAAAATGAGTATGAAAACATTTGCTTGGCTGAAACCAGGGTTGTGCATGATATGAATATTTTGTGTGATGAAGAGGGAGCATAGCCAGACTATATGATTTTGTAGGGATAGCTTTCTTTGGCCATGTTATTTTGAGAAGACATGATTGCTTTGTTATTATGCTTGAAGTATTATTATTCTTATGTCAATATAGACTTTTATCTTGAATCTTTCGGATCTGAACATTCATGCCACAATAAAAAGAATTGCATTAAGAATTATGTTGGGTAGCACTCCACATCAAAAATTTTGCTTTTATCATTTACCTACTCGAGGACGAGTAGGAATTAAGCTAGGGGGTGCTTGATACGTCTCCAACGTATCTATAATTTTTTTCTTCCATGCTATTATATTATCCTTCTAGGATGTTTTATGGGCTTTTATATACACTTTTATATGATTTTTGGGACTAACCTATTAACCTAGAGCCCAGTGCTAGTTTCTTTTTTCCCTTGTTTTTGAGTTTTACAGAAAAGGAATATCAAACGGAGTCCAATTGACGTGCCAATTTTTGATGATTTTTTCTGGACCAAAAGAAGCCCCTGAGGTAAAAGAGTTAGGACAGGAGAGTCACGGGCTGCCCACGAGGGTGGGGGCGTGCCCACCCCAAGTGGTGGCGCCTCCCTATCTCGTGGACAGCCCGGAGACCCCCCCTAACTTGAGACCTACGCCAAAAATTCCTATAAATACTAAAACCTTCGGAAAATAACCTAGATCGGGAGTTCCGCCGCCGCAAAGCCTCTGTAGCCACCAAAAACCAATCGGGACCCTATTTCGGCACCCTGCTGGAATGGGAATCCCTCTCCGGTGGCCATCTTCATCATCCCGGCGCTCTCCATGATGAGGAGGGAGTAGTCCACCCTCGGGGCTGAGGGTATGTATCAGTAGATATGTGTTTGATCTCTCTCTCTCTCTCTCTCTCTCTCTCTCTCTCTCATGTTCTTGAGATGGCACGATCTTGATGTATCGCGAGCTTTGCTATTATAGTTGGATCTTATGATGTTTCTCCCCCTCTACTCTCTTGTGATGAATTGAGTTTTCCTTTTGAAGTTATCTTATCGGATTGAGTCTTTAAGGATTTGAGAACACTTGATGTATGTCTTGCATGTGCTTATGTGTGGTGACAATGGGATATCACGTGATCTACTTGATGTATGGTTTGGTGATCAACTTGCGGGTTCCGTGACCTTGGGAATCTATGCATAGGGGTTGGCACACGTTTTCGTCTTGACTCTCCGGTAGAAACTTTGGGTCACTCTTTGAAGTTCTTTGTGTTGGTTGAATAGATGAATCTGAGATTGTGTGATGCATATCGTATAATCATGCCCACGGATACTTGAGGTGACAATGGAGTATCTAGGTGACATTAGGGTTTTGGTTGATTTGTATCTTAAGGTGTTGTTCTAGTACGAACGCTATGATAGATCGAACGGAAAGAATAGCTTCATGTTATTTTACTACGGACTCTTGAATAGATCGATCAGAAAGAATAACTTTGAGGTGGTTTCGTACCCTACCATAATCTCTTCGTTTGTTCTCTGCTATTAGTGACTTTGGAGTGACTCTTTGTTGCATGTTGAGGGATAGTTATATGATCCAAGTATGTTACTATTGTTGAGAGAACTTGCACTAGTGAAAGTATGAACCCTAGGCCTTGTTTCCTATGATTGCAACACCGTTTATGCTCACTTTTACCTTTAGTTACCTTTCTGTTTTTATATTTTCAGATTACAAAAATCTATATCTACCATCCATATTGCACTTGTATCACCATCTCTTCGCCGAACTAGTGCACCTACACAATTTACCATTGTATTGGGTGTGTTGGGGACACAAGAGACTCTTTGTTATTTGGTTGCAGGGTTGTTTGAGAGAGACCATCTTCATCCTACGCCTCCCACGGATTGATAAACCTTAGGTCATCCACTTGAGGGAAATTTGCTACTGTCCTACAAACCTCTGCCCTTGGAGTCCCAACAACGTCTACGAGAAGAAGGTTGTGTAGTAGACATCAACGTTGCAGAGACTGATGGGCCGAAACTGTGACAGTAATGTGGGATTTTTCACCTTTGGGATCAACACCAAAACGGTATCATTGATGCTTCTTGCTGATTCCTTACCCTCCACAATGTCAAGCACTCCCTTTGTAACATCATCTCCACAGATCTGCCAATGGCGTTGAAAGAAGTGGGTCGGGAAACCATGCGGGCCCGGTGACTTTGTGTGGGAACATTTGGAAAAGGGTTTTTTTAACTTCGGCTTGGGCGTAGGGCAGATTCAACATGTCATTCATACCTTGTGTTACTTTGCGAGGTAGGGTCGAGAGGACGCTTTCCATATCCTGAACCCCCTCTGAGGTGTACAAGTTTTTATAAAAAATGGTTGTCATTGCTTCCATCTCATCTCTGTCCTCGGTGATCTGACCGGACTCTTTCTGTAGAGCCCTAATTTGATATTTCCTTCTCCTTCTACTCGCACGTAAGTGAAAAAAGTACGTGTTTTATCTCCATGCATCAGCCACTCGAGCCTTGCCCTCTGACGCCACAAAATTTCCTCACGATGATATAACTCAACAAGATTTTCTGTAATATTTAACTCCAAATGATTAGGACCGGATCTACCTGGGAGGCCGCGCAACTCCATTGGCTGTTTCTGCAGCCGTGCAATCTGCTGCCTAACATTCCCAAAGTGCGCGCGATCCCATGCAGAAAGATCCCCCGACACGTGCTGCAGCTTTTGTCGGACATGCTCCACCAGTCGGCTCTGGTCAAGATTCTATGAGGACCACCCCTCGCCAATCACCTTTGCATGCATGGGGTCGCGCTCCCAGCACAATTCGTATCTAAACTACCTCGGTCCACGTGCACATGCATGCAACATATTCAGTTGGAGAAAGATGGGGATATGATCGGAGGAAGCCGCTTCCTTGTGTTCTAGAGATGCCATTGGGAAGGCCAAAGACCACGCTGGGTTCGTGACACATCTATCAAGTTGAACTCTGGTGTAAGTTCCCCATGCAACCTTTTTTCAAAAGTCCAGCTAATTCCATTGAAACCTATATCTGACAAGCCGCACGTATCAAGCACATCTCTGAATGCGTCCATCTGTGCCTGACTTCTGTTTTCCAATCCATCATGCTCATGTGAGTATAACACCTCGTTGAAATCTCCCATAACCACCCATGGAAGATCATTGGCACCAACAATACTATGCAACATGTCCCATGTTTTATATCTTTCCGAGACCTGGGCCTCCCCATAGACGAAGGTGACCCTTGTTTTTATCTGAGCCAAATCATCAATCACTACATTAATATGATACTTAGGGTAACCATCAACCACAAGCTTTATTTCATCATTCCAAAAGATACCAAGTCCACCACTTCTTCCGGAGCTACTAACTGCAAAACTATTGGTAAATCCTAAAGAGCCTGCTAAATTATCTACTCGAGAGCCCTCTATCTGAGTTTCGACGATGCATAATACAGAGGGGGCAAGTTGCCTCGTTAGATCACGAAGCTCTCGGACTGTTGCGGTTTTGCCAGCCCCGCGATAGTTCCAACATAGGAGACTCATTGCTCATGGCGCGACTCCCCTTGGGAGTCCGCCAAACGCGCATCATTATTTATTGTCATAACTAGGTTCTTTACCATTGCATTATCCGGGGCTGGTAGAGATAGTTTGTTCGTCTTTGGTTCCTGCTTAGATGGTGAACTCATCGGTGCATCTTGCTCATGTTGCATGAGCAAAGGATGCTTGGCTGGATAGTAGGCATTGAACTAGCAGAACCCTTCGGATCCACCACCATTAGAGAGCCCATCTTCCTGTTGTTGTCCGCATCATCCAGAGCAACATCTCCCTTCAGACTCTCTGGGTCCTCCTGCTCAGCCCACATCTCCTGGCTTCTCTGAGAAGAACCACGGCCTCGGCCGCGACCACGGCCCGATCTGCCACGTCCTCTTCCTTCTCTTGGTCCCCAGCCCGGTCCTCTGAACCACGATGCCCTTAAATTCTTGTAAACCAAAGCTTGATGGGGGTGAACACCATCTCCATGCTACTTGAATTGATGACCAAGATGGCCACAGGCAGCACACCAGTCAGGTAAGAGCTCGTATTTTACCAGTTTTTTTCCTTTTACCCTCTTTCACCATCGAGACTGCATTCTTTAGTGGGAGGTGGACATTGATCTTGACCTTGACCCGGACAAAGTTGCCTTCAAAGTCTTGTGACTTTGGTTCAGCGTATATGAACTACCCAATCTTCCCTGTTAGGGCTTTGATCATTGGGAAGTAACCATCAAGAAAGTCGTGTATCTGAGCCCATATGTCCATCATGTCTAGATTTACCTCTGATGGCTTCATGAAACCATCGTACTCTGCAAGCACGACTGCGTTCCCTTTGAAGGTCCACGGTCCCTCCATGACGCGTTCCTAGTCGCTGAGGCACGAGAACTGCATTGTATACAAATTTTCTTCGAACGGGCGGATCTTTACCTCCTGCGCCAGATCCCAGGCAGCCCTCATGTTGCGGAAGAACCAATATTGGTTGTAGTTCTTCGGGGTGTGGACTCTCGCGATGGCCATCCACCGCACGGCCGCTTCAGCTGGTACATCTTATTCCTCGAAAACCACATCATCCAGGTCATCCTCAGTGATGCCCAGATTTTTCATCATCTCCTCAACATCATTGGCCTCTGCTCCCGAACCAGACGCCCGGCTAGCCATACCAAAAAACCCTAACCTGACGAGCAACGATCACCAGGTTGACAAAACCCTATCTGACTTCGTGACTCCACAAACCCTACCGAGGCCGAGACTGGGAAGTGATACGAGATCACCCCTTGATCAGTCCAAACCTGGCCGGGATTCAGAGGAAGATCGGCGAGGGGATTGGATGGTCTCAACAACGGCTCGGGGAGTCGCCGAGAGTAACGAAAACCCTAACAGGAGGGGGTATTTTTTGGCGAGAGGTTTTGGGTTGTTTATCTAATGATTTGATGGTGGACTGGAGCAAGCCCAGCCGAGGCCCAAATGAGTCTTCATGGCCCATGGGGGAAGCATTCCAGATTCCTTTTAGGACACACATGTGAGTGGGAATCAGTTGAACATACAAATGTATTGCCGCACAAGGACTGTGAATACATGAAATGGCTCTTTATTCACATTGTGCCACATGCCTGAGGATGTCCAATATATTTTACATATAAATTAAAATTGACAGTATGTGTTGAAACAATTGTACACATTTATATTTTTATGGGATATATATTATTGTTATTTCAAGGATCAATCATGTATAATGCCACTTTGTTTCAACTAATAAAGAAAGATGTATGCTTATACTGAATTAAATTTTATAAACGACGGGCCTTAAAATATTATTCGCACCTGTATTAATTTAATTTATTATGGTCTAGTTGGCAGGTGGGAAAATCTTTCAAATTAATACCGCATGGGTGATTGGCATTAAAAGTAATTATTGTTTTTATGGGTTGTTTCTCCAATGATCTGCTGGTGTAGTGGAGCATGCCCAGTCGAGGCCCAATGAGTCTCCATGGCCCATGCGGGAAGCATTCAAGATCCGTTTTAGAACACACATGTGAATGAGAATTAATCCAACATACAAATGCGGCCGCACAAGGACTGCGAATACATGAAATGGCCCATTATTCATATTGTGCCACATGCTCGAGGATGTACACAATATTTTCCATATAAATTAAAATTGATAGTATGTGCTGAAACAAATGTACACATTTATATTTTTATGAGATGGATATTATTGTTATTTCGAAGGACCAATCATGTACAATACCATGTTGTTTGAACCAATAAAGAAAGATTTATGCTTATACTGAATTAAATATATATGGTGGGCCTTACAATATTATTCACACCCGTATTAATTTAATTTATTATGCTCTGGTTGGTAGTAGGGAAAATCTTGCAAACTAATGTCGCATGGTTGATTGGCATTAAAGGGAATTATTGTTATCTGGGTTGTTTCTCTAATGATCTGCCGGTGCACTGGAGCAAGCCCAGCCGAGGCCCAATGAGTCTTCGTGGCCCATGCAGGAAGCATTCCAGATTCGTTTTAGGACACACATGTGAGTTGGAATCAATCGAACATACAAATGTGTTGCTGCACAAGGACTGCGAATACATGAAATGACTCTTTATTCATATTGTGCCACAGTTCGAGGATGTACCAAATATTTTCAATATAAATTAAAATTGATAGTATGTGTTGAAACAATTGTACACATTTATATTTTTATGGGATGGATATTATTGTTATTTCCAACGATCAATCATGTACAATGCCACGTTGTTTCAGCCAATAAAGAAAGATTTATGCTTATACTAAATTAAATTTTGTATACGGTGGGCCTTAAAATATTATTCGCACCCATATTAATTTAATTTATTATGGTCTGGTTGGCAGTTGGGAAAATCTTGCGAATTAATACCGCATGGTTGATTGGCATTAAAGGGAATTATTGTTTTTTTGTTGTTGTTTCTCTAATGATCTGGTGGTGGAGGGACCAGGTCAGCCGAGGCCCAATGAGTCTTCGGGCCCACGCGGGAAGCATTCCAGATTCGATTGAGGACACACTTGTGAGTGGGAATCAATCCAACATACAGATATGTTACTGCACAAGGACTGCGAATGCATGAAGTGGCTCTTTATTCATATTGTGCCACATGCCTGAGGATGTACAAAATATTTTCCATATAAATTAAAATTGATAGTGTCTGTTGAAACAGTTGTACACATTTACATTTTTATGGGATGGTATTATTTTTATTTTCCAAGGATCAATCATGTACAAAGCCACGTTGTTTCACCCAATATAGAAAGATTTATGCTTATACTGAATTAAATTTTATATTTGGTGGGACTTAAAATATTATTCGCACCCATATTAGTTTAATTTATTACGATCTGGTTAGCAGTAGGGAAAATCTTGCAAATTAATATCACATGATTGATTGGCATTAAAGAGAATTATTATTTTTTGGATTGTTTCTCTAATGATCTGCTGGTGGAGTGGAGCAAGCCCAACCGAGGCCCAATGAGTCTTCGTGGCCCATGCGGGAAGCATTCCAG
Organism: Secale cereale; assembly: GCA_902687465.1. Lineage (NCBI taxonomy): Eukaryota > Viridiplantae > Streptophyta > Magnoliopsida > Poales > Poaceae > Secale > Secale cereale. The sequence continues at coordinate 526,438,481 of LR738714.1, read as the reverse complement.
ATTCGTTTTAGGACACGCATGTGAGTGGGAATCAATCCAACATACAAATGTGTTGCAGCACAAGGACCGCGAATGCATGAAATGGGTCTTTATTCATATTGTGCCACATGCCTGAGGATGTACATAATATTGTTCGTATAAATTAAAATTGTTAGTATGTGTTGAAACAATTGTACACATTTATATTTTTATGAGATGGATACGATTGTTATTTCCAAGGATCGATCATGTACAATGCCACGTTGTTTCAACCAATAAATAAAGATTTATTCTTATACTGAATTAAATTTTATATTCGGTGGGCCTTAAAATATTATTCGCACCCGTATTAATTTAATTTATTATGGTCTGGTTGGAAGTTGGGAAAATCTTGCCAATTAATATCGCATGGTTGATTGACATTAAAAGGAGATTTTATACATATATGAGTGCATTTATGTCCTAGTTACGAGTATCTTCGGTGAAATGTGTTGTATCCCCCTCTAGAAAACACACCGACTCTATATATAGTTATCAATTCATATGGTGATATGTATCCTATTCCATATCAAGATGTCTAAACTTAATCTACTTCTACAAGCGGTGGCTCTATGTTTCTTTTCTCATGCACTTCAAACCCAAGGTCATCGGCTACACCCCACGGTTCTAGAGGTAATCGTATGATTCATTATAACATTATAGAATTTTATAGGACTAAGCTGTGTTGTCTGGTGAAGTAGAACCTAGTATTTTCTATAGTGCCATATATTTTGTTATGTCATGATGTGTTAGGGTTGTAGAGAAATCAAGAAGATGATTTGGGGTTATAGATTGGCTACTGAGTGATGGGAGAAGTGGCATATAAGGAATGCACATCCTAAAGGGTTAGTAAAATATGAAATGCTACATGGCATTCAACCCGAGGCATGGCTAGTGGATCTAAATGGAAACCACTTTATTGTCCTTGATAGGTTGCCAACGAAGAATCCATGCAATATGTTTGGATCTTGGACCGTTCACCTCATATTTGCTAGGAATGCATCAATACACCAGTAATGATATTAACGGCGCACCTTATTTGTATCCTCGTCTCTTGATTTTATTAAATACCGTCTTATTTCTATTTATTTGCCATTTCCAACGTGTTGTAAGCTATACCATATGGTTCAGAATAACCATGATACGAAGACGGACCAGTAATGTTATAGTAGGGAATAACTAATGGATATAATCACCACAAATGCGTGTGGGATGGATGAGAGATACATGCCGATGTACACTCTTGTAATCATTAAATTCATCCAAATAATGGTATTTAATTATCAACAATCATGGT
>LR738714.1:526270951-526437091 GCA_902687465.1 Secale cereale | reverse complement strand
CCCCCCAAGTTGTTAGCATCCTCATTAATATCATGAGAACAAATAATTTAGCTTCGATGTCTGCATTAGCTACCGAGTTCTTGATTCTACCCTGGATGTGTCATATGATTTATGTCCCTCTTAACACATAGTTACTATTTTAATTGAAGGGAAATGATTCAATAGCATATGATTTTGTCCATGGCCTGGCAAAACAAAATATCGAAAGCTTGAAGTCAAACCCCATTGAAGCAATAACTTTTGGAAAAGATTCTAGTTCATGGGATGCACCATATGTGAGTTACACACTTATCTTCACTTACTTTACTTACTTGCACATTTGCATATCTAGATCTATTAGTTTCTTTGTTTTTGCTTCAACATATTTATCAAATTTAAATTTGATATATTAGTATGCATATGTACACAAGTAAAATTACAGAAAAACTATTGGAATGCACCTTGCAAAAAATTATTTGGTGTTATTGTTGGCTTGTTAATTGGTACCATCCAAATTGGTTGTTAATTCTAGTCACCACTCCAATTACAGTAATATATCATTCAAAATACTGAAAATCTGTGTAGATAATATGTACATATTGACGAGGCATGATATGTTCTTAGTGAAAATATATCCACTTAAGTGTCCCAAGTTATGGGTAAGGATCTTGGTATTTGTGGAGAGAAGATCGAGGACATTATGGTCTATGGTGCACTGCGCATAGCTATGTTCTTTCATATTGCTTTCTTGATTTAGCACTTCCACTCCTCCTTGTTCACTGGTGTATTTCTTTCCGGCCACCCAATATTGTCGTATTACTGTCTTGTTTATTCTTCTTTGTCTACTATGTGGGCGGTTACTTTTGTGTTAACCATTTGATGCATGTAAGATCATTTTGTAGTGACCTAGTTGTGGAATTTATATAAGCATTTTGAGTTTTCACTATTTGAAAAGATGCCATGAAGTTTTCCACAGAAACATAGAGCGAGTTCCACTGGAGAAACATCACAGAGCCAAGGTTTCTTCTTGACATGTTAGTTAGATAAGTAACTTAATTGGCCTAGTTGCTCCTGGATCCATGTAATAACTCGAACGAGCTACCGCAACCTTACCTTTTGTATTTTTCTTTGTTCGTTTCTTCATTCACACATTTTCAAGAAGCTCTTTATGACTTCATGTTCCTCCATAGCGAACAGATCCCCTTAGTTTTAGATTTGTTTCTTGGGTTTAAGAGTTCCACATTTGTATAGTGTTATAATTGCATGTTTTACTCATCCTTTTCCCTAGCTGTTGTGTATGTTATTTCTATGAGAGCTTTTGCTGTGCAGTTTGCTATACACCAAACATCTACTCCAGGTCGTGATGACAAGTACTATGGCTTACATGCCACGATGGATGTGTACGGTCACAAACTAAAACATGGACAGTGGAGTACGGCTGCAATTTGGGTTACTCATACTGGAGATGGTGCTAGATCAAGCATTAACTCGATTCAAGTTGGCTGGCATGTAAGTGTCATTTTTGCCAATGTATCCAGACATAACGGTTCAATTCAGCCACTCCACATACTGAGTACTAGTCAATTGCTACGAGCATTTTAATGCACTAATTACCCAACCTCGGCTCCATGCCAACTTAGAAAATCATTGGAAAAGTTAAAATAACATAATTGTCTTGAACTTGATGTATTGGCCGAACGCCCGCACCCTCGAAATAACTAAACATTATCGTATTTTTCTATCATAATGTGCTATCCATCTATAAAATAGTAGTTGACGTTGCAACAATAATGAAACTATTTGTAAATAAATCTATGCATAGGTAAATACTCTATTTTCTTTGCATTTGCATGTGAGAGAATGTTTTCTCACTTGTATGCCTTATTATACAGATTTATCCAGAGCACTATGGTGACTCACGTCCTCACTTCTATACCCGATGGACGGTAATGTGATAATGATGTTGTAAATAATCAACTAACTAGTGATCTCACTCTAAGAGAAAACAACATACCATGTTTTTGACCCATGCAATAGCATATTTGCTACAGAGAGATGGATATGAACAAACCGGCTGCTTCAACATGGACTGCCCTGGTTTCATACGGGCGGATGGAGCTCGTGTAGCTCCAGGTGATGCTATTCAACCAGTCTCCAATGTTCCCCATGGGCACATGCAAAATATCACAATAAGAGTGCTTAAGGTGCGAGTGCCATCTTTCATGTTTTCCATTTCATCGTCATGCTATTTCCAAGGCCGATGGTTTCCTCATGAAGTGATATCATATGGATGATATATTTTACTTTAGCATGTTTTGTATAAATATATAAAAAGGTAATTGATGTAGTGCCAGCTTATAGTCAAATCTATAAATAAAAAAATATTGAGTCTTTTGTATTATTTAACAAGAGGTTCTTATGTTATTTACTTATAATTAGAATCCAAAATGATGGCAGGAAAAGACAAGTGGAGACTGGTGGGTGTACTACGGCTTCAACAGTGTCCCCACAGGGGTGGGACGCTTCCCAAGGTCATCGTTCACCTACTTAGGTGATACAGCAAACCATTTTGCTTTTGGTGGTGCTGTGATTTCTCATAGGGTAGATCCAACTCCTCCAATGGGCAGTGGTTCCTTCCCAAACGGTGGTCAAGGTCGCGCTGCATCTTTCAGTAATCTTCGTATCATTGATGAGAATGGGAACAGCAAGCCTATCACAGCAGACTTGCCCGTGTTGGTTACTAATAACAAATGTCATTCTATTACTCCTATTAATCATGGTGAATGCCTTTATGGTGGGCCTGGAGGTTGTGTAAGATAAGATGTAACAACCTTGTACTGAGCTTGCTTGCTCCACATCGTTCATCACCAAATAAAATAGAGTGAATTCCAGCTTTTACCCCTTATTTTGACATTTTTGACACTAATTACCTCGTTTAGCGAGATTTCATCCGTTTTACCCCATTTAGCAAAAATGTTGCCACAATTTACCCCATTTAAAATTTCGTGAGCATTCTAACCGGTGGGTCACAATTGTGAGGTCCGGCTGGCATGCCACGTCAGTGGTTTTTCCTTGCTATTTTTCTCATTACTGAACCAGGCCGCGCGACTTCTTCCGACCGGCTCAGCCGATGGAGGTCGCTTGCGTCACGTCCAACGCCCAAGTCGGCCGCGTGCCACGCTCGCCTCATGTGGCTTCTCGTTTGCGTTGCTCTCCCCCAATTAAACATGCAAACTGATTTCCTTATAAGTATCAAATTCCTCTAGCATGTTCACCAATCACCATGCCTGCACCATCTGTTAACTCAACCATGGAGTTCCCGTTGGCGGTTGGCCCCCTTCTTCTGATAATAAACGCTGTCCCAAGGGTTAGAAACAAATTTCTTCATCTTCTCCTTTATATCAAAATAACTAATGAAATCCCTCTCAATCATCTCTAGCTCTGGATTCTTGTATCCACAGACATGTACAATATGCCTAACACTCAAAATCTCCATTGCCATCCGATTTGTCCAAGAAAAATAAAAATGAATTAGTGCCTGCTGCAATCATAATATACTGTAATACGGTAAACAAGCATGTTTCAGCATGGATCATAAGATACAAAGATCCAAAATTCCTTTACAACTAGCAAGTAACAACACACATATTAATACTCTTCCAGTCAACATATTTGCTAATCTACAGGACGAGAACAAGCATCAAAGTTAGTAAAGTAGTGTATTTACACCACTTTAATCTAATCTACAGAACCATCCTTATTTAAGGCCGTATGTGACAACTGGAAAAAAACATACATGATTTTACATTATATCAGTCACAATTTTTCCTATAATTTATTCAATGGTAATATGCCATGCTGATCAAGTACAGTCGTCCCATCAGAATTTTTCAAACCAGAAATGAGTTTAGTAGGGAGAAAAATAGACAAGAAAAAACCGTTGACGTGGCATGCTAGCTAGAGCTGACAAATTGTGATCCGTCGGTCAGAACACAAGCAAAAGTTAAAACAGGGTAAATTGTGGCAACACTTTTGCTAAATGGGGTAAAATGGATGAAATCCCGCTAAATGGGGTAATTAGTGTCAAAAATGTCCAAATAGGGGGTAAAAACCGGAATTCACTCAATAAAATATTATGGACGAGATAGAAATTATAAAGGGAATGTTCACTTCCTTACATTATGTTATACCAAGAAGGCAAGAACGCATGCTTGTAACGAAAACTAGAGACTCGGGCGCACCTCATAGTCAGCCATCTGAATGAGTTGTTTAACACTTTGACAGACGACCAATGCAAGCATTTGCATGCTTACTTTTCATACAATGCCCCGGTTGCACAAAAAATTCTGCAGAGTTCTGTACACCTCCGGGGTCTAATTCGTATTTTTATATTTACTTTGGTCTTTACTAAGATCAATAAAATATGAGTAGACCGCAAGGGTTGCTGGCCATGGTTTTTCCCAGGGGCGGAGCCAGGCTAGCACCAAGCCCCGGACCTGCTTCATTAGTACAATGATTAACAATGATAAACAGTGTAAAAACGCTAGACTAAACAAAGGAATAAATCCTCACGCCCCAGGCTCAGGCCCCCCGGCCTGGGTCCTGTATCTTTTTCCCCGCCGTTCGTTTTTCCTGCGATCCGGTTGCCTCCATGTTGCTTTTTCAGCTCCTGTGAAATGCTGTTGTGCTTGTTCTATTCATCTTTTCTGTAAACGATAGCGGCTAGTTTGTCTCGTGGATGTGTTCGTGATGTTCGTCACCCGCTGTAGCGGTCCACAATGCATCGTTTATGCGTCGGTTGTACTCGGGCGGTCTTGAGATTTGTGCCGAGAAAGAAACATTGATTTGTCGCAGATGCCTATTGATCGAATGGGCAAACCCAAACGTTTCTTGCGCGGCGGGTGCCGGTTGGCTTCCGTATGACTTGGCAAATTCGACCTTTCAGATGCCCATGGACACGCCCGGTGCGTCTATGGACAGTGACCAGGATGCCTCATATTAGAAACCTAAAATTCATATTATCACATGTAACTTGAAACTTAATCTAAGTGGAGCTCGTCCGGTTTCGCTCCCCGCTCGCCCGTCTCCACAATGGTCATGTCCGACGGCTGGCTGCGCTCCTCAGAATGTTGGTTCGGTCGCCGGCAAGGTAGAGTAGGGCATGGGACACGAGCCGGCTCGGGACTCAAGGCGCCGTCGTCTCCCATGCCCTACTCTTCGTCGTCGGAGCCCGAAAACCGAACAGTGTCGGTGGACGCCAGATCGATGATGGATCCATTCTGGGACGAGCCGCAGACGTTCACCACAACGCGGTTGATACGCCCGGTCTGATGCGCCATACGGGGCGTCGAAGAATGCGACTCCGCCTCGCTGACGTCCACCGCCGCGAGGGCTGCCGCCGTCCCCCGCGCTCAATGCCTTGCACAGCGGGCACGTCATGGTCACGAGGCCCTTGGGGCGTGCCCATGCTCCACAATGGAGCGGTTGCACGTCCGCCAGTGCATTCGGACACTAGACAGACTGCACGGCCTCTCGCGTGGCAGCTCTGACTGGCTTAGCGTCGGATCCATGCGCCATTTGGGAGGACGCAATGGATTCCCGATAGAAGGAGTCCGAGCGCTGCCTCGCACGGGCCTCGTTTCGGAGCGACGGAGCGCAAGCCGGACGACCATCTCCTCCTCTGAGCCGCGTGGGATGAGTTCGAGGTCGATGGATCTGGAGGTGAAGGACTTGGATCCGCTGTCCGTCATGCCGGAGACGGACGGAAGGAGCCGGAGACGAGCATGGGTGGCGGAGGGGAGCGAAGAGGAGTTGAGTGAAGTGGCTAGGGTTTAATCTAGCGAGCAGATGAGAAGGAATTTATGTGGGATCGGGAGGGCCAACGTGGGCCGAGTCCAACATGGCGGGCGTGCCTCGACGTGCCCAAACGATCTATATCCATCCTATATTTGGGTTAGATATGAGGGTTGCTGGTCAGTCCGGATGATTGAGGGTCGTCTGAAGAGATCATTTGGGTCGAAAAAACATGACTTGGCAATGACCGGGTAGCCCGCTCGAAAGAATGAGGCGAGGCTTGACTGAGCTTGAGCCTACCAGTCATTTATCTGTCGCTAGCTTCAGACTGTTGCCTCGCCGAGGAGACGAAGTCTGAAAGACATGGTGCATCGGGAACACACGCAGGGCTTAGCTGTCTGCCATCAATGAATCTGGCACATCTTGTGCAGAGGGGAGATAGCTCCCCTGACGTGACGTACGGCACATGTCGTTGGGGCACTGGCATGTGGACCCGCCAGTGGTCGAACGGTACCCTGCCGAACGGCAGAGGATCATCGTCCATGCAGGGGCAGGGCAGTGATGAGATGTACGTTCAATTACTAGCCTCGCATGCAAGAGTATTATTTTTACTAAATGACCTTTGGAGATCCTTCATTCGCCCAGTAACCCTCCAAAAAACTTATTTCGTAGCTGAACTCTACTCCCTTCGCGCCGTATCGGAAGGCGCCACACTTGCACGTCGCCGCTCTGCCCACAAAGGCGCCTTTGACATGTCACGGTCAATGTTCGTCGGTCATGCCGCCAACATCGCGCTGGCATGACACGCCATATACAAAGGCACGACTTCCGGTAGAGTATCTGGCCTGCTTGGAATGTCGAGAGCCCTCGTGTCAGTACATCGACCTTCCTACTCAGATGTTCTGATGTACATATGAAACGCCTAAGCGATAGGCGTCGGTACATGGATATGAACACGTCATTCAATTTGGCGTGCTCACGACTTGAGACGCCTTATGGTTTGGCGTTTCAGCATTTTAAGTACGCCCTTATGTTTGGCATGGATGTACGCCTGCATAGCCGCCTGTCGAATTGGCGTTGTATGTCCTTCAGCCACCTGTTTACTTGACGTGTAGCCCGTCTCTGTTGTCGCCTTACAATTAGGTGTGTCATGTCAATTAGGTTGGTCATGCCGTTTGTCATGCCCTCGGCTCACATGTCCTTTTTAGGGCGCCTTGGAATTTATCCATTTGAGCTCCGCTCACCACACCCACCTTCACCCACCAAACAAGTCATCCCCTCCATAGAGACACACTCGCAGTTCACCCAACCTTGTCGGCTCGTCTTGGTGTTCCCTATGGACCGAGGGTGGAGACGACGCAGAAGCAGCCAGATTTGGCAAAAACCAGCAGGTAATCTTCTTACGAATCAACTTGAGAGGATGTATATCAGCTGTTTATGACACATCATTAGGTAATAGGAGTGTGCCAGCCAGTGGAAATCGTTTTTGGTATGCCGAACCTATCACGTGTGAACTGGGTTAATGTTCGCTATATTGCCTTTTTTTATGCAGGATGGAGTATCTTAACGTAGTCCATTTACATCATGGTGGATCTCTTAACATCCGACCTGATAGCACCAGTGTGTAGTTTGTGAGCATCCAAAGCCATGCGCTGTGTTTTCCTAAGGACCCAACTCTTGTTGAACTTGTCGGTAAGGTGAGGCAAGTGATGTATGTGGAAGGAAGTTTTGTAGTAAGGTTGGAAGGAAGATATGACGCCAGCATAGGCCCTAGGTCGTTCTACACCCTGATCCCCTTGGCCGAGGATTATGCTTGGGCTAACTACAAGGTAATGGTCAATGAATATTGCATGAAGATCCTTGTTACTCCCTCCATCCGGTAAAGAGTGAACGTTTGGCTTTAAAATTTGTCCACAAAAGAGTGTACTTTTATCTTTCCAATGCACTTTAAAGTAGAAAAAAAATACTCCTCTCTCATCACACGGTAATCAAAACCAATAACAAGCTACACATGGTTTTCTTAATTTCTACATGCACTTAGCTCATTGGGGGTTGGTTAATTAAAGAGGAGAGAGATGATGACTTGCACTTTTCCAATGCATTTTTTACTTCACTCCATAATTTGTCCTAAAATATCTAGATGTTCACTCTTCACCGGACGGAGGGAGTATATATGAAGTGGTCGAGCCAGGTCACAATCTCTCAGACATATACTTCAATCGCATGCCTCAAGGTTGTGATACACAACCATAGGTCAGTGATGTCGCTTGAACTACATCGGTATTTCCCTAAAGAGGAAGGGATGATGCAGCATAACTACGGGTAGTTATTTCCCTTAGTGATGAGACCAAGGTATCGAACCAGTAGAAGAACCAAGCAACACTATGTAAACGGTACCTGCACACGAAGAACAAATACTTGCAACCTGACGCATAAGAGGGGTTGTCGATCCCTCTCAGGTAAGAGATTGGTAAATAGATAGATTGATATATGCAAATAAAATAACGGCAAATAAAATTCAGAGAGGTATTTTTGGGTTTTTGATAATATAGATCTGAAAATAACGACAAATAAAAATATATCTCAAAGGAAAATAATTGATCGGAAAGAAAATATGATAAAGAATAGACTTGGGGGTCGTAGGTTTCACCAGTGGCTTCTCTAAAGAAATAGCACAAGGTGGGTAAACAAATTACTGTTGGGCAATTGATAGAAAATCGTATAGTTATGATGATATTCAGGCAATGATCATTATGTAGGGATCACGTCCAAGATTAGTAGACCGATTCTTGCCGCATCTACTACTATTACTCCACACATTGTAGCGACCACGATCCGAATGGACCGAAGTCTCTGTGTTCTGTGTCATCCCTGGATCGGTAATGCTAACACACACAGTACTTGAAGGATTTATAACAGAGTGGCAATCACACACTTATTACATCGAATGTCTCAAAAGAGAACTGACTACAAAATAATATGGCATAAGGCCATCTAACATGATAACAACGGAAGGCTTGGAAGATAAGTAAGTCCATCAACTCCAACGTCATAGCTGAGTGCATGACAAACGACTTAGGGCACCTTACTCTTCTTGTGAAAAGTGTGCAACATGACATGTTGCAGCCTGAAACGGGTCAACACATGGAATATGCTGGCAAGATAACATAGTAGAGCAAGTAACAGAATAAAGGCTAACACTATATGCATATATGGCTGGTGGAGGCTCTAAGGTTAAAGTTTTTGCATAAAGCCAAATTTTCCCTACAACAAAGGAATAACTTTTATTTTAACTATCATGGTAGTTGAAACATCATTGAGAAGGTTCCTCCAACTCAATCCCAATTAAAGCCGTCTTTATTAACCCAACAAATTAGTTTTAGAGTGATGAGATTAATCCAATAATTCAAGTACCAGATACTCAAGATGTCCATAACCGGGGACACGGCTAATCATGATTAGTTTGTACACTCTACAGAGGTGTGCGCACTTTTCCCCACAAGACTCGATCTCCTCCGCTGGTTTTCTCGCACTGCATGGTGTTTGAGAAACGGATGACCGAGACACAGTCTTTCAGAAGCATTTACTCTTTACCCCGGGTGGACCCGTACACCTACTTTCCCCTACATCTGGTAGTCCACCACTGAAATAGCTCACACAACATACTCAACTATGCCAGAGCCCATAATGGCATTATGGCTGCACACGGAAGTTTCTAGCATGAATAGTTTTATGATCCCTTTGAGCCTGGGTGGCATTCCATAGGATAATCACACGGTTCCTCCGGGATTTCCTAGGACAACACTGGATTCTCCAGGTGCCCTACAACCAATCCACCCAAATGTGTATTAAAGTTGCCACCTTAAGTTGAACCATTAATTAACAATCTCACATCTTTCATGGATACTCTCAAACCCAATCCACGTCTATGAGCATAGCATGGCAACCTAAGCATACCGTAGAAGTAACTCCTAGGGGTTTGATAATAATGCAGGTAATAGGTTCTACCACAATCTACTTCCCAGACCCACATGTTAAGAGATCCTACTCATGCAATGTGTGAGGGTTTGATCTAATGCATAAAAATTGGGTAATAAAGGGTATGATCAAAGTGTTACTTGCCTTGCTGACGATTCGAAAAACCTAGGGACTCGTAGTAGCACGCTTTGCACCACGGGAATTCTATCGCAAGCAAACAATAGCATTCATAAGCAACCAAGCAAAGATGTACAGATAAAACTCAAATAAGAATAACTAACCAGAAAGTTCAACTCAAGAACTCCGCTTTGCAAAAAGAATCAAATCAAACGGAGCAACGAAACTCAAACTACAAAAAAAACAAGATCCGTTTACTAGATTGAACTAAAGTCAAATTTTACAGTACCAAAACCTTGTTCAAGTTGGTTAAACGGAAAGAGGGCTCTGAGACAAAGATCTAGGCGCTTGAATCGCCTGATTCCGACTAACGAGCGGAAAGTTAAACTAAAACAAAAATCAGGGCAGAAATCGCGACCGAAAATAATCGCGAAAAAACCCTGAAAAGGAAAACCGACGGACAGGCTAATGAACGAACGTTTGCTGTCTGTGACTAACGGGCAAACAACGTTCGTTAAAACAAACGTACGGACGAACGTCCGCTATTTAACCAAACCGAGAAAACCGAAACTAAACCGAAAAACGAGATCTAGGGTTTCTAAAAAAACAATGGTTTTCCCAAGAAAACCGAACGGCGGCGGCTACCTCGGCGTCGGCGGGATCGGCGGCGGCTCCAGCGGCGGGGATTCCGGCGGCGGCGGCGGCTTTGGGGGGCGGCGGCGCGACGGCGGGAGGCGCTAGGGTTTCGGGCGGGGCTGGCGGCTTCGCGGGCCTCAGGCCTCGCCTTATAAAGCCGGTCGGGGCGGAGTCCAGGTCGGGCACGGCCCGGTAAGGCGGTGCACTCTTTTTTTTATAAACAGTCCCGACGCAGCAAAACGGACAAAAGAAATACTAAACAGACTCGAAAAATTCCGAAATAAATTTTCACCGTCCGCTAATAATATTTAGGAAAAAATGAACATTTTTCTCGAACCTAAATGTAATTTTGAAAACGGGTATTTTTCCTATGCAAATGAAATTGCAAATAAATCAAATTAAAATACAAAAAATGATTTTAAATATTTTTCCTCCAATATTTCTTTTGATTTGGAGAAGTCATATTATCTCCGCTCATATATTTTATTTTGAAATATTTTCGGAGAGAAAAACAATTAAAACCAAAGTGATCCTCGTACTGATATTTGAGAAACCTCAAATAAGAAAACGGTAAAATCCCCAACTCTTTCCGTGGGTCCTTGAGTTGCTTAGAAATTCGAGGATCGCAACACACGAATGTAATAATAATATGATATGCAAGTTGACCTATGTATAACATTCCAAATTGAAAAATTGGGATGTTACAAACCTACCCCCCTTAAGATGAATCTCGCCCTCGAGATTCAGGTTGGTTAGAAAATAGGTGTGGGTGGTCCTTGCGTAGATCATCCTCTCGTTCCCAGGTGGCTTCATCTTTGGTATGGTGACTCCACTGAACTTTGCAAAACTTGATAACCTTGCTGCTGGTGACTCTGCTTGCAAACTCGAGGATCTTGACCGGTTTCTCCTTGTAAGTTAGATCACTATCCAGCTGAATGGCTTCCAGGGGCACTGTGTCTCTGAGAGGAATATCGGCCATCTCAGCATGGCACTTGTTAAGCTGGGAAACGTGAAACACGTCATGAACTCCTGACAATCCTTCGGGTAACGCTAACATGTAGGCAACCTCTCCCATGCGTTCCAAAACACGGTATGGCCCTATAAATCTCGGGGCTAACTTTCCCTTAACACCGAAACGCTTAACACCTCGTAGAGGTGATACTCTCAGATATGCTCTGTCTCCGATTTCATAGACTACTTCCTTGCGCTTCGAGTCTGCATAACTCTTCTGCCTCGACTGAGCTACCTTCAATCTATCTCGAATCAGCTTAACCTTCTCTTCCGACTCTTTGATCAGATCTAGTCCGAATAATTGACGATCTCCGACTGCATCCCACATCAATGGTGTTTGACATCTCCTCCCATACATTGCTTCGAATAGTGCCATCTTCAAACTGGCCTGGTAACTGTTGTTGTACGAAAACTCTGCATAGGGCAAGTTGTCATCCCAACTAGATCCATAATCTAACGCACAAGCTCTCAACATGTCCTCCAGGATCTGATTAACTGTCTCGGTCTGTCCATCAGTCTGCGGGTGAAAAGCTGTACTGAACTCTAGCCTGGTACCTCAAGTCTGGTGTAGCTAATGCCAAAACTTTGAAGTAAATTGTGTTCCTCTATTTGATACGATGGTCCTCGGAACTCCATGCAGACATACGATCCTGGTCATGTATATCTTGGCCAACTTTGAACTGGTATAGGTGGTTTTCACGGGGATAAAGTGGGCTACTTTGGTCAAGCGATCCACTACTCCCCAGATTGAGTCATATCCCGATCGGGTCCTGGGTAATCCGGTGATAAAATCCATGCCAAGCTTATCCCACTTCCATTCGGGTATCGGCATAGGTTGCAGTAGTCCTGCTGGCTTCTGATGTTCTGCCTTCACTCCCTGATGAAAGAACATGTGGTGCCCCCATGTTTGGTTTTGGTAATTGATGACAATCTCTATGGACTAATGGTTTCCTTGAGTTATATTTGAAGGGTTTGTTGATGGGCCTCTAACCCCTCGTTGGTTACCCCAAGTGGAAGGTGTGAGATGCAGTGTTGTGGAAGTTTTTCCCTTAGCAAAGATGCCAAGGAACGAATCCCCAGAGACTCCTAGGTTCAACAAGTAGGTGTCAACTGCTAACGGCGCCAGATATTAGCAATCAATGTGGACCTACACACAGATACAAATAACTTTGCTCCCAACGAGTACAGAGAGGTTGTCAATCCCTCCGGCCTTGTAGTTCACAAAGGATTAAACGCAAATGATAGTAGTGATAGATAATGTTTGCAATAGTAAATAATAGCGAAAAGTAAATAGCGGATGTGATCAATGATGGTAATATGGGCCGGAGTCTCATGATGTTCACTAGTGATGTCTCTCTCCCAAAAGACGATAAAATAGCTATGTGAGGTAAACGAATTACAGCTGGGAAATTGACAGGACCACGAACGCAAACCAATGCTGACTACATTGCAAGAAAGGTTGAGGTTCAAAGCATGGGCGGTACGCCAAAGTAAGTAGACCAAAATCCATCAATATCTACTACTAATCATCCACCTTGAGATATCTATCCAGAACATCTCGCTGGTATTAAGTTGCGAGCCCCACCCATAGTGTAAACTCAAAGCAACAGACAACTGCATTAAAAGAACTTTGCGTAAAGTAAACAATCCTTGCACCCGCGGGCACAAGCACCGTTGTTTTCCCCCTTGTGGCAACAGCACATCCCCGAAACTCATGTTTCTGTCACTCAAGCTAGTCATCGAGGGGCATGAACCCACAATCAAGCATAACGTTCCCTCTTGGAGTCACTACGTATTACTTAGCCAAAGCAATAAATAACAACGGAGAACATGCAAGAATTACTTATGAACATAAATATAAAAGAGGTAGATCAAATATATTACTCAATCACAATCTGAACATAATCTCATAATCCATCGGATCCCAGCAAACTCATCATAGCAACAGCATAAGGATCACATATGTACCTCGATCATGTAGGGCAGCTCGCGAGGACTAATTAGTGAAGCACAAGAACGGGAGGAGAACATCACATAGCTACTGGTCATGGACTCATGGTCCAAGGGAGACTACTCACAACTCATTCGGGAGGCGTCCATGGTGGTGGAGAGGCTCCCGATGATCCTCCCCTCCGGCAGGGTTCCGGGAAGAGTTCTCCTGGTGCTCCCGATCTTGGAAGCGGTGGCGGCGGCGAAACAGAGATGAGATTGCGAAAAAGAGTTCCCGTCCCGAGGGTTTCGAAGGACGCTCTAAATATATGCCAAAGGGGGGCACCAGACGGGGCTCGGGGGGCCCAGGCGCCCCCCCGGCGCGGCCCAGGGGGGGCGCCGCTAGGGCGCCTGGGGCCCTGGTGGCCCCCCCCCCCGGCTGTACTTCGGGCGCAAGGTAGGTTCTGGAACGCTGATTTTTTATATAATTTTTCTGGATTTTTCCTGACAGTTCTCGTAATGTGAAAACCTGAAATACAAAAACAGCCGAAAACAGAAACTGGCACTGGGGTGCACTGGATTAGTAGGTTAGTCCAAATATGATCAAAAATGTATGGAAGTGTATAAATATCATAGCAATATCACCCAAAAGTGGCATGGAGCAAGCAGAAATTATAGATACGTTTTCGACGTATCAACATCCCCAAGCTTAATTCCTGCTCGTCCTCGAGTAGGTAAATAATAACAAGAATAATTTCTGTGGTGACATGCTATTAACCATATAGGACTTTTTATAGTCATATGACAAAAGCTTACTGAGACAATGATTCTATAGTAATTAAGTTGCCTCATGAGAAAATCACAAATGACTGAAAGTTTTACAACATGACATTGAAGCATCAAAAAGATTTGCAATGAACATGGTGTGCAAATATGATAAAGTGATATCTAGCTTGCCCCCTTTAGTGAAGCAAAACATAAATGCAGGGGCACCTTCAAGGTTTAAGTGATGACTAGATACAATGATTTCAAAATAAATGATATCACAATCATGCAAAAGACAATGCTACTTTGGAACAATGCACATTACACTTAGAATGACAATCATGCTCTCAGTAGTTGGTGCTTGAAGAAAGAAGGTGGAGACTCAACATAAAAGTAAAAGAATGGTTATGTGCTAGAGCTTTTTATTTTGAAAACATAGAAGCAATTTTGTCAACGGTAGTAGTACTTCATATGTGTCATGCATAAGACATCATATAAGTTGCAAGCCTCATGCATCGAATACCAATAGTGCTCGCACCTTGTCCTAATTAGCTCGGATTTCCATGGGTTATCATTGCATTACATATGTTTCAACCAAGTGTCACAAAGGGGTACCTCTATGCCACCTGTACAAAGGTCCAAGGAGATAAATCGCATTTGATTTCTCGTTTTTGATAGATCTCAACTTGAGGACATCCATACCGGGACAACATAGAAAATAGATGATGGACTCCTCTTTAATGCTTAAGCATATTCTCATAAGAGATTGAGGATTAATGTCCAAGCTAAAACTTCCACCATGATACATGGCTTTGGTTGGCGGCCCAATGTTCTTCTCTAACAATATGCATACTCATTCAACCCATGGCAAATCACCCTTACTTCAGACAAGACGAACATGCATAGCAACTCACATGATATTCAACAAAAGTGTGACAGTTGATGGCGTCCCCAGAAACATGGTTACCGCTCAGCAAGCAACTAATAAGAAATAAGATACATAAGCAACATATTCTTTACCACAATAGTTTTTAAGCTACTTTCCCATGAGCTATGTATTGCAAAGTTAGTCTTCTTAGTACAGGTGGAGGTTAGCAAAAGACTGGGAGCGACCAACTAAGAGAGCAATGACGGTCATAATCATGCAGAGCGACAAAGCAACATTGAATCAGACATGGTAGTTATATCGCTACTCAGAAATGAAAGATCATCAAGGCTTGACAGACTTTCTTTACAGTCTTAAATATGCGTGAGCATACGCCAAGTCAATCAAAATAAATTCTCGAAGGAAGATATTACTAAACCATACCACATCATAGGCAAACAAATCATGTTGGTACTCCAATAACACATTGGGAATTCCCCAGCTATTTGAGACTAACCATAAGAAAACCTGAAATACTAAGCGCCATTATGCACGTAGCATTCTTATCATAGACATATCAACCAATGCAATGGATGTAAACTCTCTTAATAAGATAAGCATGATAATTAAAGAGAGTTCAAGCAACCAACTAAACAAAAGCTCTTTGAAAAGATAAGCATGAATACTAAGAGCTGAACATGATAGTAGCTATTAAAAGACAAAGAACACACACAGCAAAGATAGACATGAAAATTCTATGTTATGTTCTAGGTAGAAGTGGAGCGTGTTTCTCTCCCACATAAAGAACGCTGAGTTCCGACTCGTTATGAAAAACTAAAAGGAAAACTAAAAGCAAGACGCTCCAAGCATAGCACATAACACATGAAGTGATAAAAATATAGCGGAACGAAAGACGAACTGATAATGTTGATGGAGAAGGGGATGCACGGGGGCCTCCCCAAGCTTAGATGCTTGAGTCTCCTTGAATATTTCTTGGGGGTGCACGGGGGCATCCCCAAGCTTGAGCACTTGACACTCCTGAATCTTTTTATCATCTTCCCTCGCACACTTGACAACTCCCTTCATACATAACTCATCATAATCTGATTAGCGAGGTTAGTACCCTTAATAAAATAATTGTTCCTTGCTGTAAATAAAGATATTCTTGAAGTTCTACTGTTTCTCAAGATTGCCAAAAGGTTTTTGCAACGAAAAAGCAAGCTCTTGGTTTGCAAAATGAAGGAAAGGCAAAACAGGACAGAATCTGTGAAAAACAGAACAACAGGTAGTAATTGATTTGTTCGGGGTACTTCTGCAACTCAAATCAAAAAACTCAGAACAGAGGCACGAAAGACAATTATATAGAGAACGCTGTCGAAACAATTCAGACCAAAAAGATGATCTGGTGATTTTATACGAATTTTTCTATCCAAGGACAGAATCTGTTTCCTGGACATCACCTCACAACTTTTGAACTTTCTAGCAATCAGAGGCTATACTTGGCACAAATATGAAAAGCAAAGATACAATTATGATGCTACTGTAGTAAACAACATCAAGACACAACAAAAGCAAAATATAAAAATTTATTCATGTGGGCTGCCTCCCAAAAGCGCTTTCTTTTATGCCTTTAAGCTAGGCATAATGCATAGAGATCAAGTTTTATCAAGAGTAAAAGAATAGCTAGCCCGTACAACGGACTCAAAAGGTAACTTGATCTTCTTTCGAGGGAAGTGTTCCATCCCTTTCTTGAGAGAAAACTGAAATTTTATATTACCCTCTTTCATGTCAATGATAGCACCAACGGTGCGTAAAAAGGGACGTCCCAAAATAATTGGACATGAAGGATCACATTCAATATCCATAATAGTGAAATCAACGGGAACATAACTATCATTAACAACGATAAGAACATCGTCGATCCTCCCCAAAGGTTTCTTTATGGAAGAATCAACGAGACGAACACCAAAAGAACAAGAATCATAAGGTTTCAATTTAAGCATATCATATATTCTTTTGGGCATAACAGAGGTACTAGCTCCAACATCACATAATGCATAGCAAGAGAAGTCATTCAACTTAATTTTTATCATAGGATCCCAACCATCTTCTAGCTTTCTAGGTATGGAGGCTTCTACTCTAAGTTTCTCCTCCCTAGCTTTGATGAGAGCATTAGTGATATGCTCTGTAAAGGCAAGGTTAAGCGTGCTAGTGTGGGGGTCTCTAGACATCTTGTGAAGGAAATCAATAACTTCGGTAAGAGTGCAATTATCAAAATCAAGGTCACGAGCATCAAGTAAAGTGGTAGTGGTGTCCTTTAGGTTCACTTGTTTGGTAGTTTCTATAGTCATAGCATCACCATTAATAGGTCCAATGGGACTAGGAGTACATTGGGTGCTAAGAGTTTGGATATCCTCAACAACTTGGATAGTAGCAACAGTGTGGTGGGTAGGAAGGCTCTTAATTCTATCTTCTTCCTCCCTTTCTCTAGCACATCTTTCTTTAAGTTTAGCCATCATCCTAATGTTTTCATTAATTTGCACTTGAATAGCATTTATAGGAGTGACTTCCCTCTCCTCAAGAGGAGAAGTTTTAATTTTTAGCAATTTTACCTCATTGGCTAAATGGTCTACCTTAAAAGAAAGATCATCTAGTTTATGTAGTTTTTCTTCTACACTCTTATTAAAGGCTTTTTGGGTAGTGATGAAATCTTTAAGCATAATCTCTAGTTCAGTAGTGGAGTTCTTGGTACAAGGATAAGAATTGTTGTTCCCATAAGAATTAGAGGGGAACGGTCTAGGATTGTTACCAAAGTTACTCCTATAAGCATTGTTGTTAAAATTGTTTCTAGAGATAAAGTTCACATCTACTTGTTCTTGAGCAATCAAAGAAGTTAAAGGAACATCGCGAGGATCAACAGAAGATTGCTTCGAAAGTAGAGACATGATCAAGTCAACTTTTTCATTTAAGGAGGAAATCTCCTCGACAGAGTTTACCTTCCTACCTGTTGGAGCGCGTTCGGTGTGCTATTGGGAATAGTTGGTCATCATCTCATCGAGAAGCTTTGTGGCAGCACCAAGTGTAGTTGACATAAAAGTTCCTCCCGCGGCCGAATCTAACAAGTTCCGCGAGGTAAAGTTCAAGCCTGCGTAAAAAGTTTGGATAACCATCCAAGTAGTCAAACCATGAGTAGGGCAGTTCTTGATAAGAGATTTCATACGTTCCCAAGCTTGGGCAACGTGTTCATTATCCAATTGTTTAAAATTCATTATGTTACTTCTCAGTTGGATAATTTTAGCAGGTGGATAGTATTTTCTGATAAAAGCATCTTTGCACTTGTCCCATGAATCTATGCTATTTCTAGGCAAAGACTGAAACCAAATTTTAGCTCCTCCTCTCAAGGAGAAAGGAAAAAGCTTAAGCTTAACAATATTACCATCTATTTCTTGGTACTTTTGCATATCACAAAGTTCAACAAAGTTGTTTAAGTGTAAAGCAGCATCATCTCCAGCACCGGAGAATTGATCTTTCATGACTAAGTTCAGTAAAGCAGGTTTAATTTCATATGAAGGTGCTGAAGTGGCAGGTGTAGTGATAGGTGTGCTGATAAATTCATCGTTGTTGTGACTAGTGAAGTCACACAACTTGGTGTTCTCGGTGGAACCCATAGTAGCAAGCAAGCAAGATAACTATTTTTGTGATTTTCGATAAAAGGTACTAAAGCAAAAACTGAAAGGTAAACTAACAAGACTAAAAAGCGAAGGTAAAAAATAGCATGCAACTCCCCTATCCTGAAGAGTGGAGTCCCCGACAACGGCGCCAGAAAAACTCCTTGATGGGCCTCTAACCCCTCGTTGGTTACCCCAAGTGGAAGGTGTGAGATGCAGTGTTGTGGAAGTTTTTCCCTTAGCAAAGATGCCAAGGATCGAATCCCTAGAGACTCCTAGGTTCAACAAGTAGGTGTCAACTGCTAACGGTGCCAGATATTAGCAATCAACGTGGACCTGCACACAGATACAAATAACTTTGCTCCCAACGAGTACAGAGAGGTTGTCAATCCCTCCGGCCTTGTAGTTCACAAAGGATTAAACGCAAATGATAGTAGTGATAGATAATGTTTGCAATAGTAAATAATAGCGAAAAGTAAATAGCGGATGTGATCAATGATGGTAATATGGACCGGAGTCTCATGATGTTCACTAGTGATGTCTCTCTCCCAAAAGACGATAAAACATCTATCTGAGGTAAACGAATTACAGCTGGGCAATTGACAGGACCACGAACGCTAACCAATGCTGACTACATTGCAAGAAAGGTTGAGGTTCAAAGCATGGGCGGTACGCCAAAGTAAGTAGACTGAAATCCATCAATATCTACTACTAATCATCCACCTTGAGATATCTATCCAGAACATCTCGCTGGTATTAAGTTGCGAGCCCCACCCATAGTGTAAACTCAAAGCAACAGACAACTACATTAAAAGAACTTTGCGTAAAGTAAACAATCCTTGCACCCGCGGGCACAAGCACCGTTGTTTTCCCCCTTGTGGCAACAACACATCCCCTAGACTCATGTTTCTGTCACTCAAGCTAGTCATCGAGGGGCATGAACCCACAATCAAGCATAACGTTCCCTCTTGGAGTCACTACGTATTACTTGGCCAAAGCAATAAATAACAACGGAGAACATACAAGAATTACTTATGAACATAAATATAAAAGAGGTAGATCAAATATATTACTCAATCACAATCTGAACATAATCTCATAATCCATCGGATCCCAGCAAACTCATCATAGCTACAGCATAAGGATTACATATGTACCTCGATCATGTAGGGCAGCTCACGAGGACTAATTAGTGAAGCACAAGAACGGGAGGAGAACATCACATAGCTACTGGTCATGGACTCATTGTCCAAGGGAGACTACTCACAACTCATCCGGGAGGCGTCCATGGTGGTGGAGAGGCTCCCGATGATGATCCTCCCCTCCGGCAGGGTGCCGGGAAGAGTTCTCCTGGTGCTCCCGATCTTGGAAGCGGTGGCGGCGGCGGAACAGAGATGAGATTGCGAAAAAGAGTTCCCGTCCCGAGGGTTTCGAAGGACGCTCTAAATATATGCCAAAGGGGGGCACCAGACGGGGCTCGGGGGGCCCAGGCGCCCCCCCGGCGCGGCCCAGGGGGGGCGCCGCCAGGGCGCCTGGGGCCCTGGTGGCCCCCCCCCCCCGGCTGTACTTCGGGCGCAAGGTAGGTTCTGGAATGCTGATTTTTTATATAATTTTTCTGGATTTTTCCTGACAGTTCTCGTAATGTGAAAACCTGAAATACAAAAACAGCCGAAAACAGAAACTGGCACTGGGGTGCACTGGATTAGTAGGTTAGTCCAAATATGATCAAAAGTGTATGGAAGTGTATAAATATCATAGCAATATCACCCAAAAGTGGCATGGAGCAAGCAGAAATTATAGATACGTTTTGGACATATCATTTGTCCATAGGCTTTTCTTGGAGTCTATGTGTTGGTTTCAAGGAGAGTTTGTGATGACCAAGGTCCTATTAAGGAATTATCCAAAGATTGGTCTTGTGAGTGTTGAGCTTATTACAAGCATGTCTTCAAAAATAAGAGTGTGTTATCATTCATGTTTACCTTCAAGACATCATCCAAATGAAGAGAGTTGGAAAGATTCACGGTTGATCAAAACTAAGTCAAAGAATGAATCAAGTTGATCAACACACAAAGTGTAGAAGATGTACCGAGAGGGATCAAACAATCTCATGGTATGGTAAGCATTGTCAATCATGCTTTGTGTACTAACCCATGGTCCTCGTGAGAGTTCTTTGTGGGGTTAGGTTGCGGTGTGCAAGTTCAAGTGGATGATCACGAAGAGATCAAGTGCTTGAAGCTTGCCGTCCATTGTGGTGACAATGGACTTGTGAAGATATGCCGAAGAGTGGCTCACCCATAGTGGAGTATGGGGGAGCAATCTACTAGTCTTCACCGAGACAACGCAATCAAGAAAGGTGGTCCAACTTGAGGAAGTCAAGATCGTCTACATCTAGCTCAAGTGGACTTTGTGCAAAGCAAAGGTTTGCCCTTGATAGGTTTTCTATTTTACCGGTCTCGTGGTGGTAGTTGGGAGACCGGGTTATAGGCTCGTTTGCCGTACTATCAAGGGGTGCTCTCAACTTGATCGTATCGTTAGTAGAGAGCTCAAACCATTGCATCCTTGCATCATCTTTATTGGTTCTTCTCCTTGTGAGATTTATAGCTTATGGTCATCTTGATGACAAGCTCGAGTTCATCGAAAACCGAGTTCACATGCATCTTCTATGATGTTTTCAATGTTGGAGGTTATGCCGGTTCTTCCCTGATGGAGTGTTCACTCCTCTATATCTTAGGCATACCTCCCTGCCTCTTCTTACTATAACCTTTTTCTCTTTGGATGCTACTCATTGTCATATATCCAACAAGCTTGAGTTTGCTCCATTCGGAGCTCACACGAAGAAGTTATGGCAGTTCTGGTTTTCCTGCATCCTCTGTTTTCTCTGCTGTGTTCTTGAAAGCCTCAAGCGGTAGTAATGCTCTCCGAGCGGTAGTACCGCTTGTAAGCGGTAGTACCGCGGCCTTGTGCCGCGCATAGCACCGCGGCTTTTGGGATGCGATTTTTCGGGTCGGGTTTCGTGGTAAGCGGTACTACCTCTCCCCTCGAGCGGTAGTACCTCTTATAAGCGGTACTACCTCTCCCCCCGAGCGGTAGTACCTCTTATAAGCTGTACTACCTCTCCCCTCGAGCGGTAGTACCTCTCATAAGCGGTACTACCTCTCCCCAGAGCGGTACTACCTCTCTGGTAGATTTTTAGCTCGTGTTTTTCTCTCTCGTTGGGCTATTTTGACCGTGCTAAGCGGTAGTACCGCTCATGGAGCGGTAGTACCGCTCGTGTGCGGGCTGAGCACATAACGGTTGGATTCGGGAGGCCCTATAAAAGGGGGTCTTCTTCCCCAATGAACCTTATCTCTTGAGCTCGTGTTCTTCCCCCATTGTTGACCTTCTTCGAGCTTGCTATCTCTCAATCCCTCCATGGATTATTGCTAGTTTTTAGGGGAAAAGAGAGAGGAGATCTAGATCCACATTTCCACCAATCACTTTCTCCTCTAGGTGAGGGGAACCCCTTGGACTTGGGCACTCCGTGTGCCATTGCCATTGCATTTGGTGCATCGGTTTGAGTTCTCCACGGTTGAAGTGAAGTTGAGAAGCTTATTACTCTTGGGTGTTTGGGCACCCTAGAGCTTGTTCCTCTTGGGTGCCTTGGCGCCCTAGACGGTTGGTGTTGTTCGGAGCTCAATCATTGTGGTGTAAAGCTCCGGGCAAGCGTCGGGGTCTCCAATTAGGTTGTGGAGATTGCCTCGAGCAATTTGACGGGTACTGGTGACCGCCCCCAAAGGTTGCCAAAGTGTACGGGTTCGGTGACCGCCCCCAAGGGTTGCCATTTGTACGGGTTCGGTGACCGCCCTCAAGGGTCCCTTAGTGGAATCAAGGCATCTTGCATTGTGCGAGGGCGTGAGGAGATTACGGTGGCCCTAGTGGCTTCTTGGGGAGCAGTGTGCCTCCACACCGCTCCAAACGGAGATTAGCATCCGCAAGGGTGTGAACTTCGGGATACATCGTCGTCTCCGCGTTCCTCGGTTATCTCTTATCCGAGCCCTTTACTTATGCACCATACTTTGTGATAGCCATATTGTTTCTTGTCATATATCTTGCTATCACCTAGTTGTTATCTTGCTTAGCATAAGTTGTTGGTGCACATAGGTGAGCCTAGTTGTTGTAGGTTTTGTGCTTGACAAATTAACCGCTAGGTTTATTCCGCATTTTTTCAAGTCTAAACCATAATTATTTTAAAGCGCCTATTCACCCCCCCCCCGCCCTCTAGGCGACATCCACAATCTTTCAATTGGTATCAGAGCCTCATCTCTCTTTATAGGGCTTAATCGCCTAGAGAGTAAGGATGTCGACTAGGGGTTTAGGATTCTCTGACACTCTTAGTTTCAATGGCACAAATTTTGATGTTTGGGTAATTCGCATGCTTAATCTCTTTAGGGTCATGGACCCAAATTTAGAGCGAATTGTAGATATGGGTTTTTCTCCTCCAAAGGATCCACAAAGATTATCTTTAGAGGATGAGAAAAACTCTTATCTCAATGCTCAAGCTTTTAATGTGCTTTTTGATGCTTTGAGCAATGTAGTTATATTTCAACTCATGCCGTTCCGGGATGCTCATGAGTTGTGTACGAAGCTTCAAGATAAATATTGTGTGTCCAAGAATTGTAGGAATGATTGTTCTCCCTCCACCTCCGGCCGTGTTGTCTTCTCAACTTCTTCTACTTCACCGACATGTGGTTTGCCACAAGGTAATGATATGGTGAGTAGTGTTGGTCATTGGAATGACGATAGTATTCTTATTGTGGATGATCCTTCATCACTATCTTATTGCAATGCATCTTCTTTGGACTTTAACACTTTGAGCACCCTACATGTTTCACATGCTTGTGTTGATAGTCCTTGCATATCATGTAGAAATTGCTTGACTAAAACTCATGATGATATGCTTGCTATGTCTTGTTGCCATGATAAAAATGCATCTATTTCCTCGAATTGTTATGCTAACAATTTAGAGGAAACACAACAACCCATGGAACAAGATGTAGTCTTGAATGGTGCTTCAAGGGATCCTACATCATCATCTATTGTGTTTTGCCTTATGGTTAAGGCTTCAAAGGTATCTCCCACTTTGAACCCCAATATATCTTGTGATGATAGTGATGATGACAATGATGATGATGTAGAAAATGATGAAGAGAATGATAATGTTGCCTCCTTACAAATTAAGGGGGAAATGATTTTTAAAGCTCTTCTTAAGAATAAAATTGCTCGTTCCAACTTCATGGAAATCATGTCTATTGCCATTGAGGGCAAGAAGTATATTGATGAGTTGGAATCTCATCTAGAGGAACATGAGGTCACCATTGAGAAAAATGGAAGGTCATGAGCGTGATTACGCTAATGAGATCGCCGACCTCTCGCAAGCTCTTGAACTTGAACAAACCACCAAGGAATCTCTTGAGGAGACTTTTTCTCTAGAACTATCTAGAATAAAGGAATCCCGTGATAGAGCTCTCAAGGTGGCTAATGATTTTGAAACTAAAAATGAGAAGCTTGAAGTTGCACATGCTAAACTCCTTGAGGATTTTGAGCACCTCGAAAATGGCTCAAGGGTTATTAAGAGTGAGCTCATCAAACTCACCGAGTCTCATGCTCAACTTAAAGCTTCATATTCTAAACAGCTTGCCAAGTTGCCTCCTCCTCTTGCTATTATTGATGATGCTTGTGCTACTAACTCTATTTCTAGTGAAGCATCCATTTTGAAAGAGAATGTTGAGCTAAGGGCTCAACTTGAGTTGCTATCTAGCAATTATGGGAAATTGGAAGAAAGTCATGTAAAGCTCGCAAGCTCTCATGATGATCTTCTAGTATCTCATAATGTGCTAAAGATAGCTCATGAGGCTATGATTATCAAGGTAACATCTAGTGAGTCTCATGTGGTCGCTAGCACTACTTCTAGTCAAAATGCTATATTGCCATGTGCTAGTCCTCGTAATTCATCTATGCATAACATTGGTACATCTTGTGATGAATTGCTTTCCTTGCCTTGTTGCTCTAACAATGAAGCCTATACTTTCTCTAGTACTTGTGTTGATACTAACCATGTAGAGGAAATCAAAGAGCTCAAGGCCCAAGTCTCTTCCTTGAAGAAAGACTTGGAAAAGTGTCATGAAGGGAAGTCCACACTCAACAATATCTTGAGTGTGCAAAAATCCCCCAATGACAAAGGTGGACTTGGATTCAACTCCAACAAGAAGAAGAAGTCCAAGAGAAACAAGAACAAGGGCCAAGAACAACTCAAGAATTTGGCCAAGATTATTTGCTTCAAGTGCAAAATTGAAGGGCATCATGTTAGATCTTGCCCATTGAAGAAGAAGGCCATTAGTGACAAGCAACAAGGGAAGATGCCACAAGTTCAATCTCCTGCTCAACCGCAAGTTGGAGAAAGGCCGCTTCCCAAGAAGACTCATGGTAATGGTTCTCATTTTGAGAAATCAAATGAGAAGAAAGTGAAGAGTAGATGTTGCTACTTATGCCGTGAGAAGGGTCACCTTGCTTCTTCATGCACTAGTGGTAACTTATCCAACCCAATTATTATTGATGATGTATATTCTCTTGGGAAGGATAAGGTTAGCAATGTATTCGCCAAGTTTCTTGGGACTCAAAGTGGTGTCAAGAAAAGAACCATTTGGGTAGCCAAGCCTATTGTGACTAACCTCTTAGGACCCAACTTGGTTGGGGACCAACAAGCTAAAACTTGATCAATAGGCGTTGTTGGAGGGCACTAGAGACTTGGCTACATTATGAAGAATTAAGGGGTCTTCATCATTCATATTGTCTCAAGCCAAGTCATTCGGATTATCAAGTTTCTATCTTATATCCAAGTTCCTCCTTGCGGTAACTCGTGCTTAAATTGTTTACATTGAAAGTTACTTGCCCCTTTGCATGTTTTGGTTTTGTTCCTTGCATGTGTTTGTATATGTTGTGCGTCCAATTTGCGTATCTTGAGAAATCAAGTATGTGTATATTGGTTCGCACATCATGTATGTGTGTGTCGTGCATTGAGCCTTTGTACATCTTGCTTTTATCTTAGTTGGCTCGTGTGAGAGATTAATGGAACATCCCATTTTGGGGGAGTGATGTGCTTTTTGCACCTCACAATCCTATAAATGTGTGTACATGAGGAATACCATCAAGTATTGATATTAAAAGATTATCTAGTCTCTATGTGGTATGTCTTCTCATGAGAAATTCAAATTTTAAATGTTCCATTAATTATCTCTTGTTGATTCTCTTTTGCATCTTGGTAAGTTTTTCATTGGTATCACATTATGGGGGAGTAATGTGCTATGTGTGTATTACTAGACTAGAAAATGTGTACATTTGAGATATTGTCACCTAGAGTTGATATTATAAACTATCTTGTTCCTAGATGACATGTTAGCTCTACAAGTTGCATTTTGCTTGTGTTTGGTGTGAAGATGATGTTCGATATCATTGCTATCTATAATTGGGAATTATTTCCAAATACCTCTTGTCTTTGACAATTGGTAATCTTATATGTGGTGGAAATTATAGATCATCTTTACATTGTCTTTTGGTTTTATTTGTCTTATCTCTTGCCAAGTGTGTCAACTCCCATTGCCTTCCGTGCCACTTGTGGATCTTGTTATTTTATTGATTTTGTCAAGTGTTCTCTAGATATAGTGAAAGTGGGGATCCCACCTTGTGCATTTTGTATTCAATTGCAAATTCTCTTTAATGCACAATTCTTGGGGGAGCTACCCTATTTTCAATAGAACACTCATCTTGTGATCCATATCAAGTGTGTGTTAATGGAAGGCAAGCCGTTTCTTTTTGGTACTTTGTGCCATCATGAAACTTTGTAGATGGGTTGGTTTGTTTGGAACCATCCTCTCTTTTGGGAGTGCGATATCTTTCCTTTTGCGTGTATCAATGGATATCTCATTCCTTGATGTATCTTCTAAATAGATATCTTCCAAGTGATGATTTCTCCATTTGGTATCCTATTTTCACTTGGTTTTCATTTTTCATTTCATTTCGTTTCTTGAAGGTCTTGAGCATGCATATTTACTACGTGTATTTTATTTGGCATGCTTTCTTTCTTTAACCCAATATATATGGGAAACTCCACCTAGTCTCAATTTGGATGAGATGTGCGTAAAATTCATTTTCATATATAAATGCACATGTGTTTGTGGAGTTTGTACTTGTATTGGTGTTTCTAACTCTTTGGTCCCAATGAGTTTGGGTACCATTTTGTTTGTGTTGTTGTTCTAGGAACAATTGGAGATGCATTGGATGCTCGGCTCATTCGAAAGGATGGTGGTGTCACCATATGCTTATTGGAGTCAAGCTAAGATGATCAATGAACTACTATCTACCTTCAATTGGTATCTACTACATCCCTCCAATGGTATCTCGGTAACAAGTATCATCATCTACTTCATGCACAAATTTCTTGCATCAACCTTGTGTAGGTTGTGTCATGGCATGTAATTCATTCTTTTTTGTGATACTTGTTTCCTTTCTCATAGCATCCCAATAATGATCTCTTGTTGCTAGTTGTGATGTCTTTGATGTTTGCTTGGTTGGAATTCATGTTTATTCAATAAGACCTTATATAGCCATGTGCTATGCGTTCAAGCAAAATATCTTATTGGTATAATTATGACTTCCTTGTGGATATCTTATTACTTCCTTTTTGTAACTATTTCGTGTGTACATTCTTCTTTGTGGATTGATATCATCATGATTTTCATCTACCTAGAATCTTATAGACTTGAGAGAAATTACATATATAGAAGATATCCTTTCTTTCACGACCACCTTTTCTTTCTTGTATCATTTCTTTGGTGGCTCCGTGAAAGCCTTTGCCTTGAGTGCGGATCTTATCTTGTTTCTTCTAGATGCACTCTTGTGTGGTGAAGATATTTTTGTCTCTTGATTGTCTTGACAAGGCTTTTGCCATTTAATTGGTATCCCTCATCTCGATAAAGCTCTCTTTTTATATCTTCACCACGGGTTGTCACAAGCATAGGTTCTTTATATGCTTATTAGTGAGCTTGTGAACCCATTTGCTAGTTGTGTGTGGGAATGATAGGCCTTGCACCATGTATCTCATTCATCCAAGACTATATTGATGCTTAATGTTCATCCATACATTAGTCTTCTCAAGTGCTTTGCCATGAGTCACACACATCTTTTTGATTGAGCCTACTCTTAGGTTGTCTATTTTATATGTTGCTCAACCATTTGTTTGTTGCAAGTTCTAGGCTTTGTTTCCTTCATGCTCACTTGCACTTGTTGTGAGTTTCTATTTATTTTGGGGGAGTGATGATCCTATTTTGTGCACTTGGTATCCTAATGAAAATATTCTAAGGAGTGCACAAATTATGGGGAGCTTCACTAGTGTCTTTAGAGCACTCCGTTGCTATGTCGTGAGGTCCTATTTACCTTGGGGGAGCAACGATCCTATTTTGTGCTTTTTGTATCCAAATACAAAACTAAATTGTGCACAAATCATGGGGAGCTTCTCTAGTTTCTCTAGAACACTCCTTTGCCCTTATCATAATATCTTTTATTCATGTGGCATGTAGGATCATTGTTCTAGTTGGGTCAATTGGTATCTTTTGATAGCTTGCTTCAATTGGTATCCTTTGATTCCTTGATTGCGTGTTTTTCTCCCTTTGTTATGCCTTTGTGGCATATCATTCTTTTGCAATCTTTGAGCCTCAATATAATTTGTCTTCCTCCAAGTATTTACAATTAGATATGTGTATGGCATTCCACTCTCTTGTTGAGAAATACACAATTTATGGAGGAACACAAGTTATATTGGCCGTCTAAGCCTTTCGCCCATTTTGGCAATCGATGCCAATGGGGGAGAAGTTTCAGAGAGTTTTTTGGAGAAGTTGAGAGAGTCATCTCTTCTTGCTTTGGTTTTGTTCCTAAGATTTTTGCATCTCATGCGCATACATTATTCTTGCATGGTATGGTGATGCATAATTACTTATATAAACTCTCTTGAAAGTGATTGTCATCAATTACCAAAATGGGTGAGATTGAAAGAACATGTGGTGCCCCCATGTTTGGTTTCGGTAATTGATGACAATCTCTATGGACTAATGGTTTCCTTGAGTTATATTTGAAGGGTTTGTCCATAGGCTTTTCTTGGAGTCTATGTGTTGGTTTCAAGGAGAGTTTGTGATGACCAAGGTGCTATTAAGGAATTATCCAAAGATTGGTCTTGTGAGTGTTGAGCTTATTACAAGCATGTCTTGAAAAAGAAGAGTGTGTTATCATTCATGTTTACCTTCAAGACATCATCCAAATGAAGAGAGTTGGAAAGATTCACGGTTGATCAAAACTAAGTCAAAGAATGAATCAAGTTGATCAACACACAAAGTGTAGAAGATGTACCGAGAGGGATCAAGCAATCCCATGGTATGGTAAGCATTGTCAATCACGCTTTGTGTACTAACCCATGGTCCTCGTGAGAGTTCTTTGTGGGGTTAGGTTGCGGTGTGCAACTTCAAGTGGATCATCATGAAGAGATCAAGTGCTTGAAGCTTGCCGTCCATTGTGGTGACAATGTACTTGTGAAGATATGCTGAAGAGTGGCTCACCCATAGTGGAGTATGGGGGAACAATCTACTAGTCTTCACCGAGACAACGCAATCAAGAAAGGTGGTCCAACTTGAGGAAGTCAAGATCGTCTACATCTAGCTCAAGTGGACTTTGTGCAAAGCAAAGGTTTGCCCTTGATAGGTTTTCTGTTTTACCGGTCTCGTGGTGGTAGTTGGGAGACCGGGTTATAGGATCGTTTGTCGTACTATCAAGGGGGGCTCTCAAGTTGATAGCTTGATCGTATCGTTAGTAGAGAGCTCAAACCATTGCATCCTTGCATCATCTTTATTGGTTCTTGTTTGGTTCTTCTCCTTGTGAGATTTAGAGCTTATGGTCATCTTGATGACAAGCTCGAGTTCATCGAAAACGGAGTTCACATGCATCTTATATTATGTTTTTAATGTTGGAGGTTATGCCGGTTCTTCCCTGATGGAGTTTTCACTCCTCTATATCTTAGGCATACCTCCCCGCCTCTTCTTACTATAACCCTTTGCTCTTTGGATGCTACTCGTTGTCATCTATCCAACAAGCTTGAGTTTGCTCAATTCGGAGCTCACATGAAGAAGTTATGGCAGTTCTGGTTTTCCTGCATCCTCTGTTTTCTCTGCTGTGTTCTTGAAAGCCTCAAGCGGTAGTAATGCTCTCCGAGCGGTAGTACCGCTTGTAAGCAGTAGTACCGAGCGGTAGTACCACGGCCGTGTGCTGCGCATAGTACCGCGGCTTTTGGGATGCGATTTTTTGTGTCGGGTTTCGTGGTAAGCGGTACTACCTCTCCCCTCGAGCGGTAGTACCTCTTATAAGCGGTACTACCTCTCCCCCCGAGCGGTAGTACCTCTTATAAGCGGTACTACCTCTCCCCTCGAGCGGTAGTACCTCTTATAAGCGGTACTACCTCTCCCCAGAGCGGTACTGCCTCTCTGGTAGATTTTTAGCTCGTGTTTTTCTCTCTCGTTGGGCTGTTTTGACCGTGCTGAGCGGTAGTACCGCTCCTCCAGCGGTAGTACCGCTCGTGGAGCGGTAGTACCGCTCGTGTGCGGGCTGAGCACATAACGGTTGGATTCGGGAGGCCCTATTAAAGGGGGTCTTCTTCCCCAATGAACCTTATCTCTTGAGCTCGTGTTCTTCGCCCATTGTTGACCTTCTTCGAGCTTGCTATCTCTCATTCCCTCCATGGATTATTGCTAGTTTTTATGGGAAAAGAGAGAGGAGATCTAGATCCACATTTCCACCAATCACTTTCTCCTCTAGGTGAGGGGAACCCCTTGGATCTAGATCTTGGAGTTGTTGGTGTTCTCCTTCTTGTTCTTCCTCTCTTTTCCCTCCCTAGCATTAGTTGCTTTGGTGGGATTAGAGAGACAAGGACTTGGGCACTCCGTGTGCCCTTGCCATTGCATTTGGTGCATCGGTTTGAGTTCTCCACGGTGATACGTGGAAGTGAAGTTGAGAAGCTTATTACTCTTGGGTGTTTGGGCACCCTAGAGCTTGTTCCTCTTGGGTGCCTTAGTGCCCTAGACGGTTGGTGTTGTTCGGAGCTTAATCATTGTGGTGTAAAGCTCCGGGCAAGCGTCGGGGTCTCCAATTAGGTTGTGGAGATTGGCCCGAGAAATTTGACGGGTACTGGTGACCGCCCCCAAAGGTTGCCAAAGTGTACGGGTTCGGTGACCGCCCCCAAGGGTTGCCATTTGTACGGGTACAGTGACTGCCCTCAAGGGTCCCTTAGTGGAATCACGGCATCTTGCATTGTGCGAGGGCGTGAGGAGATTACGGTGGCCCTAGTGGCTTCTTGGGGAGCATTGTGCCTCCACACCGCTCCAAACGGAGATTAGCATCCGCAAGGGTGTGAACTTCGGGACACATCGTCGTCTCCGCGTTCCTCGGTTATCTCTTATCCGAGCCCTTTACTTATGCACCATACTTTGTGATAGCCATATTGTTTCTTGTCATATATCTTGCTATCACCTAGTTGTTATCTTGCTTAGCATAAGTTGTTGGTGCACATAGGTGAGCCTAGTTGTTGTAGGTTTTGTTCTTGACAAATTAACCGCTAGGTTTATTCCACATTTGTTCAAGTCTAAACCGTAATCATTTTAAAGCGCCTATTCACCCCCCTCTAGGCGACATCCACAATCTTTCACGTGACATACATCACATACGGCTACATACTCGGCAATGTCCTTCTTCATTCCCGTCCACCAGAAACGCTCCTTCAAATCCAAATACCTTTTAGTGTTTCTGGGGTGTATCAAGTATGGTGAATCATGTGCTTCCTGTAGTATCAACTTCCTGATCTCGGCGTTGTTGGGCACATAGACTCGATCCTCAAACCACAAGGTGTTGTGTTCGTCCTCACGAAAACCCTTGGCTTTTCCTTCATTCATCTTCTCCTTTATTTCTGCAATTTCTTTGTCATCCTTCTGAGCTTCTCGTATCTTTCCCAATATTGTTGACTGAACCTCCAGGGCTGCAACAAAACCTCTAGGGACTATCTCCAAACAAAGCTCCCTAAGCTCTTCTACTAACTCCGTTGGCAATCCTCCGTTTACTAGGGTATTGACATAACTCTTCCAGCTCAAAGCATCTGCCACGACATTGGCCTTGCCTGGATGATAATGCAGCTTCATATCATAATCCTTTATGAGCTCCAACCATCTCCTCTGTCTGAGGTTTAGCTCCTTCTGGGTGAAAATGTACCTCAAACTCTTGTGATCTGTGTACACATCACAACGATTTCCAATAAGGAAATGTCTCCAGGTTTTGAGCGCATGCACTACCGCTGCTAGCTCCAAATCATGCATAGCATAATTCAACTCGTGCGGTCGAAGTTGACGGGATGCATAAGAAATAACTCTTCCGTCCTGCATGAGTACTCCTCCAAGTCCTAAGCGTGAAGCGTCGCAATACACTTGGAAATCCTTGCATATATCTGGCAAGATCAACATTGGGGCTGTCGTCAAACGTTTCTTCAACTCCTGGAAACTTTCTTCGCACTCTTCAGTCCAATAAAACTTTGTGTCCTTCTTCAACAATGCCATCATAGGCTTTGCAATCTTGGAGAAATTCTCTTTGAATCTCCGGTAATATCCCGCGAGTCCAAGAAAACTGCGGATTTCTCCAACTGAGGTGGGTGCCAACCACTCAGTGACTGCATGCACCTTGATAGGATCCACTGCTATACCTTCTCCTGATATAACATGTCCTAAGAATCCAACTTCCTTCAACCAAAACTCACATTTGCTGAACTTGGCATATAACTGGTGTTCTCTGAGCTTCTCCAAAACCAAACGCAAATGCCCCTCGTGTTCCTCTTCATTCTTCGAATACACCAAGATATCATCAATGAATACCACGACAAACTTATCCAAGAATTCCATGAACACCTTATTCATCATACTCATGAAATAGGCAGGGGCGTTAGTCAATCCAAATGGCATAACTGTATACTCATATAGCCCATACCTTGTGGTGAAGGCTGTCTTAGGTATATCTTTTTCTTGAATCTTCAATTGGTGGTATCCTGATCGTAGATCGATCTTGGAGAATACTTTAGCTCCTTGAAGTTGGTCAAACAAATCATTGATCATCGGCAGTGGGTACTTATTCTTAATCGTCACTTTGTTCAGTGCCCGATAATCAACGAACATTATTAAAGATCCATCCTTCTTGACCAAGAGCACTGGGGCTCCCCAGGGTGATGAACTTCGTCGAATGAGTCCTTTCTCCAATAACTCCTTAATCTGCTTCTTGATCTCCTCTAGATCATTCGCTGGCATCTGGTATGGTCTCTTCGATATTGGTCCGGTGCCTGGCAATAGTTATATCAAAAACTCAGTGTCTCTATCTGGCGGCATGCCTGGTAGCTCCTGTGGAAATACATCCGACTAATCCTTTACTACAGGAACTTCTTCCTGAACAACTCCCGAGAGAGAATTTACTTGTGTCCTCCTAGGCGCATGCCTAGATACATACTTGATCCTTTTTTCCTCTAGGGTGGTAAGTAAAATCGACTTACTGACACAATCGATGTTCCCTCATACATCGATAGCCAATCCATACATAGTATCACATCCAATCCTTGTGACTCCAAAACTATCAGGTCTGAGGGGAAAACACGGCGTCCAATGGTCAATGGCATTTGAAAACATCCTTGGTTTGCCATATATTCAGCTCCTGGTGAGCTTACTAACATAGGGGTCATAAGTAATTTGGTGGGCAACTTATATCTATCCACGAATCCCCTTGAAATGTATGAATGTGATGCACCAGTATAAAAAAGAACTATTGCGGTAAATGACTTAACCATAAACTTACCGACAACAGCATGAGGCTGCTCTTCAACCTCCTCCACATTCACGTGGTTCACTTGTCCCCTGTTGAAACGGTTGGGTTTCTTCCCAACGCTTCCATTGCCGTTTCCATTCTTCGCTTCTGGGCACTCCGCTGCATAGTGTCCATTCTTCCCGCACTTGAAACAGGTAATGTGACCTAAATCCCTCTTGGCGGGTGTGGCTGGAGTGGAGCAGTTCTGATTATTGCTTGCTCCATTTCCATTCCCATTCTTGGACCATTGTGGTTATGAGAACTCCCTCCATTATGGGTGTGGCTTCCATGGTTATGGGTGTAACCTCCCGAGTTCGGGGTGAAATGGGGCTTCTGCTGGGCTCCATAATTATTCTTTCCTTGTCCATACTTCCTCTTGATGCTCTCAATCTGCTGTTGCTTCCCTTCAATCATAAGAGCCTTGTCTACCAACTCCTGGTAGTTGTTGAATGTTGCCACCACCAACTGTATGCTCATCTCATCATTTAGCCCTTCCACAAACTTCTCCTGCTTTGCGGCATCTATGGCCACATCATCTGGGGCATAGCGAGATAGAGTACTAAACTCATCTACGTACTGGGCCAAAATATGATTCCCTTGGCGCAAGTTGCGAAACTCACGCTTCTTCATGCTCATAGCTCCAGTTGAGACATGGGCGATGCGAAAAGCTTGCTGAAACTGATCCCAAGTGACATTGGCTATAGGAAAAGTGGATGTGTAATTCTCCCACCTTGAGGCTGCTAGTTCATCCAATTGATGTGCGGAAAAACGCACCTTCTCAGCATCTATGCAACCTGCGGTGGTCAACTCCCTTCCAATCTTGCGTGGCCACTCATCAGCAACTATTGGCTCAACGCTACTAGAAAACATCGGTGGCTGCAACCTTAGAAAATGGGCAAGGTTGTCCACTGGTGGTGGTGATGGAGGGTTGTTGTTGTTCTGATTGTTCTGGTTGTTCTGGACAAGAAGTTGCATCAAAGTGTTCTGCTGCTGGATCAACTGAGTGAGCTCAGGGGGAAACTGAAATCCGGGCTCACGTCTCGAAGGCATATGATGAGTTTAGAGGGAAGAGATTAGAATAGAAATGAGGTCTAGGGGGAAATTCACTACCCATAGCACATGAGACAAACACAATCATATCACACCAATCAATTTCAAACAAGGGCATACAAAGGATCTAACTAACGTTACAAAAGTGCTCTAACTTCTACTATATGGGGGAAAACTACTAGTCATATGGTGGTCATCTAGAAATTTTGATCGGCGGGAGATTCCATGATATCTGCTCTAGCTTCATCTTCATAGTCATCATCACTATCATCAGGGTCTGAGTCGGTCTCGTGGAGGATGATGTAGTCCTCAGAACGAATCTCCTGGGGTTCGTTTTCTTCTCCTCCTAGCATGGGATCTCCCATGAGTACTCCTAGCCTCCTAGTCAGGTCGTCATTCTTCTCCACAAGTATTGCTATTTCCTCCTCGTATCCTTCACGTGAAAACTTGAGTTCCTCTTCTAGCTCCGAGTTCCTGGTTAATGCCTTCTTCAAATCTATCATGCCTGCACACATCTGTTGCTCCTGTCGACGAATGTGCTGATTTAACTCCTGGATGAAAGTTGCAATGGACCTGTCCTTCCTGGTACTGATCATGTCCCATTGCTCATCTCGGCGCCCGCATATCTGGTAGATAGTGTCCTTCAGTTCTTGTTTGTAGACTTCTCCAATTCGTCCAATAGCAATGTGGGCGGCCATACTGTTGCCTAGGCTCCAGGTTGGCGCATCAAAGGAAAACTCTATGGGCTCAGTGGATGGTACGAATGTCCTCCCGGGAATTTGAACTTGAATATTCCATCGCTCCTCTTCTGGTAAAGTGGCAGTGTAGGTCTCGGTGGAGCTTGGTATTCCGATGTTCAGGTACCTAGTGACTTCCTTCAAGTGTCGTCCAAAAGGTGTGTCTTCATCCGGTTGAGTGAACTTGTTCCTTGGGTCCACAATCCTAAAGAGTAAAAAATGGAGATGAGTTAGAAATGAGTAGATAAGAGTGACCTAAGGTTTATCTTAGTGGTCATGTCCTACATTTAGCGTGTGCTCTGATACCATCTTGTAGCGACCACGATCCTAATTGACCAAAGTCTCTATGTTCTGTGTCATCCCTGGATTGGTAATGCTGACACACACAGTACTTGAAGGATTTATAACAGAGTGGCAATCACACACTTATTACATCGAATGTCTCAAAAGAGAACTTACTACAAAATAATATGGCATAAGGCCATCTAACACGATAACAGCGGAAGGCTAGGAAGATAAGTGAGTCCATCAACTACAATGGCATAGCTGAGTGCATGACAAACGACCTAGGGCACCTTACTCTTCTTCTGAAAAGTCTGCAACATGACATGTTGCAGCCCGAAATAGTCAGCACATGGTATATGCTGGCAAGATAACACAGTAGAGCAAGTAACAGAATAAAGGCTAACATTATATGCATATATGGCTGGTGGAGGCTCTAAGGTTAAAGTTTTTGCATAAAGCCAATTTTTCCCTACAACAAAGGAATAACTTTTATTTTAACTATCATGGTAGTTGAAACATCATTGAGAAGGTTCCTCCAACTCAATCCCAATTAAAGCCATCTTTATTAACCAAACAAATTAGTTGTAGAGTGATGAGATCAATCCAATAATTCAAGTACCAGATACTCAAGATGTCCATAACCGGGGACACGACTAATCATGATTAGTTTGTACACTCTTTAGAGGTTTGCGCACTTTTCCCCACAAGACTCGATCTCCTCCGTGTTGGGGAACGTAGTATTTTAAAATTTTCCTACGATCACGCAAGATCTATCTACCAGATGCATAGCAACGAGAGGGAAGAGTGTGTCTACTTACCCTCGTAGACTGGAAGCGGAAGCGTCAAGTGACGCGGTTGATGTAGTCGAACTTCTTCGCGATTCAACCGATCAAGCACCGAACGTACGGCACCTCCGCGTTCAGCACACGTTCAGCTTGGTGACGTCCCACGAGCTCTTGATCCAGTTGAGCTTCACGGGAGAGTTTCGTCAGCACGACGGCGTGGTGACGGATATGATGTATTCACCGGTGCAGGGCTTCGCCTAAGCACCGCGACGGTATGACCGAGGTGTGTTTCTGTGGAGGGGGGCACCGCACACGGCTGGAACAATTCAACTTGTGTGTCTTTGGGTGCCCCCCTGCCCCCGTATATAAAGGAGCAAGGGGGAGGCCGGCCGGCCCTTGTTTGGTGCGGCTAGGGTTGCAATCCTACTAGGAATAGGATTGCAATCCTATTCCTAGTAGGAATCACCAAAAGAAGGAAGAGAGGGAAAGGAAAAAGGGAGAGGTGGCGCCTCCCAATCCTAGTCCAACTAGGAACCCTAGGTGGGGCGCCGGCCAGCCCTATGGGCTGCCTCTCTCTTTCCCTTAAGGCCCACTATGGACCATCCCCCCTCGTAGGGGGTTCCGGTAACCCCTTCCGGCAATCCCGTTAAATCCGAAACTTTTCCGGTATACTTCCGGTGTCCGAATATAGTCGTCCAATATATCAATCTTTATGTCTTGGACATTCCGAGACTCCTCGTCATGTCCGTGATCTCATCCGGGACTCCGAACTACCTTCGGTACATCAATACTCATAAACTCATAATACCGATCGTCATCAAACGTTAAGCGTGCGGACCCTACGGGTTCGAGAACTATGTAGACATGACCGAGACTCATCTCCGGTCAATAACCAATAGCGGAACCTGGATGTTCATATTGGCTCCTACATATTCTACGAAGATCTTTTATCGGTCAGAACCGCATAACAACATACGTTGTTCCTTTTGTCAACGGTGTGTTACTTGCCCGAGATTCGATCGTCGGTATCTCTATACCTAGTTCAATCTCGTTACCGGCAAGTCTCTTTACTCGTTCCGTAACACATCATCTCGCGACTAACTCATTAGTCTTTTGCTTGCAAGGCTTATTGTGATGTGTGTTACCGAGAGGGCCCAGAGATACTTCTCCGACACTCGGAGTGACAAATCCTAATCTTGATCTATGCCAACACCACGAATACTTTCGGAGACACCTATAGAGCATCTTTATGATCACCCAGTTACGTTGTGACGTTTGATAGCACACAAGGTGCTCCTACGGTATTCGGGAGTTGCATAATCTCATAGTCATAGGAACATGTATAAGTCATGAAGAAAGCAATAGCAGTAAAACTAAACAATCATTGTGCTATGCTAACGGATGGGTCTTGTCCATCACATCATTCTCCTAATGATGTGATCCCGTTGATCAAATGACAACTCATGTCTATGGCTAGGAAACATAACCATCTTTGATCAATGAGCTAGTCTAGTAGAGGCATACTAGGGACATACTGTTTTGTCTATGTATCCACACATGTACTAAGTTTCCGGTTAATACAATTCTAGCATGAATAATAAACATTTATCATGATATAAGGAAATATAAATAACAACTTTATTATTGCCTCTAGGGCATATTTCCTTCACTCCGTTGGTTTTCTCGCACTGCATGGTGTTTGAGAAACGGATGACCGAGACACAGTCTTTTAGAAGCATTTACACTTTACCCCGGGTGGAGCCGTACACCTACTTTCCCTACATATGATAGTCCACCACTAAAAGATCTCACACAACATACACAACTATGCCAGAGCCCATAATGGCATTGTGGCTGCACACGGAAGTTTCTAGCATGAATAGTTTTATGATCCCTTTGAGCCTGGGTGGCATTCCATAGGATAATCACACGGTTCCTCCGGGATTTCCTAGGACAACACTGGATTCTCCAGGTGCCCTGCAACCAATCCACCCAGATGTGTATTAAAGTTGCCACCTTAACTTGAACCATTAATTAACAATCTCACATCTGTCATGGATACTCTGAAACCCAATCCACGTCAACGAGCATAGCATGGCAACCTAAGCATACCGTAGAAGTAACTCCCAAGGGTTTGATAATAATGCAGGTAATAGGTTCTACCACAATCTACTTCCCGGACCCACATGTTAAGAGATCCTACTCATGCAATGTGTGAGGGTATGATCTAATGCGTAAAAACTAGGTAATAAAGGGTAAGATCAAAGTGTTACTTGCCTTGCTGACGATTCGCAAAACCTAGGGACTCGTAGTAGCATGCTTCACACTCCAGGAATTCTATCGCAAGCAAACAATAGCACTCATAAGAAACCAAGCAAAGATGCGCAGGTAAAACTAAAATAAGAAGATTTAACCAGAAAGTTCAACTGAAGAGCTCCGGTTTGCAAAAAGAATCAAATCAAACGGAGTAACGAAACTCAAACTATGAAAGAAACAAGATCCGTTTACTAGATTGAACTAAAGTCAAATTTTACAGTACCATAACCTTGTTCAAGTTGGTTTAACGGAAAGAGGGCTTCGATATGAAGATCTTGGTGCTTGAATCGCCTAATTCTGACTAATGAGCGAAAAGTTAAACTAAAACGAAGATCAGGGCAGAAATCGCGATAAAAAATAATCGCGAAAAAAACCCTGAAAAAGAAAACCGACGAACAGGCTAACGAACGAACGTTCACTGCTATGACTAACGGGCGAACAACATTCGTTAAAATGAACGTACGGACGAACGTCCGCTATTTAACCGAACCGAGAAAACCGAAACTAAACAAAAAAACGAGATCAAGGGTTTCTAAAAAAACCAACGGTTTTCCCGAGAAAACCGGACGGCGGCGGCGGCTACCTCGGCGTCGGTGGGCAGCGGCTCCGGCGGTGGGGACTCTGGCGGCGGCAGTGGGCGGCGGCTTTGCGGGGCGGCGGCGGATGGGCCTCGAACCCCTCGTTGGATTACCCCAAGTGGAAGGTGTAAGATGCAGTAAGTAGAAGTGCTCTCCCCTAGCAAAGATGCCAAGGGTCGAATCCCCAGAGACTCCTAGGTTCAACAGGTAGGTGTCAACTGCTAACGACGCAATTAGCAATCAACGTGGACCTGCACACAGATACAAATAACTTTGCTCCCAACGAGTACAGAGAGGTTGTCAATCTCTCCGGCCTTGTAGTTCACAAAGGGTTAAAAGCAATATGATAGTAGTGATAGATAGTAATTTGCAATAGTAAGTAAAATAGCGGAAAAGTAAATAGTGTATGTGATCAATGATGGTAATATGGACCGGAGTCACATGATGTTCACTAGTGATGTCTCTCTCCCAAAAGACGATAAAACAGCTATGCGAGGTAACAAATTACAGCTGGGCAATTGACAGGACCACGAACGCAAACCAATGCTGACTACATTGCAAGAAAGGTTGAGGTTCAAAGCATGGGCGGTATGCCAAAGTAAGTAGACCGAAATCCATCTGCATCTACTACTAACTATCCACCTTGAGATATCTATCCAGAACATCTCGCTGGTATTAAGTTGCGAGTCCCACCCATAGTGTAAACTCAATGCAACAGACAACTGCATTAAAAGAACTTTGCGTAAAGTAAACAATCCTTGCACCCGCGGGCACAAGCACCGTTGTTTTCCCCCTTGTGGCAACAGCACATCCCCTAGACACATGTTTCTGTCACTCAAGCTAGTCATCGAGGGGCATGAACCCACAATCGAGCATAACGTTCCCTCTTGGAGTCACTACCTACTACTTGGCCAAAGCAATAAATAACAACGGAGAACATGCAAGAATTACTTATGAACTAAAATATAAAAGAGGTGAATCAAATATATTACTCAAGATCAATCTGAACATAATCTCATAATCCATCGGATCCCAGCGAACTCAACATAGCAACAACACAAGGATTACATAGGTGCCTCGATCATGTAGGGCAGCTCACGAGGACTAATTAGTGAAGCACAAGAACGGGAGGATAACATCACATAGCTACTGGTCATGGACTCATGGTCCAAGGGAGACTACTCACGAGTCATCCGGGAGGCGTCCATGGTGGTGGAGAAGCTCCCGATGGTGATCCTCCCCTCCGGCAGGGTGCCGGGAAGAGTTCTCCTGGTGCTCCCGATCTTGGAAGCGGCGGCGGCGGAACAGAGATGGGATCACGAAAAGAAGTCCTGTTTCAAGGGTTATGGGGGACCCTTTAAATATCTGCCAAAGTAGGGCACCGGGGGGCTCTCGGGGTGCCGAGGCGCCCCCCCGGCGCGGCCCAGGGTGGGGGCGCGCCCACAGGGTGCCTGGGGGCCCTGTGCCCCCCCAGGCTCCCCTTCGAAAGCAGTGTCGTTCCTGATACGCTGATTTTTTATATATTTTTTCTGGATTTTTCTGGGCAGTTCTCGAAACGTGAAAACCTGAAATACAAAAACAGCCGAAAACAGAAACTGGCACTGGGGTGCACTGGATTAGTAAGTTAGTCCAAATATGATCAAAAGTGTATGGAAGTGTATGAATATCATAGCAATATCACCCAAAAGTGGCATGGAGCAAGCAGAAATTATAGATACGTTTTGGACGTATCAGCGGCGTCGCGACGGGAGGCGGCGCAACGACGGGAGGCGGAGCGACGGCGCATGCACGGCGGCGGGAGGTGCTAGGGTTTCGGGCGGGGCTGGCGGCTTCGCGGGCCTCGGCCCTCGCCTTATAAAGCCGGCCGGGCCGGAGTCCAGGTCGGACACGGCCTGGTAAGGCGGTGCACTTTTTTTTATAAACAGTCCCGACATAGCAAAACGGACAAAAGAAATACTAAACGGACATGTAAAAAAATCCAAAATGAATTTTCACCGTCCGCTAATAATATTTAGGACAAAGTGAACATTTTCCCGGACCTAAATGCAATTTTGAAAAACGCGTATTTTCCCTATGCAAATAAATCCAAATAAAATACAAAAAATGATTTTATATATTTTCCTCCAATATTTCTTTTGTTTTGGAGAAGTCATATTATCTCCGCTCATATATTTTATTATGAAATATTTTCGGAGAGAAAAACAATTAAAACCAAAGTGATCCTCGTCTCGATATTTGAGAAACCTCAAATATGAAAACGGTAAAATCCCCAACTCTCTCCGTGGGTCCTTGAGTTGCTTAGAATTTCGAGGATCGCAACACACGAATGCAATAAAAATAT
Organism: Secale cereale; assembly: GCA_902687465.1. Taxonomy (NCBI): domain Eukaryota; kingdom Viridiplantae; phylum Streptophyta; class Magnoliopsida; order Poales; family Poaceae; genus Secale; species Secale cereale. The sequence continues at coordinate 526,395,300 of LR738714.1, read as the reverse complement.
GATATGCAAGATGACCTATGTATAACATTCCAGATTGAAAATTTGGGATGTTACACACATTGACCACTATCGAGCATGCATCTAGTGTATTCAGTTCATGGAGAAACGGAGTAATGCAATAAGAACTATGACATTATGTAGACGAGATCTATTCATGTAGAAATAGCCCCTGTCTTGTTATCCTTAATAGCAACGATATAGGCGCGTCTTGCTGCCCCTTGTGTCACTGGGATAGGACACCGCAAGATCGAACCCATCACAAAGCACCTCTTCCCATGGCAAGAAAAATCAATCTAGTTGTCCTAACTAAACCAAAGATTCTAACAAGAAATACGAGGCTATAAGTAATCATGCATATAAGATATCAAAGAGGACTCAAAGAACTTTCATGGATATAGATTTGTTCATACACTCAAAATTCATTGGATCCCAACAAACACATCGCAAAAGTGTTACATCAACTAGGTATCCAAGAGACCATTGTATTGAGAATCAACAAGAGAGAAGAAGCCATCTAGCTACTTCCTACGGACTCGTAGGTCTACGGTGAACTACTCATGCATCATCGGATAGGCACCAGTGAGGATGATGAACCTCTAGATTGGATCTCGTGGTTCTGGAACTTGCGCGGCTGGAATTGTTTTTCATCGACTCCCCTAGGGTTTCTGGAAAATTTGGTGATTTATAGGGCGAAGAGGCGGTGCGGGGGGTCACCGAGGGAGTGCAACCCCCTAGGGCGCGCCCTGGTGGGTTGTGCCCACCTCGGGCATTCCCTCTAGTACTTCTTTGGCCCATCCCGTGTCTTGTTGTCCAGAAAAGTTCTCCAAAAAGTTTTGCCACGTTTGGACTCCGTTTGGTATTGATTTTCTGCGACGTAAAAAATAGTTATTAGCTAGATGGCTTCTTCTCTCTTTTTGGATCTCAATACCAAGTTCACCTCGATCTTCGAGGAGATCTATTCGATGTAATCTTTTTGCGGTGTGTTTGTCGAGATCCCATGAATTGTGGGTTTATGATCAAGATTATCTACGAGAAATATTTGATTCTTTTCTGAAATCTTTTATGTATGATTATAATATCCTTGCAAGTCTCTTCGAATTATCGGTTTTGTTTGGCCTACTAGATCTATAGTTCTTGCAATGGGAGAAGTGCTTGGCTTTGGGTTCAATCTTGCGGTGTCCTTTCCCAGTGATAGCAGGGGCATCAAGGCACGTATTGTGTTGTTGCCATCGAGGATAAAAATATGGGGTTTATATCATATTGCTTGAGTTTATTCCTCTACATCATGTCATCTTGCTTAAAGCATTACTCTGTTCTTATGAACTTAATACTCTAGATGCATGCTGGATAGCGGTCGATGTGTGGAGTAATACTAGTAGATGCAGAATCGTCTCGGTCTACTTGTCACCGACGTGATGCCTATATATAATGCTCATGCCTAGATATTCTCGTAACTATGCACTTTTCTATCAATTGCTCGAGAGTAATTTGTTCACCCACCGTAGAATTCTGCTATCATGTGAGTAGCCACTAGTGAAACCTATGGCCCCCGGGTCTATTCTCAACATATTAATCTTCCAATCTACCTTTACTTTGCTTTATTTACTTTCTGTTCTTATATCCAAAAATACCAAAAATATCATATTATCCTATCTATCAGATCTCACTTTCGTAAGTGACCGTAAAGGGATTGACAACCCCTTATCGCGTTGGCTGCAAAGTTCTTATTTGTTTGTGCAGGTGCGAGGGACTCGCACGTGGTCTCCTACTGGATTGATACCTTGGTTCTCAAAAATTGAGGGAAATACTTATGCTACTATGCTGCATCATCCTTTCCTCTTCGAGGGAACACAACGCAAGCTCGAGAAGTAGCAAGAAGAATTTCTGGCGCCGTTGCCGGGGAGGCTTACACAAAAGTCATATACCAAGTACCTATCACAAACCCTTATCCTTCGCATTACATTTATTTGCCTCTCGTTTTCCTCTCCCCCACTTCACCCTTGCTATTTTATTTGCCCTTCTTTTGCCGTGTGTTTACCGTTCGCTTGCTTCTTGTTTTGCTTGTGAGTTGGATAGCTTGCTTGTCACTATGGCTTAGAACAATACCAAATTGTGTGACTTCTCCAATACCAACAATAATGATTTTATTAGCACTCCGATTGCTCCTATCACTGATGCTGAATCTTGTGAGATCAATGTTGCCTTGTTGAATCTTGTCATGAAAGATCAGTTTTCCAGCCTTCCTAGTGAAGATGCCGCTACCCATCTAAACAACTTTGTTGATTTGTGTGATACGCAAAAGAAGAGGGATACAGATAATGATATTGTTAAATTGAAGCTATTTCCGTTTTCACTTAGAGATCGTGCTAAAACTTGGTTTTCCTCTTTGCCTAGAAACAGTATCGATTCATGGAATAAGTGCAAAGATGCTTTTTATCTCTATGTATTATCCTCCCGCTAAGATTATCTCTCTTAGAAACAATATTATGAATTTTAAGCAACTAGATCATGAGCATGTTGCACAAGCTTGAGAGAGAATGAAATTAATGATGCGTAATTTCCCTACACATGGTTTGAACTTATGGACGATTATACAAAACTTTTATGCTGGCTTGAATTTTGCTTCTAGAATTTTTTAGATTCGGCCGCGGGAGGCACTTTCATGGAAACTACCTTAGGAGAAGCTACCAAACTCCTAGATAATATTATGGTTAACTACTCTCAATGGCACACCAAAAGATCTACTAGTAAAAAAGTGCATGCTATTGAAGAGATTAGTGTTTTGAGTGGAAAGATGGATGAACTTATGAAATTATTTGCTACTAAGAGTGCTTCTTCTGATCCTAATGATATGCCTTTATCCATGTTGATTGAAAATAACAATGAATCTTTGGATGTGAATTTTGTTGGTAGGAATAATTTTGGTAACAATGCTTATAGAGGACACTTTAATCCTAGGCCTTTTCCTAGTAATTCCTCTAATAATTATGGTAATTCCTACAATAACTCTTATGGAAATTCTGGTAAGATGCCTTCTGAATTTGAAACTAGTGTTAAGGAGTTTATGAATTCGCAAAAGAATTTCAATGCTTTGCTTGAAGAAAAATTGCTTAAGATTGATGAGTTGGCTAGAAGCATGGATATAATTACTCTTGATGTTGATTCTTTGAAACTTAGATCAATTCCACCTAAGCATTATATCAATGAGTCTCTCAAAGCCATGAGAATTTCCATTGATGAATGCAAAGAAAGAACCGCTAGGATGCGTGCTAAAAAAGAGTGCTTTATGAAAGCATGTTCCTCTAGTTATCATGAAAATAAAGATGAAGATCTGAAAGTTATTGATGTGTCTCCTATTAGATCCTTGTTTTCTAGTATGAATCTTGATAAAGATGGGACTGGAGATGAGTCTACTTTAGTTAAAAGGCGTCCCAATGATTCGGAGTTTTTAGATCTTGATGCTAAAATTGTTAAAAGTGGGATTGAAGAGATTAAAACTTTGCATAGTGATGAACCCACTATTTTTGATTTCAAGGGATTCAATTATGATAATTTCTCTTTAATAGATTGTATTTCCTTGTTGCAATTCATACTAAATTCTCCGCATGCTTATAGTCAAAATAAGGCTTTTACCAAACACATAGTTGATGCTTTGATGCAATCTTATGAAGAAAAACTTGAATTAGAAGTTTCTATCCCTAGAAAGCTTTATGATGAGTGGGAACCTACTATTAAAATTAAAATTAAAGATCATGTATGCTTTGCCTTGTGTGATTTGGGTGCAAGTGTTTCTACTATCCTAAAACTTTGTGTGATTTGTTAGGGTTCCATGAGCTTGATGATTGTTCTTTAAATTTGCATGTTCCGGATTCTACCATTAAGAAACCTATGGGAAGGACTAATGATGTTCTTATTGTTGCCAATAGGAATTATGTGCCCGTAGATTTCATTGTCCTTGATATAGATTGCAATCCTTCATGTCCTATTATTCTTGGTAGACCTTTCCTTAGAACGATTGGTGCAATTATTGACATGGAGGAAGGAAACATTAGATTCCAATTTCTGTTAAGGAAAGGCATGGAACACTTTCCTAGAAAGAAAATAAAATGACCTTATGATTCTATTATGAGAGCCATTTATGGATTGCCTTCCGAAGATGGCAATACCTAGATCTATCCTTGTATCGTGCCTAGCTAGGGGCGTTAAACGATAGCGCTTGTTGGGAGGCAACCAAGTTTTATTTTATTTGTTTTTGCTTATGTTTAGGAATAAATATTGCATCTATCTTCTGTTTAGATGTGGTTTTGTGTTTTAATTCGTGTTTGTGCCAAGTAGAACCTTTGGGAAGACTTGTGTGAAGTTTATATGATCATGCTGTAAAAAATAGAAACTTTAGCGCTGACGAGATTAGCCACCAGATTTTACTGGAGAGTGATATTTAGTTGATTCTTTTTTCAGATGATTAATAGACAAATTCCTCAGGTTTTCCAATTTATTTCAATTTTTTTGGAGTTACATAAGTATTCGGAAGTTATAGATTACTACAGACTTTTTTGTTTTTGACAGATTCTGTTTTTGGGTGTTGTTTGCTTATTTTGACGCATCTATGAGTAGTATTGGGGAGTGTGAATCATAGAGAAGTTGGAATACAGTAGGTTTAACACCAATATAAACAAAAAATGAGTTCATTACAGTACCTTTGAGTGGTTGTTTATTTTCTTATACTAACGGAGCTCACGAGATTTTTGGCTAAGTTTTGTGTTGTGAAGTTTTCAAGTTTAGAGTATGGCTTTGATGGACTATGGAACAAATAGTGGCAAGAACCTAAGCTTGGGGATGCCCAAGGCACCCCAAGGTAAAATTCAAGTACAACCAAAAGCCTAAGCTTGGGGATGCCCCGGGAAGGCATCCCCTCTTTCGTCTTCATCTATCGGTAACTATACTCGGGACTATATTTTTATTCACCACATGATATGTGTTTTGCGTGGAGCGTCATGTATGATTTGAGTCTTTGCTTTTTAGTTTGCCACAATCATCCTTGCTGGACACACCTTTTGAGAGAGATAAATATGGTTTAGAATTTATTAGAATACTCTATGTGCTTCACTTATATCTTTTGAGCTAGATAGTTTTGCTCTAGTGCTTCACTTATATCTTTTAGAGCACGGTGGTGGTTATATTTTGTAGAAATTGTTGATCCCTCATGCTACACTTATATCCTTTTGAGAGTATTTTAGAACAGCATGGCATTGTGCATTGGTTATGAAACTAGTCCTAATATGATAGGCATCCAAGATGAGTATAGTAAAAACTTTCACATAAAGTGCATTGAATACTAAGAGAAGTTTGATACTTGATGATTGTTTTGAGATATGAGGATGGTGATATTAGAGTCATGCTAGTAGAGTAATTGTGAATTTTAGAAATACTTGTGTTAAGGTTTGGAAGTCCCGTAGCATGCACGTATGGTAACCGTTGTGTGACAAATTTGAAGCATGAGGTATTTCATTGAGTGTCATCCTTTGTGTGGAGGTCGGGGGCGCGCGATGGTTAACTCCTACGAACCTCCCCCCTAGGAGCATGCGTGTAGTACTTTGTTTTGATGACTTGTAGATTTTTGCAATAAGTATGTGAGTTCTTTATGACTAATGTTCAGTCCATGGATTATACGCACTCTCACCCTTCCACCATTGCTAGCCTCTCTCGTACTGCGCAACTTTCACCGGTACCATACACCCACCATATACCTTCCTCAAAACAGCCACCATACCTACCTATCATGGCATTTCCATAGCCATTCCGAGTTATATTGCCATGCAACTTTCCACCGTTCCATCTGTTATGACACACTTCATCATTGTCATATTGCCATGCATGATCATGTAATTGACATCGTATTTGTGGCTAGGCCACCATGCATAATTTTTCATACATGTCACTTTTGATTCATTGCACATCCCGGTACACCACCAGAGGCATTCATATAGAGTCATACTTCGTTCTAGTATCGAGTTGTAATATCGAGTTGTAAATCAATATAAGTATGATGATCATCATTATTAGAGCATTGTCCCAAAGAAAAAAAAAGAAAAAAAGGAAAAAAGAAGGAAAGGCCAAAGAAAAAAGAAAGTCCAAAAAAAGGGGAAAAGTAAAAAAAGAAAAAAAAAGAAAAGGGAAAGAAAAGGGACAATGCTACTATCTTTTTCCACACGTGTGCTTCAAAGTAGCACCATGTTCTTCATGATAGAGAGTCGTGTTTAGTTACTTTCATATACTAGTGGGAATTTTCATTATAGAACTTGGCTTGTATATTCCAACGATGGGCTTCCTCAAATGCCCTAGGTCTTCATGAGCAAGAAAGTTGGATGCACACCCACTTAGTTTCTTTTGTTGAGCTTTCATGCATTTATAGCTCTAGTGCATCTGTTGCATGGCAATCCCTACTCACTCAAATTGATATTTATTGATGGGCATCTCCATAGCCCATTGATACGCCTAGCTAATGTGAGACCATCTTCCTCTTTTTGTGTTCTCCACAACCACCACTCTATTCCACCTATAGTGCTATGTCCATGGCTCGCGCTCAAATATTGCGTGGAAGTTGAAAGAGTTTGAAAAAAATTAAAGTATGAAACAAGTGCTTGGCTGAAATTGGGATTGTGCATGATTGGAATATTTTGTGTGACGAAGATGGAACATAGCCTAACTATATGATTTTGTAGGAATTTACTTTCTTTGGCCATGTTATTTTGAGAAGACATGATTGCTTTGTTAGTATGCTTGAAGTATTATTATTCTTATGTCAATATGAACTTTTGTCTTGAATCTTGCGGATCTGAACATTCATGCCACAACAAAAATAATTACATTGAGAATTATGTTGGTTAGCATTCCACATAAAAAATTCTGTTTTTATCATTTACCTACTCGAGGACGAGCAAGAATTAAGCTTGGGGATGCTTGATACGTCTCCAACGTATCTATAATTTTTGATTGTTCCATGCTGTTATATATTTTGTTTTGGATGTTTAATGGGATTTATTATACAATTTTATATTATTTTTTGGACTAACCTACTAACCCAAGGCCCAGTGCAAATTGCTGTTTTTTTGCCTATTTCAGTGTTTCGTTGAAAATGAATATCAAACGGAGTCCATATGGAATGAAACCTTCGGGAGAGTTATTTTTGGAACCGTATCTTCACGACATACTTGGAGTACACGCGAGGAAACGAAGGAGGGGACCACGAGGGCCCAGGGCGCGCCCCCTCCTACAGGGTGCGCCCCACCCTCGTGGGCCCCCTCTGGCTCCCTCGATGCCCTCCTTCCTCCTATGTATACCCATATACCCTGAAAACATAGAGGCAACACAGAAATCCCTAATTCCACCGCCGCAACCTTCTGTTCCCGTGAGATCCCATCTTGGGGCTAGTTCCGGAGCTCCGCCGGAGGGGGGATCTTCCATGGAGTGCTTCTACATCAACGCCATAGCCTCACCAATGAGTTGTGAGTAGTTTACCACAGACCTTCTGGTCCATAGTTATTAGCTAGATGGCTTCTTCTCTCTTTTTGGATCTCAATACCAAGTTCTCCTCGATCTTCGAGGAGATCTAGTCGATGTAATCTTTTTGCGGTGTGTTTGTCGAGATCCGATGAATTGTGGGTTTATGATCAAGATTATCTACGAGAAATATTTGATTATTTTCTGAAATCTTTTATGTGTGATTATAATATCCTTGCAAGTCTCTTCGAATTATCGGTTTGGTTTGGCCTACTAGATCTATAGTTCTTGCAATGGGAGAAGTGCTTGGCTTTGGGTTCAATCTTGCGGTGTCCTTTCCAAGTGACAACAGGGGCAGCAAGGCACATACTGTATTGTTGCCCTCGAGGATACAAAGATAGGGTTTATATCATATTGCTTGAGTTTATCCCTCTACATCATCTCATCTTGCTTAAAGCATTACTCTGTTCTTATGAACTTAATACTCTAGATGCATGCTGGATAGCGGTCGATGTGTGGAGTAATAGTAGTAGTTCCAGAATCGTTTCGGTCTACTTGTCACGGACGTGATGCCTACATATAATGATCATGCATAGATACTCTCATAACTATGCACTTTTCTATCAATTGCTCGACAATAATTTGTTCACCCACCATAGAATTCTGCTATCATGAGAGAAGCCACTAGTGAAACCTATGGCCCCCGGGTCTATTCTCAACATATTAATCTTCCAATCTACCTTTACTTTGCTTTATTTACTTTCTGTTCTTATATCCAAAAATACCAAAAATATCATATTATCCTATCTATCAGATCTCACTTTTGTAAGTGACCATAAAGGGATTGACAACCCCTTATCGCGTTGGCTGCGAAGTTCTTATTTGTTTGTGTAGGTGCGAGGGACTCGCGCGTGGTCTCCTACTGGATTGATACCTTGGTTCTCAAAAACTGAGGGAAATACTTACGCTACTGTGCTGCATCACCCTTTCCTCTTTGAGGGAATACAACGCAAGCTTGAGAAGTAGCATACAACAAGGATGATTGTGGCAAACTAAAAGGCAAAGACTCAAATCATACAAGACATTCGAAGCAAAACACATATCATGTGGTGAATAAAAATATAGTCTCAAGTAATGTTACCGATAGATGAAGACGAAAGAGGAGATGCCTTCCCGGGGTATCCCCAAGCTTGGGCTTTTGGTTGTCCTTGAATTTTACCTTGGGGTGCCTTGGGCATCCCCAAGATTAGGCTCTTGCCACTCTTTGTTCCATAGTCCTTCAAATCCTTACCCAAAAACTTGAAAACTTCACAACACAAAACTTAACAGAAAATCTCGTGAGCTCCGTTAGTATAAGAAAACGAACCACCACTTTAAGGTACTGTAATGAACTCATTCTTTATTTATATTGGCATTAAACATACTGTATTCCAACTTCTCTATGGTTCAAACCCCCCGATACTAGCCATAGATTCATCAAAATAAGCAGACAACACACGAAAAATAGAATCTGTAAAAAACATAACAGTCTGTAGCAATTTGTAACTTTCGAATACTTGTGTAACTCTAAAAATTCAGAAATAAATTGGTGGACATGAGGAATTTGTCTATTAATCGTCTGAAAAAAGAATCAACTTAAAAGCACTCTCCAGTAAAAAACTGCTAGCTAATCTCGTGAGCTAAAAAGTTTCTATTTTTTTAGAGCATGATCGCAAAGACTTCACCCAAGTCTTCCCAAAGGTTCTACTTGGCACAAACACTAATTAAAACACAAAACCACATCTAAGAAGAGGTTAGATGCATTAATTATTACTAAACAGAAGTAAAAGCAAAGAAAATAAAATTGGAATGCCTCCCAACAAGCGTTATCGTTTAACGCCCCTAGCCAGGCATGATACAAGAATAGATCTAGGTATTGCCATCTTTGGTAGGCAATCCATAAGTGGCTCTGATAATAGATTCATAAGGTAATTTGATTTTCGTTCTAGGAAAGTGTTCCATGCCTTTCCTTAACGGAAATTGGAATCTAATATTTTCTTCCTTCATATCAGTAATTGCACCAATCGTTCTAAGAAAAGGTCTACCAAGAATAATAGGACACGCGGGATTGCAATCTATATCAAGAGCGATGAAATCGATGGGCACATAATTCCTATTTACAACAATAAGAACATCATTAATCCTCCCCATAGGTTTCTTAATGGTAGAATCCGCAAGATGCAAATTTAAAGAAAAATCATCAAGTTCATGGAAACCTAACATATCACACAAAGTTTTTGGAATTGTGGAAACACTAGCACCCAAATCACACAAAGCATAGCATTCATGATCTTTAATATTAATTTTAATAGTAGGTTCCCGCTCATCATAAAGTTTTCTAGGGATAGAAACTTCTAATTCAAGTTTTTCTTCATAAGATTGCATTAAAGCATCAACGATGTGTTTGGTAAAAGCTTTATTTTGACTATAAGCATGAGGATAATTTAGCACGGATTGCAATAAGGGAATACAATCTATCAAAGAGAAATTATCATAATTAAATTCCTTGAAATCCAAAATAGTGGGTTCATTGCTATGTAAAGTTTTGACCTCTTCAATCCCACTTTTAACAATTTTTGCATCAAGATCTAAAAACTCTGAATCATTGGGACGCCCCTTAGCTCAAGTTGACTCATCTCCAGTCCCATCTTTATCAAGATTCATAATAGAAAACAAGGATTTAATAGGGGACACATGTATTACTTTTAGATCTTCATCTTTATTATCATCTAAACCAGAAGAACACGCTTTCACAAAGCGATCTCTTTTACCACGCCTAGCAGTTCTTTCTTTGCACTCATCAATGGAAATTCTAATGGCTTTGAGAGACTCATTGATATTATGCTTAGGTGGAATAGATCTAAGTTTCAAAGAGTCAACATCAAGAGAAATTATATCCACGTTCCTAGCCAACTCATCAATCTTAAGCAATTTCTCTTCAAGCAAAGCATTGAAATTCTTTTGTGAATTCTTTAACACTAGTCTCAAAATCAAAGGGCATCTTATTAAAATTTCCATAAGAGTTGTTGTAGGAATTACTATAATTATTAGAGGAGTTACTAGGGAATGGCCTAGAATTAAAGTTTCCTCTATATGCGTTGTTACCAAAATTATTCCTACCAACAAAATTCACATCCATAGATTCATTATTATTCTAAATCAATGTGGACAAAGGCATATCATTAGGATCAGAAGAAACACTCTTATTAGCAAATAATTTCATAAGTTCATCCATCTTTCCACTCAAAACATTAATCTCTTCAATAACTTTTTTACTAGTGGATCATTCGGTGTGCCATTGAGAGTAATTAACCATAATATTATCTAGGAGTTTAGTAGCTTCTCCTAAAGTGATTTCCATGAAAGTGCCTCCCGGGGCCGAATCTGAAAGATTTCTAGAAGCAAAATTCAATCCAACATAAAAGTTTTGTATAATCATCCAAAAGTTCAAACCATGTGTAAGGCAATTACGTATCATTAATTTCATCCTCTCCCAAGCTTGTGTAACATGCTCATGATCAAGTTGCTTAAAATTCATAATATCGTTTCTAAGAGTTATAATCTTAGTGGGAGGAAAATACTTAGAGGTAAAGGCATCTTTGCACTTATTCCATGAATCAATACTATTTTTAGGCAAAGAAGAGAACCAAGTTTTAGCACGATCTCTAAGAGAAAATGAAAATAGCTTCAATTTAACAATATCATTATCCACATCTCTCTTCCTTTGCATATCGCACAAATCAACAAAGTTGTTTAGATGGGTAGTGGCATCTTCACTAGGAAGGCTAGAAAATTTATCTTTCATAACAAGGTTTAACAGAGCAACATTGATTTCACAAAATTCAGCATCGGTAATAGGAGCAATCGGAGTGCTAATAAAATCATTATTGTTGGTATTGGAAAAGTCACACAATTTAGTATTGTCTTGGGCCATAGTGACGAACAAGCAATCCAACACACAAGCAAACAAGAAGCAAGCGAAAAGAGGCGAATGGAAAAAGGGCGAATAAAACGGCAAAGGTGAAGTGAGGGAGAGGAAAATGAGAGGCAAATGACAAATAATGTAATGCGAGGAATAAAAGTTTGTGGTGGGTACTTGGTATATGACTTGTGCGTAGATCTCCCCGGCAACGGCCCCAGAAATCCTTCTTGCCACCTCTTGAGCATGCGTTCATTTTTCCCTCAAAGAGGAAAGGGTGATGCAGCAAAGTAGCGTAAGTATTTCCCTTAGGTTTTGAGAACCAAGGTATCAATCCAGTAGGAGACTACACGCAAGTCCCACGCACCTGTACAAACAAGTAAGAACCTTGCAACCAACGAAATAAAGGGGTTGTCAATCCCTTCACGCCCACTTACAAAAGTGAGATCTGATAGAGATAATAAGATAAATATTTTTGGTATTTTTGTTGCATAGATTGAAAAGTAAAGATTGCAAAATAAAACATAGCTAGTTGATTGAAGATTAATATGATGGAAGATAGACCTTGGGGCCATAGGTTTCACTACTGGCTTCTCTCAAGATAGCAAATTCTACGGTGGGTGAACAAATTACTGTCGAGCAATTGATAGAAAAGCGCATAGTTATGAGGATATCTAGGCATGATCATGTATATAGGCATCACGTCCGTGACAAGTAGACTGAAACTATTATGCATCTACTACTATTACTCCACACATCGACCGCTATCCAGCATGCATCTAGAGTATTAAGTTCATAAGAACAGAGTAACGCCTTAAGCAAGATGACATGATGTAGAGGGATAAACTCATGCAATATGATATAAACCCCATCTTTTTATCCTCGATGGCAACAATACAATACGTGCCTTCCTGCCCCTGCTGTCACTGGGAAAGGACACTGCAAGATTGAACCCAAAGCTAAGCACTTCTCTCATTGCAAGAAAGATCAATCTAGTAGGCCAAACCAAACTGATAATTCGAAGAGACTTGCAAAGATATTTTAATCATGCATATGAGAATTCAGAGAAGAACCAAATATTGTTCAGAGATAATCTTGATCATGAGCCCACAATTCATCGGATCTCGACAAACACATCGCAAAAAGAATTACATCGAATAGATCTCCAAGAAGATCGAGGAGAACTTTGTATTGAGATACAAAGAGAGGGAAGAAGCCATCTAGCTAATAACTATGGACCCGAAGGTCTATGGTAAACTACTCACAACTCATCGGAGAGGCTATGATGTTGATGTAGAAGCCTCCGTGATCGATCCCCCCTCCGGCGGAGCTCCGGAAAAGGCCCCAAGATGGGATCTCACGGGTACAGAAGGTTACGGCGGTGGAAATAGGGTTTCGTTGTGCTCTCGGATGTTTTCAGGGTATATGAGTATATATAGGACGAAGAAGTATGTCGGTGGAGCTACAAGGGGCCCATGAGGGTGGGGGGGGCACACCCTCCTGCCTCGTGGCCACCTCGTGGCTTCCGTGGCATGTACTCCAAGTCTTCTGGTTTGCATTTGTTCCTAAAACGATCCTCCCGAAGGTTTCATTCCATTTGGACTCCATTTGATATTCCTTTTCTGCGAAACACTGAAATAGGGAAAAAACAACAATTTGCACTTGGCCTTGGGTTGGTAGGTTAGTCCCAAGAATAATATAAAAGTGTATAATAAAGCCCATTAAACATCAAAAATAGATAATATAATAGCATGGAACAATAAAAAATTGTAAATACGTTGGAGACGTATCACATACCTTGATAAGATTTTGAGAAAGTTCAAAATGGATCAGTCCAAGAAAGGGTTCTTGCCTGTTTTGCAAGGTCTGAAGTTGAGTAAGACTCAATGCCCAACGACTACACAGGATAGAAAAAATATGAGTGTTATCCCCTATGCTTCAACCATAGGCTCTATCATGTATGTGATGTTGTGCACAAGATAAGATATCAGCCTTGCCATAAGTATGGCCGGAAGGTTTCAAAGTATTCCTGGAATGGAACACTGGACTGCGGTCAAGAATATCCTTAAGTACATGAAAAGGACTAAGGAAATGTTTCTCGTTTATGGAGGTGATCAAGAGCGCATTGTAAAGGGTTACGTCGATGCAAGATTTGACACTGATCCCGATGACTCTAAGTCTCAAACCGGATATGTATATATTCTAAATGGGGGAGCGGTAAGCTGGTGCAGTTCCAAGCAAAGCATGGTAGCTGATTCTACATGCGAAGCGGAGTACATAGCTACCTCGGAGGTAGCGAAGGGATATTATGCACTATTTTGATAATCCTGAGAAAACCCCATTCAACTTGATAATGGGAGTAACGTTGAATCAACGTGAATACTTTAGGGATTATCACTTGACACAAAAAGGGAAACTATTATGGGATCAAATTCATCTATTGCATTGGTATGCTTATAATCTATGCTTGAGATATGATTATACTTGTTGCTCTAGGATGAATGCTCCACATCTTCCCTTTTCATGCAAATTCAATGATAATGAAACCTTGGCTTCTTATGCTAATGGTATATATGATTAGTATGATGTGGAATGAATAGAAGAATTTGTTGCTTTTAAGGGTGCTTATGAAATTGAATCTTTGTTTGAAAAGTTTGAAGATTTTGGTGATTCAGTTTATAGACCTGAAAATTTTGCAATCCTTAAATATTGCTATGATAATACAAATACAATTCCGATATTGATATATTTATTGAGAAAATCTCCGCTATCCAAGAAGAGACTAATATTTTGCAGGAGTCTATGGAAGAAGAAATTGATGACACTATGAGCTCATTGGATAAAAAAGATGAGGAGGAGAGCAGAGAACAAAAGGAGAAAGAACAGATTAGTTACCCGTGACCACCTTTTGATGAGAGTAACCCCTCAACTGATACGTTGTTTAATGTCCCTTCATTCTTACCAAAGGATGAATGCTATGATCCAGTTGATTCGTTTGAAATATCCCTTTTTGATGATGCTTGCTATGCTTGTGACCAAGATGCCAATATGAATTATGCTTATGGAGATGAACTTGCTATAGTTCATTATGTTAAGAATGAAATTGTTTCTATTGCACCCACACATGATAGTCGTATTATCTTTTTGAATTCTCCAAACTACACTATATCGGAGAAGTTTGCACTTATTAACGATTATATTGATGGGTTTCCTTTTACCGTTGCACATGATGATTTTGATGAATATATTATGCATGTGCTTGCTCTTCCTACTTGCAATTATTATGAGAGAGGATCTACATCTCTGCCTCTCTATGTTTCCAACACGAAAGAATTGCAAGAAACTTCTTATGCTATGTATTGGCCTTACTTGATGTGCATGAATTGTTATTGTATGACATTCCTATCCATAGGAAGAGAGTTAGACTTCGTCATTGCTTGATATATGTTGGTTTGTGCTCACTACTAAATGCCAAATCATTTCTAATTAGAATTGGCTTTGATATACCTTGGGATCCGGGTGGATTCATTACTTGAGCACTATATGCCTAGCTTAATGGCTTTAAAGAAAGCGCTGCCAGGGAGACAGCTCGGAAGTTTTAAAGAGTCATTTATTTCTGTTGTGTGCTTTTATAAAGTTTAAAAACAAAAAATATAGAGGGGAAACTAAAACTTTCACAAAAAGAAAAGTGAAAGTGAGAGGGAGGAGCATTGTGAAAGTGGGAGCTAGCCTTGAACTTTGTTCATGCCCATGGAAACTTTGTGAATCTTAACTACATAAACTTTTCAAAAATAATAATTATCCCCTTGTACAATTCCATTGTATTATAAAAATAATGTGCCAAGAGTTTCCTTTAGGATGATTAGATTGCTTGTTGGCTTGTGCGGTGCAAAAACAGAAACTTTGGCTGTAGTGCGCGATTTTACATTTTTTACTGGAACGTCAAACGGTTCTGAAACTTTTTGCACAACCTTGATATACAAAATGTTTATTGTTTAATAATTTTTTTAGAATTGTTAGAGTTACATAAGTATAGTGAATGTTCATATTGCTATAGACTATCCTGTTTAAGACATATTCTGTTTTTGATGCATTGTTTTGCTTGTTTTGATGAAACTATCGATTCTATCGGTGGTATAAGCCTTGGAGAAGTCATAATACATTATCTACAATGCAAGAACAAACTATGAATTGGTTTGAAACAGTACTTGAAGTAGTGATTTGCATTATTATACTAACGGATCTCATGAGCTTTCTGTTGAGTTTTGTGTGGATGAAGTGTTCAAGGATCGAGAATGTCTCGATGTGAGGAGAAGGAGGAGAGGCAAGAGCTCAATCTTGGCGATGCCCAAGGAACCCCAAGTAAATATTCAAGGAGACTCAAGCGTCTAAGCTTGGGGATGCCCCGAAAGGCATCCCATCTTTCTTCAACAAGTATCGGTATGTTTTCGGATTTGTTTCGTTCACATGATATGCATAAATTCTTGGAGCGTTGTGTGCCTTTTATTTTTCTTCTAATAATTCACCATGCTCGTATGAGAAAGTCCTTGGCCAATTTGTAGAATGCTCATTGCACTTCACTTATATCTTTTGAGTATGGCTTTATAGAATGCTTCATGTGCTTCACTTATATCTTTTGAAGTTTGAATTGCCTATTTCTCTTCACAAAGAAAACCGATGTTCGTAGAATGATCTTTTGCTTCACTTATATTTTTTAGAGCATGATCTTTTGTAGAAAGAATTAAACTCTCATGCTTCACTTATATCTATTTAGAGAGTCAACATGAATTTGACAATTGCATGGTTAGTCATAAAATCCTACATAAAACTTATGGATCACTGAATATGATATGTTTGATTCCTCGCAATATTTTGCGATATAGAGATTATAATATGTGGGAGTGATACGTCTCCAACGTATCTATAATTTTTGATTGTTCCATGCTATTATATATTCTGTTTTGGATGTTTAATGGCCTTTATTATACACTTTATATTATTTTTGGTACTAACCTACTAACCCAAGGCCGAGTGCAAATTGCTGTTTTTTTGCCTACTTCAGTGTTTCGTAGAAAAGGGATATCAAACGGAGTCCAAACGGAATGAAACCTTCCGGAGAGTTATTTTTGGAACCGTATGTTCACAGAAGACTTGGAGTACACGCGAGGGAACGAGAGAGGGAGCCATGAGGGTCCAGGGCGCGCCCAGGGGGGCAGGTGCGCCCCCACCCTCATGGGCCCCCTCTGGCTCCCCGATGCCCTCCTTCCTCCTATATATATCCATGTACCATGAAAACAGAGAAAACCCTAATTCCACCGCCGCAACCTTCTGTTCTTATGAGATCCCATCTTGGGGCCTGTTCCGGAGCTCCGCCGGAGGGGGGGTCAATCACGGAGTGCTTCTACATCAACACCATAGCCTCACCAATGAGTTGTGAGTAGTTTACCACAGACCTTCGGGTCCATAGTTATTAGCTAGATGGCTTCTTCTCTCTTTTTGGATCTCAATACAAAGTTCTCGATCTTCGAGGAGATCTATTCGATGTAATCTTTTTGCGGTGTGTTTGTCGAGATCCGATTAAGTGTGGGTTTATGATCAAGATTATCTATGAACAATATTGGATTCTTCTCTGAAATCTTTTATGTATGATTATAATATCCTTGCAAGTCTCTTCAAATTATTGGTTTGGTTTGGCCTACTAGATCTATAGTTCTTGTAATGGGAGAAGTGCTTGGCTTTGGGTTCAATCTTGCGGTGTCCTTTCCCAGTGACAGCAGGGGCAGGAAGGCACGTATTGTATTGTTGCTATCGATGATAAAAATATGGGGTTTATATCATATTGCTTGAGTTTATCCCTCTACATCATGTCATCTTGCTTAAAGCGTTACATTGTTCTTATGAACTTAATACTCTAGATGCATGCTGGATAGCGGTCGATGTGTGGAGTAATAGTAGTAGATGCAGAATTGTTTCGGTCTACTTGTTACGGACATGATGCCTATATATAATCATGCCTAGATATTCTCATAACTATGCGCTTTTCAATCAATTGCTCGATAGTAATTTGTTCACCCACCGTAGAATTCTGCTTTCATGAGAGAAGCTACTAGTGAAACCTATGGACCCCGGGTCTATCTTTATCATATTACTTTCCTATGAACTAGCCAATTTCTACCACCGTTTCTTGTTTGCTTTATTTACTTTTTGTTCTTATACCAAAAATACCAAAAAAATATTATCCTATCATATCTATCAGATCTCACTTTCGTAAGTGACCGTGAAGGGATTGACAACCCCTTACCGCGTTGGCTGCAAAGTTCTTATTTGTTTGTGCAGCTACGAGGGACTCGCGCGTGGTCTCCTACTGGATTGATACCTTGGTTCTCAAAAACTGAGGGAAATACTTACGCTACTGTGTTGTATCACCCTTTCCTCTTTGAGGGAATACAATGCAAGCTCGAGAAGTAGCAGGGAGGTACTAGTAGATGATCGTGTTTAGTAAGATATTGATGTTAAGGTTTGTGATTCCCGAAGCATGCACATATAGTCTCTCGTTATGATGGGAAGTTGGAGCACAATTTATCCTTGATTGTCTATCTTTGTGTGAAGGTCGGGGGCGCGCGATGGTTAACTCCTACCACCCCCTAGGAACATGCGTAGTATTACTTTGCTTCGAGGGCTAATAAACGTTTCCAATAAGTATGTGAGTTCTTTATGACTAATGTGAGTCCATGGATTATACGCACTCTCACCCATTCATAATTGCTAGCCTCTCTTTTGCCGCGCAACTTTTGCCGGTGCATAAACTTTATTATACCTTCCTCAAAACAGCCACCATACCTACCTATTATGGCATTTCCATAGCCATTCCGAGATATATTGCCATGCACTTCCATCATATAGTTGACTTGAGCATTCATTTTCATATTGCTTTGCATGATTGTAAGACAGCTAGCACGATATTTTCATGGCTTGTCCGTTTTTTGATATCTTTGCTATGCTAGATCATTGCACATCCTGGTACACTGGTAGAGGCATTCATTTAGAGTCATACTTTTTTCATTGGTATTGAGTTGTAATTTTTATTTCTCTTGAGTTATAAGTAAACAGAAGTGTGATGATCATCATTATTCATTTTTAGAGCAGTGCCCCAGTGAGGAAAGGATGATGGAGACTATGATTTCCCCACAAGTCGGGATGAGACTCCGGACAATGAGAGAAAAGAAAAAAAAAGAAAAAAAAAAGAAAAAATAATCAAAGAGAGAAGGGGCATTGTTACTATCCTTTACCACACTTGTGCTTCAAAGTAGCACCATGTTTTCATATGGACTTAGATATGAAAGTTTTTAAATAAGAGAGAGTCCTCAAATAGCTACCCATTAACTTAACTACTCACTTGATCTTCACTTATATCTTTTTGGAGTAGTTTATCATTTACTCTTGTGCTTCACTTATATTATTTGAGAGTTGATAATAGTGATGACAATTTGCACAAGCTATTAAATTGGTCCATATATGATGAGTATCCAAGAAGGATATAGTAAAAACTTTGATGTAGATCATTGGATATGATAAGTTTGATTCCTTGCAATAGTTTTGCGATATCGACATGATAATATGTGAGTCATGTTAGTGAGTAATTGTGGTTTACTAAGAATATTGGTGTTAAGCTCTATGATTCCGTATGCATGCACATTAACTCAATAGTTATTCAATGAAGTTATATCCTACTTGTTGTGCATTATACGGTGTTAGTTACGTTTAATGTTCGTTTATGATGGTTTTCGTTCCCTGGTTGGTCGCTTCTCAATATATTTGCTAGCCTTCACCTTGTACTAAGTAGAAATACTAACTGTGCATCCACATCCTAAAACCCAAGTTGTGCCAAATGATTCCACCATACCTACCTATATGCAGTATTTCCGTGTCGTCCTAAGCAAATTTGTATGTGCCAACTCTAATTTCAAAATAAACTTCTCTTTTGTGTGCCTGTACCGCTCATGAAGCGACAAGGGATGGCTGGTATTTTTTCATGCTAGATGTGTTATTCTCAAGATGAGTGTTTATTCACTTTTCATTGCATGAGAGTACGGCGGTAATAGGGATTCCCAGTCCCGAAATGAAAAATAAATTTACTTTATGTTGTCAAATAATAAATTCCTTGGAAAGTGTCGGTATGAACGGTACCCGTGGATATGGCTAACTGTAGAATGTAAGTATGGTGGTGTTCGCACATGGACACGTCACTGTGTATCCTCGACGCCGGGGGTGATGCACCGCAACTCACGTCGAAGGAGACCCGTCTGGAAGCGCGGTACGTAAGACAATCCGGCGGGCTCTTTTGTAGACCAGAAACCCCACACGCCTGGGAGGGACCCCTGAGGGAGTCCTGGATTAAGGGGTCCTCGGGTGGCCGGATTACTTGTTACGGGCCGGACTGGTGGGCCGTGAAGATTATCGCTGAAGACTATCCCCCGTATCCGGATAGGACACCCATATGTGTAAAATAGCAAGTTTAGAGTCCGGGTGTAATATTTCCTTCATCTGCAAGATGATCATGTACAACCCTAGGTTCCTCCGGTGCATATATAAACTGGAGGGTTTAGTCCGTAGCGACAGAATCACAATTACATAGGCTAGACTCCTAGGGTTTTAGCCATTACGATCTCGAGGTAGATCAACTCTTGTAACCCTATATTCATCAAGATAAATCAAGCAAGAAGTAGGGTATTACCTCGATTGAGAGGGCCCGAACCTGGGTAAACATCGTGCCCCAGTCTCCTGTTACCATCGATCCTCAAATGCACAGATCGGGACCCCCTACCTGAGATCCGCCGGTTTTGACACCGACATTTGTGCTTTCATTGATAGTTCCACTGTGTCATCGACAGAAGGATTAATGGCTTGCTTCGTCATCAACGACGGCGCCACCTCCGGGGGGATTTTTCTCCCTGGCCAGCTTTTTGTGTTCGGCGGCTTCATGCTTCATGCCAACACGATGACCACCTTGCGCAGGTTGACAGCTATGCCCCTGGTCATTAGATCAGGTTTGGAAGCTTGAAATATGTTGATGACATCCGTGGAGACTTGATCTTCGACAGATCCACACCGATGGTTGCTGCTCTGTGCCCACACAATGAAGACATCTTAGATCTATCATCAGATCCCATCCAGGGGTCAACACCCGCGACGAGTAGATCGCTTTTTCTGAGGACGGGAAGGTCAACCCCACCATGGAAACCGCAGACTAAGCGGTGTTTGAGCCGCTCACATATCTAGAATTGGGCGGGATCCTCCCCGCCGCTGGAACACTGGACTCGTCCCTGATTACGAGCTCCGAACTTACATGATCCGCACTCTCCGGGCTCAATGGAGCGGTTGTCACCGAGCCTGGCCCCGCAGACTCCCAAACGCCTATCCAGCTCTCGCTCTTAAACGATGCGCTGGACTTACTACAATCTCTCATCCTAACAGAGGATTCCCAGCCAAACTATGCCCAGTTTGAACTAGGGGCTAAGGAGAGGGAATTTTTCTTCCCACCCACCACCCACTTGGTAGCCGCGGTCGAGGACTTAACCGACATACTAGACTATGCTTTCGAAGAAATCAATGTGATGGACCATGACATTGAAGCCGATCTAGGTACAAACCCACCTGTGACCGGGTGATGGACGGCCACTTCTACCTACGATGTGTACATGGTGGATACAACCAATGAGAAGGAAGCCGGCGGTGATAAAAATCCAGAGTAGGATAAGCCCGTCGATGAACCTCCCAAAGGCCGGTGTCAGAAATGCCGCTCGCGATCGCATCGAGGAAAGGAAAGTAACACCGCCACCAAAGACAATGAAGATCCGGAGGAAGCCGATGACCCCGTAGAGCCAGCGGTGGAGCAGGACGAGCGGGAAGATGGCGAACACAGTCCTGAACAACTTGACAATCACAACGATTCCAAAGACAACAACTATCTACCTATCTCCAAAGAGGACGTCAACCTAGGAGACAAAGAATTCATAGTCCCAGAGGAGCCCCTCGAACAAAAATTCTTTCAGCAACAACTCATTGCTACAGCGAGGAGCTTGAAAAAACAGCGGCAGCGGCTTAAAGCCGACCAGGATACGCTCAATGACAAATGAAACGAAGTGCTAGACGCTGAAGAAAGATACGGCTGTGAGTGCCAAACAAAGAGATATCCCAAACACAAACTGCTGCCCCACTTCAACGACGAGGCCCTTGCGCCAATTCCACTGAAGTACGATCAGGCCAATCAACCGGACCGACCACCTCGTGGACGGGACAAAGCAGCCAACAATGTCGTACACCAGCCCACACCTCCCCACCATAAAGGAAAGGATACAGTAGCTTGGGGCCATAAGTACAATTTACGTCAGGACCTAAATAGAAAAGCCGGTCAGGCCAGATCAATCCATGGATCAAGAGAACGCGCTCCCACGTGGGACGACAGCTATCAAAACAAACACACCAGGTACAATCAAGTTCGGAACCAACACCAGACACAGATACCGTCCAAATTACGCCATGATGTCGCGCAATACAGGAGCGCTGCACACCCCCTGTGCTTCACCGATGAGGTGATGGATCATCAATTTCCAGAAGTGTTTAAACCCGTGAACATCAAGGCATATGATGGAACGACGGACCCTGCTGTATGGATAGTAGACTTTATTCTTCATATCCACATGACTCGTGGAGATGACCTCCACGCCATCAAATACTTACCTCTCAAGCTGGAAGGGCCAACTCAGCACTGGTTGAACAGCCTCCTAAAGAACTCCATTGGAATCTGGGAAGATCTAGAGGATGCTTTTCGGGCTAACTTTCAAGGGACTTATGTTCGGCCCCCGGATGCTGATGATCTAAGTCACATAATACAGCTACCCGGGGAATGAGCCCGCAAGCTTCGGAACCGGTTCCTAACTGAAAAGAACCAACTTGTCGATTGTCTGGACTCCGAGGCCTTAGAGGCATTCAAACACAGTGTCCGGGACGAGTGGCTGGCAAGACACCTCGGCCAAGAGAAGCCGAGGACAATGGCAACCATTACTACACTCATGACCCACTTTTGCGCGGGCGAAGACAGCTGGCTAGCTCGTAGAAGCAATAGCCCCAGCGACCCTAGCACTTCCAAAGTCAGGGACGGCAATGGCAAGCCACGACGCAATAAGAACAAGCGTCGAAACAATACCGGAGACATAGATGACATGGCACTAAACACCGGATTCAGTGGCTCCAGGCCCGGTCAACGGAAGAAGCTATTCAAAGGCAATAGAGACTGTCCATCTAGCCTGGACAAAATACTAGAAAGGCCTTGCCAGATTCATGGCACCCCTGATAAACATGCAAATCACACCAACCGAAATTGTTGGGTCTTCAAGCAGGCCGACAAGTTTAATGCCTGTAACATCCCAAAATTCTAAAATTCGGAATGTTATAATAAATAAATAGTTTTGATTGTGGTGTGGTTGCTAGTGTGAAATTGAGTAAAATTTGAAATTTTTTGATCTCCGTGAATTCAAATTCATTTCATCACTAAACCCTAGAGTGAAGATGATATGACTTCTTCTATTTAATAAATAAAAAGGGTTTTTGAAAAGATTTAATACCATTTTTAAATTCAGAAACTTTATGCAACTCAATGATTTTCCTGAGAGAAGATAAAATGACTTCTTCAAATTATAAGAAATATGAGTTGGAAGTTCTTTTGAAGTATTTTTGAAACCCACTTTCAATTTGCAGTTATTTGGGTTTTATTCAAATTATTTTTCTCCAAAAATAAAATATATGGAAAATAGGGTAAAATGATTCCCTAGAGTAGAAAATTGGAGAGAAATAAATTTGAAATCATTTTGGTATTTTTTAAATGATGTTTATTGGATTTTATTACAACAGTAGCACTGTTTGATTTATTTTAATTTTTTGGGATTTTATTAGACTGTAGAAAAATGTTCACGTTGTAGGAAATCTTTTTCTGAAAATTTTGATATATTACTCCCTCCGTCCCAAAATAAGTGACGCAAAAATGACTTAACTTTGTACTAACTTTAGTGCAAAGTTGAGTCATTTTTGCGTCACTTATTTTGGGACGGAGGGAGTATATGCCTATATAATATCCTTATTCATTTTTGTCTTATTTATTTTTGTTTATCTGGGATAAAAATGTGTTAAAAAATCTCCGCCGACTGGGCCGGCCCAGCTCCGCGGCGCCTGAACCGCGCCGAACCCGATCCACCCCGGTCCGCCTAAAACCGCCGTCGAAAACCGCCCCGGTTCAGTCTGGTATATTAGAGTTGGTTCGGTTTTGTATTTTTGTTGTTAGGTATTTAGAGATCGTTTGCCGGTTAGACTCTGAAAATGAACAAATTCGTTCGTTTAGTTCTGTTAGCGAGCGTTCGCTCGATAGACTTTCTCTTTTTATTTTAGTTTCCGATCAAGGACTTAGATGTAAATATTTTATTTACAGTTTAGTCCATGAACTTCAAACAGTCACAACTTTTTGCTCCTTGGTCCAAATCCAACGAAACCAACGCCCACTTCTTCGTTACGACCCCCTCTATCCGGTAAAACAACTTGAACATGTATTTGAAAGTTTTAAAATTTGAATTCAACAACATTCGAATTTAAACTTCTTTTTGTCATAATTTGAGTTTTATAACTCTGATTTAGTTGATTCTTTTTGCAAATCAAAGCTCTTGACCCAAACTTTCTGATAAGGCCAAATTCGCTTAATTTTGGTAATGTTAGAAATTTTTTTCTATGACAAGAGTTATTTGCTTGGTTTTGAAGTTTTCCGAAGTGTTTTCCCCTGTTCTGTCTAATCGTCTGAGTGATTGCTTATGTGTGGTTAGTATTGTTTGCTTACGATAGATTGATCGGAGTGTGACGTGTAGACCTATCATGAGTTATGAGTGCGAATCATCTACATCAACAGTACAAGGCAAGTTCACGCTTTGATTATACTTCCAATACCCAGTTTTCACTGCATTAGTTATATCCTCAAACACTTGCATGAGTAGGACTGGTTACATAATATGATGCTTTGTAGTTTATGAGGTAGGAACCCAATGACTTGAGATCAACCAAGGGGGTATACGCTTTGTTACTTATTGCTTAGCCATGCTCGTAGATGTGGATTGGTATGAGAGTTTCATGAAAGATGTGAGTGATCTTTATTTAAGGGAAACTTTAAGGTGGAATTTTAATACACATTTGGGTGGATTGGTTGTGGCACCCTGGAGCACCCAGTGGTTTGTCAGGCACCTGGAGAAACCAGGTGTTGTCCTAGGGGATCCCGGAGGAACCGTGTGATCACCCTATTGGAATGCCACCCAGGCTCAAAGAGATCATATGATATTTTCATGCCTAGAAACGTCCATGTGCAGCCACAAGCCATTATGGGATCTGGCATAGTTGAGTATGTTGTGTGACCTCTTTCAGTGGTAGACTAGCAGAAGTAGCGAATGTGGGTGTACCGGTCTACCCAGGGTAAAGAGTTAATGCTTCTGAAAGACTGTTTCTCGGTCATTCGTTTCTAAAACTCCATGCAGTGCGAGAAATTAAACGGAGGCGATCGAGTCTTGTGGGGAAAAGTGCACAAACCTCTGCAGAGTGTACAAACTATTCATGAGTAGCTGTGTCCCCAGTTATGGACATCTTTGAGTATCTAGAAGTGGATTATTTGTTGATCTCAACACTCTATTTAATTAATTTGTTGGGTTAATAATGACTTTGGTTTGGGATTGATATGGAGGAACCATACTCAATTGTTCATGAAATAAATTTAACAAAGTAGTTAAATAAATGCATTCCTTTGTGGTAGGGAAAAATTAGCTTTATGCAAAAACAACCTTACAGCCACCACCAGCCAAATATGCATGTAGTTATAGGCATTGTTCATCATTACTGCTACAGTGTGAATGTACCAGTACATTCAATGTACTGACCTACATGGTTGCAACGTCTCAAGTTGTAGGAATTATTCGACGAGTAAGTGTTACGTTAGGGTTGCGCTGTCTACACTCAACTTTGTCGTTGGTGTTGATGGAACTCCACAACCTTTCTTACTTCCGCTATATAGATTTGAGGTAATATTATTTACGTTACTTTATACATATGATTTACCTCTGTTATAAATCCCCGAGTACTGTGTGTGTCAGCGTACCGATCCAGGGATGACAGTTAAGCACAGAGACTTGATCCATTCGGGTTGGGTCGCTACAAGATGGTATCAGAGCACATGTTGAATGTAAGACGTGACCCTAGAAACTGGCCAGCCCATAGGATTGGATTTCTCTAAAACTTTCTTTTCAAAACGATTCTATATCTCTTTTCTTTTCCGAGCTTTGCGAAATATTCCCTTTTACTTTAAACAGTTAGACCATACCCTTTTCCCATTTTGATCACTTCGGAGTAAAGAGGATTTCACCATGCATTAGAAGTGTTGGAGCTACAACAATGGATACTCCGAAGAATTGAAGAGTTGGCGATTTTTCAGAGATATTGACCTTTAGAAGACCAAACCCCTATTATGTACTTACGTTAGATGCGACAATTGCGAGCCATCATTTGTTTGATGTTTTTCCGACGGCCACAAAACAAAACCCGACTTTTCAAAACTATTCTTTGTATTGAGTGTATCTCTCTCCATCTCCCAAATCTCATCCCAAAACCATTGGACCCAATAGAGGATAAATGAAGATAGACTTGTATTCTCTGGACCGATGACCAAGCCGGAGGCAGAGCTATGGATACAAAACATGGAGGATCACTTCAGGAAGAATTTGGTTGCAAGGAAGTATGAGGTTCAATATGCTCTTCAGTACTTCAGAAAAAGTGCTGCAACCTGGTGGGACATGCATCAAGCCATACAAGGATGTAATGGAGCAAAAAGTTGGGAGGAATTCAAGAAGACTCTGTTGAGATCCCGTCTCATCCGCAAGCAAGGTGACAACCTGAAGAAGAAACCTTGTGCCTGCAGGATTTGTGGAGAAATAGGACACACCTAGAAGGAGCACAAGGATAAATGCCCTAATTGTGAAGAAAGTCACCCAGCTGAAGAATGCCCAACTAGGCAGATTACTTGTTTCTTGTGTGAAGGGACTACTCACTACCCTGCTCAGTGTCACATTTACCCCATGGTGCAACGAAGTATCCAACGGAAGAAAGAAGCAATGAAAGAAGCCCTCGAGGAATTTTTAAAGGAATCCATGATGGAGGAAGATATTGATGACCCTAATGGAGAAGGCCTAAACAGATATAACTCCCGTGCTTGCTATTCATGTGGAGAAAAAGGACATCTTTCATAGTATTGCATGAAGTAAAGCCAAGAGTGTCTGGGAGACTTCCCGACAGAAGAAGTGGAGTTTGATCCACAAAAGATAGAAGAATTGATTGGAACAAGGAAGTCGAGGAAGAGAAAGAGTATGTGTCCCCAAAAGAACCCAATTTCTATGGAAAAGGACCTGAGTCACATCACATGTTATAGGTGCAAGGATTCAGGTCATTATGCTAGAAATTGATAAGCAAGGAAGCCAAGAACCCAGTGAACCAAGATAGCCACCATGAAGTCCTTAGATTTGTCTGATGACATTAGTTTACGCTGCAAGGAAGTAGTGCATTTTGCCAAGAGAAGGTTCAGACCCGAGGAAAGATTGAGCAGAGTAGTTGAGATCTGGATATTGGAGTAAGGCGTGTAAATAAAAGTGGAATGCACTTCTACTATGATGTTGAGTTGATTTATGGAAAGAACATTGTAATAGTTCATGAAGCAATAGAAGTGGATATTTTGGAATCTAAGAAGGAAATGTTATGAGTTGTTGGTTGATTGTGAATGCCTCTCTTGCTATCTCACCCAGAACAAAACCTAGAACCCATGGACAAGCTAACCCCAAACCTTTCTTGGACAACCAACCACATTTCACATAGGGAAATACACCCATTATTCTGGGTACCCTTCTATCTTATACCCCCGGATGACAACCCTTTACGAGTCTTTTCTCAAAGGCCTGGAAACGATCATGACCCTGACTAGCGATCGAGATTACCCAAAGATCCTGAAGGACATGATGAAGCATATTCACCTGGAAGGAGATGCAGTTTACATGGGTTATCCTTTTCTGGAGATTGCAGTTGAACTTTGGTACGTGGAGGTACACCTCCACCATGTGAAAGGAGTTTGCCCAAAAACTATGGGACAATACTTTTTCATCTCGCGAGTACCACGAACAACATTCTTCGACTCTGTTCGTGAAGCTGCTATGGAGGCCATACGTCAGATTGGAGAAATACTCAAAACAAGACTTTGTCACACTCAGGAATGCCTGAGTGGGGTGCATGCAGAGATAATGGAGATGAAGCACGCGGCCAATAGGATGAAGCAAAAGATTGATGATTTTAAGAATCACATTGCACAATTCCAGTGGGACTGAAGCATCCTTAGCTAGGACAAATGAATAAAGATGGGAGGAATGCTTGACCATATCAAACTATGTGGATGGAAGCATTTGTAGTGTAGCACCTTTGAAACTTGAGTATTGAATAATGGTTCAGGAAGTAATAAAAGATTTGATATGAGGAGAATATGGATTATGGATGAACCAGTGCATTTGGTTTAGTGGTACCTTACTGTGTGAAACCTGGACCCATAGGAAGGAAACTGTTGCCCCAAATAGTGTAGTTTGCACCAATAAGTTGGAGTTTACTCTTGATATGATGCTTACCCCAAGGGTATGAAGTAAATAAGCACAATTGGATTTAAAGATGGTGTAATGCTGGAGTTTGGAGCAATAGTGACTCCAAGGATGAGTTAAGGATATACAAGTTCTGAAGTGGACCCCAAGCCAAGGACCTAAGGAGGCTATGTAATCACAAGGGAACCACGAGACTTGTCAGAAGTAATATGTTTCTGCTGTAATAAAGCAGGGCACTATGCCAGAGATTTTCCCAAGAAGAAGGAGAGTTGTGCTAAGTAGTTGAGTTGAAGGATGCAATGGAAATGCAGTAGATCATAGTAAGTTGAGAATCAATACAGTTAGCATCAGGGTATTGATTTGGGATTTTATGACTTGTTACTATATAGGCAATGAGTGAAATCATGATTCATGGAATAAGATTTTGAGGGAACTGGTTTAAGGGTGGTAGAACCCAACACCATTACCCGAATACAAGAGCTAGTGGATAGTTACGTCAGACTTTGGAATGGACCACTCAATGATGAGTCTGAGTAATTACATTGTAATTTGTACCGATAGAAGGAAGGGAAACCGTACAAATTAGATGGATTTATGAATGCTAAGGAAGCTGGATGTTGGAAGAATGATTAGTTGCAACCCGATGATGACGCCAAGTGTTACTAGTGGCGAGATGAGCCTTAACCCACAAGCCCCAGGACCTGTCAAGAAGCAAGCACACTCTTGCTAAAGGAAAACCCCTGGAAGAACTTACGATTTTGTCAACGGATGATCTTATAGGAGTGTACGCAAAACCTGAGGGTTGTGAAGAACGATAGATGTTTTGTTTAGCTTGCAGAAGTAATGGATAAATCTGAACTTAGTTCATTGACAAGAGAAATTATGCAATGCTTGTGAGGATGACCGAGTGTTAGAATGCGAGATTCACTAAACCATATACAAGGTAATGATCTGGGTGCGGAATGGATTGATGACCATACCAACTTACTCTTATTATTCGCCTCTGTTATACAGGATAGTAAATCTGAGTGACTTACCTATAATAGAGAGACGACGATATCAAAACCTTGTTTAAACCTTAGAATGGTATGACAATTTTCCCTTGTACAAGGCAGTTGTTGCCAATCGTAGGATATACGGTGAGAATGAAGCCCAGACCCATTTTCTGCAGGGACCCAATCAAATTGTTTGAAGACCACCATGAGAGATCGATATTTGTTTAGTATTGGCGCCAGACTTGTCAGTTAAGAAGAACCAATCTCGAAATAACCTTACCAAGATAAAGGGACACAAGAATTGAGGACAAAGGTTATGCCACTATCGAAATAGCCAAGAGAAGGAATTACCCTGAAGATCTGAGAAGACCGACACCGTCAACCCAAAGAATGGAGTACCTGATTTTTGAAGGAACTGTAACCATCATTCTAAGTGTGGTAGCACACTAGACCATACCGATCAATGGATGTGTTAGGAGACCCCGAAAACCCCAACCTATTTCTTGCTAGCCTCTTCGAATCTCGAGGACGAGATTCATTTTAAGTGCGGTAGGTTTTGTAACATCCCAAAATTCTAAATTTTGGAATGTTATAGTAAATAAATAGTTTTGATTGTTTATTTGAATGTGGTGTGGTTGCTAGTGTGAAATTGAGTGAAATTTGAAACTTTTTGAAAGTTAAATGAGAGGGAATGAAATGACTTTCCCAAACTTTCACCTTGCATTTATGATCTCCGTGAATTCAAATTCTTTTCATCACTAAACCCTAGAGTGAAGATGATATGACTTCTTCCATTTAATAAATAAAAAGGGTTTTTGAAAAGATTGAATTCCATTTTTAAATTCAAAAACTTTATGCAACTCAATGATTTTCCTGAGAGAAGATAAAATGACTTCTCCAAATTATAAGAAATATGTGTTGGAAGTTCTTTTGAAGTATTTTTAAAACCCACTTTCAATTTGGAGTTATTTGGGTTTTATGCAAATTATTTTTCTCCAAAACTAAAATATATGGAAAATAGGGTAAAATGATTCCCTACAGTAGAAAATTGGAGAGAAATAAATTTCAAATCATTTTGGTATTTTTAAAATGATGTTTATTGGATTTTATTGCAACCGTAGCACTGTTTGATTTATTTTAATTTTTGGGGATTTTATTTGATTGTAGATAAATATTCACGTTGTAGGAAATATTTTCCTGAAAATTTTGATATATTATATGCCTATATAATAACCTTATTTATTTTTGTCTTATTTATTTTTGTTTATGTGGGAAAGAAAAATGTGTTAAAAAATTATCCGCCGACTGGGCCGGCCCAGCACGCTGCCAGGCCACGGCCCAGCTCCGCGCCGAACCCGATCCACCCTGGTCCGCCTAAAACCGTCGGTAAAACCGTCGTCGAAAACCGCCCCGGTTCAGTCTGGTTTATTGCAGTTGGTTCGGTTTTATTTTGTTGTTGTTAGGTATTTAGAGATTGTTCGCCGGTTAGACTCTGAAAATGAACAAATTCGTTCGTTTAGTTCTGTTAGTGAGCGTTCGCTCGATAGACTTTCTCTTTTTATTTTAGTTTTCGATCAGGGACTTACATGTAAATATTTTATTTACAGTTTAGTCCCTAAACTTCAAACGGTCACTACTTTTTGCTCGTTGGTCCAAATCCAACAAAACCAACATCCATTTCTTCGTTACGATCCCCTCTATCCGGTAAAACAACTTAAACATGTTTTTTAAAGATTAAAAATTTGAATTCAACAAGATTTGAATTTAAACTTCTTTTTGTCATAACTTGAGTTTTATAACTCCGATTTAGTTGATTCTTTTTGCAAATCAAAGCTCTTGACCTAAACTTTCTAATAAGGCCGAATTCCCTTACTTTTGGTACTGTTAGAATTTTTTCTGTGACAAGAGTTATTTACTTGGTTTTGAAGTTTTCCGAAGTGTTTTCCCCTGTTATGTCTCATCGTCTCAGTGATTGCTTATGTGTGGTTACTATTGTTTGCTGATACGTCTCCAACCTATTTATAATATTTGATTGTTCCATGCTATTATATATGAAGTTTTGGATGTTTAATGGGCTTTGTTATACACTTTTATATTATTTTTGGGACTAACCTACTAACCCAAAGGCCCAGTCCAGATTGCTGTTTTTTGCCTGTTTCAGGTTTGACAGAAAAGGAATATCAAACGGAGTCCAAACGGAATGAAACCTTTGGGAACGATATTTTTGGAGAAAATCACGCACGAGAGACTTGAGAACCACGGAATAGGGCTCAGGTGGCGTCCACGAGGTTGGTGGGCGCGCCCCTGCCTCCTGGGCACCCCTTCTGGCCCCCGGTGCCCTCCTTCCTCCTATATATACCTACGTACCCCCAAACTATCAGAACAATAGAGAAAACCCTAGTTCCACCGCCGTAACCTTCTGTTCCCGTGAGATCCCATCTTGAGGCCTATTCCGGAGCTCCGCCGGAGGGGGGGGGTCTTCCACGGAGTGCTTCTACATCATCATCATCGCCTCACCATGAGTTGTGAGTAGTTTACCACAGACCTTCGGGTCCATAGCTAGTATCTAGATGGCTTCTTCTCTCTCTTTGGATCTCAATACAAAGTTCTCCTCGGTCTTCGAGGAGATCTATTCGATGTAATCTCTTTTTGCGGTGTGTTTGTCGAGATCCGATGAATTGTCGGTTTATGATCAAGATTATCTATGAGAAATATTTGGTTCTTCTCTGAACTCTTTATGTCTGATTATAATATCCTTGCAAGTCTCTTCGAATTATTGGTTTGGTTTGGCCTACTAGATCTATAGTTCTTGCAATGGTAGAAGTGCTTGGCTTTGGGTTCAATCTTGCGGTGTCCTTTCCCAGTGACAATAGGGGCAGCAAGGCACGTATTGTATTGTTGCCATCGAGGATACAAAGATGGGGTTTATATCACTAAGTTTGAGTTTATCCCTCTACATCATGTCATCTTGCTTAAGGCGTTACTCTGTTCTTATGAACTCAATACACTAGATGCATGTTGGATAGCGGTCGATGTGTGGAGTAATAGTAGTAGATGCAAAATCGTTTCGGTCTAATTGTCTCGGACGTGATGCCTATATATAATGATCATGCCTAGATAGTCTCATAATTATTTGCTTTTCTATCAATTGCTCGACAGTAATTTGTTTACCCGCCATAGAATATCGCTATCATGAGAGAAGCCACTAGAGAACACTGTGGCCCCCGGGTCTATTCTCCACATATCAATCTACAATCTACTTTACTTTTCCGCTTTTACTTTCTGTTCTTATAATCAAAATACCAAAAATATCAAACTATCATCTCTATCAGATCTCACTTTCGTAAGTGACCGTAAAGGGATTGACAACCCCTTATCGTGTTGGCTGCGAAGTTCTTATTTATTTGTGCAGGTGCGAGGGACTCGCGCGTGGTCTCCTACTGGATTGATACCTTGGTTCTCAAAAATTGAGGGAAATACTTACGCTACTGTGCTGCATCACCCTTTCCTCTTCGAGGGAATACAACGCAAGCTCGAGAAGTAGCAAGAAGAATTTCTGGCGCCGTTGCCGGGGAGGCTTACGCAAAAGTCATATACCAAGTACCTATCACAAACCCTTATCCTTCACATTACATTTTTTGCCTCTCATTTTCCTCTCCCCCACTTCACCCTTGCCGTTTTATTTGCCCTTCTTCTGCCGTGTGTTTATCGTTCGCTTGCCTCTTGTTTGCTTGTGTGTGTTGCTTGCCTGCTTGTCATCATGTCTAGCACACCTATCATTATCAACACTCCCGAGAGTGAGGTCCTGAACTTTAAACAAAGGGAGGAAGAAAACTTAAAAGATACCTGGTATAGAATTTGCAATGCTCAAAATATATCTACTAGGAATCTTTCTACTTTCGTTCTTCTTCGCAATTTCTATATTGGCATAACCCCTTGGAATAGGCTTGTTCTTGATACCATTACCGGAGGAAATTTCCTGGGGAATCATACCCTTAATTCTTACAATGTCCTGATAGATTTATTCGGGCAACCTTCTACCCACGAAGAGACTCAAGTTTTTGAGAAAAAAATGCAAAGTTACAAAGATATTACAAAAGTCTCTTGAACCTGTTAATAATGTTAGTGGAAATATCCACCACATGAATATGTTGATTACCCTTTGCAATAAGCGGTTGGATTCGTTAGATCTAAACATTTCTGAATATGAAGGGAAACGTAAAGAACCCCCCGTATTCGAACTTGATATCACCAAAAAGGTAAAAACCCAAGATGGCAATAGAGAGGGGCTAAATAATAAAAAAAATCCCCTTCAAAAAAATGAGAGAAAAGAGACAAGGGAAAATTGCTAATATCTTTTTCCACACATGTGCTTCAAAGTAGCACCATGTTCTTCATGATAGAGAGTCTCATGTTTAGTCACTTTCATATACTAGTGGGATTTTTCATTATAGAACTTGGCTTGTATATTCCAACGATGGGCTTCCTCAAATGCCCTAGGTCTTCATGAGCAAGCAAGTTGGATGCAAACCGACTAGTTTCTGTTGTTGAGCTTTCATACATTTTTAGCTCTAGTGCATCCGTTGCATGGCAATCCCTACTCACTCACATTTATAGCTATTGATGGGCATCTCCATAGCCCGTTGATACGCCTAGTCGATGTGAGACTATCTCCCTCCTTTTTGTCTTCTCCACAACCACCTCTCTATTCCACCCATAGTGTTATGTGCATGGCTCACGTTCATGTATTGTGTGAAAGTTGAAATTTTTGAAAGAATTTGGGTATGAAAACAAGTGCTTGGCTGAAATCGGGGTTGTGCATGATATGAGTATTTTGTGTGATGAAGAGGGAGCATAGCCAGACTATATGATTTTGTAGGGATAACTTTCTTTAGCCATAGTATTTTGAGAAGACATGATTGCTTTGTTAGTATGCTTGAAGTATTATTATTTCTTATGTCAATATAGACTTTTGTCTTGAATCTTTTAGATCTGAACATCCATGCCACAATTAAGAGAATTGCATTGAAAAACTATGTTGGTTAGCATTCCACATCAAAAATTCTATTTTTAATCATTTACCTACTCAAGGATGAGCAGGAATTAAGCTTGGGGATGCTTGATACGTCTCCAACGTATCTATAATTTTTTATTGTTCCATGCTATTATTTATGATGTTTTGGATGTTTAATGGGCTTTGGTTATACACTTTTATAATATTTTTGGGACTAACCTACTAACCCAAAGGCCCAGTCCAGATTGCTGGTTTTTGCCTGTTTCAGGGTTTTACAGAAAAGGAATATCAAACGGAGTCCAAACGGAATGAAACCTTCGGGAAATATATTTTTGGAGAAAATCACGCACATGAGACTTGAGAACCACATAATAGGGCTGAGGTGGCGTCCACGAGGGTGGGGGCACACCCCCACTACAGGGCGCGCCCCTTGCCTCGTGGGCACCCCTTCTGGCCCCCGGTGCCCTCCTTCCTCCTATATATACCTACGTACCCACAAACTATCAGAACAACAGAGAAAACCCTAGTTCCACTGCCGTAAACTTCTGTTCCCGTGTGATCCCATCTTGGGGCCTGTTCCGGAGCTCCGCCGGAGGGGGGATCTTCCACGGAGTGCTTCTACATCATCATCATCGCCTCACCATGAGTTGTGAGTAGTTTACCATAGACCTTCGGGTCCATAGCTAGTATCTAGATGGCTTATTCTCTCTCTTTGGATCTCAATACAAAGTTCTCCTCGGTCTTCGAGGAGATCTATTCGATGTAATCTCTTTTTGCGGTGTGTTTGTTGAGATCCGATGAATTATGGGTTTATGATCAAGATTATCTACGAGAAATATTTCGTTCTTCTCTGAACTCTTTATGTATGATTATAATATCCTTGCAAGTCTCTTCGAATTATTGGTTTGCTTTGGCCTACTAGATCTATAGTTCTTGCAATGGGAGAAGTGATTGGCTTTGGGTTCAATCTCGCGGTGTCCTTTCCCAGTGACAGTAGGGGCAGCAAGGCACGTATTGTATTGTTGCCATCGAGGATAAAAAGATGGGGTTTATATCACTAAGTTTGAGTTTATCCCTCTACATCATGTCATTTTGCTTAAGGCATTACTCTATTCTCATGAACTCAATACACTAGATGCATGCTGGATAGCGGTCGATGTGTGGAGTAATAGTAGTAGATGCAGAATTGTTTCGGTCTACATGTCTCGTACATGATGCCTACATATAATGATCATGCCTAGATAGTCTCATAATTATTCGCTTTTCTACCAATTGCTCGACAGTAATTTGTTTACCCGCCGTAGAATATTGCTATCACGAGAGAAGCCACTAGAGAACACTATGGACCCCGGGTCTATTCTCAACATATCAATCTACAATCTACTTTACTTTTCCGCTTTTACTTTCTGTTCTTATAATAAAAAATACCAAAAATATCAAACTATCATCTCTATGAGATCTCACTTTCATAAGGGACCGTAAAGGGATTGACAACCCCTTATCGCGTTGGCTGCGAAGTTCTTATTTGTTTGTGCAGGTGTGAGGGACTCGCGCGTGGTCTCCTACTGGATTGATACCTTGGTTATCAAAAACTGAGGGAAATACTTACGCTACTGTGCAGCATCACCCTTTCCTCTTCGAGGGAATACAACGCAAGCTCGAGAAGTAGCATTTGCTTACGATAGATTGATCGGAGTGTGACGAGTAGACCTATCACGAGTTCTGAGTGCGAATCATCTACATCAACAGTACAAGGCAAGTTCACACTTTGATCATACTTTCCAATACTCGGTTTTCATTGCATTAGTTATATCCTCAAACACTTGCATGAGTAGGATTGGTTACATAATATGATGCTTTGTAATTTATGAGGTAGGAACCCAATTACTTGAGATCAACCAAGGGGGTATACGCTTTGTTACTTATTGCTTAGCCATGCTCGTAGACGTGGATTGGTATGAGAGTTTCATGAAAGATGTGAGTGATCTTTATTTAAGGGAAACTTTAAGGTGGAATTTTAATACACATCTGGGTGGATTGGTTGTGGCACCCTGGAGCACCCAGTGGTTTGCTGGGCACCTGGAGAAACCAGTGTCGTCCTAGGGGATCCCGGAGGAACCGTGTGATCACCCTATTGGAATGCCACCTAGGCTCAAAGAGATCATATGATATTTTCATGCCTAGAAACTTCCATGTGCAGCCACAAGCCATTATGGGCTCTGGCATAGTTGAGTATGTTGTGTGACCTCTTTCAGTGGTAGACTAGCAGATGTAGCGAATGTAGGTGTACCGGTCTACCCAGGGCAAAGAGTTAATGCTTCTGAAAGACTGTGTCTCGGTCATTCATTTCTCAAACACCATGCAGTGCGAGAAATTAAATGGAGGTGATCGAGTCTTGTGGGGAAAAGTGCACAAACATCTGCAGAGTGTACAAACCACTGTTCAAGATATCTTCTGATATGCCGATAAATCGGCCGATTTATCGCTTACCGCTGTCTGACCGGTAAGATAAATCGGCCGATAAATCAGCCGATATGGCGATAAATCGGTCGATATGGCGATAAACTGACCGATTTACCCCTTATCATGGGTCGTCCGATAAGTTCCAGATAAGCGATATCCCCAACATTGGTACAAACTATTCATGAGTAGCAGTGTCCCCGGTTATGGACATCTTTGAGTATCTAGAAGTGGATTATTTGTTGATCTCAACACTCTATTTAATTAATTTGTTGGGTTAATAATGACTTTGGTTTGGGATTGATATGGAGGAACCATACTCAATTGTTCATGAAATAAATTTAACAAAGTAGTTAAATAAATGCATTCCTTTATGGTAGGGAAAAATCAGCTTTATGCAAAAACAACCTTACAGCCTACACGAGCCAAATATACATGTAGTTATAGGCATTGTTCATCATTACTGCTACAATGTGAATTCGCCAGTTGTAATGCCCAGGATGGAGTTATACCTCCTACGTGTCGAGGCACAACTTAAAGGCATAAATCCATCCTAGAATGATCTCAAGTTCGGTAATCTTTGCACATCTCATGTAAAAGAGGGGATTGTAAACAGAAATAGTTGGCTTACACTCGCCACGTCACACAAATACAATACAAGTCTCAAACATCATACATTAAGAATATCACAACCCTCTATGGGCAAAATCCAAATGCCAAGATACCAAACTTAGATAAATAAACCACAGGCGGATCGAATCCTAGTAGAAGTCTCCACTACTGATCATCCGGATATCGCACATAGTACCGACTACGCTCCTCGTCGTACTCCCAGTCTAGCTCGGTGCCATCACCTGGATAGCTCATAGCTGGACCTGCATCTGGTGGTGAAGTAACTGTGAGCCACAGAGGACTCAGCAATCCCGTTCCCGGGTAACAAGACTATTTAAGCCCTTGGGAGAGGATAAGGTTGAAGAAAAGAGTAAGTGTCTGCAGCAGCAACTAGCAACTAGCTTACGTGAGTGAGAGCGAGAAGAGAAAGCCTCGGCGAGAAGTGATCATGAAGTGATCCTAGCTACAAGCTCATCAAACATAACCCCTCCGTGTTCAACTCCCGAATCCCTATTCGGAAATTGACAGTCACGGAACACACGCTGGTAGTGTATTAGAAACATTGTGTCAAGTTATGTACAACCGGATATTAACAAGCTCCCATCTGCCACATAACCGCGGGCACGGCTTTCGAAAGTTCATAACCCTGCAGGGGTGTTCCAACTTGACCCATTACAAGCCCACGATCCGCGGAGTCGCAACTCCAAAGTGGGAAGACCCGAGTATTCTCGGAATCCCGTGCTCAAGATATACCGAACTAAGGTAAGGCTAATCCAGCAAATCCTCCCGGCGTGTCGACACCCTGATAGTAGCCGCGCGTATCTAAGTCTCAGGACACGACCGGATGGGTGAAGCTACGGGTGTATGCCAGATACCTCGAGTTGCCCCAAGGCGGCCCCGCAGGCTCCCCGTTTCGGACCAACACTCATGTGGAGCACTGGCCCGGGGTTGTTGATTAAGAAAGAGGGTTAATTACTCCCTATGCAAGTTTAGTTTGTTATTAGGCAAATAGAACCAATGTTGGGACTTGCTGGAAAAGACTTAGCACTTAGCGGTTTACCGAGGGGGTCCCATACACCCCAACCGTGTTAGGAACGCATAATCAAGGAACATAACACCGGTTTATACGGTTCCTAACGGCATGAGTGGAACAAATCACCAAGCAAAAGGCTTAGCCTTCCACCCTTGCCAATATATAGATGATTTCATTTTAAGCATTTATATAGTGTGATAAAACCCAACCAAACTTCAACATGAAGCAAGCGTCTTCGATCTTCACCTGCAACTAGCAATGCTATAAGAAGGGCTGAGCGAAGCGTACTTAGCCAAGCAACGGTTTGCATAGGTAGGTTGGTTAAACATGCAATGGTTACAAGTAGGAGGCTGACAAGAAGATCATGGGCATCGAGGCAAAACTATAGATCGGAACTACTAGCAATAGGCAAAGATAGTAATGTTATCGGGGTTCGGTCATCTTGCCTGAAGAGAAGTCGTTCGGATCGTAAGAAGGGTCCTCGTGCTCAACCTCGTTGGTAACCTCGTGCTCGTACTCATACTCGGTCTCAGCTTCCGGCTCTAAACAAAACAATCACACCAAGCACAAATCAACAAGATGCAATGCGCACTCGAAAATGATGAATGCATGATGGATGCACTAAGGATGCACACGGAGCACGGAAAAATAGCACTCAAGCAAAACACCTCAAAACATGATAACAATCTGATATTGTGAATCTACACGGAAAATCAATCAAGTTTCATGTAAGATTCGCTGAAATCGGAGTTACGGGCTAAAAGTTATGCCCGAAACAAGAAATGAGCGAAAACTGAAAATTACAGCATCATAGCAACTTCGGAGCACAAAATAATTAAACTACAGCACTCAAATATCATGGCAAAGGACATGAACACAAACTAGACATATACTACAGCAACTAAGTCCAAAGGTGCACCCCCAACGGAGCCACGGTTCATTAGCAATGAACTTGGACATATTGAACTTGACAATAAAATTCTGGCAGCAGAATTTTATTGAAACTTTGGAGCAAAAGATAAACACGCTACAGCCACTTAAATAGACATGTGAAAACATGGATGGAAAGACAACAATATATACTACAAGGAACAATCAAGATCCACTCAAAATCTATCATGGTTTGTCCTAGAGCAGCAAGCAAACATGGCATCGGAACGTTACAGATTTCAGACTTAGTGAAATTTCACTAAGTCCTAAAACAGCAATATCATCATGGCATCTAAAAGAGCATGTTTAAGTCACCTCGAAACTAAACATGGCAAGTGGTAAGCACCTCATCAAAGTACACATGAAGGTGATTCCGAAACACACAAGCATGCTTCATAGAGATAAACACAACGATTGCAACGAGCTCAACAAGATGGCATTTCATAACAAGTGAAACAACATCACAGCCACATGGCACTTTGCAAGGATGATAAACATGGCAAGAATAAATCTATCATGCAACCTAGCACATACAACATGTAGATCATGGCAAGACGAACACGTGGACATGTCATTTGCATCATTCGGACAAACGAGCTAAAAGATATCACATGGCAAAGATGACATAAAAACATCACATAGCAGCAGTTTATATCACGATGCACTCTTGCAACAGCAAAACAAGCACCTAGATGATCTCTATCATGCATGACAACAAAAGATAAAACGTAGTGCACGATCCCACGAACGTCTGGACATGCTATATGCGCGAATCGGAGCAACACACAAAAAGTTAGAGCAGTTTGAAATATGCATCAGACAACTAACTTCAGGGACTTAGTGGTAAAAAGGAGCAACCTCGGGGTCAGATCTGGAGTCAACGCGGCTGGTCAACGGCGGCGGCGCGGGGTCAAACGGGCCCTGGGCGCGGTGCGGATCGGGCCCCTGGATCCGGCGGTTGACGGCGCGGCCCGCGTGGAGAGGCACGGCGCGGCCCGCGAGGAGAGGCGCGGCGTGGCCCGCGACCTTCAGGCTGGCCTGGCCGGCCTGCGGTGCGGGGTGGCCCGCTGGGCGGAGCGGGAGGCTGGCTGGGCTCGGCCCACCCGGCGCGGTGCGGCGAGCCTGGCTGTTGCGGTGCCTGGAGGTGAGTGGGCCGGTGCGGAGGGCGAGGCCCAGCGCCGGCGAAGTGGTCCTGGGCCCCTGGCGCCTGGCGCCTGCGGAGGGACGGAGGGAGTCGACGAGGCGACGAGGGGAGGCCTGGTCGGCGCGGTCGGCTCGCCTGCCCAATCGAAGGAGAAGCCTCGGGCGTTGACCTGGGGATCGAAGGGGCTGGCTGGGGCTGGTTCGAAGGAACTAGCTGGATCGGCTGGTTCCCTCGGGAGGAGCTGCCAAGTGGCTGTGAGGGGGAGGCCAGATACAAAATTTGAGGGGAAGGAGGAGGAAGAAGCTAGAGATGTCAAAAATAGACATAGGGGTATATTATATAGCAGTTTTCTAGGGTTTGGGGATTTAGGGGTGTTAGGAGCCCTCCGATCGCGATCCGACGGATCCGATCGCGGGGGAAGTCTAGAAGGGCCTAGGAGGGAGTAGACTGCAGTAGGGGTGTTTCTGGGACACAAAGTGAAGGCACTTTGGACCCACACGAATAACTATTGGGATAGCACACGGAGTCCAAACGCGACGAGATTTGAGAGGCGGGCTGCACACAACAAAATAACAACACACACAACAACCTCGCGGCACACTGGTAATGTTACACGCCCAAACAACAAAGTAGGACTACGGGACGTCACGGACACGTGAGGGAGCTCCGGAACGCGAAACGGACAACGGGAAGGAACGCGTGGAACCGGATGCAACCGACAATACAAATGCAATGCGATGCACATGTCTACATGATATGAATGAATGCCACACACTCACACAACAAAACGACGAAAACCCGAAAGACAAAGAAACCGGAATGGAAATAGATGAAGCCGGAGATATATTATATACCCAAAAGGGAAAGTATTACATCCGGGGCATTACAAACTCTCCTCTACTACAAAAAGATCTCGTCCCGAGATCTAGGACTGGAAAAAGGAAGGGTACTCGGAACGAAGATGATCTTCTCGTTCCCAGGTAGCTTCTCGGTCGGTGTGATGTGACCACTTGACTTTCAGAAATTTGATGGACTTGTTGCGGGTCTTGCGTTCGGTTTCTTCGAGAATAGCAACTGGATGCTCTCGGTAGGACAGGTCTTGTTGAAGATCAATCTCTTCAAACGGAATCATGCGCTCAGGTGCCTTGAAGCATTTGCAGAGTTGAGACACATGGAAGACATCATGAACATTGGCGAAGTTGGGACGGAGCTCAAGTTGATAGGCTAAATCGCCTCTTTTGCCAAGAATCTTGAAAGGCCCGACGTATCTAGGAGCAAGCTTTCCTTTGATACCGAATCTTTGGGTGCCTTTCATCGGAGACACACGGAGATAGACGTGATCATCAATGTTGAATGCCAAATCACGATGCTTGCCGTCATAGTAGCTCTTCTGACGCGACTGAGCGGCCTTGAGATTCTCACGTATGACTTTGCACATCTCTTCGGCTTCTGAGATCAAGTCATTGCCAAGGAGTTGACGTTCGCCTGTTTCAGACCAGTTGAGAGGGGTACGGCACTTTCTGCCATAGAGGATTTCAAACGGTGCTTTGCCTGCACTTGCTTGAAAGCTGTTGTTGTAAGAGAACTCGGCAAATGGAAGGCAGTCTTCCCATTTCATGCCAAAGGAGATGACACAGGCTCTGAGCATGTCTTCTAGAATCTGATTCACTCGCTCGACTTGACCACTGGTCTGAGGGTGAAAAGCAGTGCTGAACCTGATCTTAGTGCCCATGGCGGACTGAAAGGAGTCCCAGAACCTTGATGTGAACAAGCTTCCACGGTCTGAGGATATAACTTGAGGAATGCCATGTAGGGACACAATTCTGGAAGTGTACAGCTCTGCCAATTGAGCTGCATTGATTGATTCCTTGACTGGCAGGAAGTGAGCGACTTTGGTAAGCTTGTCAATCACCACGAAGATAGCATCATTTCCTCGCTTTGATTTAGGAAAACCAGTGACGAAGTCCATTTCAATGTGGTCGAACTTCCACTCGGGAATAGGAAGAGGTTGGAGAAGACCGGCTGGACGTTGATGTTCTGCTTTCACTCTTCTGCATACATCACATTCGTTCACGAATTGGGCAATCTCCCTTTTCATGCGTGTCCACCAATAAGATTGCTTGAGATCTTGGTACATCTTGGAACTGCCAGGATGAATGGAAAGAAGAGAATCATGAGCTTCTTCCATTATGAGCTTCCTGAGATCACCTTTGGGAACAACGAGTCTGTCCTCGAAGAACAAGGTATCTCTCTCATCAACACGGAAGCACTTGTATTTCGGAATGCCCTTAGCAATAGCATGTTTCACCTTCTTCACCATGGTATCACTGAGTTGGGCCTCACGGACTTGATCTTCCAAGGTAGGAGCAATTTGAAGATTTGCAAGAAAACCCTGCGGAACAACTTGAAGGTTGAGTTTCCTGAATGCTTCACAAAGCTCAGGCTGGTACGGCTTGATAAGAAGGCTTTTGCAATATGCCTTTCTGCTCAAAGCATCTGCAATTACATTCGCCTTGCCAGGAGTGTATTCAATGCTGGGATCATACTCTTGGATCATTTCAACCCAACGAGTCTGACGGAGGTTCAGATGCGGCTGTGTGAAGATGTACTTCAAGCTCTTGTGATCAGTGAAGATGTCGACCTTTCTGCCCAACAACAGATGTCTCCACGTAATCAAAGCATGTACCACACCTGCTAGCTCGAGATCATGTGTGGGATAGTTCTTCTCACTTGGCTTGAGCTGACGAGAAGTGTATTCCACAATTCTCTTATCTTGCATAAGCACACCACCAAGACCTTGAAGAGAAGCATCACAGAATACTTCATAGGGCTTGGATTCATCTGGAGGAGTCAGAACTGGAGCAGAGACAAGCTTTTCTTTGAGAGTTTTGAATGCCACTTCACACTCTGGAGACCAAAAGTATTTGACATTCTTCTGAAGCAAGTTGGAAAGAGGCTTGGCAATCTTGGAGAAGTTCTCAACGAACCTTCTGCAATAGCTGGCAAGACCCAAAAAACTACGGAGCTGCTTGACGTTCTGAGGAGCTTCCCAGTTGACAATTGCTTCAACTTTCTCGGGATTAACCGCAATACCGTCAGCTGAGATGATATGGCCCAGGTACAAAACCTTAT
The DNA here is from genome assembly GCA_902687465.1 of Secale cereale. Taxonomy (NCBI): domain Eukaryota; kingdom Viridiplantae; phylum Streptophyta; class Magnoliopsida; order Poales; family Poaceae; genus Secale; species Secale cereale. The sequence goes on along the minus strand of LR738714.1, from coordinate 526,351,816 downwards.
CGAGCCAAAACTCGCACTTGGAGAACTTGGCATAGAATTTATGCTCTCGAAGTCGATCAAGAACCAGACGTAAGTGCTTTTCGTGATCTTCTTCATTCTTGGAAAACACCAGAATATCATCCAGATACACAAGCACAAACTCGCCAGTATAGGGGTTGAAGATGTAATGCATCATCCTCGAAAAGGTAGGAGGAGCATTGGCGAGACCAAAAGACATGACGGTATACTCGTATGAACCGTAGCTCGTTCTGAAGGCCGTCTTGGGAATGTCCTCCTCGCGAATGCGAATTTGATGATAGCCCATTCGGAGGTCAAGCTTAGAGAACACTTTAGCTCCTTTGAGCTGCTCGAAGAGTTCGTTGATGTTGGGGAGCGGATACTTGTTCTTAATCGTCTTCTTGTTCAATGGCCGGTAATCAACACAGAGACGCTCCGTGCCATCTTTCTTCTTCACAAATAAGACACCACAGCCCCACGGAGACGTACTAGGCCTGATGAGACCCATACTCTCCTGCTTATCAAGCTGCTTCTTCAATTCCTTCAATTCATCCGGAGAGAGCTTGTACGGACGCCGGCATGCTGGCTTAGTACCCGGCTCGAGTTCAATGACAAATTCCACCTGACGGTGTGGAGGCATGCCTGGAAGTTCTTCAGGAAAGACGTCTTGATATTCGTTCACCACCGGAATTTGAGATATGGCATTAATTTCACCCTTATCATTGAGAGAGAAAAGCCTGATAGTATTATCCCTGGAGGCGAAGATAATCACATCTTCATCAGAATGAGTCAACTTGACTTCCTTTTGAGCACAATCAATGTGAGCATCATGCTGAGAAAGCCAATCCATTCCGAGGATGAGGTCGATGTCGGAATTACCAAGAACCACCGGAGAAGCCAAAAATCAATAATCACCCATGCGAATAGAAACATCCGGAGCATAGACACTAGAAGACATACGTCTCCCCGGAGAAATAACTTGCAACTTCTGAGGCAGACTTTGAAAGTCAACATTATACTTGGATGCAAATGGTTGAGACATGAAAGAACATGAAGCACCCGAATCAAATAACACTTTAGCTGGAAAAGAGTTAACTGGAAGGTTACCCAAAATGACATCAGAAGAAATCTCCGCTTGTGCTGCATTCATCAGATTGACCCTTGCTGCCTTTGGATCATGCCTGACAATAGCGGTACTGATAGGTGGAGGAGGAGGAAGACGCTTCGGGTTCGGACATCTGTTGGCATAGTGACCCTTCTGGCCACACTTGTTGCACACCACTTCAGAGAGAGGACGGAAATGAGAGCCACTTGACTTGGAGCCTTGAGACTGAAACTGCTTCTTCGACTGGTTGCTCGGGTTGGGTGGGTGGGAGAAACCACGTCCACTAGAGTTCTTGTTGTTGGAGTTGTTGGAGTTGTTGTAAGGAGCTCGAATCACTGGAGGAGGAGGAAGCCAGAATTTCTGATGCTTCGAGACCATCTGAGACGATGAGGAAGAGTGAACGGCATCTCGAATTCTCTTCTTAGAAGCCTCCATCTTAAGCTGAGCTGCTTCTTGTTTCAAAGCCATGTTATAGAACTTGTCGAATTCATCCGGCTCGAACAAGGTGAGAGCAAGCTGAAGTTCATCTTTGAGACCTCCACGGAACTGGTAGATTTTACTCTTGGTATCAGGAATGTCATGCTTAGCATAGTGGGCGAGGTTTTGGAACTTGACATTATACTGATAGACTGTCGTGGAGCCCTGCTTCAGGTTGCGGAATTTCTCACGCATACCCTCGATGACACTTGTAGGAATGTGGTGCGAGCGAAAATCCTTGCAGAAATTCTCCCAAGAGATCACTTGACCTGGCCTGGAGTCTTTGTACTGCTGCCACCAGTCAGCTGCTTGATCTTTCAGTTGGAAGGCTGCAAACTTCACATAATCATCTTCCTTCACGTTACTGCACTCAAAATGCTTCTTTATGTCGGTTAACCAATCTTCAGCATCAAGAGGGTCGACACAGTAACTGAAAGCTTTAGGATTGTTGGCCAAGAACTGGTTGAGGGTAGCATGGTGCTGCTGGTTGAAGAAGTTGCCTTGATTCCCTGGAACACCCTGATTAGCTTGATTAGCTTGCATCTGTTGCATCATCTGCATCAACAACTGAGTGTTCTGAGCTGTAGTCTGCATAATCGCTCTCCAAGCCTCAGACGGAGGAGGAGGGGAAGGAGGACGTTCTGGGACCTCTTCCGCCTCTGGGTTAGCGTTGGGAACCTTTTTCGGAGCCATCCTGAAAGAGATGACCACGAATCAGCAATTGATTGACAAAAGGTATAAGCTGAATCAATGGAATGAATTGCAACAAGTCTTCACAATAATCATTCGAACAATAAGAACGAATGAAATCATTCGAACAAGAGGAACGAATGATATTCTCAGTTAAATGATAACATCAATATTCACGAGAAGCCACATAGGGAACAAAAGGATAAAATAAGAAAACAACAAGGTACACACGGGAACAAACACAAGAGAGGAGTTTCGTTCTAACATCTTTGTGCTGAAAGCATATGAACGCGTTACGAAAAGGTTTTGCAATCCCCGGATCAGCATAGCCAAGGACCCTTTAAGATGCAACTCCTGATAGTAACATCGGTCATAAACCACTTCACTCAATGTAGAACCCCGAACTCACTAACCTGCATCCGTTGGAAGAATGCCTACGATCTACTGGATAAACCCACCTATAAATTTCCGAAAGATTCCAGTTATGCAATCAGGTGTTGGGGATACACGGGAAGCACCGCGCACTCAACTCTAAACCTACATCCAGGTGTATCCATCCTTCAACACATAACCAGTCTTTCTCGGAAACTGTGTACCTTGGACCTTCGGAAAGCATCCACTATAACAAGCTATGGCAATACTCCCGAACTACCTCCCCAGTACTGGGTGATGTTGGGGTTATCTTGCCACTGGCCGTATAGGGGAGATTTTCGATGTCGGCCGTCTTAAGTATTTAGTACTGCCGCGATATGCTTGTGACGACAATACCCCGTAGCTCAACTCCCCGGGACACTGCGACAACCCCTAATGTCAGGAGGCATCGAGAACAATATCCTCGTCACAAGAACATCGAAACAATCCCAGAATACTCGCGGGATTCCTAAAAAAAAAATTGGTGCAATTTTTGAAGATAGGAGAGACAAGATTATTCGTCAGGAGTCCTCACCAAAGAGAAAGGGGATGAGAAGCAAAGAAATCCTACTCTCCGATATAATATAGGACTCAAATAGTTTTCAGTGTGTGCCTAGACTCGACCGTCAACGATTCGATCAAACAGTGGGGGCTCCTAGGTCGGAGAAGGCTCTGAATACCAACTTGTAATGCCCAGGATGGCGTTATACCTCCTACGTGTCGAGGCACGACTTAAAGGCATAAATCCATCCTAGAATGATCTCAAGTTCGGTAATCTTTGCACATCTCATGTAAAAGAGGGGATTGTAAACAGAAATAGTTGGCTTACACTCGCCACGTCACACAAATACAATACAAGTCTCAAACATCATACATTAAGAATATCACAACCCTCTAAGGGCAAAATCCCAATGCCAAGATACCAAACTTAGATAAATAAACCACAGGCGGATCGAATCCTAGTAGAAGTCTCCACTACTGATCATCCGGATATCGCACATAGTACCGACTACGCTCCTTGTCGTACTCCCAGTCTAGCTCGGTGCCATCACCTGGATAGCTCACAGCTGGACCTGCATCTGGTGGTGAAGTAACTGTGAGCCACAGAGGACTCAGCAATCCCGTTCCCGGGTAACAAGACTATTTAAGTCCTTGGGAGAGGATAAGGCTGAAGAAAAGAGTAAGTGTCTGCAGCAGCAACTAGCAACTAGCTTACGTGAGTGAGAGCGAGAAGAGAAAGCCTCGGCGAGAAGTGATCACGAAGTGATCCTAGCTACAAGCTCATCAAACATAACCCCTCCGTGTTCAACTCCCGAATCCCTATTCGGAAATTGACTGTCACGGAACACACGCTGGTAGTGTATTAGAAACATTGTGTCAAGTTATCTACAACCGGATATTAACAAGCTCCCATCTGCCACATAACCACGGGCACGGCTTTCGAAAGTTCATAACCCTGCAGGGGTGTTCCAACTTGACCCATTACAAGCCCACGATCCGCGGAGTCGCAACTCCAAAGTGGCAAGACCCGAGTATTCTCGGAATCCCGTGCTCAAGATATACCGAACTAAGGTAAGGCTAATCCAGCAAATCCTCCCGGCGTGTCGACACCCTGATAGTAGCCGCGCGTATCTAAGTCTCAGGACACGACCGGATGGGTGAAGCTACGGGTGTATGCCAGATACCTCGAGTTGCCCCAAGGCGGCCCCGCAGGCTCCCCGTTTCGGACCAACACTCATGTGGAGCACTGGCCCGGGGTTGTTGATTAAGAAAGAGGGTTAATTACTCCCTATGCAAGTTTAGTTTGTTATTAGGCAAATAGAACCAATGTTGGGACTTGCTGGAAAAGACATAGCACTTAGCGGTTTACCGAGGGGGTCCCATACACCCCAACCGTGTTAGGAACGCATAATCAAGGAACATAACACCGGTTTATACGGTTCCTAACGGCATGAGTGGAACAAATCACCAAGCAAAAGGCTTAGCCTTCCACCCTTGCCAATATATAGATGATTTCATTTTAAGCATTTATATAGTGTGATAAAACCCAACCAAACTTCAACATGAAGCAAGCGTCTTCGATCTTCACCTGCAACTAGCAATGCTATAAGAAGGGCTGAGCGAAGCGTACTTAGCCAAGCAACGGTTTGCATAGGTAGGTTGGTTAAACATGCAATGGTTACAAGTAGGAGGCTGACAAGAAGATCATGGGCATCGAGGCAAAACTATAGATCGGAACTACTAGCAATAGGCAAAGATAGTAATGTTATCGGGGTTCGGTCATCTTGCCTGAAGAGAAGTCGTTCGGATCGTAAGAAGGGTCCTCGTGCTCAACCTCGTTGGTAACCTCGTGCTCGTACTCGTACTCGGTCTCAGCTTCCGGCTCTAAACAAAACAATCACACCAAGCACAAATCAACAAGATGCAATGCGCACTCGAAAATGATGAATGCATGATGGATGCACTAAGGATGCACACGGAGCACGGAAAAATAGCACTCAAGCAAAACACCTCAAAACATGATAACAATCTGATATTGTGAATCTACACGGAAAATCAATCAAGTTTCATGTAAGATTCTCTGAAATCGGAGTTACGGGCTAAAAGTTATGCCCGAAACAAGAAATGAGTGAAAGCTGAAAATTACAACATCATAGCAACTTCGGAGCACAAAATAATTAAACTACAGCACTCAAATATCATGGCAAAGGACATGAACACAAACTAGACATATACTACAGCAACTAAGTCCAAAGGTGCACCCCCAACGGAGCCACGGTTCATTAGCAATGAACTTGGACATATTGAACTTGACAATAAAATTCTGGCAGCAGAATTTTATTGAAACTTTGGAGCAAAAGTTAAACATGCTACAACCACTTAAATAGACATGTGAAAACATGGATGGAAATACAACAATATATACTACAAGGAACAATCAAGATCCACTCAAAATCTATCATGGTTTGTCCTAGAGCAGCAAGCAAACATGGCATCGGAACGTTACAGATTTCAGACTTGGTGAAATTTCACTAAGTCCTAAAACAGCAATATCATCATGGCATCTAAAAGAGCATGTTTAAGTCACCTCGAAACTAAACATGGCAAGTGGTAAGCACCTCATCAAAGTACACATGAAGGTGATTCCGAAACACACAAGCATGCTTCATAGAGATAAACACAACGATTGCAACGAGCTCAACAAGATGGCATTTCATAACAAGTGAAACAACATCACAGCCACATGGCACTTTGCAACGATGATAAACATGGCAAGAATAAATCTATCATGCAACCTAGCACATACAACATGTAGATCATGGCAAGACGAACACGTGGACATGTCATTTGCATCATTCGGCCAAACGAGCTAAAAGATATCACATGGCAAAGATGACATAAAAACATCACATAGCAGCAGTTTATATCACGATGCACTCTTGCAACAGCAAAACAAGCACCTAGATGATCTCTATCATGCATGACAACAAAAGATAAAACGTAGTGCACGATCCCACGAACGTCTGGACATGCTATATGCATGAATCGGAGCAACACACAAAAAGTTAGAGCAGTTTGAAATATGCATCAGACAACTAACTTCAGGGACTTAGTGGTAAAAAGGAGCAACCTCGGGGTCAGATCTGGAGTCAACGCGGCTGGTCAACGGCGGCGACGCGGGGTCAAACGGGCCCTGGGCACGGTGCGGATCGGGCCCCTGGATCCAGCGGTTGACGGCGCGGCCCGCGTGGAGAGGCGCGGCGCGGCCCGCGAGGAGAGGCGCGGCGTGGCCCGCGACCTTCGGGCTGGCCTGGCCGGCCTGCGGTGCGGGGTGGCCCGCGGGGCGGAGCGGGAGGCTGGCTGGGCTCGGCCCACCCGGCGCGGTGCGGCGAGCCTGGCTGCTGCGGTGCCTGGAGGTGAGTGGGCCGGTGCGGAGGGCGAGGCCCAGCGCCGGCGAAGTGGTCCTGGGCCCCTGGCACCTGGCGCCTGCGGAGGGACGGAGGGAGTCGACGAGGCGATGAGGAGAGGCCTGGTCGGCGCGGTCGGCTCGCTTGGCCGATCGAAGGAGAAGCCTCGGGCGTTGACCTGGGGATCGAAGGGGCTGGCTGGTTCGGCTGGTTCGAAGGAACTGGCTGGATCGGCTGGTTCCCTCGGGAGGAGCTGCCAAGTGGCTGTGAGGGGGAGGCCAGATCCAAAATTTGAGGGGAAGGAGGAGGAAGAAGCTAGAGATGTCAAAAATAGACATAGGGGTCTATTATATAGCAGTTTTCTAGGGTTTGGAGATTTAGGGGTGTTAGGAGCCCTCCGATCGCGATCCGACGGATCCGATCGCGGGGGAAGTCTAGAAGGGCCTAGGAGGGAGTAGACTGCAGTAGGGGTGTTTCTGGGACACAAAGTGAAGGCACTTTGGACCCACACGAATAACTGTTGGGATAGCACACGGAGTCCAAACGCGACGAGATTTGAGAGGCGGGTTGCACACAACAAAATAACAACACACACAACAACCTCGCGGCACACCGGTAACGTTACACGCCCAAACAACAAAGTAGGCCTACGAGACGTCACGGACACGTGAGGGAGCTCCGGAACGCGAAATGGACAACGGGAAGGAACGCGTGGAACTGGATGCAACCGACAACACAAATGTAATGCGATGCACATGTCTACATGATATGAATGAATGCCACACACTCACACAACAAAACGACGAAAACCCGAAAGACAAAGAAACCGGAATGGAAATAGTTGAAGCCGGAGATATATTATATACCCAAAAGGGAAAGTATTACATCCGGGGCATTACACCAGTACATTCAATGTACTGACCTACATGGCTGCAACGTCTCATGTTGCAGGAATTATTCGACGAGTAAGTGTTACCTTAGGGTTGCACTGTCTACATTCAACTTTGTTGTTGGTGTTGATGGAACCCCACAACCTTTGTTACTTCCGCTATATGGATATGAGGTAATAGTATTTACGTTACTTTATACATGTGATTTACCTCTGTTATAAATCCTCGAGTACTGTGTGTGTCAGCATACCGATCCAAGGATGACACTTAAGCACAGAGACTTGATCCATTCGGGTCGGGTTGCTACATTGCCGAACACAAGGGGAAAGGACCTCAAAGCGAGGACGAGGATGATACCTCGTCAGCCCAACACTAGTGTCGGTGTACTAAAGTAGGGGTACCTTAGTATCCCGAACTTGTGCACGGGCGGTTGCCGCGTCCCGCGGCAAGGCTTGCTAGGTGACCGCCAAGACCTCTCGAGGTTCCTTTGGAGCCATTCAAGAACAAAGTATCCAAACCAAGGAGACAAGGCCCCGGCAAGAGGAGCTTGCCGGGAAGGCCGCCCAAGGCACAAAACCACCCAAGGCGCAAGACCCCGGCAAGAGGAGCTTGCCGGGAAGGCCAACCAAGGCTTCTCAAGAAACTTGCCGCGACGCGCCACGCGTCCCGGCAAGGCCTGGTGAGCGACAAGCTCCCGGAAGCGACAAGATAGCGACCGCGGCAAGGCACTTGCCGCGGCAAGCTTCCACTCAGTACCCACGCTCCAGCGCATCCACCCACGTGTCGCTCTGGGACCCTTCCAGGCACACGTGGCGGAAGGCTGTGCAGCCAGGGGTACTCTGTGGCAAGCGGCGATGACAAGGCTACCGTCGTGGCGGACGGTGGCGCCCCTGACGACCACTTTTTGCATTGTTTGGGCGACGGCGATGGGCATTTAATGCCCTTGTCCCCTGCCGTCAGGGTTAGGTATGGAACACTGTACAAGTAGGTGTACCAACTCAAACTCTTTCCAGTTTTGCCCTCATCTGCGTTGCCACCTGTCGGTGACCCCTTGAGCATATAAAAGGAGGCCCATGCGCAACGTAGAGGGGGATCGATCATTTTCACGCTCGGTCTTGCTAGCCGCTGGAGTGTAGTGTAGCTCCCTGCGCTCCCGAGCCAAGAACTCAATACAACCACCAAAGCAGGAGTAGGGTTTTACGCATCCGTGCGGCCTGAACCTGGGTAAACTGCTCGTGTGCTCGCCTCGATCTGCTCTTTGTGCGATCTCCGCCCCCCGCCGTACCGAAAAGGGGCTCCGGTCCCATAGGTGTTCGTGGGCGATCAGTTTCCCCGACATCTTTGGCGCGCCAGGTATGGGGACGTCGAGGTTGTGTGAACCTGATCCGGCGTTCACACGGGCTAGATCTTTATCATCTTCATCAACATGCCACCGAAGAAGAAGGCTTCGGAGGCAGCTGGTCCGTCCGCGTCGATCTCACCACCGCCGGAGCCAACGGCTGGTGGGGTAGATGCCGGCGGAAGAACGGACGTCGACGCGGGAACTCACAGTGCCGCCAAGTCCAAGGACAAAGCTGCGCTGCCCATTGGCGGCGTAGCCGGCTCCCACGACGACCGGGCGCACTCCAAAACCTCGGCGTCCGTGCATGCACCGCGCCCCTCTCAGGAGGTGCGAGACCGGCCGCGTCATGGTACTCACGGTACCATACGCTTGCTGAACCAAGATCGAGCTGGCGGATCTCGGGACGCTCAAGACCAGCATACGCGCCAACATGCTGGCACGAGCAAGGCGCGGTCGCCGGGACGGGATGCTGCTCCTTCTAACGTAGTTAGAAGTCCGAGCATATCCCGCTCCTTGCACCGTTCGCCACCGCTGCCCGCCACTCCAGCAGAAGCTCTAGCACAAGCTCAACTGCTCCTAGACTTCCCTCCAGCGGCAGACAAGGCCGACGACTGGAGGGCCACCATTCAGAGTCTCATCGCCTTCGCCAACGGCGACACTCCGCAGCAGCCGAGCACGTCGCGGCCGCGGCAAGTCAGCCAGGCGTGGGCCGATGGCGACAAGACCGGTGGGGGAGCAACTACCGTGCACTCTCCGCCCCGAAGGCCAAGATCGCCGACTCGTCGGGTCAACCTCGACAGCGACTCCACCGCGTCGTCGGATCCGCGAGCTCGTCGCGATCAGCGCCAAGTCCTTCAAGATCGCTGACATGAAGACGCTCATACTCGCATCGAGCGCTGAAGAAAAGCGCGGCGTCAGTCAGACCAGCGCGCTGGGCCCACTGTCGACATGCAAGCGCCAGGGGGACCAGGCGACTTGCCGTACGCGGTAGGTTGTCCTGCACTCACTCGTGAGCTGCGGCAAGTTCAGTGGCCCAGCATGAGGAATTTCAAGCCAGACGTGCCGGAGAAGTACAACGGCAAGACGCACCCGTCGGAGTTCCTCAGCATCTACACCATCGAGGTGCAAGCTGCTGGGGGGCGGGACGAATGGATCCTTGCCAACTACTTCCCTCTGGTACTCAAACCCAACGTCAGGTCCTGGCTCATGCACTTGCCGGACAACTCCATTTCTTCTTGGGCAGATCTTTGCCATCAGTTTGTCGGCGCCTTTACAAGCGGCCACAAACCCCATGGCCAAGAGAGTGACCTACACCTGCTTGCCCAGAAGGAAGGAGAGTCCCTGCGCAAGTTCATCCAGAGGTTCAGCCGTGTCCAGCACAACATCCCAGACGTCCACCTTGCCGCGGTTATCAGCGCGTTCCATCAGAACGTGCGTAACCGCAGGATGAGGGAGGAGATGGCGATGTGCAAGATCGGGGAAGTCAGCGAGCTGTACGCCCTAGACGACAAGTGTGCACGCGCTGAAGAGGGGAGAAAACTCCCCGGAGAGGATATAGGAGCAGGAGGATCTGACAGCGAGGATGCCGCCCGGCAAGGAAAAACCGGCGGCGGAACAACAGGAAGAAGAAAAACAAAGAAGTGCTAGCCGTTGAGAAGTCCGGCAACGGAGGTGGCGCCGAGAAAGCCAAAGTTGGTAGCTCCGGCAAGGAGACTGCCGCGTGCGCCAACTGCCAGGCTGGGGCAGCCGCCGACAAGCAGGACCGCACCGACAAGTAGTATTGCAAGATCCACCGCACCAAGGGTCATGATCTCTAGAACTGCAAGAGAGTCGAGCAGCTTGTTGAGCAGCAAAAGGCTGAATACGAGCGCCGCGACAAGGAGAAGGCCCAAAGAGGTGATGGAGGATCCGGCAAGAAGCGGCCATTCAACGGCCGGGGAGGACGCCGCGGCAAGGCCAAGCAGCGACAAGGAGACAGGCCTCCCCGCGGCCGCGACAAGGATGAAGATGACGACGACGACGAAGACATGGATGATGGAGAGACCAGTGAGCAGGAGTTTCAGAAAGCTACAGAGGTTTTGTGCGTTGACGGCGGAGCTTATCTGCATACTTCACACCGCCAACTCAAACAGTGGGTGCGGGAAGTCAATGCGGCAGAACCACCTGTCGAGTCGCGCAAACTTCTGAAATGGTCCAGCACGCCTGTCATCTTTGACATTGAGGACCACCCTGATAGCACAACTGCGGTCGGGTGCTTGTCGATGTTGGTTTCGCCAACTATTCGCAACCTCAAGGTCACTAAGATGTTAGTTGACGGCGGGGCCGGCTTGAACCTGATCTCCTCCACTGTAATCCAGAAACTCCAGATCCCTGACAGTGAGCTCGAAGAGACCGGCACATTCCAAGGAATCAACCCGGGAAGGATCAAGCCGAAGGGGAAGATCACGTTGCCAGTGACTTTTGGCGGCGAGCTGAACTTCAGGACTGAGAGGGTAACTTTTGACGTTGCCGATTTCCCATTGCCTTACAATGGGATACTTGGCCGTCCAGCACTCGCCAAGTTCATGGCAGCCTCTCACTATGCCTACAACATGCTCAAGATGCCTGGCCCGATAAGCATCATCTCTGTCCCTGGCAACAAGAAAGATGCCCTTATCTGCGATGACAAGATTTATCGGGATGCAGCAGCCGCAACAGATCGCAAGGCACTTGCCACTGAAGCTCCCGAGGGGAAGAAGAAGACCAAGTCCGGCAAGAGCTCTGGGGCCCACTCCGGCAAGCGCAGCTCTTCGGAGTGCTGCGCTACCGTCGAGGACGAACCATCGAGCTCCACCGGCAAGTGTAAGAAAACGATGGCAGCTCCGCCAGCGACCAAGAAGGTGTCCGCCAAGGAGGACGGCACTGGTGGTACCTTCACCATCAGTGCCACCCTTGACCCTAAATAGGAAAGCACGCTCGTTGCTTTCCTGCGGGCGAATGTCGACGTGTTTGCATGGCAACTGTCTGACATCCCCGGCGTTCCCAGGAAAGTGATTGAGCACCACCTTGCCGTCTGTCCTCACGCGCGGCCCGTCAAGCAGAAAGTCAGGAAACAAGCAGTGGAGCGCCAAGAATTTATAGCAGAAGAAATCAAGAAGTTGGAAGCAGCAGGCCTTGTCCGAGGAGTGCTCCATCCTATGTGGTTGGCCAATCCAGTAGTCGTGCGTAAGGCAAACGGGAAATGGAGGCTTTGTATCGATTTCACCGATGTGAATAAAGCTTGTCCCAAAGACCCATTTCCCTTGCCGCGCATTGACCAGATTGTTGACTCCACGGCCGGATGTGACCTGCTTTCATTTCTTGACGCATACTCAGGATACCACCAGATCTTCATGGCTGAATAGGATGAGGAGAATGAAGGAAATATGCCCTAGAGGCAATAATAAAGTTATTATTTATTTCCTTATATCATGATAAATGTCTTTTATTCATGCTAGAATTGTATTAACCGGAAACTTAGTACATGTGTGGATACATAGACAAAACAGTATGTCCCTAGTATGCCTCTACTAGACTAGCTCATTGATCAAAGATGGTTATGTTTCCTAGCCATAGACATGAGTTGTCATTTGATCAACGGGATCACATCATTAGGAGAATGATGTGATGGACAAGACCCATCCGTTAGCATAGCACTATGATCGTTTAGTTTAACTGCTATTGCTTTCTTCATGACTTATACATGTTCCTATGACTATGAGATTATGCAACTCCCGAATACCGTAGGAACACCTTGTGTGCTATCAAACGTCACAACATAACTGGGTGATCATAAAGATGCTCTATAGGTGTCTCCGAAAGTATTCGTGGTGTTGGCATTGATCAAGATTAGGATTTGTCACTCCGAGTGTCGGAGAGGTATCTCTGGGCCCTCTCGGTAACACACATCACAATAAGCCTTGCAAGCAAAAGACTAATGAGTTAGTCACGAGATGATGTGTTACGGAACGAGTAAAGAGACTTGCCGGTAACGAGATTGAACTAGGTATAGAGATACCGACGATCGAATCTCAGGCAAGTAACATACCGTTTGACAAAAGGAACAACGTATGTTGTTATGCGGTTCTGACCGATAAAAGATCTTCGTAGAATATGTAGGAGCCAATATGAACATCCAGGTTCCGCTATTGGTTATTGACCAGAGATGAGTCTCGGTCATGTCTACATAGTTCTCGAACCCGTAGGGTCCGCACGCTTAACGTTTGATGACGATCGGTATTATGAGTTTTTGAGTATTGATGTACCGAAGGTAGTTCGGAGTCCCGGATGAGATCACGGACATGACGAGGAGTCTCGGAATGTCCGAGACATAAAGATTGATATATTGGACGGCTATATTCGGACACCGGAAGTATACCGGAAAAGTTTCGGATTTATCGGGAATGCCGGAGGGGGTTACCGGAACCCCCTACGAGAGGGGATGGTCCATAGTGGGCCTAAAGGGTGAGAGAGAGGCAGCCCATAGGGCTGGCCGACGCCCCCACCTAGGAATCCTAGTTGGACTAGGATTGGGGGGGCGCCACCTCTCCTATTCCTTTCCCCCTTCTTCCTTTCGGTGAATCCTACTAGGAATAGGATTGCAATCCTATTCCTAGTAGGAATCCCTTCCCTAGCCGCACCAGGAGAGTTGGCCGGCCCCTCCTCCCTTGCTCCTTTATATACGGGGGCAGGGGGGCACCCAAAGACACACAAGTTGAATTGTTTTAGCCGTGTGCGGTGCCCCCCTCCACAAAATCACACCTCGGTCGTACCGTCGCGGAGCTTAGGAGAAGCCCTGCGCCGGTGAACACATCATATCCGTCACCACGCCGTCGTGCTGACGAAACTCTCCCGTGAAGCTCAACTGGATCAAGAGCTCGTGGGACGTCATCAAGCTGAACGTGTGCTGAACGCGGAGGTGTCGTACGTTCAGTGCTTGATCGGTTGGATCGCGAAGAAGTTCGACAACATCAACCGCGTCACTTGACGCTTCCGCTCCCGGTCTACGAGGGTACATAGACACACTCTCCCCTCTCGTTGCTATGCATCTGGTAGATAGATCTTGCGTGATCGTAGGAAAATTTTAAAATACTACGTTCCCCAACAGAGAAGACCGCATTCATCACTCCATGTGGCACATACTGTTTCATACGCATGCCTTTCGGATTGAAGAATGCTGGTTCGACGTTTGCAAGAGTAGTCCATACAGCTTTTGAGCCACAGATACACAGAAATGTGGAAGCATACATGGATGACATAGTGGTCAAGAGCAAGGACAGGACAACTCTGATTCAAGATTTAGACGAGACCTTTGCAAATCTGCGCAAGATCCAGCTCAAGCTCAACCCCGAGAAGTGCGTGTTTGGAGTCCCTTCCGGCAAGCTTCTTGGGTTCTTTGTGTCTCAGAGGGGAATTGAAGCCAATCCCGACAAGATCAAGGCCATTGAGTAGATCGAAGCACCCAAGCGCGCCAAGGATGTACGAAGACTTACCGGTTGTGTGGCTGCTCTCGGCAGGTTTATCTCTAAGTCTGCTGAGCGCGCCCTGCCGTTTTTCAAAATTTTGAAAAAGGCAGGTCCAATGAAATGGACTCCGGAAGCAGAGGCTGCGCTGCAAGACTTGAAGAGGTACCTGTCCTCCACTCCAATACTTGTCGCACCTAAACCACAAGAGAAGTTGCTGCTGTATCTAGCGGCAACCAATCAAGTGGTTAGTGCTGCGTTAGTGGTGGAGAGGGAGGCAGATGACGAGGCAACAACCACGGCAAGCACGTCCACCGACAAGCAGGGGGCTTCCCCGACAAGCTCTGGTCCCGACAAAGATGGGTCTGCGCAATCGCAAGAGGAGATACGGAAGAAAATGGTGCAGCGCCCGGTTTACTTTGTCAGTTCCCTTCTGCAGGGGGCTAGATCAAGGTACTTTGGTGTGCAGAAACTGCTTTTCGGCCTCCTCATGGCCTCGAGAAAGCTGCGCCACTACTTCCAAGCACATGAGATAACAGTGGTCACTCGCTTTCCGCTGAAGAGGATACTGCAGAATCCAGAAGCGACAGGCAGGATTGTTGAGTGGGCGCTGGAACTGTCAAGCTTTGGCCTCAAGTTTTAAAGCACTTCAACTATCCAAAGCAGAGCATTGGCGGAGTTCATAGCAGAGTGGACACCAACAGCAGATGAGGAAACTCCAGAGAAGAACATCCCCGTCAAGGAAGCAAGCAAAGAGTGGCTGATGTACTTTAATGGTGCTTTCTCGCTGCAAGGCGTCGGTGCTGGTGTGCTGCTTGTCGCACCCACCGGAGAGCACCTCAAATACGTAGTCCAGATGCACTTTCCCAAGGAGCAAGCAACAAACAATACTACAGAGTATGAGGGTTTTCTTGCCGGTCTCAGGATCGCGGCAGACCTTGGGATTAAGAAGCTGATTGTCAGGGGGGACTCGCAACTTGTCGTCCGCCAAGTGAACAAGAATTACCAGAGTCCGTTGATGGAAGCTTACGTTGATGAAGTGAGAAAGCTCGAAGAGCACTTTGACGGCCTACAGATGGAGCATGTTCCAAGAGCTCAGAATGACATTGCTGATGGCCTGTCGAAATGCGCCGCACTTAAGTTACCTGTGGAACCAGGGATCTTTGTGCTCAAGCTGACTCGACCATCTGTAACACCATCAACTGGACAGAGCAAGAAGAGGAAGTTGATTTCCGGCGACTATTTTCCGGCAGAGCTTCCCGAAGCCGCCGCCAAGAAGGTCCCCAAGATCAACACCAAGAGTGCTGAGGGGCAGTCTGCTCCGGCAAGCCCCAGGGTTTGTTCCGTTGAAGCAGACGCTCCCGACAAGTTTTGCTCCGGCAAGCTTGCCAGGGAACATCAAGCTCCGGCTGAGACACAAGTTCTCGCCGTAGAAGCGGATGTTCCCGCAGCAGCAGATGTGCCTTTAGTCCTTGTTGTTGAGCCACAGGCTCCAGCATGGGCACAACAGATTGTCCGTTTCCTTCAGACAGGAGAACTTCCCGAAGATCAAGAAGAAGCAGAAAGAGTAGCCCGACGGTCAAGTATGTACCAGTTTGTTGACAACATACTGTAGAGAAGAAGACTCAACGGTGTGAAATTGAAGTGTATTCCCCGGGAAGACGGACAAAAGCTATTGGCAGAGATACATGGAGGCATATGTGGTCACCACATTGGCGCAAGAGCACTTGCCGGCAAAACATTCCGGCAAGGTTTCTTTTGGCCAAAAGCCCTCCAGGATGCAACTGCACAAGTAACCAAGTGTGAAGCGTGCCAGTTCCATTCCAAGCAGATACACCAGCCAGCTCAAGCTCTCCAGACGATCCCTTTATCCTGGCCATTTTCGGTCTGGGGGCTCAACATCCTCGGCCCCTTTCCCCGCGCAGCCGGGGGCTTTGAGTACTTGTACGTTGCAATCGACAAGTTCACAAACTGGCCAGAAGTGGAACCAGTGAGAAAGGTGACCGCACAGTCAGCAGTCAAGTTCTTCAGGTCGATTGTTTGCCATTTCGGGATCCCTAACAGGATCATCACCGACAGCGGTACACAATTCACGAGCCGCACCTTCATGCAGTACGTCCAAGATCTTGGCGCCAAGGTCTGCTTCGCTTCTGTTGCTCACCCGAGAAGCAACGGTCAAGCGGAGAGGGCAAATGCTGAAGTGCTGCGTGGCCTCAAGACTAGGACGTTCGACAGGCTGCACAAGTGCGGAAGAAACTGGATTGAGGAGCTGCCAGCGGCTCTTTGGTCGATCAGAACAACGCCAAATCGAGCCACTGGACAGACACCTTTCGCTCTAGTCTATGGAGCAGAGGCAGTTCTCCCCACGGAACTCGTATACGGGTCACCTTGAGTGCTCGCTTATGATGAGCTCGAGCAAGAGCAGCTGCGACAAGATGACGCGCTGCTCCTTGAGGAGGACCGTCTTCAGGCTGCTGTACGAGTTGCTCGCTACCAGCAAGCTTTGCGTCGCTACCATAGCCGCAAAGTTAACACCAGAAGTCTCGAGGAAGGCGACCTTGTTCTTCGGCGCGTTCAGTCCGCCAAGAATTCCAACAAGTTGACGCCGAAGTGGGAAGGCCCTTATCGGGTGAAACGAGTCACTAGGCCTAGCGCTGTCCGCCTCGAGACCGAAGATGGCTTTCCGGTGAGCTACTCCTGGAACATCGAGCATATTCGTAAGTTTTACCCGTAAGGCGCGGTTGCCGTGATCCGCTCCGGCAACCACCTTTTGTACAAGTCTTGCCGCTGTTGCATGTAAGCCTTTGTACAAAGCCGGGCGCAGACCCCGTGCATCAGTAAAGCTTATGTGCCCCGCACATCTTATCATTTCATGCTTTCTATTTTCTTGCATGTATTATCTGACACTTTGTGCAGCACCTACCCCCGGTAAGCAATAACGAGCCCAAAGGCTCCGTATTTGTATTTTCTCTTCTTTCTTTTTTTCTCAAGCAAAGGAAGGTTCCCTCGCGCACAAGTTTGCCGGGGGGGAGGAGATGATAGTGGTATGGACCAAGCGCCGTTCAAGAAAGTTTCGCCTTGCCGGGAAGCAGACGACACAAAAGCTAAGTTGCCAAAGTTTGAGCAATCAAAATTTTAAATTTTTAAGTTATCTTCCTTGAACGACCGCACTTTGTATGGAAAACTTGTGTGCGGAGGAACCAACCCATGGCTAGTTGCGCCCTTACTTCGTTTCGAGTTCGCTCAACAACTTAAGTGTGCTGCGACTAGTGTCGCGCCCTTACTTTGTTTCTGAGCCTGCTCAACGACTTAAGCGTGCTGCAACTAGTTGCGACAAGGTTTCTTGTCGGCGACGGCACCGCCAGCAGGCTGCTGAAGTTCCACACTCAGCGCTCGCGGCAAAGGTGCCTACACCGGCAAGTTCCCTAAAAGCGTAAGGGCAGAAACATACGAAAAAAGGATCAAGTAAAGGAAAAAACATAGCAGTTACTACCCAAAATAGAATTATATTACAAAGATAACTTGTCGCAGCTCTAACAGGTTGTTTTTGTAACATGATTAGCAGCGACAAGGAAAGAAGAAAATAAGCAGCCTAATCTGCGCGATCGCCTTCAACCCTCTTGATGTCGCTCACCTTGTCCACAATGGGTGCGACAAGGGCCTTGAGCGCCTCCTGATCAGTGCCCGGCGGCAAGCTCCTGAGCACGTTGGTGAGGTTGAGGCCCGGATTGCGGAAGGCCAGCTTCACCAACACCTTTTGCAGGGCACCCGCGCAGAGTTTGGGCGACTCGTCCGCCAGCTGCTTTGGGATCTTCTCCCGGAGTTGCTGGAGGGCCGTCGCCACGCCCTTGAAGAATAAAGTAAGCTTGGCGCTGGAGTGGAGGTTCTCGTCGGTGGAGTACCCGAGATACTCCGCCCCCAGCTGCACCAGCTCCTTGTCGATGTCCGCGGCGGCATTGACGAGGCCTTCTGTCCAGTGCTCGACGGTCTCCCTGAAATTGTTCTGGGTGACGGCAGCACTCGCTAGCAATGCCTTCTCGGCCCTTATCTCCTCCTTCAGGACCGCCTCCAGCTCCTTGGCGCCGTCCAGCGTCTCGGTCAAAGTGGCCAGCTTCAGCTCGAGGTCGACGTTGGAGTCCTTGGCGGCGGTGAGCTCCTTGCCCTTCTCGGCGAGGCGAACATGCAACTCCGAGTGGCTGTGGGCGTCCTTCTCTCGCTCAAGCTTAAGCGCGGCAACCTCCTCGCCGCTCGCCTTGAGGTTGGCCTCCAGCTGCGCCACCCTCGTCTCCAACTCTTTCTTGGCGGTCTCGGCAGCTGCGGCGGCGTCCTTTGCTTCCTGGAGGGCCCCGCCAAGTGATTGCTCGCGCGCGGCAAGTTCCTCCTCGTGACCATTGAGGTTGACCTTCCGCTGCGCCAGCTCGCCCTCCAGCTTGGACAGCTTCTCGGCGGTAAGCCGCTGCTGTTCCTCCACTTCAGCCTTCTCGAGGATGAAGGCCTGCTGCGCCTCGGCAAGTTGCTCCCGCTCCTCTGCCAAGGATCGGAGAGCTGCTTGGTGAAGACCCCGGAGCTCCTCTGCGCGCTTCTCCATATCGACTCCCGCCTTGGCGGCCAGCGCTTCGTGGGACTCCAGCTTGGCCTGCCGGGCGCGGTAGAGTGACAGCAGTTTGCGCAACAACCGCTCCTCCGTCGACTCGCCGCTGCTGCTCGGCGCGTCGACAAGTTTCAACCCGGCGGAGGCAAGCACCTCTCCGTCGAAGACCTCTCCCTCGATCGGCGCCCTGGACATGGACGCCCAAGGGAGCTGGATGAAGACGTCGTCGCCGGCCTTTAAGTAGGCGCCTGATGGCTTCTCGCCCCTCGTTGGTTACCCCAAGTGGAAGTTTGAGATGTAGCGTAGCGGCAAGTTTCCCTTGGCAAAGATACCAAGGATCGAATCCCGTGAGACTCCGAGGGTCGACAAGTAGGTGTCAACGACGCCAGAAACTTAGCGGTTGACAGGACCTGCACACAGATACAGATAACTTTGCTCCCAACGAGTACAGAGAGGTTGCCAATCCCTCCGGCCTTGTTGTTTACAAAGGATCAAACACAAGAGGTAATGATGATAACTATGACTGCAACTAGGAAATAGAAACAGGAAGTAAATAGAAGGTGTGATCAGTGGTGGTAATATGGACCGGGGTCCCATGATGTTCACTAGTGATGTCTCTCTCCCAAAAGACGATAAAACAGCTAAGCGAGGTAAACAAATTACAGCTGGGCAATTGACAGGATTATGTGCACAAACCAATGCTAACTATGCTGCAAAGAAAGGTAGAGGCTCAAAAGCATGGGAGGTACGCCAAGGCAAGTAGACCGAAATCCATCTGCATCTACTACTAATCATCCACCTTGAGATATCTATCCAGAACATCTCGCTGGTATTATGTTGCGAATCCCACCCAAAGTGTAAACTCAAAGCAACAGACAACTGCATTAAAAGAACTTTGCGTAAAGTAAACAATCTTTGCACCCGCAAGTACAAGCACCGTTGTTTTCCCCCTTGTGGCAACAACACATCCCCTAGACTCATGTTTCTGTCACTCAAGCTAGTCATCAGGGGGCATGAACCCACAATCAAGCATAACGCTCCCTCTTGGAGTTACTACCTACTACTTGGCCAAAGCAATAAACAGCAACGGAGAACATGCAAGAATTACTTAAGA
The DNA here is from genome assembly GCA_902687465.1 of Secale cereale. Lineage (NCBI taxonomy): Eukaryota > Viridiplantae > Streptophyta > Magnoliopsida > Poales > Poaceae > Secale > Secale cereale. The sequence continues at coordinate 526,331,811 of LR738714.1, read as the reverse complement.
ACAAATATATAAAAGAGGTGAATCAAATATATTACTCACACACAATCTGAACATAGTCTCATAATCCATCAGATCCCAGCAAACTCAGCAGAGCAACAGCATAAAGATTACATATGTGCCTCGATCATGTAGGGCAGCTCACGAGGTCTAAACCATGAAGAACAAAGAGGGGAGGAGAACATCACATAGCTACTGGTCATGGACCCATGGTCGAAGGTGGACTACTCACAACTCATCCGGGAAGCGTCCATGGTGGTGGAGAAGCTCCCGGTGGTGGTTCTCCCCTCCGGCAGGGTGCCGGGAAGAGTTCTCCTGATGCTCCCGATCTTGGAAGCGTTGCGGCGGCGGAACAGAGGCGAGATCGCGAAAAAGGGTTCCGTCCTCGAGGGTTTCGGGACGCGAGGAATATATATGCGAAGGGGGGCAACCAGAGGCGGAGAGGGGGCCCCAGGTGCCCCCCTGGCGCGGCCAGGGGTGGGGCCGTGCCGGGTGGCCGCCTGGGCCACCCCTGGCTCCCCTCTGGCCCCACTTTGGTTTTTCTCGAAGCTTCCTGTACGCTGATTTTTCTTGTATTTTTCCCGGAATTTTTGGAGCACTTTTAATATGGGGGAAATCTGAAATAGAAAAACAGCAGAAAACAGGAACTGGCACTGTGGTGCACTGAGTTAATAGGTTAGTCCAAATATCATCAAAAGTGTATGGAAGTGCATAAATATCATAGCAATATCACACAAAAGAAGCATGGAGCAAGCAGAAATTATAGATACATTTTGGACGTATCAACATCCCCAAGCTTAATTCCTGCTCGTCCTTGAGTAGGTAAATGATAACAAGCATAATTTCAGTGGTGACATGCTACCAACCATATAAGAACTTTTTAAGTAAAGCAATCAAGGCATGTAATTCAATTCAAGTCATAACAAGCAAGAGTCTATATTAGCATTGTAACAAGCAACATAAGAACATAAAGGTGCAAGAGCTCTCGATGTCCGTGACTCGAATGTCTCCAAATGGTGTTTGCGTGCAAGAAAGGGGATAGGGATATACGAGAGAGTAAAACATAGTTTTTGTATTGTTGAGAACTTAATCTACTAATGTTTCACACTTGGTCTTCTTTGGAATCTTATCTTGACTCATCCCCAGACCACTAGCCAGGTACAAGTCAAAATGATCCACTCCCTTTCGATATTTTGAGGACTCATGCAATGGATGAGCGTAGGCAAGAAAGTTGACACTTAGGATGGCAAAGAGAGAAAAATGATGCAGGGGGCACTACTAGAAAAAAGGCTATAGGTAATATCACTATTAGTGGCGCACCAGAGATGTGGTGCGCCACTACTATATAGCAGTGGCGCACCACAAACAGGTGCTCCACTAATAGTGACATTACTAGTGGCGCACCAGGTGTGTGGTGCGCCACTACTAAGTTTTTGAACAGTATACCAGCCATGCCAGCCTTACCAGTGGCGCACCAGGGCAAGGTGCGCCACTACTATCAAAAATAGTAGTGGCGCACCTTGCCCTGGTGCGCCACTGGTAAGTTTTTGAACAGTATACCAGCCATGCCCAGCCTTACCAGTGGCGCACCAGGGCAAGGTGCGCCACTACTATCAAAAATAGTAGTGGCGCACCTTGCCCTGGTGCGCCACTGGTAAGGCTGGGCATGGTGGTCCAAAAAAAAAACATAGCAGTGGCGCACCCCTTCACTGGTGCGCCACTAGTATTCCTGGCTACTAGTGGCGCACCAGTGAAGGGGTGCGCCACTGGTAACCTGGGAGCATTTGCTACTTAGGCAGCCACACCTACCACACACACTCACTTTCCCCCCTCCACCAAAACAAATCTGGTCGTCTTGCTCCTCCTCCTCACCTCATTTGCACCATTGATTCACCCAAATTAAGTGGTTAAATTTCCTTTTTTTGATAGGTAAGTAAGGGGAAAGCTTTCTTTATGTTCTAGATCTACTTTTCTCTCCGTCTCCAACAACGTACACACTTTTTATGGCCTAGAGATGTACATATGTTTGTGGTGTTGCATATGTTTGTGTTTGCAGGTACCGGTATTTGAAATGCGATAGTTGCCAATATTTTGCCGGAATGTTGATTCATTTCCGTTTCGGCGAGAATTTGGCACTATGTGCATTCTTTTTGGTCCTATTTTTAGGCAAAGTCATGCCAAATTTTTTTTGTTCTAAAATATCATTTTGCTCTACCCCGCAGGCGACCATGGTCCGCACGATGACCGAAGGCATCGTAAATAGGTTTTTGAGCTCCGCGAAGGCCGAGATGCTTCAAAAGAACGAGACGGAGATAAGATGTCTGTGTCGAAGATGCAAGCTGAAGAGCCTTATTGCGGACCCGGATTCCGGGCAGGTGCAGGACCACTTGCTCTTGCGTGGTTTCATGGATGGCTATCGGTGGCAAGGTGATGAAGATGACTATGAAGTCATCCATGGGGGCCGGGCAAGCAGAAAAAAGGAAGGGCAGCAAGACAATAGCGGCGAGGGCGGGCGAGAAGACGAAGAATCTCCAGGACATGATCACGAAGTAGATGCAGGACACAGTCATCATGTAGAAGATGCCGGACATGATGATGAGGAAGATCAAGACGAAGGGCATGATCATGAAGATGAAGATGCCGGAGCAGACGACGATGGACCATCGATGGACTGGGTGCATGACCCTCATATTCAAGAGCTGCTTCGCAAGCAGACGGGTAACGCAAGAGCTGCCGCCCGAGAGAAAGCCAAGCTGGATCAACTGGAGATAGACGCGGTTACTCCATTGTATGAAGGATGCAGGCCCGAGGATACCCGCCTGAAAGTAACGCTCATGGCTCTGGAGATGAAGGTAAAACACAAAATGACCGACGCATGCTTCGACGAGAACATGTCATTCTGGCACGAACGTCTTCCGAAGGGGAACAAGTGCCCGACCAGTTTCGAGGAGGCGAAGAAAATCGTGTGTCCTCTGGATTTACCGCACGTGAAATACCATGTGTGCATGAACGATTGCATCATTAATCGGGACGAGCACGCGGAGTCTACCATATGTCCGGTGTGCGGCGTCAGTCGATACAAGAAGAGGAAGAAAGCTCCTCGAAAAGTGGTGTGGTACTTTCCGATCACTCCTCGTCTGCAGCGGTATTTCGCGGACCCTAAGCTAGCAAAGCTCCTGCGTTGGCACGCGGATAGGGAGGAGAAGAAGCGAGAAGATGACGGAAATGATCCGGAGATAAATAAAAAAGACAAGATGCTGAGTCACCCTAAGGACGCGAGCCAGTGGCAAGCGTTGAACTTCGAAGACACAGAATTTGGGGACGATCCAAGGAACATCGTGCTGGGCGCGAGCACCGATGGAGTCAATCCGTTTGGCAGCCAGAGAAGCACACATAGCACCTGGCCTGTGTTTGTGTGGATGTACAACCTTCCCCCCTGGATGTGCATGAAGAGGAAGTACATTCACATGAGTATGCTAATTGAAGGGCCGAAACAACCAGGGAACGACATCAATCTGTATCTGGGGCTGCTGAAAGAGGAGCTAGACACGCTGTGGAAAACGCCAGCCAATACGTGGGACGCCGCAGAGAAAGAATATTTCCCTATGAGAGCCGCACTGCTCACGACGGTGCACGACTATCTCGGTTACGGATATGTCGCGGGGCAGGTGGTCCACGGATTTTGTGCATGCGTCAGGTGCATGGATGACACAACGTATCGCCAGCTAGATAGAGATCCCGGGTCTTCGAAAACCGTGTTCATGGGACATCGAAGGTGGCTTCGCGACGATGACGCATGGAGAAAACGCAAGGATCTGTTCGATGGTGAAACCGAAACCCGAAGACCCCCACGTACGAGGAGCGGCGAGGAAATAGACGAGCTGTTGAAAAATTGGAAAGAGTGCCCACTGCCGGGAAAGAAGCGAAAGGCGCCAGAGCCGCTGCTGAAGGTATGGAAAACGAGGTCTGTTTTCTGGAACTTGCCGTACTGGAAGATCCTCCGTGTGCCTCACAGCCTTGATGTCATGCATATCACGAAGAACGTGTGCGAGAGTCTGCTTGGTACCCTGCTCAACATGCCAGAGAGGACCAAAGATGGGCCGAAAGCAAGGGCAGACTTGCAAAAAATGGGCATCAGGGAGGAGCTCTGGCGCCCTAATGATGATGATGATGATGATGAGGCGAAGGACACGGAAAGTCATCGCAAAGGCAAAAAGGCCAAGAAGATCGAATATGACTACCCTCCCGCGTGCTTCACTCTAAGTCAGAAGGAGATCGAGCAGTTTTTCACCTGCCTCGTAGGAGTAAAACTTCCTTACGGTTACGCGGGGAAGATAAGCAGATACCTAGACTCAGCGAAGCAGAAGTTCAGCGGGATGAAGTCTCACGACTGTCACGTGCTGATGACGCAGATACTTCCAGTTGCAATCCGTGGGATCATGGACGCGCACGTCCGTGACACGCTATTTGGCCTATGCAACTTTTTCGACGTCATCTCTCGGAAGTCTGTTGGCGTGAGGCAACTCAGAAGGCTACAGGAAGAGATCGTGGTGATACTATGCGAGCTTGAGATCTACTTCCCGCCCGCATTCTTCGACGTTATGGTGCATCTGCTGGTCCATATCGTGGAGGATATCATCCAACTGGGGCCGACGTTCCTGCACAGCATGATGCCGTTCGAAAGGATGAATGGTGTCATCAAAGGATACGTTCGCAACAGGGCACATCCAGATGGAAGCATAGCAAAGGGCTTTCTGACCGAAGAGTGCATCTCCTTCTGCACGAATTATCTAGGCATCGAGAACCCCGTTGGTCTGCCCGTCAACAGGCACCTCGGCAGGCTCGCTGGATGGGGTCACCGCGAGGGTCGCCGCGAAATGCATGTCGACTTCATGGGTCGACTCGCCGACTTTGAAAGAGCAAACCTAGTCGCGCTACAACACATAGACGTGGTCGATCCTTGGGTGGTAGAGCACAAAATCTTTATTGAGAAGACGTACAATGACCGAGGCCAACAGAGGACGGAGGGAGCTATAATCAAAGAGCACAACTCATGTTTCACGCGTTGGTTCAAGGAGAAGCTTCTGTCGTACCCTTTACATGAGGATTCTTCCGCGGAAGAAAAACTCATATACGCCTTGTTACAGGGCGCCGAGCACAACCTGATGACCTATGAGGCGTACGATATCAACGGCTACACATTCTACACCGAGGAAAAGGACATGAAGAGCGATTATCAGAACTCCGGGGTAACGATGGAATCCTACACCGGTAACGACAAGGACAGATACTACGGAAGGATCGAGGAGATCTGGGAGCTGAGCTACGCTGGAGAGAAGGTCCCGATGTTCCGTGTCAGATGGGCCAAGAGCGTCCTAAAAGAAGACCAGTATTTCACCACCATGGTTATACCATAAGCCAAATCCAAGACCGCGGGCGCAAACGTCACCGCGAAAAATGAGCCATGGGTACTGGCTTCCAAAGTGGACCAATGCTTCTTCATTACCGACCCGTCAAAGCCCAGTCGTGTTGTCGTGAGGAGAGGCAAAAGGAACATCATCGGAATGGATGGAGTCGCCAATGAGCAAGACTTTGACAAGTACGGCGACCCGAAGATGGAAGATGACGACGACGATGAAGTACCATACACCACAAGAAGAAGCAGGACCACCCTACCTAAAGGACGTCCGTTCAAGAGAAGATCAATTCAAGGGGTTCCGGGGCTAAATTATTCAACCGCGAGGAAGAAGGGCAAGAAGATTGTGAAAAGATAGCTAAGATTGAATCACGACGTGTCGGCCGCGTGTGTGTGTGTGTCAGTGGCAAGCTCAATTATTACATGCAACTAAATTATTACATGTATCACTTGATTTCAACCATGTCATCTAATTCTAAATCTTTGCACAATGGTTTTATCACTCCATTTGCATTTTCCTATTCTTTTATCTCAAATCTTAAATTATCACAATGATTCAAATCTTAAATCTAAACACATAAGCCCACGTATATTGTCCTAAAAGATGTACATATATTTAATAGGAAATATTCAAATACATTAAAATGTATGTTGTTTAACAATATTTACATTCAAATGTATGTTGTTTAACAATATTTACATTCAAATACATTCAAATACTCAAATACATTCAAATATATTTAATAGAAAACTAAAAAAGAACTGACAAAAACAGTAAAGAAAAAACACAGAAAAAGGTAAAAAAATGTTTAAAGACCGGACTAGTGCAACCAATAGACATATATACATCAAAAACATTTTTTTAAAGATTGAAAAAAATGGGGCCGCCAGGATTCGAACCCTGGCTGGCTGGGTTATGCATCAAGGGTCCAACCACTAGGCCATGGCAGTACTTCTGTCCATAACACAGACGCGGACTCTTTTAACCACTAGGCCATGGCAGTAATGGCGCACTACCAGAGATGTGCGCCATTGTTAGCGCTGCCATCCGCCTAGATCCCCCTCTCCTCACTAGCTCCCCGCCGCACTTGTTCCTCTCCTCTTCCCCTCCCCTGTCGCCGCCACAGCCCCCCATCCCCTGCGGCGCCGCCCCCTCCGACGCCACCGCCGGCCGCTGGGTCCCGACCCCGTCTCCCCCGCCGCCTCCCCTCCCCTGCTACCCCGCCGCCGGTCCCCCACCGCCGCCGCACCCCACCACCACCCCACCGCCTCCCTCCTCCGCTCCTTCTCCTCCCAGGTAACCCCCGCCCGCCCCTCTCTCACGCGCCGTTCCTCTGCACGGTCCCGCATTCCCCTGCTCGCCCCTCAATCCGTTGTACTGAGCAGGGGAGGCTGAGGAGGTCCCGGGCCGCTCGTCGCGGCTGGTGGTGCGCGCGGACGCCAAGGAAATCGCCTTCGACGTCGAGAAGTCCCGGGCCGCGCTCCAGGCCGGCGTCGAGAAGCTCGCCAACGCCGTCGGCGTCACCCTCGGCCCCCGAAGCAGGGGAGGCTGAGGAGTACGCCGAGTTCCTCCACGCCCCGCGGAAGCGCTTCTCCGACTTCGGTAAGGGACTTATCCTCCCTTTTCTGCTTGCTTGCAGCCCAGCAGCTTGCTTGGTTTCTTCAGTTCAAATTGCTAGAGTTAGTGTTGTCAAAAGCTGTTCTCAATTGCAACTATAACCGACCCGAGGGAGAACCATATAAGAAAGCACCCTGCATTCCCTAACTATACTTGTTTCAATACATCTACAAATAAGTATAATACAGTTAGCATGAACACTGCCCTACTATTTTTGCCACTTTTGCATCAAAATATCCAACTGTTGAAATTGTAACCGACCCAAGAGAGATACATATAAGAAAGCATTCTGCATCACCTTATTCTACTTAGTGCACTGAACTACATCTATTATGTGGTGATCTATCTTCTTTCTGCAAATAAGTATACACTTAGCATAAGCACCGACCTACTATTCAATGTATGTTCACAATTTTCATATCAAAATATTCAACTGTTGTATCTATAAATGGGGAAAATATCATAGAAGCATACTGCGTGATCAAATATCTTTGTACGGTGTGAACTAAGGAGTAAATGACATTGTGGCCTACAACTCAGAAGTAATATTTGCCATTAGCATTACATGCTTCTCACTAGTGTAGTATTTTGTAAGCTCTTTGTAGATGCTCCTTCTTTACACGCCTTAGAACTTCCCCAATGTGCTCAGAAGCATCATCCAAATTTGTCACCCGTACCTGAAGTTGCAATTAAAGGAATATAATTACTTCCATGTTGAAATGGAAGTTCAACACTTCCTTGAAATAGGAACAAAGATGAGAACATAAAAAAACAAGATTGGAAAGATAAAAACAGATGAAAATGATAAGAAAATGCTTGAATAACTGCAATTCAAAAAGAGAAGACAAAAAGGGCACAAGTAGAGATACATACCACACCCTTAAGAACTACATCAGTCTCTGTATCATTGTTTTGGTACACAACCCCAGGGCAATCAATTAAGAAGATTTTTTTGGTCATGGTGATGTATTGCCACACCTTAGTCTCTCCAGGAATCGGAGCTACCTTGCAAACCTACAGGTATATAAAAATTCATCAGAAAACTTTCCTAAAAGTGAGAGTGGCAGGGCCTTGGGCTCTGCGGCTTCATCAAATAGCATGCATTCCAGGTCACCTCTTGTGATACTCATACCTGCTGGAAGATCCATTTGAACTCTGGTTATGCTCCACAGTACTTATCCTAGTTGAAACAAGAGCAGTTCCGTTACTTATGAGGTCCCTAGCTACAACAAATTAACTTCCTGGTATTTTTAGCATTGTTGTTTCTTTTGTTATATTTTCTGATGAACTCAAAGTAAGTTTAATTGCACTGATAAAATCATCGTGAGAGCAACACACATATTCTCTCTTTGTTAAGTCTGATTTACTATTACCTTCTGTTTTCCTTTTCTGCTTACTTTCTTAGTGTTCGTTTGTTTACAGAGATCCTGCTTATATATACTGATGATGAGTCTTGTTGAAACCTTACATATGTTGGTTCCTGCTTATTTGCTCCAATGGCACAAACTTGAGCTGCTAGCATAAAAAGTGTTGCAGGCGACAGACAGTGAGGAGCTACTGTCAAAAACTTGAGCTACTGTCAAAAAATTCAGTTAGGTACAGTTAGCATCATGTAAGAAAATGGCCATAATGTGCCCTGATAATGATGTATTTTGTCATAAAAATATATAGTGGACTGCCTGGTTTTGTTTTGCTCCAATGGCACAAACTTGAGCTGCTAGCATAAAAATATATACTGATAATGATGTATTAACAGCAAGTCAGTTTTGTTTATAGTTGAAAGTAAGTGTGTGGTATTAACAGCAAGTCAGTTTTGTTTTTAGTTGAAGACTAAATACAGTCCAAACCTATGTTAACCAATGCTGAAATACTATGAAAAATTGCTGATAAAAAATGATAATATCTTCTTCACTTGGCTATTTGGATGCAATATTAGGGTATATTGTAATGGAAAAAACAGTCCACTCTGCATCTCAGACTCAACTGGAACAGTAACAGAACCAAGTGTTGTGCTCCTCCATACTATGTCCCAATCATATATTTCCACCTTTATCTACAACAGTGCACAGAATAGATGCATGCATGAGTGCATCTTTGATGAAGCACAACCCATAATACTGATGGAAAAGACTTCTTATGATTGGTATGACTGTTCTTAAGGAGGGAAAGTGCTGGTAATAATAACCTTTACAGGAAGGCAGTCAACAGCAAAATTTTGTTGTGCATATATGGAAGATATGCCATTTTTTGGCATGGTGGCCTCTGACTCCCTATAGTGGTAGATTTGCTTTGTGATTTTCCTGTTATGTCTAGTTCTACACTTCTACTATATGTAGGCCTTTTTTGTCCATATGAAAGCAGTACCATATGGTCTGTGGCCTTTTCATCCATATGAAAGTAGAGGCACATTGTGGTGCTAGTTTGCTGGGTTTTGTCTCCGACCATCGTGTCGTGATGATTTTGCAGGTACCCCGAGAGGCCCTTGAGTTTGCCGGAATGTCGATTAACTTCCGTTCCGGCAAGTTCGGGTACTCCATATGTCCTATTTTCAGCAAAGGTCATGCTGAAATTTTCCGTGAATTTTAGCATGACTTTGCTAAAAATAGGACATATGGGGTACTTGCGACTAATGCATGGGCCGGGGTATCTTAGTATGCCTCGGTGTCGACAAACCCTAAGTGATGAGACCGTAGCTTTTAGGATGCCTCGGTGTCGGCAAACCCTAAGTGATGAGACCATGATAATTCCTCACAAACCCTAAATGATGAGATCTTGTTCCTTGACAATAACCAACTTTTTGACCAAACTTTTTTCCTATTTAGAGCGAACATGGCCGACAACGATGAGGCCGGCGGTTCGGGCGGCGGCAAGCCATTCTGGGAGCTGTCCCAGGAGATGGAGGAATACCCTCACCGCTATGAGGACGCCGCGGAAGACACCGATCCCGACTACACAACCCCTAGTGGCGTCGGGGATGACACCACTGATGGTGCCGCCGGGGATGCCACCACTGATGATGGCAGCGAACGCACAGATGGCAGCCAATCGAAGAGGCAACGGAAGGACCGGCGCCCGAACGTGCTCGGCACCGTCAAGGAGGAATTTACTGAAGTGTCCTCCAGTGGGCATCCAACGGCGCCCAAAGAATTAGTCAGTGGGTACGCGGGACAACTCGGGTGCATTGTCCGGAGCACCGTCACGATCAACACCGAGAACCTAAGGCAACGTGAACGAGGGAATTTGCGGATCCTCCTCTTCACGAAGCTGCACGAACGATACAAGTTCCCCGGTGACTTCGCAAACACACGCCTCTTAGGGAATAAAGTGAACAGTGCCGCCCTCACGAAGATGAGCACGGCCCTGGCTTCTTGGAGAGCCCGGGTGAAGAAAATGATTGAAAGAGGTGATAGTTATGAGAAGATCAAGGAGAAAAATCCTTCGATCAGCAAAGCTGACTACCTGGAGTTCAAGACCAAGTGCGAGAGCAACGCATCTGTGGAATCAAGTCAGTGGGGGAAAGAAATGCGGGAATTGAACTTAGGGGTCCACACACTCGGTCCCGGCGGTTACAGAGTGGCGGAACCTAAATGGGACAAGGAGGACGCGGAGCGTGTCGAGCAAGGCCTACCGCCCCTCTTCGATAAATACCGCCATGAAAAGCAGACCAGGAACTTTATCAGAGCCCGGTACAAGGAGGACCCGGTAACAAAGGAGCTTACCACGGATCCGAAGGTGAAGGCGCTTGAGCTTGTTCTGGTAAGGAATACACCCCCGCGTAATTAGCTCCATATGGTTGCATTCTAATTAATGAAGCCAAATTTCTAAATGGTTCACGTTACTTCCGCAGGAAACTGAAAGCAGTAGCGCGGGGTCTCAGAGCTCCCCGTCTGCCCCTTGGGACACCACTTTAAATAGGGCGTTGAATGTAATGAAACAGAAGGATAAGTTAGCTAAGCCGACGTCAGCTGGTCGTGTGGCCGGCGAAGGCTTGTCCACGAAATGGTCGGAATACTATAAGACTGGGCGAAAGGAGAGAAAGACCAGCTTGGAAAGCCAGGAGGTTAAAGAACTCAAGGCAAAAGTGGCGCAGATTCCTCAGATAGTCGAAGAGCAAGTGCGAGACCAACTGGGAGCGACGATCACCGCCATTATGCCTACCTTGGTTGAGGGGCTGCGGGGGTGGTTTGCGGGCGGCCAATAGGGGCCGCCCCCGATTCCCAGCTTGACGGGCAGCAACTCGCACAACGCGCCGGCAGTGGTGTCTCCGGCGGAGGCGTCATTGGTGTCTCCGGTGCCGGCGCCGGCATTGGAGCTTGATGCACCCGGGTGTGGGAAGAATACGCCGGCCGGCACCTCGGCAGCAAGCGGCCCCTCCGTCACTTGCATGCCCGCCGTTGGCGGTGCCTCGACATTAGCCGAGCTCGACGCCATCACGGTAACTAAGCCTCGGCCGATGACTTCATCTCCTTGCCTTTGACTGGGCATCCCTGACGCCCTACATGTTTTCGCAGGGCGCCGCCAACGAAGTTCCATGCACTCTCCTGCACTTCGTGGACGGCAAGTTGATCGATGTCGCCAAGGCCAAAATCGTTGAACCGGGCAACCGCGTGTTCCACCATAATCCGATGCCACCCACCGTGTATAGGGTTCAACTGGTTCGGGTGCTGCGGGGCTGCGACGACTTGTTACCTCCGTATCGACCCCATGGGGCCGACGAAGACGATGTGATGACCCTCGGCGCCTGCTTCAACTGGCCATTGCTTTGGCCGAAGAGCCAGATTCATTTGGGGGCGGGGGTCACCACCCCACAGACAACACCGCCAGTCCTGCCGGCGCCAAGCCATGGCAAGACCGCCGCAACGCTACCGCCGTCAGCTGATCCGGGCATGCATATGGCACAGGATCCGGACGTCGACGACGGTACATTTGTCAACGTCGATGACTACTTCAACGAACATGGTGGGTACGGTGACGAATTCTTGGCGCCTCCTTCTCAAGAACCCAACCCTGCAAAAGTCGATCGCGATCTAGCTGGTACCGCGGAGAAACCCAATTGCAACAGGCGTCGTCTGTTCGGTTCTCAGGAGACGCCTCCAGCTGCCGCCTTCACCGAGACTCAAGCAGCCGAGGTGGGAAATATTATCAGCCCCACCACACTCAAGAAGGTGGTCTCTGAGCAGACCTCGATCCCATTACATCAGCAGAAGCCAAAGAAGGGACGGAAAAGAAAAACTAACAAGGGTGCGAGCCAGCCGGCACCGAGTACGATCCGTGCTCAGGACAGGCCACCAATACCTAAGGATATCATGAGGGCGGTGCATGTGGCGGGTAGGCCGATGCTACCGGCTAATCTGTTCAAGGCTGCAACCGGTGCTATGCGGAGTCTGCATGACAGTGTTCTTTCTATGGAGAAGCGGCGTCTCTCCGAGAAAGATGACTCATACCCGGTTTTTGTGGCCAAGGTGCCAGAGGGCAAGGGCTTTGTCGATGGCACCATCGGGAGTATGATCGTCCTGCGGTTTGATGACATCTTCGCTATGTTTAACCTTCATCCGCTGCACTACACCTTCATTCGGCTATTTTCGCTCAATATGGAGATGCAGATCATTAGAGACAAGACCCCGGACATCGTGATAGTCGACCCCTTCTACATGCGTGCCAAGCACTTGGACAGCGCTGGGGACCGGCAAGTCGCGAGTTCATACCTCGAAGGCGTCATTATGGCGAACAAAGATAAGGATACCTTCCTCGTGCCTTACTTTCCCGAGTAAGTCATCCCCTCACCGCCCCCGTAACATATGATTTCTTAGATTTCGATCGTTCTTTTTTTTTCCTAACATTCCGTGTTTTGTGCAGTGACACACGTTGCACACTCATCCTCTTAAGCCCGAAATATTCCACGGCCACGTATTTCGACTCGGACCGTCAGTCGAAGAAAAACTACACAAATATCAAGAAAGTTCTTGATGATGCTCTCCCCGGCTACGCTAAATCTGGAGGCACCTTCAGGAAGGAAATGTGTAGGTACGGCAAGCACGTGTTCACCCACGTAACGACGTTCCCCTGCGTCAAGCAGCCGCCTAGCAGTCAGAAGGATGCCTACTACGCCCTCCATCACATGCGGGTGATCGTACGGGACCATAATCACCTTATGCTACCAAAGGGTCTCCAAGATTGGGCCGCACGCTTGTCGGCAATCCAGGACATGGACATCAGACAAGAATTCTTTCGCATCCAGTCGGAGTTTGCGGAAATCATCTGTCAAGATGTCCTTCGTACCTCGGGGCAGTTCCACCTCAAATATCAACCGTCCAACAGTGAAATAGAAACAACGCTACAAATGCAGGCTGACAACGACCGCACATTCATGACGCCGACGGATGACGGCGGCTTCATCCACGCTCCGGTCCCTGAGTCGAGTCGAAGAAAGTATTGATGGTATGTAGTTCTGAAATGTCGATTAGCTCGTGTAGTAATTAAACTTTAATGAACTTGTATGTCTCTTTAGTTTGGACAGTCGTTCAACTTATATGTAATCGATGCTATTTATTAGTAGGACCATGAACCGTGCTATTAATGTGTTGCTTTTCTCTTCCGATCCTTTTGTTGCATACTTATATATTATCTGTGAATTGCTACTAACGTTTTGTTTGTCTAGTGCATAGAGATGCCGTCGTACGTCGTGTACAAGGGTAGGGTTCCCGGAGTCTATGACGACTGGGAGGAGTGTCGGAGACAGGTTCACCGTTTCAGCTGTAACAGTTACAAAGGGTACACCACTAGGGCGGAGGCGGAAGCTAGATACGAGCGCTATCTAGAGGGAGAGAGGAGGGAGCGGAGGAGGAACCGGATGAAGACTAGTTTCATCGCGATGATGCTCATCGTGACCGCAGCTCTCTTCTATGTGATGGTAGTTTAGATGATATCAACTTTGTAATGTGACGACAAACTCGCTACTCGGTCTCGAGACCTAAACTTGTCTAATATTTGAACTTTGTTCGCTATTTCGAATTCGGAGACTAATGTGATGAATTGTATTATGTGCTGTTTATATTCTGTGATGTATTGTATTATGTGTTGTTTATATTCTGTGATGTATTGTATTTTGTAACCTGTGCAAATACCAGAAATGCAAAAAGAAATTCCTAGAATTAATAGTAGTGGCGCATCATATAGCACATTAGTGGCGCACCCAGTGGGGATATCAGTGGCGCACCCCTTAGGGTTATCAGTGGCGCACCCCTTAGGGTTACCAGTGGCGCACCACATAGGCATACCAGTGGCGCACCCCTTAGGGTTACCAGTGGCGCACCACATAGGCATACCAGTGGCGCACCAGTGGTGCGCCACTGTTATTGGGATTAACAGTGGCGCACCACTGGTGCGCCACTAGTATTCCTTATTAGTGGCGTGGTATTAGTGGCCCACCCATGGTGCGCCACTAATGGCAATATTGGGTGCGCCACTAATAGCCTTTTTTCTAGTAGTGGGGAAGACAAAAAGGTGTGAAAGGCTCACATCAATGAGGACAATCATGGGCGAGAGAAAGCCAAATGATAGATGTGATGTGAGGAGTAGGGATTGCCATGCAACGGATGCACATATGAGCTAAGGTAAGCTCTCCAATGGAACTAGTGGGGGTGCATCCAACTTGCTTGCTCAAGAAGACCTAGAGATCTTTTGAGGAGGCTCATCATTGGAATATACAAGCCAAGTTCTATAGTGTGAAGGTCCCCACATAGCTATATGCATGAATGATAATCTCTATGGAGTACAATGTATAAGATGGAGTATGAGTGTGGATCTCTCAAAAGAAATAGTAGTGTGCCCCCTTCTCTCTTTTTATTTCTTTTTTTCTTTTTTTTCTTTTTTTTGTGGCCTCAATGGCTCTTTCTATTTAACTCTCATTTGTCCTCTTTGGGATCTTTTGATTTTGTCCTCTTTGGGATCTTTTCCTCACTTTAGGGGGCAACACTCTATATATTACAAGAAGTATAGAAGATCTTTCACACTTTACAAAAGTACTCAACATAAAGAAAATGAAACTATCATGATGTATGCAAATGTATGCCTCTGCCGGTGTAGCAGGATATGCAATGATACTAGCGCGTCATGTAGCAATGATTAGGGCAAGGCCCAACTAGCATGCGGCTCATCGATCAAGCAAAAAGCATGTATGACATGAAGATCAAGTCATGAGAAGATGGATGTTGCATGGCAATGTATCTCGGAAAGGCTATGGAAATGCCTTGATAGGTAGGTATGGTGGCTGTTTTGAGGAAGGATATAATGAGGCTTATGATGACAGAGCGTATCGTGCCAAGGATTTGGATACACCGGCGAAGTATGCGCCAACTCTCGAGGTGAGAAAGGGCAATGCACGATACCGAAGAGGCTAGAAAAATATGGTTAGGTGGAAGTGTCAACCTTCGAATACTCACATTAGTCCGAAGAACTCATGCACTTATTATCGGTAACTCTCAATCTAATTAGGAGGTTCACAAAGAGACAAGTACCCCGAGGAGGAGTGTATGGGGGTTTGGTTATCCTTGCGCATCCTCGGCCCATGGTACGTGAGTGTACTCTAATATTCGATCCCTCCAAAGATTAGTGATCCATTTAGTAGCTAAAGTTCTCAACTATTTTGTAGGTTTACAAAAATAAACACGGATTGCCCAAAATACAACATCTATCACTAATAGGCTAAAGCTCTTGACACCAAAAGTTCAGACATTACTCATGGCAATACCTCAAAACTATTGCAAGTTACTACTAAAATTAAATAGCAACCTCAATTACCTACTTTAAGTTAAGACACACAACTCAGTGCAACAGGCAAACTCTCTTAACAAGATAATCATGAAAACTCAAGAGAGTTCAACAACCAACTAAACAAAAGCTCTTTAAAAAGAAAAGAATGAAAACTAAGAGCTAAACATGACAGCAGCTATGGAAAGACAAAGAACACACACAACAAAGATAAGCATGAAAATCCTATGTTGTGTTCTAGGTTGAAGTGGAGCGTGTTTCTCTCCCACACAAAGAAAGCTGGGTTGTAACTTGTTATGAACAGCAAGCAAAGCTAAAGAAAACTAAAAAGGAAACTAAGAGCAAGACGCTCCAAGCATAGCACATAACCCATGAAGTGATTAAAATATAGTGGAACGAAAGACGAAATGATAATTGTTGATGGAGAAGGGGATGCACGGGGGCATCCCCGAGCTTAGACGCTTGAGTCTTCTTGAATATTTCTTAGGGGTGCACGGGGGCATCCCCAAGCTTGAGCGTTTGACCCTCCTGAATCTTCTTTTATCATCTTCCCTCGCACACTTGAAAACTCCCTTCATACATAACTCATCATAATCTGATTAGCGAGGTTAGTACCCACAATAAAATAATTTTTCCCTACTGGAAATAAGGATAATCTTGAAGATCTACTGTTTCTCAAGATTGCCGAAAGGTTTTCGCAAAGAAAAAGCAAGCTCAAGGTTTGCAAAACGAAGAAAAGGCAAAACAGGACAGAATCTGTGAAAAACAGACCAGCATGTAGTAAATAATTTTTCGGGGCACTTCTGCAACTCAAATCAAAAAACTCATAACAGACGCTCGAAAGCCAATTGTATAGAGCATGCTGTCAAAAAAATCAGATCAAAAAGATGATCTGGTGATTTTATACGAATTTTTCTGTCCAAGGACATAATCTGTTTTCTGGACAGCACGTCACAACTTTTGCACTTTCTTGCAATCAGAGGCTAAACTTGGCACAAAGCTGAAAAGAAAAGATACAACGATGATGCTACTGTAGTAACAAACATCAAGACACAACAAAAGCAAAATAAAACCTAATTCGTTGTGGGCTGCCTCCCAAAAGCGCTTTCTTTTATGCCTTTAAGCTAGGCATGATGCAAAAAGATCAAGTTGTATCAATTGAACCATCATCAAGATCATCAAAAAGCTCTTCAATAGTACAACTAGTCTTAAGAGGACTTTCAAATAAAGGCCTAATAAAGATACTTCTAGGGAGAAAACCAAAAGGTGGAAAGTCAATGGAAGATTCATTTATAAATTTATCAAAGAGAGGTATTTCTTCCAAAGTTTTCACAGTTTCAACCCCTTTGGCAATAGATGGATTACTTTTGGAACGAGGAGCCTTTGGAACGTAAACGAACTTAGGTTCCTTCTTTGCCGGAGTTTCTACCTTTTTGGCTTTGATTGAGGAGAAAGTAGTTCCTAAAGTGTCAAAGATTTCCTCAATCTTGTCTATCCTAGAAGAATCCAAGTCATGGGATTTTATGGTCTCCAAAGTTTTGAGAATTTTATGCATGGAGCTATCAAGCCTATTCAAATTCCCTTGGATCTTACGGTCCAACTCATTTATCTTATTAATGCTTGGCATCTCTAGCTCTATCTTTTCAAGTTTTTTCATAATGTGAGCTAGGGTAATGTCCTCTTGAATGCTAACAACAGGGGGATTTCCAACAAGATTTTCCATAATACTAAGAGACTCCCAAACTGGGGCTTCTAGGTAACTTCCATTGATAGCAGAATCTAGAATAAACCTATTCCAAGAAGTAATTCCAACATAAAAATTTCTAACCAGGATAGTAGTAGATTGCTTCTTGGTGGCTCTTTTTTGAGAATCATTAATTCTATACCAAGCATCTTTTAGACTTTCACCACCTCTTTGTTTAAAGATGAGCACTTCTGCTTCACCAAAGGCAAAAGGACCAGACATAATGCCAACTAAAAGCAAGATAACTATTTTTGTGATTTTCGGTAAGGGACACTAAAGCAAAAACTGAAAGGTAAACTAACAAGACTAAAAAGCAAAGATAAAAGATAGCGTGCAACTCCCCTATCTTGAAGAGTGGAGTCCCCGGCAACGGCGCCCGAAAATTTGCTTGATGGCTTCTCGCCCCTCGTTGGTTACCCCAAGTGGAAGGTTGAGATGTAGCGTAGCGGCAAGTTTCCCTTGGCAAAGATACCAAGGATCGAATCCCGTGAGACTCCGAGTATCGACAAGTAGGTGTCAACGGCGCCAGAAACTTAGCGGTTGACAGGACCTGCACACAGATACAGATAACTTTGCTCCCAACGAGTACAGAGAGGTTGTCAATCCCTCCGGCCTTGTTGTTTACAAAGGATCAAACACAAGAGGTAATGATGATAGCTATGACTACAACTAGGAAATAGAAACAGGAAGTAAATAGAAGGTGTGATCAGTGGTGGTAATATGGACCGGGGTCCCATGATGTTCACTAGTGATGTCTCTCTCCCAAAAGACGATAAAACAGCTAAGCGAGGTAAACAAATTACAGCTGGGCAATTGACAGGATTATGTGCGCAAACCAATGCTAACTATGCTGCAAAGAAAGGTAGAGGCTCAAAAGCATGGGCGGTACGCCAAGGCAAGTAGACCGAAATCCATCTGCATCTACTACTAATCATCCACCTTGAGATATCTATCCAGAACATCTCACTGGTATTAAGTTGCGAATCACACCCAAAGTGTAAACTCAAAGCAACAGACAACTGCATTAAAAGAACTTTGCGTAAAGTACACAATCCTTGCACCCGCAAGTACAAGCACCGTTGTTTTCCCCCTTGTGGCAACAGCACATCCCCTAGACTCATGTTTCTGTCACTCAAGCTAGTCATCAGGGGGCATGAACCCACAATCAAGCATAACGCTCCCTCTTGGAGTTACTACCTACTACTTGGCCAAAGCAATAAACAACAACGGAGAACATGCAAGAATTACTTAAGAACAAATATATAAAAGAGGTGAATCAAATATATTACTCACACACAATCTGAACATAGTCTCATAACCCATCAGATCCTAGCAAACTCAGCAGAGCAACAGCATAAAGATTACATATGTGCCTCGATCATGTAGGGCAGCTCACGAGGTCTAAACCATGAAGAACAAAGAGGGGAGGATAACATCACATAGCTACTGGTCATGGACCCATGGTCCAAGGTGGACTACTCACAACTCATTCGGGAAGCGTCCATGGTGGTGGAGAAGCTCCCGGTGGTGGTTCTCCCCTCCGGCTGGGTGCCGGGAAGAGTTCTCCTGATGCTCCCGATCTTGGAAGCGTTGCGGCGGCGGAACAGAGGCGAGATCGCGAAAAAGGGTTCCGTCCTCGAGGGTTTCGGGACGCGAGGAATATATATGCGAAGGGGGGCAACCAGAGGCGGAGAGGGGGCCCCAGGCACCCCCTGGCGCGGCCAGGGGTGGGGCCGCGCCGGTTGGCCGCCTGGGCCACTCCTGGCTCCCCTCTGGCCCCACTTTGGTTTTTCTCGAAGCTTCTTGTACGCTGATTTTTCCTGTATTTTTCCCGGAATTTTTGGAGCACTTTTAATATGGGGGAAATCTGAAATAGAAAAACAGCAGAAAACAAGAACTGGCACTGTGGTGCACTGAGTTAATAGGTTAGTCCAAATATGACCAAAAGTGTATGGAAGTGCATAAATATCATAGCAATATCACACAAAAGAAGCATGGAGCAAGCCGAAATTATAGATACGTTTTGGACGTATCAGCGCCTGGCTCGGGGTCGTCGGAGCTGGGGGCTGCGGCGGCGGTGGAAGGCTCGGCGGTCGGAGTAGCGCCTGGCGCTCCTGCGGCCTCAGGGCCGTCAGTGCGATTGCCAGCCCCTTCGCTGGCTGCCCCGGCGGCAGCCTTGGCGGCCTCGTCGCCAGCGGGCTCGTCAGCACCGGCCGCCTCTTCAGTGACCACGGCGTCGACGGTGTTGCCGCGTGTATCCTTCTCACCAGCAGCCTCCGTCTCCATCGGCTCCGCAGCAGATGGGTCTGACGGCAGGAAAGAGGAAAGAAACGGTCAAGCAAATATCAAAAAAAAGAAGAAGATCAAAAGAAGAAAAGCCCAAGGGAAATTTGAAGCAAAACGATTACCTGCGTGAGCCGGCTCCTCAGTGAGGTTTCTTGCCGGGGAGCTCTCCCTTGGCGGCGTGGGTGTAGTCCCCGCCGGCGGAGGGCCACTGGTGTTGTCCCTCGCCGGAGAACTCGCCCTTGGCAGAGAATTCGCCCTTGGCGGAGGACTCTCCCTTGCCGGGGACCCTCCCCTTGGCGGCGTAGTTGAAGCATGTGGCACGTCGGGGGCGTCTCCTGGCGCTCCTGATGTGGCTCCTCTACTCCTACACAAACCAATGAACAAGACGTCAGCAAAGGAGACCCACGCGCGCCTAACAGCGGGAAGTGAACCACACACACTTACGCTGGGGGCTGCGCTGGGGGCTGCTCTGAAGACCAGTTGCCGGGTCCGACAGGCTTGTCTCAGGTGCACCCCCTGCTGTCGCGGCGGGCTCGTCCTCGATAATAATCACCGGGACCTTGGCTCTCTTTGCCGCCCTCTAGGCCAGGGTTCTGAAAAAGAAGAACAGGTTCAGTGTGAGGCAACTGAGATACAAGACAAAGAACAGCAGAAAATCGAAGAAATACAAGAACGACAAAGACTTACTCTTCTTCTTCCTCGTCGGAGCTGAGCGCAGAGAAGTCGAAGTCTGGCTCACGCGTCCCGGCGCGAGAAGGCGGAGGACTAGGCTCCCTTGGCCGCTTGGTGGGAGCAGGGACGGTGGTCTGAGACGACCCCGCTCCGGCTGCCGCCGTGGCGTGAGGGGAGGCAGGAGCAGAAGTGGTGGTCCAAGAAGATCCCGCTCCAGTTGCCGTAGAAGCGCGAGGTTCTCCCGTGGCAGCCTTGCTTGCCACAGTGGCGCGTGTCGCACGGCGCGGCGGCTGTTGGCTCGTCTGCCGCTCCGTCACGTCCCCGGCCTTGCGGAGACGCCTTCTCGGTGGAGCTGGAGGCTCTGCTGGTGGTGGCGAGCTGCCTGAAGACGAGGAGGAGGAGGAGGAGTCGATCTCCAGCGAGCCGCTCATGTCCTCGGCGGGCCCGCTCGACTCGACGCCCTGCTCGGCGGGCCCGCTCGACTCGACGCCCTGCTCGGCGGGATCGCTCGACCCAGCATCTTGCCCGGCAGGCTTCCCCACATTGAGGAACGCCTCTCGCTCGGCAAGGTTTGCCGCCTCCGATGCCTCCGCCTCCTCCACGGTGTATCCGAACTCGCCCGCGGCTGCGGCTGCCGCCGCCTCTTCCATCCTGGTGGCGATGTATGCCACCTCCCTGTCGGTGGTGTCGCGGGTGAGGCCCTTCTTCTCGTCGGAGCAGATCGGCGTTTCCTCCAAGTTGTCGAAGAACTCTTGCACGGCCTCGTCGGCAGGCTCTTGCCAAGTTGGATCGATCCCGTGCGAGTCGCACAGCGGCATCATTGCGCGGATGCGGCTGAGCGCAGAGCTGTTGCACAGCGGGACGACGCCTTGCGGCAACCTGAAATGCTCGGGATGATCGGGATCATACTTGAACAGCTCCTGCAGCATCCCGTTGAGCTCCAGGACCGTGAAGTTATAGTTGAGGCCCGGGCGCAGCCTCATGATATCCGCCGCGTTCTCGAACTCCCAGGCGGGTCTCTTCCTCTCCTGCAGGGGGGCAATGCGGTGGCGAAGGAAATCCGCGCCAACTGCGCTTACAGTCAGCCCGGCAAGCCTGAGGCGAAGGATCCGGGCAGTTGCAATCTTCAATCTACTGTCCTCCGGGGCCAAGTCGCTCCAGTCGTTGCCGTGTACTACTGGGGTTTGGCGCCGGGCGGTAAATGGCTGCGAGTTATCCTCTAAATTCCAACACCAATTGGCTCTCCACTCCTCCCATTTGCTGCGAAGCTCTCCCTTAAGGTACGCTTCCTTCTTGTGGGTCCTCGAGATCCAGGAGATCCCACCAGACAGAGGCTCTCCTCCCTCAACTCGGGGCGTGAAGAAGTGGCGGAAAAGGGTGACATTGGGATATACCCCGACAAAGTTCTCGCAGAGATGTACGAAAACTGCCATGGTGAGGACAGCGTTGGGGGTGAAGTCAAGGAGATGGAACCCGTAGGTGTTCATGATGTCGCAAAAGAATTCAGAGAAAGGTGGGCAGAGCCCACAGTAGAAGAACAGAGCGAAGAACGCGTATCCGTTTGGAAACATCTCGCAAGCAATGGCTGGGAGTACCTGGGTGCGCGGATGCGCCCGCGTCTCCCCCGACCAGAAGAGATAGAAGTTTTCCCTCAGCTCCCTCGCGGCAAGCTTGGGGGGGGGGGGACAGCCTTCTTCTTCCGCAGCGCCGCGAGCCGCAGCGCCTCGGCCGACTTCGTGGCCTTCCCCTTCTCGCCTTTCGGAGCCATGGCGGAAGCGGTGAGGGAGGTCGACGGCGCTGGTGGTGCTGGTGGCGACGGGAGGGGCGGAGTGCTGCTCTCTTTCAGGCTTTGGGAGGAAGGAGAGCGGCGGAGGTTTTTGAGGATTGAAGCAAGCAACGGGCGGATGGACGAACTGCCCCTGTTTTCCCCTGCTTATAAGGGGGGAAGGGGGCGGACGTTCCGCATTTCCAATTAAAGAAACCACCCACGATCTCTCCCATGACGCCGCATTAAACGCGTGTCGTTAAGGGAGGGCGCGGTGAATACGGAGTAAGATATGGCGTGCCGCAGGCCGCGCGTGCCCGTGCACTGTCTTGGGCTTGGCCCAACAGCGCTCGGCACCGTGTATGGCCCAGGCCCGGGGGCTCCTGTCGGTGTACTAAAGTAGGGGTACCTTAGTATCCCGAACTTGTGCACGGGCGGTTGCCGCGTCCCGCGGCAAGGCTTGCCAGGTGACCGCCAAGACCTCTCGAGGTTCCTTTGGAGCCATTCAAGAACAAAGTATCCAAACCAAGGAGACAAGGCCCCGGCAAGAGGAGCTTGCCGGGAAGGCCGCCCAAGGCACAAAACCACCCAAGGCGCAAGACCCCGGCAAGAGGAGCTTGCCGGGAAAGGCCAACCAAGGCATCTCAAGAAACTTGCCGCGACGCGCCACGCGTCCCGGCAAGGCCCGGTGAGCGACAAGCTCCCGGAAGCGACAAGATAGCGACCGTGGCAAGGCGCTTGCCGTGGCAAGCTTCCACTCAGTACCCGCGCTCCAGCGCATCCACCCACGTGTCGCTCTGGGACCCTTCCAGGCGCACGTGGCGGAAGGTTGTGCAGCCAGGGGTACTCGGTGGCAAGCGGCGATGACAAGGCTACCGTCGTGGCGGACGGTGGCGCCCCTGACGACCACTTTTTGCATTGTTTGGGCGACGGCGACGGGCATTTAATGCCCTTGTCCCCTGCCGTCAGGGTTAGGTATGGAACACTGTACAAGTAGGTGTACCAACTCAAACTCTTTCCAGTTTTGCCCTCATCTGCGTTGCCACCTGTTGGTGACCCCTTGAGCATATAAAAGGAGGCCCATGCGCAACGTAGAGGGGGATCGATCATTTTCACGCTCGGTCTTGCTAGCCGCTGGAGTGTAGTGTAGCTCCCTGCGCTCCCGAGCCAAGAACTCAATACAACCACCAAAGCAGGAGTAGGGTTTTACGCATCCGTGCGGCCTGAACCTAGGTAAACTGCTCGTGTGCTCGCCTCGATCTGCTCTTTGTGCGATCTCCGCCCCCCGCCGTACCAAAAAGGGGCTCCGGTCCCATAGGTGTTCGTGGGCGATCAGTTTCCCCGACAACTAGGGACAGTAGAAATTTTCACCGGAGGTAAAAACCGTGAATAACATCTACGCCACCCATATCCCCAAGAGGGAGCGCAAGCGCACACTCAGGGACGTTTATGCCGTAGAGCCTGTCGCCCCGAAGTTCAACCCATGGTAGGCTTGTCCGATAACCTTTGATCGCAGGGATCACCCAACCAGCATCCACCATGGAGGTTCGACGGCCCTAGTGCTCGACCCTATAATTGATGGATATCATCTTACTCGAGTCCTTACGGACAACAGCAGAAGTCTAAATCTGATATACCAAGACACTGTCCGCAAGATGGGGATAGACCCGTCAAGGATTAAACTCAGCAGCACTACCTTTAAAGGGGTGATATCGGGCGTAGAGGCCTGCTGCAGGGGCTCATAACACTGGAAGTAGTATTCGACACTCTAGACAATATTCGAAGCGAGGAGTTAATCTTCGACATGGATCCTTTCTGAAGTGTCTATCATGCACTACTTGGGAGAACATCATTCGCCCACTTCAACGCAGTCCCACACTATGCTTACATGAAGCTCAAAATGTCTGGACCACGCGGCGTCATCACGGTCAACGGAAACATGGAGCGCTCCCTTCGTATAGAGGAAGACACTGCGACCCTAGCAGCCAAGGTTCAAAGTGGCTTATTCAAGCCCAACAGTTCATCGGTCTCAAGACCACAGACACTGCTAAACGTGTCCGGCCAGCACTACAATGCGGCAGCTCACAAGAAACCGAGCTAGATTAGTAGTTACACCCCCGCCGACCGCCTTACAAGGAGGCAACATATGTACCTCGCGTACACAATTACACCCTTAAAATACCTTGGTGGCGCCGGAGGCACACTGCATAAAAATAGTCCATAGTTCGGCTTGACCCTATTCGGACTCCAAAATATATTTTCTTTCAACGGTTCATTAAAAGAACCCACCTTATCTCCTGTTGTACAGGACTTTCTTTTCCAGAGTCCTCTTTCCTCGCAGGCAGCCATCACAACTCCCCTCTTCAAGGACATATTGCAAAGGAGAAAATTGCGCAAACGTGCAGCAGGGCTCCCAGTCGAATTTTTTTCTTTTCTTAGATTCAGGCTCTGTGTAAACCTTTTCCCCTTTTTAGTTTCTTCTCTGCTGTTCACATGTAAAATTCCCAAGGTGTTATCGATATTATTTGTAACCACACGGTTCGCCGTATTAAACATGATATAAAAGAAGCAGTTTGGTTCCAATTTGCTTGGAGTTCATTTTATTACCACCTGCATTCTCTCCTCACGTCAGATTACCACATGTGCCTTAAATATGGACTTCATACCAGGGGTTGTATTCGGCCTGGCACACCTCCAAGTCCGAACACCTATAGGGAACTGCTTGGCGTCCCGGATATTGCATTATGTGCAACGGTTCCGAATCATGTCTTGGGTCTATAGTTGGGTTACCCGGCTCCTGTGCTTACCACCTTACGTTTCACATTGTTGGCTAAGGTAGTAAAGGGAGAAATACTTGTAGGATCAGAAGTATGTCTAGATGGGGGGTGATTAGACTACTTGACCAAATAAAAATCTAGCCTTTTCCCAATTTTAATTCCTGGCAGATTTTAGCAACTTAGCACAAGTCAAGCAATCAACCTACACATGCAATTCTAAGAGTATAGCAGCGGAATGTAAAGCAATTGCATATGAAGGTAAATGGAGGGGTTTGGAGAGTGCAAACGTAAGTGTAGACACGGATGTTTTTGTCGTTGTTCCGGTAGGTGGTGCTATCGTACATCCACGTTGATGGAGACTTCAACCCACGAAGGGTAACGAATGCACGAGTCCACGGAGGGCTCCACCCACGAAGGGTCCACGAAAAAGCAACCTTGTCTATCCCACCATGACCATCGCCCACAAAGGACTTGCCTCACTAGGGTAGATCTTCACGAAGTAGGCGATCTCCTTGCCCATACAAACTCCTTGGTTCAACTCCACAAACTTGTCGGAGGCTCCCAAGTGACACCTAACCAATCTAGGAGACACCACTCTCCAAAAGGTAATAGACAGTGTGTTGATGATGAACTCCTTGCTCTTGTGCTTCAAATGATAGTCTCCCCAACACTCAACTCTCTCTCATAGATTTGGATTTGGTGGAAAGATGATTTGAGTGGAAAACAACATGGGGAAGGCTAGAGATCAAGATTCATATGGTAGGAATGGAATATCTTGGTCTCAACACATGAGTAGGTGGTTCTCTCTCAAAACTATGAGTAATGGAACTGTAGGTATGTTGTAATGGCTCTCTCCGCGAATGAAGAGTGGGTGGAGGGGTATATATAGCCTCCACACAAAATCTAACCGTTACACACAATTTACCAAACTCGGTGGGACCGAATCAGAAAACTCAGTCAGACCGATTTAGTTCATAATGTGACCGTTAGGCATTTCGGTGGGACCGATATGATCAACTCGGTAGGACCGATTTCATTAGGGTTAGGGCATAACGTAATCTCGGTGAGACCGATTACACAAACTCAGTAGGACCAATTTTGGCAATAAGCTAACCAGAGAGTTGGTCAGGCAAACTCGGTGGGACCGATTCACTCGTTTCGGTTGGACCGAAACGTTACAAAGGGAAACAGAGAGTTTGCGTTGCGAACTCGATGGGACCGATCGCTCATATCGGTTGGACCGAAATGTTACGAAGAGAAATAGAGATTTTACAAACCCATCTCGGTGAGACTGAGATCCCAATCGGTGAGACCGAATTGACTAGGGTTTATGGGAGTGGCTATGTCAACTGAACTCGGTGGCGCCAGATGGAAAGTTTTGGTGGGGCCGAGTTTGACTTTTGGTTTGGGACATATGTGGATGTGAGAAAGTGGTTGAGGGTTTTGGAGCATATCACTAAGCATTTTGTGCAAGAAACCCATTAAGAAATACCTCATCTCCTTTTAATAGTATTGGCTTTCCTATGGACTCAATGTGATCTTGGATCACTAAAATAGAAAATGTAGAGTCTTGAGCTTGAGCTAATATGTGTCCTTAGCATTTTGAGAGGTCCACATTTATTTTTTTGACTATAAGGGGTCCACATTTCTAATCCATGCCATGCCAATCATTGAACTTTCCTCAAATATTTATCTTGAGATAGCATTAATTCAATGAGCTATATGTTGTTAGTAATTACCAAAACCACCCAGGGATAGTTGCACTTTTAATCTGCCCCTTTTTGGTAATTGATGACAACATATGGATCAAAGCTTCGACAAATGATAATAAGATTTAAATACATCATCGCTTTGAGAAGTATGTGATAAGCAAGAGCTCCCCCTAAATTTGTGCATCATTTAAAATTTGCGTTTGAATGCAAATGCACAATCGATTAGGATCATGGGTTACTCTTCCATGTCACATACATCTTGGTGGAGCGCTCAAAATGATATAAACTAAAAGAATGCACTCATCACCAAGCAAAGTGAATGATCATATAGGGATATAAAGGATAATATCATCCAAGCAAGCATTGAGGTAGCATATGATCAATCACATGATCAAACAAGTATCTCACACACATAACGTAAGGTATCAAGCAAACACACAAATGCAACAACCAAATAGCAAGAGAGACAAAGAAGCAAACCACTCTCTCTCGAAGCCTATGATCTATACATATTTCTCCCCCTTTGGCAACAAGTTACCAAAAAGTTCAAATATGCATGCTATGCGTCTCTCAGGCTTGATCTTCGGGAGGCGGTGTAGAGAGAACTCCAAGGACGAAGGCTTCAGATGATGCAGTTGGAGCTGGTGGAGTGGCAACTAGAGGTGGCACTAAAGCTGTGGCTGCTGGTGCTGATGTTGTAGCTGTAGTGTCAGGTATGGGCACTACAGCAGATCTCTAACCTCTAGGCACTCTCTGAAAGGTATCTGTTGTAGCCTACCCTTTCCTCTCCTCTGCTTCCTCCTGGAGCTGCTCAACTACAGTCTGTATCTCAGTTACTTTCAGATCAAGATCACAGAACTTTGTTTTTATGATCCTCTCCAAGCTCTCCTGGTTTTGAGTCAGGGTGGCCAAGCCCTTCTCAATCCTCAAAGTTGCTTGAATCAGATATGCCATTTGATCTTGTTTTGACTTGAGGGACCCTGGAGATGCCTCCTCAACACTTAGCATCTTTACAGCTTTCTCAGCTCTAGGTTTGGCCCTCTTTTCTTGTGCTTGCACTAATGAAGGTTCATTCTCATCCATCACAACTGTGTTGTCCTCAAATTCAAGATATAGGGGTAGATGTTCCTTGTCCAACAAGTATGTGCCTGTGCCCATCTTGGAGTTGATGAGCTCCTGAATGTGTGGAGCATACCCACATGATCTCTTCTGGTCAGCAGTAGTCCTCTTGATTGTCTCTACGATCAGACTCATTACCTTGAACTTTTGAGGGACATAAAAAATGTGCAGCAAGTTGATTGAATGTCCTCTGATCATCTTGTGATCTCCAGATTTGGGCAACAATGTATGCCTCAATATAGTGTTGATTGTAGCTAGACCAGACAACAAGTAATGAACATATCCAAACTGGTGTGTTTCCAATGCTTTGTCTGGGATCACTTTGTACATGTTGGCCATAGAGTTGTCACAACACCACAACACCAATGCAACGACATATAATCTGCCGGGAGAACGTACTTAAGAAGGCAAATAAACTGCCGGGGCAGATATTCTCCCGGCAGATAGAACTGCCACAACAACGGCGGTCGGGGATTACGTGTCCCGGCAGATAAACAACCCCCGTCAGTTTTTCTGCCCCGGCCATTGTATTTGCCGGTAGTTTTTTTCTCTCGACAAATTCATCCTAGCATAGGAACTACAGTATACCGGCAGTTTCACTGCCTGCACAAGCACATTTACTCGGCAGGTAATATGCCATGATGTGCTTTTTCACAAGCAATCTGAATTGTTCTGGGCAAGATACCCCTAATTTAATATCCATTCATTATGTTCAAACAGTCATGATAGATCACATAACTTAATACATATATGTCAATTAAATTACTTGTAAGGACTCATTCATCAATAACATAAAGAACCAACCATATATAAGGACATTGTGCCTCAGAAGGCGAATCACATATGTTCAAGGTAAAGAAATGGTGCCACACAACCAAAATGAGCATACAATGTTTGTTGAAACATCCACTAAAATGCAGTGTAAAACTTGCCAATGTCTCAAGGTTCAAGAAACAGGGCATATTACATATATATTATCACTCCAGCAACTTGTAGATCTTCTAAACCTCCAGCAACATGTAGATCTTCCAAAACCTCGATCAACTTGTGTATCTTTATGAAACCTGCAACAAATCGGAAACTCAAAAATGGTGCTATCATTTCAGATTTTAAATCAACATATTATAGATTTCAACGTGATGCAGTTTAACTCATCAGGATAACACTCTTCTAAATGTGCAAGACTTCATCACAACAAGCAATGATTATTACGTACATAATTAGACCGAGCTGAAACTATTTAAGCTTCACATACAAAAATCTTCTATGGACGAATATGGCAAAACAAGAATTGGTAACATTTTACTTGCTTCACTAAACTGTACACTCCAAGTGCACCCAAAGGAACAGATTGCACTAATTTTATCGGACTTTCAGATATGATAAGAAAGAGTCAACCGAGAATAAAAGAAGAATGCACAAATAATATTGAAGAACCGGAGGATTGTACAGCAAAAACATGAAAGGTAAAAGTAACTCCCTTTGTAAACTTTTATAAAACGTCTTATACTTTAGCGTCCTAAAACGTCTTATAAAAGTTTACAGAGGTAGTACATCCTAAATGATATGCAGAGGTGACAAATCAAACAAAAAAAAGCATCGCAAAAAGAAAAATAGAAATAATATCATATAGCAATAGCCAAAAGAAAGATGCATATTACCTCCTCGACTTGCTTGTGGTCATGCTGCTGCTTTTGCCAGACTTCCACTTCCAGCTGCATATATAGAAGCAGATTATTAAGGTGTACAGATAAATTGGGAGTAGATACAGAAGCATTGAGCATGAAAAAAAATGTAACCACCTAAGCCAAGGAATTTTTTGGGCATGACCAAATATTTAGTATGGTGGATCTGGGCAGAAAGCAAACACATTGATATGAAAGATGCAAGTATATTATTAGCAAGCTGCTACCAAAATCCTGAGAACGTAGGGTGCATCTTAGGTTTAACTAAATACATACATTCACAATAACTATGGTGGGCTTGGTCAAGCATAGATTATCCAATAAGTCCGGTTTGGGGACTTCTTTGCTTATAAGATCAGAAGGCTAGCTTATATGACAAGCCTGAGAAACTGTTTGGAACAATTTTGAGCTTATAAATTTACAAGGACAACTGTGTGAAGAAATATCTCCTGATACAAATCAAGAAAAAATTCAAATGTCATGAACATATCTTCGAGCTGATCCAATGGAACAATTTTGAGCTTATAAATTTACAAGGACAACTGTGTGAAGAAATATCTCCTGATACAAATCAAGAAAAAATTCAAATGTCATGAACATATCTTCGAGCTGATCCAATGGAACTCATGCATCATCAAGCACCAGAGATAGGTGGACCCATCAGAACACAAATTACTTGAACCAAGCAATGTCGATAGATAGTTGTGTCTGCAGTGAAGCAGCAACAGAGCAGCACGTTAACCAAGACTAGCTATTGTACATGATATAGTTATGGAAAGAAATGGATCAATTAGTACTACAAAAGCAGACATTAAAGTAACTGAGAAAAGTAAAAGTAACTACATCACCTCTTTGAAAAGAACAAAGAATCCAAGAGAAAATACTCAGGAAATGAATGAGAGGCTTTCAGTTCGTTCCAAAGTTTTCAAGGTAATCATTAAATGTCAAACAACATATAAACAATATAACATAGCAATAGCCAAGAGAAACATTAACATTACCTCCTCAGCTTGCTTGAGGTCGCATTTCTGCTGAATGGGTAAAAGTAAACTCTATTAATTGATTTACCCCATCAATATATGTTTGTGTGTGTCTAGCTTTATCTGTCCATCCTTTGTCCATTCTTGACCAGTTTCGCTAAAACTACCAAAGTAAAGAAATGAAGTAGACTTGTATTAACTTGTGTAGGATGATCACATAGTTTCAGCACTATATCACAGATTTTCTACATATGTAGAACTGAGACTAACAACAATATTTGAACATCATGTCAGTAGAACACGAGAACGTAATGATATAAATACTTCTGAACCATGTCTACATATGTATATATCAAATTCAGACAACAAACTACACAAAACAATGGAGATAAGCGAACAAAATAGAGATAGAAAGAGGCTCTCTATCTAGTTGCTTTTCTACCATCAATCAATCAATGGAGATAAGCGACACAAAACAAAAACCATTTTTCGCAAAGCTTGAATGTAGTACCCCGACAAGGCTTCACTAATTTAGTTTGTAGTTGTAGCATCCATTTTGCTGCCATGGATGATTTCTTCAGCATAAATAAATTTGGGCTATATGATGTCAAAGATACTGGCAGTACATTCTAGAAAATGTGTTTGATACCTAGTCATTATCTTGGTAGCTGCAGTGTCATAAACTCAAAACTTGCTCAACTCATTCTAGTTACTGCTCAGAAGAAAAAGGGATAGAAGTTTGCAAAAGCATCTCACCTAACAAATGCTCTTAGTTGGGGCAAGGAGGTACAAGAGGCACCGCTGCCTGGGGGGAGGATGTAGATACGGAGCCCTACAATAGGTGACACTCAACCCCAAACAAATTATAAATTTCCACCTTGTGAAATTAATAAGAGTTAAGATAGAGTGACCTAATTAAATAGAATTTGGAATACGGTAGTAAATACAGCCACTCTAATACGTACTGGTGTTATGTGAACAAGAGAAAATTGTTACTATCATAGGGAGATTAACTCAAGTCAAATGTTACATTGCACATGCTTTTTAAGGAAGCTATTGTTTAGACAGAGACCTCCTAGTAAAGCGACTGATCATGCCCAACGTAGCAATCTGGCATCATATTCCGTACATTTACATCATATCAATTCTGAATTTTGAACAAAGTTTCACTTTGCTAATTAAGTTCATCCGTGAGTATCAATGTTCTTCCTCTACTTTACCACAAGTATGAGTCCCCAACTCATTATTGCCTATTGATATTCTTCTTCCAAAATTGTTGCCTATGATTCAAGTAGAATTGCATACTCATTTCTTTCATGACCTTTTCTCACTCTTTCCTCAGTTGACACAACAACAATTGGAAGCAAGAACCAACAGCTTATGGCGCCCAATAGTTTAAACATCTTACAACCACATGAACAAATCTAACCTATCAAATGCACTCGGTTGGGGCAAGGAAGTAGAGGAGCTAGCGCTACCAAGGAAGAGGATGTTGAGGAGGTAGAGTTGCTCGCAGGAGGGGACGGATGGTCCACTGCTTGGGGGAGAGGACGTAGTCACGTAGAGGAGGCAGCCCGTCGTTGCTCCGGTGACAACTGCTGCTCGGGCATGGAAGCTCGCGGAGTAGCGTGGTGGCAACGCACCGTTCCGTGAAGGATGGTGGTGGGAGGTGGAGTGGCTAGGCGACGGGGCCGGCCGATGTCGGCTTAGCTCCGTCAGTTGGTGCTCCATGGAAGCTACGGTAGGGTGCTAGAGGCAATGGCGGCAGTGGTCGGAGTGGACGGTAGTTGGCGGTGGTCGCGGGGCAGCGGCGAGGGGCGGTGGCCGCGGGGCGGTGGCGAGGGGCGGCGGTTGTGAGCAGCGGCGAGGGGCGGTGGTCACGGGGCGGAGGCGAGGGCACATCGAACTCGATCTGGGAGCGGTTTGGATGAGAGTATGGGAGATTGGGGCCGAGTCTGTATTTCATTCGATGCCAAAATTTTCCCCTCTCGCGGGCTTTCTCTCGCTAGCGCGCCCTTTGGCCCAATATTATTTTAGTCTCGCGCCGAAAGATAGTCCCCGGCAGTAAATGGGCCATGTTTTGGTTGTCGCGGCAGATCGTGCGCCCTTCAATATGGACATGATTATCGGCAGTTAATGAGCCCTGGTTCATCAAGTTCTACCGGCAGTTTTTGTGCCCTAAAGTACTACTACCGGCAGTAACAAGCTTCCCGGCAGATCTTTTGCCCTTATTCAGATACTTCTCTTGGCAGTTAACTGCCCCTAATTAAGTGTTGTGATGTAGTGTGTGGTCTTTCTTCTTCCTGGCATAGACATCCAAGTCATCCTCATGCTCTTCAGGGGCTTTTATCAACTTGGCACATTCATCAACAGTTGACTGGTACCTTGTACATTCAGACATCCATACAATTCTACCATCTGGATAGAAATGAGCTGTGGAGTAGAATTGCATGATGAGTTCATCATTCCATTTTGTCAGATTCTGACCCACAAACTTGTCAACACCACATGCTAACTTTCATGCATACCTGGAAAGTGATCTTCATTTTCCTTAATGTATTCCCAATCAACCCATCTCATGTCACATACTATTGGCTTCTTGTCAAGAAGAATGGTTTCATAGAAGTCTTGCTGTTCTTTGGTGTGGAACCTGTAGTCCACAGCAGTCCTTCTCCTCACAGCATATGGATCAGATTGTCTCCATCGTCTGAGACCTGCATCCTTCCTCAACTTCATGTCCTGAGCAACAATATGAGTATTATCATGACCAGTGAACTTAGGCTTCAATTTTCTGAGCACTTGGACCTCATCATCTTCATCAATCTCAGGCACTAGGGTCTTGTTCTTTTCTGCAGCTGTAATGTTCCTTGTGCTTCTCTTGGGTGCATACTTGATGGCTTGAGCAGCACCTTTGGGGGCAGTCTTGGGCTTTGAAGGAGCAGCCCCTGACTTAATGGCATCCCCCATCAACTTCTGAGATTTAGGTGCTCGTGCAACAACCTCTTCTTCTTCGTCATCATCTTCATCACCATCATCATCTCTCATGGATTGCTTGCCAATCACTCTGGCTGTGGTCTTTCTAGCTCTCTTCTTAGTTCCTCCTGGCTCATCATCTCTGGTTTCAAGAGTGAACACCATTGTTTCTTGAGTTGATGCTCTGGACTTTGACATTGGAGCTCTTTTGGCAGGGACTTTCTTGTTCAAACCTGGCTTGGTTGAAGCAGCTATGCCATATTCCTTCCTAGCAACTTTCTTCTTTGAAGTGGCCTCATCAGCCACAAAATCCTCATCCTCACTGTCAGAAGTTTTCTTCTTTCTTGTCTTGGTAGCAGCCTTTGGAAGATTACTTGGAGTGCTCCTGCTACCCTCATCAGAAATGCTAGAGGGACTAGTGCCCTCACTCATGTTAACTTGCTCCTCAGACCTGTTCTGGCTGTCACTCTGGTCAGACATTGTTGACACTGCAAACTGAAAGTTGACCCTGTGAATAGATGTAGATGAGATAGAGTGGATGAGCATCACAAAGTGCAGAGTTTTTACAAAACAGATGACTCAAAAACTTAGTTTTAGTTCTCCACAGAAAGCATTTCGGAGCTACCGATTTGTGAAACTCGGTGATACGGAAGCAATTTTGGAACCTAAACTAGTGAACTCGGCCAGACTGAGTCAAAGTTCGGTGACACCGGGATTGCTAGGGTTTCACAGAGAGTCGAACTCGGTCGCACCGATTTGCAATTTTTGGTCAGACCGAAAATCGCATGTCCAATGGCCTAAGCCAAATCGGTGAGATCGATTTCTACAACTCGGTCGGTCTGAGAAGAGTTCGGCGGAGACATAACCCTAAATTTTCGAATCAAAACTAATCTACACAGAGTTTCTGCTGGACGGGATGATTTCAATCGTGGCAATCATCATGGCACTATCTTTATGCTTAGAATCGGAGATAAGGATAGCACAGAGATCGAGCTCATACCCTAACTTGGCGGTGAGCTCGCTACGACGGCAACATCGGAGCTCATACCCTAACTTGGCAGCGAGGAGATGATCCGGAGACCCGAGACAGCTGAGCAGGTCACGTGCGGGCGAGAGGTCTTAGAAAGTTTTCCAAAATTTGACCCAACGATATATATAACCTGACCATGTCGATGTGACCGAGTGGAACAACTTGGTGGCACCGAGATGCAAAACTGCTAGCAGTTACTGCAACTCGGTGTGACCGTAAAGTTCAAATCGGTTGCACCAAGATTGAAAACCTAGATCAACTTAGTGAACTTGGTGTGACCGAAGTGGATGACCCGGTCATACCGAAATGCACAAAGATGTTTTGGAAGTTTAAGTCTATGATGAATCGGGGACTCCGAGTGCAAGTCACACAGAGTGGTTCGAATCTGACTTGATCAAAATTTATGATGTAGCATGAATAGAGTTTGAGATGAGAAAAGCATAGATAGCTAGAGGGGGTTCTTAGGCATTCTTGTCCATCCAGTTGGCAAAAGAGAAAAAGCCAAACAATCAAAACAACAAATGGATGTCCTTGAATGGAAAAATTATGCATTCAGCATGCTCACACAATAAGATAGCAAATGAAACATGTGGCAAAGCATGCACAACCATTCTAGCATCTATCAAGCAATTGGCGATGACTAGGTCATCTATATATGAGTATATTGACTTAGGAGTCAAATGAGAACATTTGATCATAGGTCATACTCATCGTTTAAGCACAAGTGGCATTACCACTTTTACATAAAGCATTGTTGTGTTCACATCATTAGAGTTGCTTTAGCTCAATTGATTAGAGTAAAGCTCCCCCTAGATGTGATATCCCCCCTAAGAAGGATGAACTAACCTTGGGTTTTGTCGATGATGACTTCATGTAAGTGTTGAAGATGTAGATGCTCAATATTGATGTAGATCATTTGGAGCAATCCATTTGAGTGAGTGGCACTTTCAATACCTACACGGGTTAGTCCCACAAGGAACAAACAAAGATATCCATAGACATAGAGTGAATTGCACACAAGATGATGTCCATGAAAGCATTAGGTTACCTTGTCCCTTGTCTTACCAACAAGAGGGTTTGTGACTCCTTGAACTAGTGCAAGATATGGAAGTTTTTTGCACTTGTCCTCGCTAAAATGATATGAGTGAAGTATGTTTGCGGAGTCACCCTCAAGAACTCTCTAGTTCTTCTTCTTCGGGATCCACACCATCTTGATGGGAATCCTTGGAGTTGTAGTTGTACTTGATGAAGTAGAACTTGATGTAGTGTTGGGAACCCACTTGACCAAGGCCTTGGGAGCTTCTTCAAATGCATCAATATCTTCTTGAAGCTTGTCCTTGCCCTTTAGCTTGTGGTCTTGTGGTGGAAGATCATCTTGTGCTTGTGTCCCTTGGAAAGAAGTAGGATCATACTTCTCTTGTTGAGGAACAAACTTAGTCTTGGGGTATTGATCTTCTTACCACTCAACTCCATTGGCATTGAACTTTCATTCAAAACCAACACCTTGATTCTTCCGGTGTCTTCCTTGCTTGCGTACAATTTCCTCGAATTGCTTACTCACGGCAAGGCTCTTGTAAACACATTTCTCTATAATTCCCTTCAATAGGCTATTTTCTTGCTCAAGTGTAACTTGGCTAAGAGAATCATTAGTGGAATCAAGAGAACTACTAGAAGCAATAATATCGGATTTAGCATGATTGTTGTTACTACTAGAGGAAGAATCTTTCTTGTTCTTGTTGCTAGTTTTTACTTGTGGCATGTAAGTAGACAAGAGTAAACGCTTGGCCATGCAAGAAGAACTTTCCTTACGAAGATCATCATTGATTGCATTTAAGAACTCATGCTCTTGCTCTAGGTTAAGCTTTTCAAAGCGTAGCTTCTCATGAGTCCTCAAAAGTTCTCGATGATCCTCTAAGGTAGTTTCATGAGCTAACTTGAGAGTGTTTAATTCTTTAGTCAGACGCTCAATCTTCTCCTTATTATTGTCATTCATTTTATCTTGATTAGCATGATTAATAGCAATTTCATCATAGGTTTCATCACTATTGCTACCAACAAGTAAATCATCATCTCCTAGCAAGTCATCTTCATCACTATTAAAATCAAGATACTCGAGGTGTGATACCTTAGGGCCTTTAGCCATGAAGCATCTTCCAATTCCTTCATTTGGTGAGTTAAATATGTCGTAGGAGTTGGATGACACAAGAGCAATTCTCGCAACACCTTCATCTTGAGTATCTTCAGAGTTGGAGTAATAGCTTCTCTTAGAGTGATCATCGGAGTCAGAACCGGATACCCTTTCACCAACATTAGCTTGATGTCTTCGTCTTGTATAGCTCCTTGATGATTTGTCCTTCCTTTCCAAATCCTTGCTTCTACGAGAGGGTCTTCGTTCCTAACGATCATCTCTACTCCTTCTCTCTATTGGTGGTGATTCTTCTCTTCTACTTCTCCTTTTAGGTGAGTCTTCTCTTCTTTTGTGGGGAGCCATACAATCATTGGGTAGTGTCTGGGTCTTCCACAATTGTAGCAATTCCGGTCACGACTAGAAGATCTTTTGTCATTGTAGGACCTTGACTTGGAACTTTTCTCTTTGCTTCTGTTCTTGTAGAACTTGTTGAAGTTCTTCACCATTAAGCTCAATTCTTCATTGAAGACTTTTTTCTCACTTGATGATGTAGGAGCATCACATGAGGCTTTGTAAGCACCACTAGACTTGTTGTGAAGCTGTTCTTTATCCTTGAGTGACATCTCATGAGCAACAATTCTTCCAATGACTTCCGTTGGCTTGAGATCTTTGTAATTGGGCATCATTTGGATCAATGTGCACACGGTATCATATTTTCCATCCAAGGCTCTTAGGATCTTCTTGATGATGAATCTGTCGGTCATTTCTTCGCTTCCTAAGCCGGCAATCTCATTTGTGATGAGAGCAAGCCTAGAGTACATTTCAGCGACACCTTCACCATCCTTCATCTTGAACTTGTCAAGTTGACTTTGAAGCACATCCAACTTGGATTCCTTGACGGAGTCGGTACCTCCGTGCATATCAATCAAAGTATCCCAAATTTCCTTTGCATTCTTAAGATGGCTAATTTTGTTGAATTCTTCGGGGCACAATCCGTTGAAGAGGATACCGCAAGCTTGAGCATTGTATTGTAGCATCTTCAACTCTTCCGTGGATGCTTCACGATTCGGTTCCTTCCCATCGAAGAATTCACCTTGCAAACCAATACACACAATAGCCCAAACGACGGGGTTATGTCCAAGAATATGCATTTTCATCTTATGCTTCCAACTAGTAAAATTAGTACCATCAAAGTAAGGAACTATACAGTGGTAATTTCCCTCGCTAGATGTCATACTCTCCTAGGT
This sequence comes from Secale cereale, assembly GCA_902687465.1. Taxonomy (NCBI): domain Eukaryota; kingdom Viridiplantae; phylum Streptophyta; class Magnoliopsida; order Poales; family Poaceae; genus Secale; species Secale cereale. The sequence continues at coordinate 526,293,893 of LR738714.1, read as the reverse complement.
TTTGAAACCAAGGCTATGATCACCAAAGCTATGGAAATCAAGGCAAATGGAGACCAAATCTCTGATACCACTTGTAGGATCGAAAGTATGTCTAGAGGGGAGGGGGTGATTAGACTACTTGACCAAATAAAAATCTAGCCTTTTCCCAATTTTAATTCTTGGCAGATTTTAGCAACATAGCACAAGTCAAGCAATCAACCTACACATGCAATTCTAAGTTTATAGCAGCGGAATGTAAAGAAATTGCACATGAAGGTAAATGGAGGGGTTTGGAGAGTGAAAACGCAAGTGTAGACACGGATGTTTTTGTCGTGGTTCCGATAGGTGCTGCTATCGTACATCCATGTTGATGGAGACTTCAACCCACGAAGGGTAACGGCTGCGCGAGTCCACGGAGGGCTCCACCCACGAATGGTCCACGAAGAAGCAACCTTGTCTATCCCACCATGGCCATCGCCCACGAAGGACTTGTCTCACTAGGGTAGATCTTCACGAAGTAGGCGATCTCCTTGCCCGTACAAACTCCTTGGTTCAACTCCACAAACTTGTTGGAGGTTCCCAAGTGACACCTAACCAATCTAGGAGACACCAATCTCCAAAAGGTAATAGATGGTGTGTTGGTGATGAACTCCTTGCTCTTGTGCTTAAAATGATAGTCTCCCCAACACTCAACTCTCCCTCACATATTTGGATCTGGTGGAAAGATGAGTTGAGTGGAAAGCAACTTGGGGAAGGCTAGAGATCAAGATTCATATGGTAGGAATGGAATATCTTGGTCTCAACACATGAGTAGGTGGTTCTCTCTCAAAACAATGAGTAATGGAAGTGTAGGTATGTTCTGATGGCTCTCTCCACGAATGAAGAGTGGGTGGAGGGGTATATATAGCCTCCACAGAAAATCTAACCGTTACACACAATTTACCAAACTCGGTGGGACCGAAACAGAAAACTCGGTCAGACCGATTTAGTTCATAATGTGACCGTTAAGCCTTTCAGTGGGACCGATATGATCAACTCGGTAGGACCGATTTCATTAGGGTTAGGGCATAACGTAATCTTGGTGAGACCGATTACACAAACTCGGTAGGACCGATTTTGGTAATAAGCTAACCAAAGAGTTGGTCAAGCAAACTCGGTGGGACCGATTCGCTCGTTTCGGTTGGACTGAAACGTGACGAACGGAAATAGAGAGTTTGCATTGCAAACTCGGTGGGACCGATCGCTCATCTCGGTTAGATCAAAATGTTTTTAAGGGAAACAGAGAGTTTGCAATCCCATCTCGATGAGACCGAGATCCCTATCGGTGAGACTGAAGTGACTAGGGTTTGTGGCAGTGGCTATGTGATACGTCTCCAACGTATCTATAATTTTTGATTGTTCCATGCTATTATATTATCCACCTTGGATGTTTTATATGCATTTATATGCTATTTTGTATGATTTTTGGGACTAACCTATTAACCTAGAGCCCAATGCCAGTTTCTGTTTTTTCCTTGTTTTTGAGTTTTACAGAAAAGGAATACCAAACGGAGTCCAGTTGACATGCCAATTTTTGATAATTTTTATGTACCAAAAGAAGCTCCCGGAGTAAAAGAGTTGGGCCAGAAGAGTCCCGAGGCGTCCATGAGGGTGGAGGGCGCGCCCTACCCCCCGGGCTCACCCCCCCTATCTCGTGGACGACTCGGAGACCCCCTCACGTGAGACCGATGCCAAAAATTCCCATAAATATAGAAACCCCCATAAAGAAACCTAGATCGGGAGTTCCGCCGCCGCAACGTCTGTAGCCACCGAAAACCAATCTAGACCCGTTCTGGCACCCTGCCGGAGGGGGGAATACCTCTCCGGTGGCCATCTTCATCATCCCGATGCTCTCCATGACGAGGGGGGGTAGTTCACCCTCGAGGCTGAGGGTATGTACCAGTAGTTATGTGTTTGATCTCTCTCTCTCGTGTTCTTCAAATAGCACGATCTTGATGTATCACGAGCTTTGCTATTATAATTGGATCTTATGATGTTTCTCCCCCTCTACCTTCTTGTAATGGATTGAGTTTTCCCTTTGAAGTTATCTTATCGGATTGAGTCTTTAAGGATTTGAGAACACTTGATGTATGTCTTGCGTGGGATACCCGTGGTGACAATGGGGTATTCTATTGATTCACTTGATGTATGTTTTGGTGATCAACCTGCGGGTTCCGTGACCTTGGGAATCTATGCATAGGGGTTGGCACACGTTTTCGTCTTGACTCTCCGGTAGAAACTTTGGGGAACTCTTTGAAGTTCTTTGTGTTGGTTGAATAGATGAATCTGAGATTGTGTGATGCATATCGGATAATCATGCCCATAGATACTTGAGGTGACAATGGAGTATCTAGGTGACATTAAGGTTTCTGTTGATATGTGTCTTAAGGTGTTATTCTAGTATGAACTCTAGGATAGATCGAACGGAAAGAATAACTTCATGTTATTTTACTACGGGCTCTTGAATAGATCGACCAGAAAGAATAACTTTGAGGTGGTTTTGTACCCTACAATAATCTCTTCGTTTGTTCTCCGCTATTAGTGACTTTGGAGTGACTCTTTGTTGCATGTTGAGGGATAGTTATATGATCCAGTTATGTTATTATTGTTGAGATAACTTGCACTAGTGAAAGTATGAACCCTAGGCCTTGTTTCTAAGCATTGCAATATCGTTTGTGCTCACTTTTATCATTAGTTACCTTGCTGTTTTTATATTTTCAGATTACAAACACCTATATCTACCATCCATATTGCACTTGTATCACCATCTCTTCGCCGAACTAGTGCACCTATACATTTTACCATTATATTGGGTGTGTTGGGGACACAAGAGACTCTTTGTTATTTGGTTGCAGGGTTGTTTTAGAGAGACCATCTTCATCCTACGCCTCCTACGGATTGATAAACCTTAGGTCATCCACTTGAGGGAAATTTGCTACTGTCCTACAAACCTCTGAACTTGGAGGCCCAACAATGTCTACAAGAAGAAGGCTGTGTAGTAGACATCACTATGTCTACTAAACTCGGTGGCGCCAGATGGAAAGTTTTGGTGGGGCCATGTTTGACTTTTGGTTTGGGACATATGTGGATGTGAGAAAGTGGTTGAGGGTTTTGGAGCATATCACTAAGAATTTTGAGCAAGAAACCCATTAAGCAACACCTCATCCCCTTTTAATAGTATTGGCTTTCCTATGGACTCAATGTGATCTTGGATCACTAAAATAGAAAATGTAGAGTCTTGAGCTTGAGACAATATGTGTCCTTAGCATATTGAGGGGTCCACATTTCTAATACATGACATGCCAACCATTAAACTTTCCTGAAACATTTATCTTGAGATAGCATTAGTTCAATGAGCTATATGTTGTTAGTAATTACCAAAACCACCCAGGGATAGTTGCACTTTCACTACTGCAATTGTATTTCTGGTTTATCCAGTAAAGTACCTTAGTAGAGAAATCCGAAAACTGACTCTCATGATAAGCGATAGCTGGTCTGCGATTCGGTCACCTAGTGTTATACTACGATCGATAGTGATCTACTCCGTGTTATACGAGGGGCTGGTTTTTCGCCCAGCCGCGTAAAGTGGGCACCATAGTTTGGGCAACCGCACACGCACTAGTGGTTAGTACTTATACCCACTAGTTAAGCTCATATGGATAAGTGAAAGCACTAAAGCCCCATAGTGTGATTGCGCGGACACCTCCTTTATGGACCAAGACGTTGGATAAAGAGAACACCCCTGTAGTATCTACATGGAGGCTGAAGCTGACGACTGGAAACTTTCAGATATAAACAAACAACCACACAGGAGGAAAAGTCGCTTGCAATATAAAAGCACAAAAATTATATAGACATCGGTTCATAAGCTTAGTCTTTACAATCTGAATACAATTACTCAAAGATTACATCCTTTGAGCACTGGCCCTCTACAATGTTGGCTCCTTCTAGGACGTCACCGAGGTACCTTTTCGGCCTCCGATGATCCTTGCCCTCTGGCGGGCCAGCAGATGCTATTTCAGCGGCCTTCATCTTCGCCCAATGCATCTTGACGCGGGCGAAGGCCATTCGTGCACCTTCTATGCAGGCCAAACGCTTAACAGCGTCGACCCGTGGACTCGCACCAACGAGTCGCCTCACCAACCCAAAGTAGCTACTTGGGAGTGGATCGGCGGGCCATAGCCAGACTTTCAAGTCCTTCATGGCTGTACCCGCCATGTTGTGCAGCTCAACCAACTACTTCATCTGGTCATTCAGAGGTACTAGACGTTCTGGCGCAAGGAATTGCGACCAGAACAGCTTCTCCGTGTTGTTTCCCTCCTCGGCTCGGAAGAATTGGGCGGCGGCGGCAATGCTCTTCGGGAGAACCGCAAACGTGCCTGGAGAACTCGGCAATCGCGTCAGCGCAAGATACCTCCGACCTCCGAAGATACTCAGCAAGAGAAAGGTCTTACCAACCGCTATCTGCCACGCTTGTTTGATCTCCTCATGAGCACTGCGCGATTCGCTCCGCGCCTCCTTGGCAGCATTAACTGCCGTATTGAGTTCGAATGCTTGCTCCAAAGTCTTATGCTCCAATGCATCGCACTTGCGAATAGCATCTTGTAGTTCTTTTTCGACATCGGCCATCCGCAACTCGTGCTGTTGACGCACAGTCTTTTCGGCCTTCAGGTCGGCAACCGCTTTGTCAGTGGCCGCTTTGCTCACCCTAGCCTCTTCCTTAGCCTTTGCGAGCTCGCCCCTAAGGGCCTCAACCTCATCTACGCCAACTGTTGCATAAATCATATCGCACAGTGAGTTCACACTCACGCACATCAAACATATCGTCTTTTGACATTTTCAATTTTTTGAAAATCCGCATACCTTTCGTTTCATCAAAACGCTTGTTGATGAGGCCGAGCTCCTCGTCAGCTAGTCGAAGCTTCCGATTGTTCTGAGAAACCTCTGCGGCTTGGGCAGATGCCGCTACTAGCGAAGCCTGTTCAAACATGGGATGCAATTTTGCTCTGTTAGATGCTATAACATGGATTGTTTGTCCGAGTCTCTTCAGAATCAAACAAAGCATCAGGGGCTACTGTCTGTACACCAGGTTTTATAACATATACATATATAAAATGAAAGAGTTCTTTTTAGAACATTACGTCGCATACCTCGAAGCCTGTCAATAGGATCTTGAAGGCTTCATTCAGTCCGCTTTTGGCAGATTGAATCTTCACCATGACCGCACCCATCAGGGTGCGGTGTTCCACTATGATGGAAGCACCTGACAGTGCTTCCTCCAGCGTCTTCGACGCCTCCGGATTGACGGAGGGCGCCGTTGGAGCGGTTGCTCCTCCCCCCATCGCGGGGGGCTGACTTCCCGATTCTGGAGCCGCACTGGACTCTGGAACAGTGTTCGGCGGGGGCCCAGATTGCTTTGGCTCCCCGCCGTCAGTTGCCATGGGGACTGCTTTCCCTTGACCGATGGCGGCCGAGGTGTCCACCTCGGGAACCTTCTTGTCCACCCTATCTCCGCCTCCTTACACAGAAGACACCAGTAGGGAGGACACCTAAGTGTCCCCTAAGATGGGCGATGAGCCCCACGGTGGCGTGTCACTCTCCACCATCTCCACCGCTAGAGAGTTCCCCGATGATAAGGAAGCATCATGGAGCGTGTGGGGAGGGCTGCAAAAAACCCGAATAAAAGTCATTTAGACAATGGTAGCTAATTAAACCAAACACGAACAATGAAAATTCCGGATACTTACGATTCGGCTAGGGGCTTGATCCTGAGCTGTACTCAGAAACTGTGTTCGGATGTTGAATCCGAACTGTCCGGGATGTTCAGTTTCTTCCAGGGCGCCTCCTTTCCCGCATCTGCGGGGGCTGCCCTCTCCCCCCCATTGCCTTGATGGGGAAGTCGCTCTCTTACTCGTCCTCCTCCTCCTCCTCTTCTTCGTCAGGGAGGAGTGGGCATCGGTTTCCCCGAACACTGTTGATACGTCCATTTTTGCATCATGCTTTTATGTTGATATTTATTGCACTATGGGCTGTTATTACACGTTATGTCACAATACTTATGTATTTTCTCTCTTATTTTACAAGGTTTACATGAACAGGGAGAATGCCGGCAGCTGGAATTCTGGGCTGGAAAAAGAGCAAACATTGGAGAACTATTCTGCACAACTCAAAAATCCCCGAAACTCAACGAAACACTGTTTCAGAAAATATAAAAACTATCTGGCGAAAGAGATACGAGAGGGGGCCACCACTTGTCCACGAGGGTGGGGGCGTGCCCCCTGGGCGCGCCCCCTACCTCATGGGCCACCTGGTGACTCCACGATGCCCATCTTCTCCTATATGAGGTGTTTTGACCTGGAAAAAATCATAAGGAGGCTTTCGGGACAAAGCGTCGCCGTCTCGAGGCGGAACCTTGGCGGAACCAATCTAGGGCTCCGGCGGAGCTGTTCTGTCGGGGATATTTCCCTCCGGGAGGGGGAAATCGTCACCGCCGTCATCACCAACAACTCTCCCATCTTGGGGAGGGCTATCTTCATCAACATCTTCACCAGCACCATCTCCTCTCAAACCCTAGTTCATCCCTTGTATCCAATCTTTGTACCAAAACCTCATATTGGTTCCTGTAGGTTGCTAGTAGTGTTGATTACTCCTTGTAGTTGATGCTAGTTGGTTTACTTAGTGGAGGATCATATGTTCAGATCCATTATGCATATTAATACCCCTCTGATTATGAACATGAATATGCTTTGTGAGTAGTTACATTTGTTCCTGAGGACATGGGAGAAGTCTTGCTATAAGTAGTCATGTGAATCTGGTATTCATTCGATATTTTGATAAGATGTATGTTGTCTTTTCCTCTAGTGGTGTTATGTGAACGTCGACTACATGACACTTCACCATTGTTTGGGCCTAGAGGAAGGCATTGGGAAGTAATAAGTAGATGATGGGTTGCTAGAGTGACAGAAGCTTAAACCTAGTTTATGCGTTGCTTGGTAAGTGGTTGATTTGGATCCATATGTTTCATGCTATGGTTAGGTTGACCTTAATACTTCTTTGGTAGTTGTGGATGTTTGCATTAGAGGTTAATCATAAGTGGGATTCTTATCCAAGTAAGGGCGGCACCCAAGCACTGGTCCACCCACATACGAAATTATCAAAGTAACGAACGCGAATCATATGAACGTGATGAAAACTAGCTTGACGATAATTCCCATGTGTCCTCGGGAGCTCTTTCCTTCATATAAGAGTTTGTCCAGGCTTGTCCTTTGATACAAAAAGGATTGGGCCATCTTGCTGCACCTCATTTACTTTTACTATTTGTCACTTGTTACCAATTATCTTATCACAAAACTATCTGTTACCGATAATTTCAGTGCTTACAGAAAATACCTTACTGAAAACTCCCTATCATTTCCTTCCGCTACTCGTTGGGTTCGACACTCTTACTTATCGAAAGGACTACAATAGATCCCCTACACTTGTGGGTCATCAAGACTATTTTCTGGCGCCATGTCGGGGAGTGAAGCGCCTTTGGTAAGGAAAAATTTATATAGTGTGCTGAAATTTACTGTCACTTGTTACTATGGCTCATAATCCTTTGAGGGGCTTGTTCGGGGTATCTTCTCCCCGACTAGTTGAGCAAAGAGTTGCTCCTCAACCTACTGAACCTACTAAAAATGTTTGCTTTGAAATTCCTTCGGGTATGATAGAGAAACTGCTAGCTAATCCCTTTACAGCAGATGGAACACTGCATCCCGATTAGCACCTAATCTATGTGGATTATTTAAGCTTGCAGGTATGCCCGAGGATGTTATCAAGAAGAAGGTCTTCTCTTTATCTTTGAAGGGAGATGCATTGACATGGTTTAGGCTATGCAATGATATTGGATCATGGAAGTACAATCGATTGAAGTTGGAATTTCATCAAAAGTTCTATCCTATGCACCAGGTTCATCGTGATCGTAATTATGTATATAATTTTTGGCCTCGCGAAGGAGAAAGTATCACTCAAGCTTGGGGGAGGCTTAAGTAAATGTTATATTCATGCCCCAACCATGAGCTCTCAAGAGAAATGATCATTCAAAATTTCTATGCTCGGCTTTTTCTCAATAATCGCTGCATGCTCGATACTTCTTGTACTTATTCTTTTATGATGAATACTATTGAATTCAAATGGGATTTATTGGAAAGAATTAAACGCAACTATGAGGATTGGGATCTCGACGAAGGTAAGGAGTCAGGTATAACCCCTAAGTTTGATTGTGTTAAATCTTTTATGGATACCGATGTTTTCCGAGAATTTAGCACTAAATATGGACTTGACTATGAGATAGTAGCTTCTTTCTGTGAATCATTTGCTACTCATGTTGATCTCCCTAAGGAGAAGTGGTTTAAATACCATCCTCCCATTGAAGTAAAAGGTAGTTGCACCTGTTAAAGTTCAAGAAAAGACTATCACTTATAATGTTGATCCTATTGTTCCTACTGCTTATATTGAGAAACCGCCTTTCACTATTAGGATAAAGGATCATGCTAAAGCTTCAACTGTGGTTCGTAAGAGTAATACTAGAACACCTACACCCTCTGAGCAAATTAAAGTTGAATCTAGTGTTGCTATGGTTAAGGATCTCTTGGTAGATAATTTAGATGAGCATGTTATTTATCTCCAAGAGGAAGCTGCTAGAATTGCCAAACCCGATACTAGGAATAAACATAGACCCGTTGTAAGCATGCCTGTTATTTCTGTTAAAATAGGAGATCATTGCTATCATGGTTTATGTGACGTAGGTGCTAGTGCTAGTGCAATACCTCATTCCTTATATAAATAAATTATGCACGATATTGCACCTGCTGAGCTAGAATGTATTGATGTCACTATTAAGCTAGCTAATAGAGATGCTATTTCACAAACTGGGATTGTTAGATATGTTGAAGTCTTGTGTGGGAAAGTCAAATACCCTGATGATTTTCTTGTTCTTGGTTCCCCACAAGATGATTTTTGCCCCATTATATTTGGTAGACCCTTCTTGAATACTGTTAATGCTAAGATAGACTGCGAAAAAGATATTGTTACTGTTGGTTTAGGGGATATGTCTCATAACTTTAACTTTGCTAAATTTTGTGGAAAACCTCATGATAAAGAATTGCCTAGTAAGGATGAAATTGTTGGTCTTGCTTCTATTGCTGTACCTCCTAACGATCCCTTAGAACAATATCTGCTAGACCATGAAAATGATATGTATATGAATGAGAGAAGGGAAATAGATGAAATAATCTTTAAACAGGGACCCTTATTGAAACACAACTTGCCTGTTGAAATTCTAGGGGATCCTCCTCCACCCAAGGGTGATCCCGTGTTTGAACTTAAACCATTACCTGCTACTCTTAAGTATGTTTATCTCGATAAAAAGAAGATATATCCTGTTATTATTAGTTCTGACCTTTCAGAGCAGGAAGAAGAGAAATTATTGAAAACTCTCAAGAAGCATCGTGCTGCTATTGGATATACTCTAGAGGATCTTAAGGGAATTAGTCCCACATTATGCGAACACAAGATAAAGTTGGAAGAGGACGCGAAACCGATTATCGATCATCAACGATGGTTAAACCCTTAGATGAAAGAAGTGGTAAGGAAGGCAATACTAAAGCTTATAGAGGCATAGCCAGTGGGTAAGTCCTGTCCATTGTGTACCTAAGAAGGGAGGTATTACTGTAGTTCCTAATGATAAAGATGAATTGATCCCGCAAATAATTGTTACAGGTTATAGGATGGTAATTGATTTCCGCAAATTAAATAAAGCCACTAAGAAAGATCATTACCCTTTGCCTTTTATTGATCAAATGCTAGAAAGGTTATCCAAACATACTCATTTTTGCTATCTAGATGGCTATTCAGGTTTCTCTCAAATACCTGTGTCAAAAGGAGATCAAGAAAATACCACTTTTACTTGTCCCTTCGGTACCTTTGCTTATAGACATATGCCTTTTGGTTTATGTAATGCACTTGCTACCTTTCAAAGATGCATGATGGCTATATTCTCTTATTTTTATGAAAAGATTGTTGAGGTTTTCATGGATGACTTTTCCATTTATGGAACTTCTTTTGATGATTGCTTGAGCAACCTTGATCGAGTTTTGTAGAGATGTGAAGAAACTAATTGTCGGTGTACTAAAGTAGGGGTACCTTAGTATCCCGAACTTGTGCACGGGCAGTAGCAGCGTCCCGCGGCAGGGCTAGCCAGGCGACCGCCAAGACCCCTCGTGGTTCCTTTAGAGCCATTCAAGAACAAAGTATCCAAGTCCAGAAGACAAGACCCTGGCAAGAGAAGCTTGCCGGGAAGGCCATTCAAGGCACAGAATCACTCAAGACACGAGACCCCGGCAAGAGGAGCTTGCTGGGAAGGCCAACCAAGGCACCCCAAGAGAACTTGCCGCGACGCGCCACGTGTCCCGGCAAGGCCCGGTGAACGACAAGCTCCCAGGTGCGACAAGATAACGGCCGCGGCAAGGTACTTGCCGCGGCAAGCTTCCACTCAGTACCCACGCTCCAGCGCATCCACCCACGTGTCGCCCTGGGACCCTTCCAGGCGCACGTGGCGGAAGGCTGTGCAGCCAGGGGAACACGGTGGCAAGCGGCGATGACATGGCCACCGTCGTGGCGGACGGTGGCGCCCTGACGGCCACTTTTTGCACTGTTTGGGGCGACGGCGACGGGCATTCAATGCCCTTGTCCCCTGCCGTCAGAGTTAGGTATAGAGCACTATACAAACACTGTTCCATCTACCACCCTTTTTATGTTTTTACCCTCATCTGTGTTGCCACCTGTCGGTCACCCCTTTGACCTATAAAAGGAGGCCCATGCGCAACATAGAGGGGGTTCCGGACATCGATCTCTCTCACGCTCGGTCTTGTTAGCGGTTAGAGTGTACTGTTGCTCTCCTCGCTCCCGAGCCAAGAACTCAGTAACAAACCAAAGCAGGAGTAGGGTTTTACGCATCCGTGCGGCCCGAACCTGGGTAAATTGCTCGTGTGCTCGCCTCGATCCGCTCTTTGTGCATCCTCCGCCCCCTGCCGAACCGAGAAGGGGCTCCGGTCCCATAGGTGTTCGTGGGCGATCAGTTTTCCCGACATCTTTGGCGCGCCAGGTAGGGGGTGCGTCGAGGTTGTGCGAACCCGATCCGGCCTGCACACGGGCTAGATTTTCAACTCCTTCATCAACTTCATTGACTCCATCAGCATGCCGCCGAAGAAGAAGGCTTCGGAGGCAGCAGGTCCGTCCGCGTCGATCCCACCACCGACGGAGCCAACGGCTGGTGGGGTAGACGCTGGTGGAAGGACGGACATCGGCGAGGAAACTCACGGCGCCACCAAGTCCAAGGACAAGACGGACGACCGGGCGCACTCCAAGGCCTCGATGTCCGTACATGCACCGCGTCCATCTCAGGAGGCGCGGGACCGGCAGCATCGCGGTACTCAAGGTACCATACGCTTGCTGGGACAAGGTCAAGCCGGTGGGTCTCGGGACGCTCAAGACCCGCATGCGTGCCAGCATGCTGGCACGAGCAAGGCACGGTCACCAGGTCGGGATGCTGCTCCTTCTAACGTAGTTAGGAGTCCGAGCATATCCCGCTCCTCGCACCGCTCGCCGCCGTTACCCTCCACTCCAGCAGAAGCTCTAGCACGAGCTCAACTGCTCCTCGACTTCCCTCCAGTGGCAGACAAGGCCGAGGACTGGAGGGCCACCATCCAAAGCCTCATCGCCTTCGCCAACGGCGACACTCCGCAGCAGCCGAGCATGTCACGGCCGCGGCAGGTCAGCCAGGCGCGGGCTGATGGCGACAAGACTGGTGGGGGTGCAACTACCGTGCACTCTCCGCCCCGAAGGACAAAATCGCCGACTCGCCGGATCAACATCGACGACGACTCCACCGCGTCGTCGGATCCACGAGCTCGCCGCGATCAGCGCCAAGTCCTCGACGATCGACGACAAGAAGACGCTCGTACCCGCATCGAGCGTCGAAGAGAAGCGCGGCGTCAATCAGACCAGCGCGCTGGGCCCGCTGTTGACATGCACGCGCCCGAGGGACCAGGCGAATTGCCGTACGCGGTAGGTTGCCCTGCTTTCACTCGTGAGCTGCGGCAAGTCCAGTGGCCCAGCATGAAGAACCTCAAGCCTGACGTACCGGAGAAGTACGACGGCAAGACACATCCGTCGGAGTTCCTCAGCATCTACACCATCGCGGTGCAGGCTGCCGGGGGACGAGACGAGAAGATACTCGCCAATTACTTCCCGCTGGTGCTCAAGCCAAACGTCAGATCTTGGCTCATGCACTTGCCGGAGAACTCCATTTCTTCTTGGGCTGACTTGTGCCATCAGTTTGTCGGCGCCTTCACAGGCGGCCACAAGCCCCATGGCCAGGAGAGTGACCTTCACATACTCGCCCAGAAGGAAGGAGAGCCCCTGCGTAAGTATATCCAGAGGTTCAGCCGCGTCCAGCACAACATCCCGGACGTCCACCCTGCCGTGGTTATTAGCGCGTTCCATCAGAACGTGCGTAACTGTCGGATGAGGGAGGAGATGGCGATGTCCAAGATCAGGGACGTCAGTGAGCTGTATGCCCTGGTCGACAAGTGCGCACGCGCTGAGGAGGGGAGGAAACTCCCCGGAGAGGATACAGGAGCAGGGGGATCCGACAGCGAGGATGCCGCCCCGGCAAAGAAAAGCCAGCGGCGGGGCAATAGGAAGAATAAGAACAAGGAAGTGCTAGTCGTTGAGCAGTCCGGCAAGGAGGCTGGCGCCAAGAAAGCCCAGGCTGGCAGCTCCGGCAAGGAGACTGCCGCGTGCACCAACTGCCAGACTATGGCCGCCGCCGACAAGCAGGACGGCTCCGACAAGCAATACTGCAAGATCCACCGCACCAAGGGCCACGATCTCCAGAATTGTAAGAAAGTCGAGTACCTTGTTGAGCAGCAAAAGGCTGAGTACGAGCGGCGCGACAAGGAGAAGGCCCAGGGAGGTGATGGAGGGTCCGGCAAGAAGCGGCCATTCAACGGCCGGGGAGGACGCCGCGGCAAGGCCAAGCAGCGGCAAGGAGACAGACCTCCCCGCGGCCGCGACAAGGATGAAGACGAAGACGAAGACGAAGACATGGATGATGGAGAGAACAGCGAGCAGGAGTTTCAAAAAGCTACAGAAGTTTTGTGCATTGACGGTGGTGCTTCTCTGCATACTTCACACCGCCAACTCAAGCAATGGGTGCGTGAAGTCAATGCGGCAGAACCACCCGTCGAGTCGCGCAGACTTCTGAAGTGGTCCAGCACGCCTATCATCTTCGATATTGAGGACCACCCTGATCGCACAACTGCGGTCGGGTGCTTGCCGATGTTGGTTTCACCAACCATCCGCAACCTCAAGGTCACCAAGATGTTAGTTGACGGCGGGGCCAGTTTGAATTTGATCTCCTCCATTGTGATCCAGAAACTCCAGATCCCCGACAGCGAGCTCGAAGATACCGGCACATTCCAAGGGATCAACCTGGGAAGGAGCAAGCCGAAGGGGAAGATCACGCTGCCAGTGACATTTGGCGGAGAGCTGAACTTCAGGACTGAAAGGATCACTTTCGACGTCGCCGATATTCCATTGCCTTACAATGGAATACTTGGCCGACCAGCGATCGCCAAGTTCATGGCAGCCTCTCACTACGCCTACACCATGCTCAAGATGCTAGGCCCGATAAGCGTCATCGCTGTCCCTGGCGACAAGAAGGATGCCCTTATCTGTGCCGACAAGATTTACCGGGATGCAGCAGCCGCAACAGATAGCAAAACACTTGCCGCTGAAGCTCCCGGGGGGAAGAACAAGACCAAGTCCGGCAAGAGCTCTGGGGCCCACTCCGGCAAACGCACCTCTTCGGAGTGCTGCGCTGCCGTCGAGGACATACCATCGAGCTCCACCGGCAAGTGTAAGAAGACGATGGCAGCTCCGCCAGCAACCAAGAAGGTGTCCGCCAACGAGGACGACACTGGTGGTACCTTCACCATCAGTGCCACGCTTGACCCCAAATAGGAAAGCGCGCTCATTGCTTTCCTGTGGGCGAACGTCGATGTGTTTGCGTGGCAACCATCCGACATCCCCGGTGTTCCCAGGAAAGTGATTGAGCACAAGCTTGCCGTTTGTCCTCACACGCGGCCCGTCAAGCAGAAGGTTAGGAAGCAGGCAGTGGAGCGCCAAGAGTTCATAGCAGAAGAAATCAAGAAGCTGGAAGCAGCAGGCCTTATCAGAGGAGTGCTCCATCCAACATGGCTGGCCAATCCCGTGGTCGTGCGAAAAGCAAATGGGAAATGGAGGCTTTGTATCGATTTCTTTGATGTGAATAAAGCTTGTCCCAAAGACCCATTTCCCTTGCCGCGCATTGACCAGATTGTTGACTCCACGGCTGGATGTGATTTGCTTTCATTTCTTGACGCATACTCAGGATACCACCAGATCTTCATGGCTGAAGAAGATGAGGAGAAGACAACATTCATTACTCCATGTGGCACTTATTGCTTCATACGCATGCCTTTCGGATTGAAGAATGCTGGTTCAATGTTTGCAAGGGTAGTCCATACTGCTTTTGAGCCACAGATACACAGAAATGTAGAAGCTTACATGGATGATATAGTGGTCAAGAGCAAGGACAGGGCTACTCTGATCCAAGATTTAGATGAAACTTTTGTGAATCTGCGCAAGATCCAACTCAAGCTCAACCCCGAGAAGTGCGTGTTTGGAGTCCCCTCCGGCAAGCTTCTCGGGTTCTTCGTGTCTCAAAGGGGGTCAAGGCCATCGAGCAAATCGAAGCACCGAAGCGCGTCAAGGATGTGCGGAGACTTGCCCGCTGCGTGGCTGCTCTCTACAGGTTTATCTCTAAGTCTGCTGAGCGCGCCCTGCCGTTTTTCAAAATTTTGAAAAAGGCAGGTCCAATGAAATGGACTCCGGAAGCGGAGGCGGCGCTGCAAGACTTGAAGAGGTATCTGTCCTCCACTCCCATACTTGTCGCACCTAAACCACAAGAGAAGTTGTTGCTATATCTAGCGGCAACCAATCAAGTGGTTAGTGATGCGTTAGTAGCGGAGAGGGAGGCAGACGATGAGCCAGCAGCCACGGCAAGCACATCCAGCGACAAGCAGGGGGCTTCCCCGACAAGCTCTGGTCCCGACAAGAATGGGTCTGCGCAGATGCAAGAGGAGGTACGGAAGAAGATGGTGCAGCGCCCAATCTACTTTGTCAGCTCCGTTCTCCAGGGAGCTAGGTCAAGGTACTCTGGTGTGCAGAAGCTGCTTTTCGGCCTTCTCATGGCCTCGAGAAAGCTGTGCCACTACTTCCAAGCACATGAGATAACAGTTGTCACTCGCTTTCCGCTGAAGAGGATACTGCAAAATCCAGAAGCGACAGGCAGGATTGTCGAGTGGGCTCTGGAACTGTCAAGCTTTGGCCTCAAGTTCGAAAGCACTTCAACTATCCAAAGCAGAGCATTGGCAGAATTCATAGCAGAGTGGACGCCAACGCCAGACGAAGAGATTCCAGAGACGAGCATCCCCATCAAGGAAGCAAGCAAAGAATGGATAATGTACTTCGACGGTGCCTTCTCGCTGCAAGGCGCCGGTGCTGGCGTGCTGCTTGTCGCGCCCACTGGAGAGCACCTCAAGTACGTGGTCCAGATGCACTTTCCCAAGGAGCAAGCGACAAACAATACTGCAGAATATGAGGGTTTGCTTGCCGGTCTCAGGATCGCGGCAGACCTTGGGATTAAGAAGCTGATTGTGAGGGGGGACTCGCAGCTTGTCGTCCGCCAAGTAAACAAGAGCTACCAGAGTCCGTTGATGGAAGCTTACGTCGATGAAGTGAGAAAGCTTGAAGAGCACTTTGACGACATACAGATGGAGCATATTCCAAGAGCTCAGAACGACATTGCCGACGGCCTGTCAAAGTGCGCTGCGCTAAAGTTACCTGTGGAACCAGGGATCTTTGTGCTCAAGTTGACTCAACCATCCATAACACCATCGACTGGGCAAAGCAAGAAGAGGAAGTCGGTTGTTGGCGACTATTTTCCGGCAGAGCTTCCCCAAGCCACCGCCAAGAAGGTTCCCAAGATCAACGCCAAGAATGCTGAGGAGCAATCCGCTCCGGCAAGTCCCAGGACTTGTTCCGTTGAAGCGGAAGCTCCCGACAAGTTTTGCTCCGGCAAGCTTGCCGGGGATCATCACGCTCCGGCTGAGACACAAGTTCTCGTCGTAGAAGCGGACATTCCCGCAGCAGCAGATGTGCCTTTAGTCCTTGCTGTCGAGCCACAGGCTCCACAATGTGCGCAGCAGATTGTCCGTTTCCTTCAGACAGGAGAACTTCCCGAAGAACAAGAAGAAGCGGAAAAAGTAGCCCGGCAGTCAAGTATGTACCAGTTTGTTGACAACACACTGTGCAGAAGAAGACTCAACGGTGTGAAATTGAAGTGTATTCCCCGGGAAGATGGACAGAAGCTGTTGGCAGAGATACACGGAGGCATATGCGGCCACCACATTGGCGCAAGGGCACTTGTCGGCAAAGCATTCCGGCAAGGTTTCTTTTGGCCGACAGCCCTCCAAGATGCAACTGCACAAGTAACCAAGTGTGAAGCGTGCCAGTTCCATTCCAAACAGATACATCAGCCAGCTCAAGCTCTCCAAACGATCCCTTTATCCTGGCCATTTTCGGTCTGGGGGCTCGACATCCTCGGCCCCTTTCCCCGCGCAGCCGGGGGCTTTGAGTTCTTGTACGTTGCCATCGACAAGTTCACAAAGTGGCCGGAAGTGGAACCAGTGAGAAAGGTGACCGCACAGTCAGCAGTCAAGTTCTTCAGGTCGATTGTTTGCCGTTTTGGAATCCCTAACAGGATCATCACCGACAACGGTACACAATTCACGAGCTGCACCTTCATGCAATACGTCCAAGATCTTGGAGCCAAGGTCTGCTTCGCCTCTGTTGCTCACCCGAGAAGCAACGGCCAAGCAGAAAGGGCAAATGCTGAAGTGTTGCGTGGCCTCAAGACCAGAACTTTCGACAAGCTGCGCAAGTGCGGAAGAAACTGGATCGAGGAGCTGCCGGTGGTTCTTTGGTCGCTCAGGACGACGCCAAATCGAGCCACTGGGCAGACACCCTTTGCTCTAGTCTACGGAGCAGAGGCAGTTCTCCCCACGGAACTCGTATACGGGTCGCCTCGAGTGCTCGCTTATGATGAGCTCGAGCAAGAGCAGCTGCGACAAGATGACGCGCTGCTCCTTGAGGAAGACCGTCTTCAGGCTGCTGTACGAGCTGCTCGCTACCAGCAAGCTTTGCGCCGCTACCATAGCCGCAAAGTTAAAGCTAGAAGTCTCGAGGAAGGCGACCTTGTTCTTTGGCGCGTTCAGTCCGCCAAGAATTCCAGCAAGTTGACGCCAAAGTGGGAAGGCCCTTATCGGGTAAAACAAGTCACTAGGCCCGGCGTTTTCCGCCTTGAGACCGAAGATGGCTTCCCGGTGAGCAACTCCTGGAACATTGAACATCTTCGCAAGTTTTACCTGTAAGGCGCGGTTGCCGTGATCCGCTCCGGCAACCACCTTTTGTACAAGTCTTGCCGCTGTTGCATGTAATCCTTTGTACAAAGCCGGGCGCAGACCCTGTGCATCAGTAAAGCTTATGTGCCCCGCACATCTTGTCATTTCATGCTCCCTATTTTTCTTGCATGTACTATCTGACACTTTGTGCAGCACCTAACCCCGGTAAGCGATAACAAGCCAGAAGGCTCCATATCTGCATTTTCTCTCCTTTCTTTTTTCTCAAGGAAAAGAAAAGTTCCCTCGCGCACAAGTTTGCCGGGGGGGGGGGAGGAGAAGATGGTGGTATGGACCAAGTGCCGTTCAAGAAAGTTTGGCCTTGCCGGGAAGCAAACAACACAAAAGCTAAGTTGCCAAAGTTTGAGCAATCAAATTTTTTAAACTTCTAAGCTATCTTCCTTGAACGACCATGTGTTGTATGGAAAACCTGTGCGCGGAGGAACCGATTCGTAGCTAGTTGTGCCCTTATTTTGTTTCGAGTTTGCTCAACAGCTTAAGAGTGCTGCGACAAATGTCGCGCCCTTACTTTGTTTCCGAGCCCGCTCAACAACCTAAGTGTGCTGCAACTTGTTGCGACAAGGTTTCTTGTCGGCGGCGGCACCGCCCGCGGGCTGCTGAAGTTCCGCACTCAGCGCCCGCGGTAGAGGTGCCTACGCCGGCAAGTTCCCTAGAAGCGTAAGGATGAAAACATACAAAGCAGGGGGGTCGAGTAAAGAAAATAACATTGCATTCAGTACCTAAGATAGAGTTATAATACAAGATGACTTGTCGCAGTTCTAATAGACTATTGTTCATAACATGGTTGGCAGCGACAAGGAAAGAAGAAAGTAAACAAGACTAATCCGCGCGGTCGCCCTCAACCCTCTTGATGCCGCCCACCTTGTTCACAATAGGCGCGACAAGGGCCTTGAGCGCCTCCTGGTCAACGTCCGGCGGCAGGGTCCTGAGGACGTTGGTGAGGTTGAGGCCTGGGTTGCGGTACGCTATCTTCATCAACACCTTCTGGAGGGCCCCCGCACAGAGCCTGTGCGACTCATCCGCCAGCTGCTTTGGGATCTTTTCCCGGAGCTGCTAGAGGGCCGTCCCCACACCAGTGAAGAATAGAGTAAGCTTGCCGCTGGGGTGGAGGCTCTCGTCGGTGGAGTACCCGAGATACTCCGCCCCAGCTCCGCCAGCTCCTTGTCGATGTCCGCGGCGGCGTTGACAAGGCCTTCCGTCCACAGCTCGATGGTCTGCCTAAAATTGTTCTGGGAGATGGCGGCGATGTCCAGCAGCGCCTTCTCGGCCCTGATTTCCTCCTTCGGGGCCGTCTCCCGCTCCCTGGCGCCGTCCAGCGTCGTGGTAAGAGTGGACAGCTTCAGCTCCAGATCGGCGATGGAGTCCTTGGCGACGACGAGCTCCTTGCCCTTCTCGGAGAGGCGGACCTGCAGCTCAGAATGGATGTGGGCGTCCTTCTCCCTCTCGAGCTTGAGGGCGGCAACCTCCTCGCCGCTCGTCTTTAGATTGGCCTCCAGCTGCGCCACCCTCTGCTCCAACTGCCTTTTGGCGGTCTCGGCGGCTGCGGCAGCATCCTTTGCCTCCTGCAAAGCTCCGCCAAGCGATCGCTCACGCGTGGAAAGCTCATCCTCGTTGCTGTCGAGGTCGACCTTCCGCTGTGTCAGCTTGCCTTCTCGCCTGGATAGCTCCTCAGCGGCAAGCCGCTGCTGCTCCTCCGCTTCAGCCTTCTCCAAGATGAAAGCCTGATGAGCCTCGGCGAGCTGCTCCCGTTTCTCCGCCAAGGATCGGAGAGCCGCTTGGTTGATGGCCCGGAGCTCTTCTGCACGCTTCTCCAAGTCGACTCGCGCCTTGGCGGCCAGAGCCTCACGGGACTCCAGCTTGGCCTACCGGGCGTGGTAAAGAGACAGAAGCTTCCGCAGCAGCCGCTCCTCCTCGGATTCGCTGCTGCTGCTCGGCGCATCGACGAGCTTCAGTCTGGCGGAGGCAAGGACCTCCCCGTCGAAGACCTCTCCCTCGACTGGCGCCCTGGACATGGATGCCCACGGGAGCTGGATGAAGACGTCGTCACCAGCCTTCAGGTAGGCGCTTGGCTCGGGCTCGTCGGAGCTGGGGGCTGTGGCGGCGGCGGAGGACTCGGCGGTCGGCATAGCGCCTGGCGCTCCTGCGGCCTCCGCGCCGTTAGTGCAATCGCCGGCCTCTTCGCCAGCTGCCGCCGCGGCAGCCCTGGCGGCCTCTGCGCCGGCGGGCTCGTCCGCGCCAACCATTTCTTCGGCAACGGCGGCATCTTCAGCAACGGCCTCCGTCTCCATTGGATCTGCCGCGGACGGGTCTGATGGAGGGGAAGAAAAAGGAAAGACGAACAAGTCAAGCAAATATCCAAAGAAGAAGATTAAAAGAAGAAAAGTCCAAGGGTTTACCTGCGCGGGCTGGATCCTCGGTGAGGTTCCTCGCCGGGGAGCTCTCCCTCGGCGGCGTGGTGGTAGTTCCCGTCGGCGGAGGGCCGCTAGCGCCATCCCTTGGCGGGGTGCTCGCCCTTGGCGGGGTGTTCTCCCTTGCCGGGGAGCTCCCCCTTGGCGGTGTGGTCGAGGCGTGCGGCGCGTCAGGGGCGGTCTCCTGGCGCTCCTGATGCTGCTGCTCTTCTCCTGCACGAATCAACAAGCAAGCGTCAGCAAAGAAAGAGTACCCGAGCGCGCCTGACAGCGGAAAGTGGACAAAGAACTTACACTGGGGGCTGCGCTAGGGGCTGCTCTGAAGACCAGTCGCCGGGTCCGGCAAGCTTGTCTCGGGCGCACCCCCTGCCGTTGCGGCGGGCTCATCCTCGATGACGATCACCGGGACCTTGGCCCTCTTCGCCGCCCTCTGGGCCAGAGTTCTGAAAAGGACAGGTTCGGAGTTAGGCGAAAGAGATACAAGACAAGAAACAACAGAAAATCAAAGAAGTACTAAAATTGCAAAGACTTACTCTTCTTCCTCCTCGTCGGAGCTGAGTGCGGAGAAATCAAAATCTGGCTCGCGCGTCTCGGCGCGAGGAGGCGGAGGAGTGGGCTCCCTCGGCCGCTTGGCGGGAGCAGGGACGGTGGTCTAAGAAGACCCCGCTTCGGTTGCCGCCAAAGCGTGAGGGGCGGCGGGAGCAGAGGCATCAGTCCGGGAAGATCCCCCTCCTGTTGCCGCTGAAGCACGAGGCGCTCCCTTGGCGGCCTTGCTTGTCGCGGTGGCGTGTGGCGCGCGGCGCTGCGGCCGCTGGCTCGCCTGCCGCCCCGTTATGTCTGCGGCCTTGCGGAGGCGCCTTCTCGTCGGCGCTGGAGGCTCTGCCGGTGGTGGCGAGCTGCCTGATGACGAGGATGAGGAGTCGAGGTCCAGCGAGCCGCTCGAGTCCTCGGCAGGCTCGCTTGACCCGACACCCTGCTCGGCGGGCTCGCTCGACTCGACGTCCTGCTCGGTGGGCTCGCTTGTCCCGGCGATTTGCCCGGCAAGCTTCCCCGCTTTGCGAAGCTCTTCCTCCTCGGCAAGGCTTGTCGCCCTTGCTGCCTCCGCCTCCTCCACAGTATACCCGAACTCGCCCGCGGCCCTGGCTGCCGCCGCCTCTTCCAGTCTGGTGGCAATATATGTCATCTCTTGGTCGGTGGTGGCGCGGGTGAGGCCCTTCTTCTCGTCGGATTTGACGGGCTGTTCCACCAAGTTGTCGAAGAATGCGTGCACAGCTTCGTCGGAAGGTTCTTGCCAAGTGGGATCGATCCCGTGGGAATCGCACAGCGGCATCACTGCACGGATGGCGCTGAGCGCGGAGCTATTGCACAGCGGGACGACACCTTGCGGCAACGTGAACCATTCAGGATGGGCAGAGTCGTACTTGAACAACGCTTGGAGCATCGCGTTGAGCTCCAGGACAGTAAAGTTATAATTGAGGCCCGGGCGCAGCCTCATGATGTCTGCCGCGTTCTCGAACTCCCAGGCGGCCCTCTTCCTCTCCTGCAAGGGGGCGATGCGGCGGCGGAGAAAGTCTGCTCCAACTGCGCCTACAGTGAGCTGGGCTTGCCGGAGGCGAATGATCCGGGCAGTGGCTATCTTCAGCCTGTCGTCTTCAGGGGCCAGGTCGCTCCAGTCATTGCCGCGTACTACTGGGGCTTGGCGCCGGGAAGTGAATGGCTGCGGGTTATCCTCTACGATCCAACACCAGTTGGCTCTCCACTCATCCCACTTGCCGCGGAGCTCTCCCGTCAAGTAAGCTTCCTTCTTATGGGTCCTAGAGATCCAAGAGATTCCGCTAGACAGAGGCGACCCTGCCTCGACTCGAGGCGTGACGTAATGGCGGAAAAGAGCTACATTGGGGTAGACTCCAACAAAGTTTTCGCACAGATGTGCGAAGACAGCCATGGTGAGGACGGCGTTGGGGGTGAAGTCAAGGAGATGAAACCCGTAGGTATTCATGATGTCGCAGAAGAACTCAGAATAGGGCGGGCAGAGCCCGCAGTAGAAGAACAGAGCAAAGAAGGCGTAGCCGGTCGGGAACATCTCGCAGGCTACGGCGGGGAGTACCTTGGTGCGTGGATGCGCCTTCGTGTCCCTCGACCAGAAAAGGTAGAAGGTATCTTTCAGCTCCTCCGCGTCAAGCTTTGGCGGGAAGACCGCCATCTTCTTCCGCATTGCTGCTAGCCGCAGTGCCTCGACGGACTTCGCGGACTTCCCCTTCTCGCCTTTCGGAGCCATGGCGGGGACGGTGGAGGAGGCCGACGGCGCTGGTGATGCTGGTGGCGGCGGAGGGGGCGGAGCGCCGCTCTCTTTCGACCTTCGGGGAGGAGGGGAGCGGCGGGGGTTTCTGAGGAACGAAGAAGCAATGGGCGAATGGAAGGAACTGCCCCTGTTTCCCCTGCTTTTAAGGGGGGAGGGGGCGGACGTTCCGCATTTCCCATTAAAGAAACAGGCCACGATCTCTCCCACGACGCCACGATTGACGCATGCCGTTAGGGGAGGGCGCGGTGGATACGGAGTGGGATACGGCGTGCCGCAGGCCGCACGCTGATACATCCAAAACGTATCTATAATTTCTGCTTGCTCCATGCCTCTTTTGGGTGATATTGCTATGATATTCATACACTTCCATACACTTTTGATCATATTTGGACTAACCTATTAACTCAGTGCACCCCAGTGCCAGTTTCTGTTTTCGGCTGTTTTTGTATTTTAGGTTTTCACATTACGAGAACTGCCAGGAAAAATCCAGAAAAATTATATAAAAAATCAGCGTTCCAGAACCTACCATGCGTCCGAAGGACAGCCGGGGGGGGGGCAACAGGGCTCCAGGCGCCCTGGCGGCGCGCCCC